>JAREIS010000316.1:0-610000 GCA_030060385.1 Muscicapa striata striata
GCTTTCTGAAACCTCTCCCCTTTCCTTCCCTTTGCTGCTACGTCTTCTCTTTCAGCCTTAGAACTTACAGCTGTTTCCTGATGCCATTTCCCTGCCTCACTTCTGTCCAGCTCCTAACTGGGCAAAACTGGGTTAACTTAAGGAGGCAGAGGTGACATTTTTAGCTGATGTTTCTAAAATTTCTAATGATACTGAAATTATTTCAAATTCCCCAGTGAGGAGAACACAAACTCGCAGCCATTCAGGGCTGACAGTCACTGAGGGAAATCTGAAGCAGTATTAATAAGTAACCTTTCCAGTGAGCAGTCATCACCCCAGTCTTCCAGCCTTGGAGAGTTTTTGCACTGAATGGACCCAAGTTCTAATGCTAAACCTAAATTTCTGACAGCTCTTGTTAGAAAGAGACTGGACAGTAAACTATACAACAATTAAAAATTGCACAAAGAATAACAGGCCCAGACCAAACCCAACCACCCCCATCACTGCTCCACCCGAACTTTGGGAGAAACAGCAATAGAGTTTATAAATACTCTCCTTCCATGCTATTCAGTCCTTTGCTGCACATCCCCAGAGAGGATTTACTCCACCTTTTGTTCCTGACAGCATCTCTCTCTCCAGCACAAATCCCTCTGGTCACAGGCACGGACGGAGCAGACCTAAGGCAATGGTTCCTGCAGCAGCTGCAATTCTGAGCTCCCTGCTCCCTGCATCGCTCGTGCGAGCCCTCGGGGCAGTCTCGCCTCAGCCCACGCTCTCTGTCCTCAGAGGGAAACACAGCCAGATGGGACACGGCCCTGGCACCCCATTTCCTCCTGCTCCTGCTGACCTTCAAACCACAGGTAAATGCAGTCCCTCAGACCTTGCATCCCTGCACACCAGGAGAGCTGGCGTTTCACCCAGATCCCAGATTCCCATGGCAGCTGCTCCCAGCGGGGAGGAAAAGAGGAACCCGGCATCCCTCTGACTTACCCCACAGCACAGGCAGGACTTGGAGCCCTCCAGCGCAGACCCCTGCTGCTGAAGCTTCTTGGCTTTGGCTGCTCAAACACCACAGCTTTTGGAAAAAGTGGGAGGAGTGTAATGATTTTTCCTTTCCTGAAAGAGAGGAGGAAAAGAAATTAAGTCCACTGCATAAGTCAAGGGATCCCAGCTTTCACACTTGTGCTCTGATTGGTCACTATGGGGTTTTATCCAGGTGACACCAATTCAAATACAAAAGTGCCTTTTCCCAGCATTTTTATTGCAAACTATTTCAGACATTAAAAGGATGCTCATTTTTCTTATTGCATTCTTTGCTTAATTTTAATAGAACCATTTTCATCCCAGACCCTGCTCATCAGTTATCCAATCCTTTACCGCTGGACTTTGCACAAAGGGACACCCGGGGTGCTGCGTCACAAGAAATCCCAAAGAGAAACCCTCCAAAACCTGACAGAGGAAGGTTTAGAGGCCTCCAGAACGCAGACAGCTCTTCATGCCTTGTCAGGCCACACCAATTCTGTCACATCCACCTGAGCTGAGCAGGTGAGACAAAGGTTCCCTTTCCTCCTAGGGAATCGCTGTCTGAGACCACAGATGTCCATCCAGGGCAGCACCTGGAAACAACGTGGGAAAAGCAAAATGAGAATGTTTTCTGTCAGAAAATGAATAATAAGAATCAGAACTTCTGGACAAATTTAGTAACATCACTTTCATATGATAAATACAGGCCACACCCATCCTTCCAGCCCAGGTGAAAGCAGGAAGGAGAACTACAGGAAAAGCAGAGTCCCTTATTTGGATGTATTTCCTAAAGACTCTTCTGCATTGTATGCTCTTTGTGTTCTTTTAAAAAATGGATTGCTGCTAAAAACATCCGAGGGGCCGGAGGCACCACACAACCCAAAAGTATCAGCGCTCACGCCCGCTGCTAGTACGGACATCTTCATGGTCCATCTTTGGAAAACAAACCTCATGATGGTTTTGCTTTCCTGACAGACTTGGCCAGCTTCATTCCCATTTAGCAAGGCAAGAGACTCTGTATGGCTCGGGGGTCAGAGCCCCCCTCTGGCACAAGAACTCCAGAAAAGATTGGAGAGAAGAATCCAAGAGCAAATTGAAATCCCAGCTATGCAATGAAGGCCTGCTTTGGCAGGTTCCTTGTGGCTTTGGGGGCACAAGAAAAGCCTTTAGACCATCAAAACAAATGTGAAAACCCCACACTGAGCACTTGGCTTAAAAGATGTTGTGCTTAATGTTACAGACAAAGAATTGCTTTGGGATTTGGCACTTCCTGCACCCACACAAACACATGGAAAGTAGTAAGTGCAGAGTCTGGAATCTCAATGCTTCCAATCTTAAGTTGGTGGTGTCACTTGCCATACCAAAATCCACAGCAATACTTCAAAAAATGGAAAGCAACTCCCACCCCATTCCATTTTCCAGTTGAAGAGTCCTCTTAAGAACCGGTTAAAGAAAAGAAAAGCAGAAAAGCCCAAGACCTACTAGCGGCTGGTGTGCCAGCCAACCGTTTTCCATAGGTTTTCATTATACCTGATGGCTTGTCTAAGAAAAGAGAACGTGTTTTACGTCTCCAGTAGGGGCAGGTGTTTTTGAGCCCGCAGCTTGCAGGTAAAGCATTAGAGATGCTAAAGTGCCCAAGAAACGTTCAAGGTCACTGGATTGGGGCAGCATTATTTGAAACCAAAGTGCTCTGCAGCCAGCCCAAGCCAGGAGTTGACAGAAACAAAACGAGCTCCCTGTCCCGCCTCATTTTCCCCTCTCTTCCCTTCGTGGCTTTTACAGGCACAACTGGATGCTTCTGAGCATCTAAGCATGCTTCTAAGCAGAGATGCTATTCAGATGCCTGTATTAATCCCGAGGGGGAGGTCCCATGGTGCAGGCACTGGGCTGAGAAATGCAGAGATCAGAGCTGCTAAGATCAGCTCCAGGGTTTCTGATTTGCTCCTCAAAGGGAAAACACAAAAAGACATACAACACAACACACACAAAAGACACAGACTGCGCCACAGACAAGTGATGTGACACCCACCAGTACTGCTCTGCCCTGTGCACCTCAGAATTTGGAACAAATTGACACTTCCCCCTTATGGGGCCTAAGGGGCTGCTGCTTGGACACCTCCGCCTCTAAAGCTGCCTCAAAAATCCCTCCTGACAAGTCCCAACCCTGCACCTAGCCTCCATCCCCTCCGTGGGTCAGAGCCCTCCACTTATCTGTCAGACATCTGGAGATGCAAATCCACTCCGGGTGCAAAGTAAGGCCGCCTCATCATCTGGGCAATTCCTGCCAGCACCGGACTGCTGCCTCTTAGAGAGCTACAATAAAGAAAACCAAACATCAGAGCATGCCCTGAGCAACAAATGGGCCAGAATCAGATCATTCCACTACTCACCATCTCCCAAGAATGCCCAAGTCCTCAGTGCACTTTGGCCACTCTCAGTGGCTAATACCATCTTCACAGGATACACCTGGATTAAGAGGAGACAAGGTGATGTGGCGGGGCTGAAACTAGACTGGACCCATGCTCCTCCTCCCAAATTCCCCGACTCACTGCAACAGCTCAGGTGATGCTGAAGGCTACCCTGAAGGCCCCTCCAAATCAGAAAAGGCAAAGGCTTCATCACAGAGTCCTGTAATTCTTCTGGAGTGGTCAGATGAGCTTTGATGCAGGTCTCTTGCCAGGTCAGTGAGGACATGACAGCTTAATACAAGAGCACTTCCTAAAACACAAAAACAGAAAGGGATGCTTAGAGTCACACCAGAAATTGACACCTGAGCAAAAACAACTGCTTCTGTACACAGCTCACTCCTCACCTTGCCCACTTCAACTTGACTGCAGATATCCAGATTTAATACCTAAGAAAAAAAGACAAAGTGCTGTAACACACTCAACATGGGTGCTTCCCCTGCAAAAACAAACAGTGACTGACCTGTGAGGGGCTCTCACCTCCATCCCATGAGGTACTCCTGGGAGCACACCATAAACTCCTCTCCCCGAGCAGCTCCAGACTGAAGAGAGCACTGAAACCCTCCCCTAAAATAGCCCCCAGCAGGACCTGCCCCCTACTCATGGTCACTGCTCACACCTGGGGCTGTTTTGTTCTCTCATCACCCTCACTGCTCACACCTGCGGCTGTTCTCGTCTCTAATCACCCCCAAGCCCCCCGAGGGAGTTGGCCACGCCCCCTGGGCTGGAGGCCACGCCCTTCAGATGGGCTGGCCACGCCTCCCAGGGTGGAAACCACTCCCCCTGGGGTGGAGGACACGCCCCTTGGGGCACAGGGCTGCTCACAGTAGGGTCCCGATATTGTATATATACAAAGATGGAAAAGCACTGTATCTCTGGCACTGCAGTAGAAAATTTCAGGCTCATGGGGAGTAAATTTTTATTTAAATATTTAAAAGGTTTTTTAATTTTTACAATGCATGTGCCCTGGGGTGGAGGCCATGGCCCCCAGGGCCCGGCTGGCCACGCCCTGGTGGGTTGGCCACAGCCCTGAGATGGTCGAGGCGTTCTCCCGGGCGCGGTGACCGACACCGCCCCGGCTCCCGCGGCCGCGGGCGGGATCGCGCCCGAGTCCACGGCCGGGCAGCAAGAGCAGGAGCCCGGGTCCGGGAGGCTCGTGGCTGTCGCGGCGATCCCAGTCCCGGGATCCCGCGCCCCGATCCCGGTCCCGATCCCGGTCCCGATCCCAGTCCCGATCCCGGCCCCGATCCCGGCCCCCGCTGCAACTCGCACCCCTGCCGCCCGGCAGAGACGGCACCGGCCGGAACCCCAAGGAACGCCGCAGAAAAACCCAGACCCGAAACCGCGGTCCCACCTGAACACCTCGAATGCGGGCCGGGCCGAGCAGTCCTGGGTCGGGCTCAGCCCGCGCTCCGGGGCGAGGGGACCCCGCCGCAGGCCACGCAGGAGCGCACGTGCGTGGATCCCGGCCGCCATTGAACGGGCCTGCCCGCGGAGCGAGTCCCGCCCGGTCCCGCCCCCAGCACCGCCCATGAATCAGCGCCCGGTCCCGCCTGGTCCCGCCCAGGGAGCGCGGGGGCGTGTCTGTAAATAGAGGTCCGCGCTGGCAGAGAAAGACGGGAGCGGCCGTGGCTGCGCAGCGGCCGGCAGTGCTGCCGCCTTGTGGCCAGAGCGCGGTACTGCACGTCTTACCTTCACAAGATGGCGGAAGCGCCTGCCGTGTGGGACTGCGGCCACGCTCCAGATGGCGCCTTCGGCCGCAGCAGGACCCCGGCAGAGAGAGGCGTACACCGCCGCTGCCTGTCGGCACCTGCCCAACTGCCGCGCGCCCGCGGCGCCGCTGAGTACACAGCCCGTGTCCGCACTCTCAGAAACGCCGCGGAAAATCGCACCGGGGCGATCGGTGTCGGCATCGCGCGCAGGCACCCCACTAGACAGACTCGGGGGGTCCTTGCTTTTTCCCGCTCTTTTTGGCGGCCATATATAGAAGGTCAGACGAGTGATGATCGAGCCGCCATCTTGAGAGTGGCTGGCCGTCATTTCCGCCGGCCCCTGCTGCCATATATAGAAGGTCGCGGAGTGGCGGCCGGGACGCCATCTTGAGAGTGGCTTGTCATCACTTCCTCCCTCCCCCGCCGCCATATTTAAAAGGTCAGGAGCGTGGCGGCCGGGGCGCCATCTTGAGAGGGGTTTGTAACATCTTCCCTTCCCTGCCGCTATCTTTATTATTGGCAGAGGCCACTTCCGACCTGGCTGCCACCTATGGCACCCGCCGCCTCGGGGGTGCCTGCAGTACCGCGCTGAGCCCGCAAGGCAGCGATGTGCTGGGGGCGTAGCCGGGGCTGGGGCGCGGGGCAGGGGCGGGGCTGGGGGAGGGCCCCAGGGTGACTTACGGGCAGAGGGGGGGGTCAGCGCTGGGCTAAACCCTCAAAAAAAACCCCCCAAAAAACCCTCAAAATAATCTTAATATTAAAAAAAAAAATACACCAAAACCTTTTAAAAATCCCTTAAAAATAGCCTAAAACAACCTTTAAAACCATCAAAAAAATAAAAAAGTCGATCAATTGATCGGCAGGCATCGGCAATCGAGCCCAGCTCGAGGGTGCCTGCAGTACCGCTGCCACAGCCCACAAGGCGGCAGCACTGCCGGGCAGCCGCCTCGGGGCTGCCTGCAGTACCGCGCTGTGCCCACAAGGCGGCGATGTGCGGGCGGTGTCAGGGGCGGGGGCGGAGCCGGGGCTGGGGCGCGGGTCAGGGGCGGGGCTGGGGGCGGGGCCCAGGGTGACTGACGGAGACAGGGCGGGGACAGGGCGGGGTTGGGGTTCCCATGTCCGGACCCCAGCGAGCAGCCCCGCGCCCCCGAGAGCCGTGGCAAACAGGCCCGGGCAGGGCCAGCGCTGGGGACAGCCTCAGGGTCACCTCGGGAGGCGCTGCGGCACAGGAAGTGCCGTGATGGGCAGGGGGACACCCCCGGGGTAGGGGGGGCGCCGGCGCCGTGTTGGGGGACCGGGGGTGGGGTGGGGTCGGGACGAGCCAGGCTTGAGTGAGAAGTGGATCTTTGGGTGAGTGACAGGCGTGGTGGTGCACCAAAACATTGGCTAAATAGCCAATTTTCTAAGTATGTAATTACCCAGCTAACTAATTAGGTGTGTCATGAGTTAGCTGTCTACTTTCATTACAACCCCAGATGGGAGTAGGCATGTAATGCTCAATCAAGCTAATTACTACTTACTCTCATCTGGAGTACTAATCGGGGGTCCTGGATGGTATATATAAAAAAGAAGAAAAAAAAATTATATCTGTTGCAGCAGTAGAAAATCTCAGGCTCAGGCAGAGCACATATTTTTATTTAAATAATAAAGTCAGGGTCTCTAGTGGGGTGTTTTGGTTTTTTTCTTAGAAGTTTTTTAATTTTTATAATTCATGTGCCCTGGGGTGGAGGCCACGCCCCCTGGTGTATTGGCAATGGCCCCCGACTGTAGAGGACACGCCCCTTGGTGGTTTGGTCACGCCCCTTAGTAGGGAGGCGACGTCTCCCAGGTGGGTTTGTCACGCCCCTGGGTTGGTTGGCCACGCCCCCATTGTGGAGGCCACGCCCCCCAGATGGGTTGGCAGCACGACAGAGGCTCACCAAGGGAGGGGACAGCCAGGGAGGAGCAATGGGCAGCACTCAGACTGGGCAGGGCTCCTTTGGCACAAGAGTATTTACAGGTAGAAGCAATTCCCTCCTTTGCATCTCAGCTTTATTTAACCCCCCCAAAACTCCAGTCATATCCCCAGCAATGTGCAGTCCTGCCTTTCCCTGCACAGTGTTTGCACACGGGACCTGGGCGCAGCAGGCACTCGGGAGTCATTGGATAAATCCTGGTCTACATTTCAAAGGTTCTCCTCCTGGCACTGCACGGTTGCAGATCTGGGCTGGCACGTTCAACTCCCCTCACGGCCACAGTCAAGAACAACTGATCAGATTCTGCAGAGAATTCCCATTAAAATACAGGTATAATCAGTGAGCAGAAAATCCTTCGGGGTTTAGTTCCATCTCTCACCTCTTCCAAGCGGAGGGAAGATGGCCTTTTGTCACACATCACAGCAGCAGTAACGCATCAGGGCTTTTTTTTTTTTTTTTTTAAATTTAATAAAAGGGGAATAAAAATAAACCAGGTCTGATAGAAATGTCTCCAAAACCCATTAAAGCTTTTCAAATCCAAGAAGACCATCATGATTCCCGAGTTCAGTCTTCTATTCATACTGGTTTTGCTACCATTAAATCAATCAGGTTCTTTGAACAAACAGTAAATCACCATGACTAAACCTCTGGCTCCTCGTTATTCACCCTCACAGCCCCATGTAGCAAGCTCTGCAGCCTTTTTTCCCATCCTACACTGGAGAGAGGATGGACATCAACAACACACATATGCACAAACAGTCTTTCTCGTTCTTCAAAAAGTTAAAAATGCCTGTAATAAAAATGATGTAAAGTAATATTGTGTCTCAGACTGTTCAAGAAAAGGGAAAGCGGAGCTTTAGTGTCCCACTGAGAGATATTGAATATATCTTCCCCGTGAGTTTGCACACAGTAATAAAATCTTCTGGTCCAAACAAAAAGAAGATTTTTTTTTTTGACCAAACAAGTTAGGTCTGCATGAGAACAGCTCAGGAGGCTATCAGGGTTCATAGTGATGATGGCAGAGCACAGAATGTTAAAGATGAAGGGTTAATTCCCTGAATTAATGCCATGACATAGCCAAATCTTTTTACAAAGAGACGTAATAGTTTCTTCTCCTCGTCTCCGAGTTCCCAAGCCATCCTGAAATCCATCACCTGCACTAGTGCAGACCAACCTGACGTGGGTCAGTGACATATCCGGCTCCTGAGCTCCGAGCCCCACGTGCCCGATGTCAACGGAAGTCAGGAACACAGAAACAGCTGTGGGAGAAAGATCAGAGAAAAATCACAAGAGCTATTCTTCTGTTTCCACACTGCAGGAGAGAGGGAAAAGGAGAGGAAGAAAGGACAAATAAAGATGCAGGCAGGGAGGGAGGGAGACTAGACAAAAAGCAGGACAGAACAGGGAGGGGAATTGAGCAACATTTGCTCAGCCCCTAATCCCTGCCTGTGCTGCCAGTGAACACCCTGATCTCCCAACCTCTTCTCAGGGAAATTTCATCTCCATCCATTCCCTTCCCCTCCCAGTATCTCCATGTGATCACAATGAACACGAGGAGAGGCTTCTCTTTGCAGGTTCTTTGGAAATCATACAGTGACTTTGAGACTGAGCAAGAGGAGTAGGAGAAAACACAGAACCTTTATTGCCAACTAACATCAAACACCTTGCTCTGGAGAAGAGAGAACAGCTTGTTTTCACACGTACAAGTTCCTTCAAGTTTCTTTAAGCTCCATCTGTTTCCTGGCATTGGGAGAAGTGAGAAATGTTTAGCACAGCACAATGAAAAGAACGGTCTGATTTTCAGAAGACACAATTGAATGAGAACAGACAGCAACACTGCTTTGAGACAATTCGGGCACACGTTTCCCTTTTTGCAATCTCAGCTTTCTTCTCTGTCTCATTGCAATTCTGAGTTCCTTAGTACTCTGGCCCAGTCCTTCCTGCTCCTCTCAGCTGCCTCACAAATTGCACTGAAGTAATGTGAGTTCCTGTGGCAGGTATGGCAATAACAAAATATTTTAGTTACCTGAACAGAAAAGGATTCAAGACCCATCACTGCAGGCTAAACTGGAGCACTGCTTCAAAACAGGGCAGGGAAGGTGGAGGGTAGAAGCTTTTCTAAGAGAAGCAATTGGGCAGAATGGGGAAATTCATTCCAAGGTTTTGGAGAAAAGTTTAAAACTCACAGTAGTAAAATTAAATAGTGTTTGGTAACAAAAAAAAAAAAAAAAAAAAAAAAAAAAAAAAAAAAACAAAAAACAAAACAAACAAAATCCAAAGCCAAATCCAAAACAAAACCCCAACCACTTTTTGAGATTATTCTTGCTTTATACCACAATTGCTTGCTTTTAGTGAAAAACACTAGGTGGAACACTCCTACTGTATGAGAAACACTGACAAGTAGTCAAATGCACAGCAAACCAAACACAACCAGAACAGCAGCATTAACACAAAAAACCCCTGCTGAATCAATTGCTCAAATATATCCCAAGCCTTGCTGAAAATAATGTCACCATCGTCCTGGTTTGGTTTCCTCCCTTTGAAGCTGTAAAACAACTGACCTTCAACACCTCATGGAAAAGCATTTATCTAATGCTACAAAAAAAGCCTTTTCTTACACCATATTTCAGCCCTGAACTTGCAAATCCCCCACCAAAATAACAATGCACCACACAGCTATGGAGTCATCCCTGTCTTTGAGCACGAGTCAAGCTAAAGCTATGGAGGCAAGAAAAAGAAAAGTGACTTCAAGCTGTTCCTTTGGAAATTACAGAGTCATCGGGAGGTTTTCTATTAGCTCAGGAAAATGCACACCCAGTTCAGTAGATACTGAATAGCAGGGAATAATCAGGGGATAAATGCTTTGCTTTCAGGGATAAAAATTGAAATAAACATTTACATTACATCAGGAGACTACAGACTGCCTGATCAGAACTCCTTATGCAGAAAAAAACCCTGGGGTGTCCTCTCAAGGGACATGAGAAGAACACCTTGGCTGGGACACAGCCTGGGTCAGCACTGCTCCACCCGTGTCCTGCAGCCCTTTCCCATCTTTGCAATGTCCCCACAGACCCCAGAGGGTTCCAGGGCCACGTTTCACCTTGGCCATTGTCCTGCAGCTCAGCCTGCATTTCCTGTCAGACCGGCCTGTGAAGAGCAGCCACACGCGACTCAATAGTGTTCAGTTTTGTCTCCAGAGCTCTGATTATCATATCTACCTGCAAAATAACCAGGGAAAGGCACTTGGTTACACACAGAATTTGACAACACAAAGAGCACGTGTGGACATCAGAGAGGGCTCAAATCTGATCTCACATCACCAATTCTTTTCATGTGATTCTTTCCCTGCTACTTTCATACTTTGACACCTTGCCCCACTCCAATATTCACATGCAAATCCATGCACACAGTAACTTTTCCCAGCCTTGGTCAGTGTCAGAGCCACACATTCAGCTTTTGCTGGACAACCTTCAGCTTCCACAGTCCACTTCCTTACACTTGCTCCCAGCTTTTCCTACCTGCAGTCACAAGATTTTAGTAGAGCAAAACATCAACTTGATTTATGATGTAATATTTCAATACAAAGTAACAGCAAAAGTATTAAGTTCATTTGAACAAAAGGCAGAAGGAACATGATTAAAAGTTTAGTGATCATCTGGAAAAGTGAATCAGAACTAACTAGAAACAACATACCAAATTATTGAGACACAAATAGGAACCTAATGCTGTGCTTGATAAAGAGAAAATGCTAATTACCATGAAAATGGAAGGAAAAGTTACTGAAAATCTTGCATAACACAGGATACCAATGACATGAAGCCATCCAGTGCATGTTACAATGCATGGAATTGCTCTGGGTGAAATAAGCTATTCTCAGAAACTACTGAAGCACATTAAGATTTCACAGAGGTGATTTAAACAAAGAATGAGATAACATTAAATCTCACCCTTTGCAGCTCCTCTTGGAAGACAGCTCGACTTTCAAGAGTAAGGGGTTCCTCATGAATAACAGCTTGCTTTTCTGTGGTTCCTAGAATATAGCTGAGATGCCACAGTTTAGGTCATGCACTTCCTACTCTGAAGCCAAAAACACAAACACAGCACTGCTTCAGAGCCCTGAGAGACAGCCATGGATCCTGGGGCTACAGGATGCAGTGAAAAATTGCACCAAGTGCAGCACTGGCTGGGAGAAGCAGCATTACTCTCCAAGAAAGTGCCATTCTGCAGCCAGGTTAGTGCTTCAGAGAATTTGACTGCCGTGGAAAAAAACCAAAAGTATCAAATCTCTGGAATGAAGAAAAAAACCCAAAACCACTGTCCAGAGCACGAAGGTGAACATCCACAGCAATACAGCAAAATAAATGGGAACTTCAGAAACAGACAGAGACATTAAAACTAGTCCAGATGAACAATCACTGCCTATTAAAACAATGTTTAAAAACGCATAAAAGAATTGTGACATGGAGCCCAAATTCAGGATATAGTTATGGAAGAATACTTTAAGACCGCTTTTAAGTACTATAAACCACCTAAACCCAAGCACACTTTCATCTTCTAGACAGATTTGAAGACAGTGAGTGAGAGTCTCAAGCACATACTCACTTGTCAGGTTTGCCTTTGCCCCCTTAGCAAGGACACAGCAGTTGTGGCCAGTACAGGTCAGACCCACCCCAAGTTCTGCCTGAGCCCCTCTGGCCACACTTGCTGCTGATATTGCTGACCCCTCACAGGCTCCAGCCAGGCCTATTTGGTGCTTGGTTTGTGTACTCTTCTGATCAATGAGAAGGAACCCTCCCGTGCCCTGGACCTGGTGGTATTTTCTTGGCTGGAATGCAATTTCTCATACAAAAGGCAGACCTGGCTATTTTGTTTTTTTTTTTTTCCCAGGATTTGCATTACACAGGTTCCTCACAGCTGAGCACTATAATGCCAACAGCAGCAATACAAAAAACCACTCTGGGACAGAGCAGCAGGAAAAGCTGCCTCTAGACTTGCCAGAGTATAACAGGAGCACCCTCAGTGCGATGCCTGGTGAGTGAAGTGGAGCTGGAAGGCTGACCCATAAACATTCAGCATTTACCTTTCAACAGAGTCAACACTGAAACAGAACAAATCTCTCTTGTAGTCGAGATGCCTTGGGGTACACCTGTAGATGCTGCCAAGTGTCCTTGAGCAGCCAGAGCAGAATAAGGTTTCTACCATGCTGTAAGTAAGAAATAACATCTATTCAGAAGAAAATAAAAGGAAGCACCTCTCCTCCTCCTCCCTTTCCTAAAAAAAAAAATCATGCATTAGAATTTTTTTTAAGCATTTATTCTTGCTTTACACAGTGTAAATGATGAGCACTCATCTTTCAGCCTGATTTTGCAACAGCTTCTTAGGCTGACTGACCTCAGCAAGACCATCAGAATCACTAAACTGCAGAAGGGACCTTAAAGCTCATCCCACTCCACTCCCTGCCATGGGCAGGGACGCCTTCCTTTATCCCAGTTTGCTCCAAGCTCCATCTAGCCTGGCCTTGGACACTTCCAGGGATCCAGAGGCAGCCACAGCTTCTCTGTGCACCCTGCACCAGGGCCTCCACACTCTCCCAGGAAACAATTTCTTCCTGATATTTAATCTAAAACTGCTTTCCTTCATCCTAAGGCCATTCCCCTTGTCTATCACGACATGTCCTTGGGAGAAATCCCTCTCCCTTAGGCCATAAGCAGAACGTGCAGACCACCCCAAAGAAGTGTTCCAGGGGCTCTCGGGGGCACACGAGCGCTTCGGGCCCTTTCCCGGGCTTGTCCTCAGCGCCTTCTCCGGGAACCCCCGAGTGCCCCAGCACTGTGCCCAGCCAGCACCGGCGCTCACCATCCGTACTCGCCGGGGAGGGTAGAGAGCTTCCGCTCCGGGTCCACGGCGACGCTGGCGGCCGCACCTGCACCGGGAGGGAGGGAGAGAGAATGAGGGAAGGAAGGAAGGGATGGCGGCAGTGACCGCGGGGACGCGCCGAAGGAGGCAGTGGGACGCGGCACGGCACTGCGCAGCACGATGCAGCCGCTCTCCTCGTCATTGAACTCCCAGCTCGTGGTGTCGCCCACGGGCCGCCTACAGCCGCCGCACATCAACACCATGGGCATGGCGGCTGCGCCCGCCTGCCGCTCTCGCTGCTGCTCGGCCCGGCCGCAGCCCGGCGCCAGCAGCGACTGCGAGAGCTCCAGCTCCGGGCACAGCGCCATCGTGTTCCTCCCGCCCGCCGAGGGAGCGGCAGCGGCCCTGGTTCCTGACATCGCCTTCGAATCGCCCGCCGAGGAAGCGGAAGTGACGCAGGACACCGCCCCGGAACCGCTCCTGGGCCTGGCCCGGAACCGCTCCTGGGCTCTGCCCCGGGACCGCTCGCTCACTGCAGCCCGGCGAGCTCTGACCTCAGCCTCCTCCGGGCTGAACAGCCCAAGTGCCCTCGGCCACTCCAGTGTGGCCCCCTCCAGACCCCAGCCCTTCCCACCCAGATACATTCAGGAATGTTTTTCAGCCCAGCTGTGCTCAGGAGTGTCCAGGAACTGTGCGCTGCTCTAAGAGAAGGGTTTGTGACCCAGCTGGCATTTGTCCACCCTGTCCCTAGGTTATGGGACACCCATCTCAGTTGAAAACATGCTGAGGAATAACACGAGTGTCCGGCAAGAAGCGAGGATTGCATTTTCTGGGCTGGTGCCTGATTGCATTTTCTTATGCCAGTGCCATACATTAATACTCATAGCCGCTGCATGCTTTCAGTGCCAAGGCAGTCCTTGAGCTGCGGGACTCCAGAGTGATTGGCACAGGCATCAGTTGTGCAATTCTCTGAGGGCGCTGAAGTACAATGAAACAAAGCAGTGGGTCAGAGTTCTGAGTTGACTTAAAATCCACTTACATGGACCCACAACATATTGCACAGAGAGGTGCTCCCATGGACAGAGATGTCACAGCACAGAGACAGAGGACAACTAACTTGGCTGCTCCTAGGCTCTACCCCTCTAAAGCTGTGGGGCATCAGGGCTACACGGCAGCTCTTCTCTGAGGAGGCAGCTGGGTCTGGTGGCAGCATTCTTCCCACCTGGTGCATTCAGACCCTCTACTCCTCACCACTTCCACTGTGGTATTGCCCCACGCCACTCCTTCATTTGCACTGAAGCTCAACAAGGCTGTAGGACACCAAACGTACGTATCGTTTCAACTGCATTTGTGCGTGAGCTCCTTACATTGCTTACCTTCATGGAATGGTGTTTGTTATTAAGACTGAAGAAAAAAAAATTAAAAATATCCTTCAAGCCATCAATTTATTAGGGTATCAGAAACCATGCTTGTAGCCCTAAATGTACTGAGTGCATATGAAATACTGACTGCTTCACTGTATGACATTTTACTAGGCTGTACCATCTAACTCAGCAAGAATTGAACATTTATTATAGACTTCAATTCACCTTCTTCAGAAATGAGTTAGAAACTTCTTCACATATGCCTGGACCTTCACTTTTCACTTTTCAGATTGGCCCAGAGCTGCATTTCAACTAATTACCAAATAATAATTGTAAAAGTTGGCACCAAATGCCTGAAGTTACTAGAATGGGCATAGAAATATGCCATTTCCTTAGCATTCCATTTTCTTTCAAGTCTTACAGATAACAGGCCAACTCATGTAATGCTAGCAAAGTTAACTCTGAAAATCACGAGTCCATTTCGGCTAGTAAGGCACATCCTTTCATCTGCACAAGTTAGCTTTACATACTGTAACAACAAACTAAACTCATGGCATTTCAACATACTGCACTCTTTGCAGATACATTGTTACTGTGGTAGTTACAAAACTAACACATATCTGTAGGAAATACAGTTCCAATACATGTATAAGAATTTATTGAACCACCATTTATAGAAAGCATTTCAATCCAAAATGGTCAGAACAATCTTAAATAGCTGGGTAAGAATTTATAAACATTAGTAAAGATATACCACAGACTACAGCTTTCTATGTTTTCAAGTCTAAGTTCTGGTAGATATCCACATTTAAATAAAATGGACAATACTAGCAGAGATGCATACCTCTTTTGTCTTTATTTATAAAGAAGTGACAACACTAGAAAACACATTGATAACCAGAGCTTTTAACAGTGAAGGTGGGATCTAAAAAAACTCTGATTAAACTAAACAACCTTAGGTCTTTGTCAAGTTGCATATCTGCTAGGAATGCTGAAATGTAAGAGTTTACACCTGCAGTATTCCATAATGGAACAGCCACGTGGTATCAAATATAATCTCAGATTTCCAAACTGGTACATAAAAAAAGCCATCGCCAAGTATTAAAAGACCACTGCAAGTTCTTATTGCTTTTCGAGTTAAATAATAATCTTCAAATAAGCCAAAACCCAAACAATCTCTACAGCATCTTGTTTATCTTATCCTCCTGTTCATTCATTAACAATGGAAGCAATCAGTTTTATGACGTGGCAAAAGAGGCATTTAAGAACAGCCAAACAAAACCTATTTTAGTACACGGGCATCCCCACCCTCCCCCTGAAACCCACAATACAGGAGCAAAACTCGGTAAGACAAAACCAGAAGTCTGACTACAGTAAGAAGAAAACAAAAAGGGAGATAGAGCTTCCTTAAATATCCAGAATCTGATGTCTTCCAAAACAAAGCACAACATCCTTGTAATTTAAAAAGGGAAGTTGCTTTCTATGTATCTAATCCTCACACATGCTGAGTAGTTCTCAAGTCCACTGAGCTCCTCTGTGCAGCAGTTGATATTGAATTCAACAATGCTTCAAAAACTACAGTAATATTCAATGCGCATTTTACTAAGGAGAGGAATAAAACAAATGCATGTTGACGTTGTTCTTCCCAGTTCAGCATTTCTGCAGCAATTCTGTTTGTTTCTTGCAGTATGAAAGTTCTACCAGCATCAGTCTTCAGAATCATCTTCAGAAGCTGTTGGAACACAGTGTAATCAGAAGCTTTGACAAAAACGTGTAAAATTAAAGGACTTTAGGATGAGTAGAGGAAATAAAGGTAATTTCATAACATTAAACAGCAGACTGTAATACCCACCCAAACCTTGTGTAATCATATAGCTTAATTCTTAAATGCATCTCATGTCAGAAAAATACAGCATTTTCAAATCAAAACTCAACAGAACATAGTGTCCTCCTACTCTTCTTCCTCAAAATAAGAGGAAGAAAACTCAAGCATGCCAGAGACTCAACTTTTATGTAGTACTTAGAGTGACTAATTCCAGCAGCAGTCACAGGAGGATATACTCAATCCATGACAGCAGCACCCAACATAAGGGTAAGAAATTACTCACTGAGAGAAAGATTCGGCACTCTAAACAAAAACTCTAAAATTTTCATATATATATATATATACACATACATATATGCTGCTTAATGCAACCTGGGGTTACTTGGAAACAGCTCCTCTCTCCACTCCTGTCCTTTCAGCATATGCAAGATGAACATAAAGCCCACATAAGCACAGGATTTTGTCGTTGCAAGGCAAGTTAAAAGACAAATACACACTTGTCAACTATGACCTACACTAGGTTTGTAAAATGCTAGCTTGTCTGCAACAGGAATTTAGTGTGTCGTCTTAAGCAAGGTCTGCAGGCAAAGCAAGTATTTATATTGGAGTAACTTTTTCCATCCCTGAACACAGAAAGAAGAAAAGTCTGACTTCCTTGCTTCTTCAGTTCTTAGAAGAGAAATGTAACTGAAGTGCATCAATAAGAAAACTAGAACTCAGTATTCCTCACCCTCAAGTTAAAGGCTGAATCAAATACAGACTGAATTAAGGAGTAAAATGACACTCATTAATTTTTTCCTCTAGTAAGGATGCACATAACTTAGGAACGAATTCAGAATTCAAGTCCACCTTTGATGGCTCTGAATGCAGAAATAATCATCTTGAACCAGAACTCCTCGTTTCACAGAAAACACACTCCCACTCTTTATAGTACTCCAAATGCATCCTGTGTACTGCAAACCCATATATAGTCGACAGACACTCACATGCACATTAGGAAAAAAAAGAGTAGTTTAAGTATCCTTCTACTGCCTATTCAACATGCCCATAAATAGATCCAGGTTATATTTACCAGAAGTTTAGATGTATCAGCATATAGTTTTGAATTTAAACACTAAAAAAAGTCATTAGATGAAAAATAGGCTAATCCTTTGCCAAAATTGGCAACCTTTAGACTTCATTCATCAAGGAACCCACACAACCAAAAAGTGTGTATGGATGGAAAAAAACAAAGGGGAGAAGAGGGCAAGAAAGAGAAAGGAAAGAAAAACGGCAATACCAGTGTCTAATTTAAATCTAGTAAAGTTCTATTCTAAATGTTTCTCTCCTGCTAAGACTCTTGTAAAAGGCAACAACCTGAAGGTCACCATTTATCCTGTAATTACAAATTACCAGAACTACAATAACCAAACTGTAACTAGTAAGGAATTTTTTATTGATTGCAGATAACACTTCTGTGGTTTAACAACTCTGCGCTATTGGAAAATTAATCATGGAGAATTAAAATCAGGTCCCCATCAAAATAATTCTACTGATGATGGAAAAAGCACTGCTGAGTAAGGTTTTCAGTAATGATGTTCATTCAGTATTATGAATCTTGGCAAGGAGGATTGTACTCATTAGCTTTGAGTTGATCTAATGGGAGAGGAGGGAAAGAGGGGAAGCACCTACTTTCAATATCTTCCATATGTGCCTGAAGAGTTCTTGCAAGGTTAATAAACTAGAAACAAGGCAGAGAGAAAGTAGTTTAAAAGTTGCAAAGTTATCTGCAGAAATCTGCAACAAGTTAGCAAAGTTTTCTTCATTTTTTTACATTCCAAAGATTCATGACAGATCTTGGTTATCCTAACCCATTTGCCCAACTTCAAAAAACAATGCAAAATTTTATATAAATCCACACACACTGGACTTCAAATTGCTATTGCACAGTTACTTCAGCTGTAAAATGTTTGCGGTAGCAGCTTGTGGCATCATCTTCATGTTCTACAGTCTGTAAAACACATCAATTTTGAAAGCAGTAAACATAAACAAGTGTCAGTTTAATGAAAACCATTCCTAAAAACTGTAATGCAGAAAAACAATCACGGTAAGGACTTGCATTAGTTAAATCCATTTCATTTATTTCACAACTAATATGACAAAATAGAACCCTCTGACTGGATGTGGTGGTTCATGAAAAATGCATAAACAATTAAAGTTTCTGTTTACAATTAAAATCTTAAGACCAGGATTACTATTAGGCAACAGTGATGCTTTTAATGTTAGAAGCACAGGGTATCAAAAAGCCAAAATGCCTAGGAATGAAGTCTCAGCCAAGTGGTTTTCTTTTGTCACTACCTATCTGCATCACTGCTTCAAGTTACAAGTCTAGATATTGAGACACAGCAGATAAAATGAGTTTCCATTGCTTACTTATTTGCTTGATATCAAACACTAGCAATGGTGCTCTCACTGGTTTAAAATGCAGTGCCACACACCGAAGTATGTAATGCCTCCTCTGATGGGAAACCAGTAAATACATCTTCTACAATACACTTCAGCTAGTAACTTGTGCTGGATGCTGGCTATGATTAGATCATGTGTCTTTTATATCTCTACACCTGTAGCAGAGACTGGACCATGGAATACATGCCCTACATTACATGTGTACAGAAAAGAGGAGCACTGTTCTAACACACTAAGAGATTAGACAGAGCACAGTCCTGGCCTCTTCCCCAAAGACCTAGTATCTGCCTGCAGTCAACCATTCCCATATGCATTGGACAAACTTAATACTGTCACTCCTTCGTATGTAAGCAAAAAAACTAAAAATAATAGGATTTTAGGAGCTCAGTGGACTAAGAGCACTGATTACTGATCTAGTATCAAATAAACACATAGAATACTGGATTTATGAGTGAATCACTGTGCAGAAAGAACTTTGTATGCTGATTCTCTTACTGGTTAAGGGTTCCTAAGCTAGGCCTTTCGAGTGACGAGAATGCAGTCAAATGCAACTAATAAGAGTTTGGATTAATGCCACAGAAATCATGCTACAGCTACAGGCTGTTGCGGAATGTTAATATTCCAGTACATGTTTAGGTGTACTCTGGCAGACAAGCATTGCAAGTTCTAGACCGTTGCAATACAGACTTGCATAATGAGAAAAATTTAACTAATCAGGTAGTCCAGCATTCTTAACAGCATGTTTGGCACAGAGAGAGGTTAACCTTGCAGTTTTGCATAAATTCACAATAATCATGACAACATGCATGCTAACTAATGAATTACCAACAACCTTGACAAAAAGTATTCTGTAGCAGAGTACCTGCAATTATGTAGTACCTTCAGTTTCCAACCAAACACGGTGAACTAACAAGCACAGCCCATTTTAGACTTACATTTGTTTAAAAACTTGTGTTTCTTGGGTATCTGGCTCCTAGGTCACTCGAGGTAACAATCTGCCTCTGTATGAGCAATTCCTGCCAGAAAATCACTGCATACTTACTCTGACACGCGTGCTGGCCTCATTTGCAGTTCCTAACATATCAGAAAAGCGCTGCTCGCATAAGTGTAACAACACTACAAGGTAGAGACCAGAGCTGATAAATTCATAGTCTGCCTTAAAAGAGATCAAAAGAAACACTCAGAATGTCAGTAATACATCTGCACATATGATTCAAGTAAAATCAGATTTTAATGGAATCATTATAGATTTATCTCTAGTTGCTCCAAAAGAATTAGGAGCATGTAATACTAAAAAATTTAACTTGCTGAAAAACTATTTATACTTCTGCTCTTTCCCACCCCAAATCTAACATGTTATCACAATTAGAGTCCTACAAATTAAATCTCAGTCAGCATGACTAGCTCAGAGGAAAGAATGTGCAAATAAGAGTATTATATCACTTGGGGAAATAAAACCAATATTGCTGGCTTCTTTTCTGTGGTCCCAAGGCTTTACAGAAAAGCCAAAATAAGGGAATATATTTTAAGAATGTTATGATATTATAATTCCTTTACCTGCTAAGATAAGAGAAAAACTTTAAAAATGCTACTGCTGAACAGATAATTTAGTCAATTCTTTAGGAAAAAAATTCAAAGTTCTTATTTCTCTTAAAGTGCAGTGACAGCAACCAATAAGCAGTTTTACTAAAACAGGACGATGGCGCTCTTGAGAAAGACTTTTCAGAGATTGCCCAAATTGATAGGAATTAGAGCACTAGGGTAAGAATTTATTTTAAATAATAAAAAAATTAGGTATTTTTCCCCAAAATTGATGTTACTCGGCATTTTCTTTAAACACCTGAGGCAGGCTAGTATTGTTAGCCTTTGTATATCATCAGAATACATTCCCAGAGAATAGGGGAAAGCCCTCTGAATAAAGTTCATCAAAAACACCAGTTTTGTGTCATTTACTCATTTTTAAATACTACACAATCCAATAGTTCTAAGGTAATTCATTTTACATAACAAGAGTAATACCAACGTGCCTTTGAATATTTTTAAGCTAGGAAATTATTTGAAGGAGCAGTTAGAAACTGCTAGAACAGAGATTAGTTTCCACCACTCTAAAAGAAGTTTGTAATTGTATGTTTAAAACAACTGCTGTGTTCAAAAACAGCTAAAAGCAATGATAACTCCTGACTTAATGTGAAATCCAATCTAATCATGCCAGAATTCACGCTGCACCTATGTGACAGTGTGCAATCCAGAGACACTGGATTACAAAGCTAGATCACAGATATGCAAGTAAGAGAAGAGATATATTAAACTTACTCAAAGCTCAGCTCTAGGAAGCATAGCAGGAAGGTAGTGATAGTTGGAATACTGAGGAGAAAAATCTGTTCCACATTAACATTACTTTATATGTATAACAGTCCTTCTGAAATGGAGATGCATTTGGCTTCTCTAAAGACTGCCCTCACACCACTAAAGCAACACTTACCAAATTAGGTAAAATATACTAACTTGTTCATTTGCATGTGCCCTATAGAGTTCATGAATGTCAAAGTCTTCCAGATTAAGATGCAACTTCTCCTTGCACAATTCACAAGTTGTCACTGCTTCCAAAGAAGAACCTGGTGGGAAAGCAGGCAAGGGGAATACTCAGTGTCAAGTTTCAACAATCTATAACATAAGACACACTCATAAAAACATTAAAAATTCTACGTAATTTTTTTTTGCTTTACTTCACAGAGTAATGTTAGAAGAAAAGAAAGCCTCTAATAGAAATGTCGTAACATCTGCTACTGTCAGAATTTCAACTCTGTAGAATGTTTATTCTCTATCCAGCTGCACCTCTTTTGCCTCACATTCACTCGGGAAATAATATGCCTCTTCCTGAAAGTCTGGCATAAAATTGCTTTTGGGCTTTCTCAATTTTACTGTGTAATCCAAATACACACAAAAGTAAGAATAAATATACCAGAATAAAGTTATTGTTAAGTAACATTTTGTCTTTAAGTACCAGTTTTAAAACAAACTCCTCCATAAGCAACAAGATAAATAAAGTAAGTTGATAAAGCTGATAGTGGACTTATGTCCTTATATACAGTTAAATAATTCAAATTAATTTATTCTGTAGGCTAAGGCTTCTAAAACATCCCTACTCTGATGTGTTTCCTCTGGTGCAGAGTAAAAAAGTCAGATACTAGCACCTTCCTTTGGTACAAAGTATTTCACATCTTCTATCAAGCCACCTACTTTTAAGTCTTAAGAATACTGCAGATAACCATTACAAACCGGTCAATCAATCTGTTACAGAAGTATTTCTACAGCACGCACTGTCTAACTGTTTCTTAAAGAATTATATATGCACTGTGAAGTAAATTTTGAACAAGCAATTTTAAAGTGCCTTGAACAGGAGTTAGTATCTTAAAAAAAAATTAACATATTCAAGTCTAGTTATAATTCAAGCTCATTTCTGGATTTTCAAATTCCTATCACTGCTAACAGTTAGCTCAGCTATATAAGTCTATAAAAAAGCACAACCATTTCAATAAGGAAGTGTGGGGGACAAATGCTACCCAAAGTGGTACCACTGAGTGGTGGCAGAGTAATTCTACACCTACACTTCTGCAATGTTACCTTCTGTCTAACATCTTAGTAGACAACTCCCAAAAATGTAGTTCTCTAAACAAGAAATGCAGTTCTTGGAACTACTCACATGAGAAGCTGCAGACACAAAAAGCCTGGAAGTGCCATACTACTGTTTGTCCCCACTGCTTGCTCTTCAACTAAATACCTCAGCCAAGTACAATCCTTCTGATAAACCTCCCTGTATAACTGGAAGCCTACCCTGGTCTAGAGTTTGCTTTACCTGAATTTATCTTCGACCGCAGCCATTTTTTCATGCACTCCTGGTGAACATACCGCAGACTTCCAGTGCATTTGCATGGCTGTATTAAAAGGTTGTCAGAACTTGCAGAGGACATCTGACAGATTCTGCATAAGTCACCCTCCTCATCTTCAGAATCTTCTAAAAGCAGGCTGAATAGGATGGAATACCAACAAATGCTGTGACATTTCATGTAGGACTTTTTATAATGAAAATTCCACTTATCAAACTGCTCTCAAATCTATGAGAATTAAAATGAGTTTCTTTAAAGACAAAAGTGAGAATATGGGTGACAGGGGACTGAGTTGCCACCTCCTCTAAAGGAAAGCACTCTTTTTAAATCAAGATTGCAGAAAGCCCTCTCAGGACAAAATAGGTACATTTTACTATTGCAAAAGAACATGCTAACTTACCTTTCTTTAATTTTCTGGAGTCTTTCTGGATCTCTTGAAGGTGGCATTTTAGACTTGCCACTATCTTGTCCATCAGACTGATTCCAGCCAGAAGGAATAATATCTACAGTTATCATAAGATTGTCAGACAGACTGCTTCCTAATGTTGGAGGTACTGCAAAGCGAAAGAGAGAACCAGGCAGAATTCCTGAACTTCTTCCACTGGGGGCTGAATCTGGTGGGGAGGCAGTAGCTGTAGAAATAACAGATACTGCAGGTGTTGGTCTGCTAACAGAAGCCTGACGAGGGCTATCTGATGCTTCGAGAAAGGTCTCCTCACCTGACTCTCTCCTTCTAAAGACATGTTGTGATCTAGCAGTTGTATCAGAGGTAGAGATCCTTGTGGATTCATCTCTTCCTTCTCTTCTTCTTCTGGAGAAGAGAGGTGTACATCTGTTCCTCAAAGAGGACGACAACCAGGATCCTGTGCTCCTGTTTTCAGTGTATGGTCTGTAACTTTCCCCATCAGAATCAGAGTTGCGACTCTGTGAAACTCCTGATAAACCCCATCTTCGTCCGAGAAAACTAAACCCCTGAGAAGCTTCGGATGACTGAAGTCCTGGAACTTCAGGAGATGCGCCTCCATTACTACTTGACAGAGTATTAGCTTGAACTCTTGGGACCACCGTTGACTCTTCAGAGTCTAACGATCTTGTATGCAATGGGTCTTGGCTAGACCTTCGAGAGAAAAATGTAGAGGACATACTAGATGCTAAACGAGATAGCAACTGTCTGGTTGTGCGCCTCCCCTCACTGTCAGCTGCCGAGTCATTCAGTGACCTCTGAGAAGATAAAACCCTTTCAGAACCACTTGAGGAACGGGTTTCATCTCTAATGGCAGTAAGAGAAAATGCTGACTGCACGCTCCTCTCCGGAGATTCCAATTCATTTCTCCTTTGTCTTGAAGAATAGCTGGATCTTGAAGAGCTCATGTTAGAGTCTCTGCTGAAAAAAGACGGCTGATGATCAGAAGGCAACTGGCGGTTCATGGGTACATTCAGCCTCAAAGTGCTTAATGAGTTCTCTTTTGGTCTTGCTCCCTCAGCATATGAAGAGGCAGGCCTGTCTTGAAGATCTGTTGCAGAAAAGCAGAGGAAAATACTATGACAAGATGTGCTCAAACACATCAGAAACATTCAAGGTCAGGTTCAACAGGGCTCTAGGCAACCTGTCCTAGCTGAAGATGTCCCTGTTCACTGCAGGGGGATTGGACTAGGGGACCTTAAAGGTCCCTTCCAACCCAAAACATTTACTCATTTTTACAAGCATATCTTCTGTATATGCTGTCTGAGCATGTCAACACATTGAGAATAACTCCACTATAGATGAACTGTAGTTCACATGAAGCAGCGGAGGTGACTTAGTCTCCTTCCTCAAATGGCTGCATTGGGGGGTTGTGGGTGGGAAAAGGGGGAAGTAGGAACAAGCATGGATAGATGAAGGTAGGAAACAGAAGCTCTCTATGTATTCTCAATTTTAAAACTTTCATCTTTGTAGTTTTGGTGACTTTTTTTTAATGGGTTCTGCACTGCAATCACCATTTACTTCTGAAGATGAGCTTTATTTATCTGGCAGATTCCAGCTAACGAACCAACCATCTACCATATGCTTTTGATTACACGTCAGAGAACACAGGATTTATTTTTAATGCACTCAATAGCAGTACTACTGCTAGAAATGCGGCATAGACAGTACAAAGCAAAGTTGCTCACCAATCCACTTCTCCCATTAGGCTCTACCAGGTGGAGTAGTCGAACTGCCCCCTTACTAAAAAGTGCTTACAGTATGATGACATTAAAATATACTCTTCTGTCAAGGCAAAACTACAGGACGAATTCTGAAATAAATAGCTTTAATATTTTCTGCTGCTCTTACATACTGAGAAACATGGCATTTTTTTTAACTTCTGCATTACAAAATATCACTAATGCATCTGCAAAGGCTGCAGATCAAGACTAATGGTGAACTTCCCTCGAGACAGCTCTAGAAGATCCCAGCACTCTGAACATGAAGTGAAAATTACAGTGCACAAGTCCTTACTAGTCCTAGCAGTTGCCATGAGACAAATCTCTCACTTCAAGTAAAGTGTGTTTATTCATTTTTAGTTTCAGTAGTCTAGCAGTTTTCCCTAATAACCATTTGAGAACCCAAATAAAAAGAGATACTGTGCAACTTTAAGAAAAAAAAGTTTCCTGGATCAAATCAACATTATTTCTCTTCCCATACCTAAATACAAAGAGATTTTAAGACAAAAAAAGACCTTTACTGACTAATCAGAGAGTTACAGTGGCGACCACTAACACTACTTTCACGTGACTAAAGGCATCTACAAGCTAGACCATTTATATAACCTTTGATGGTTTGGTCAATGCATGTAAAGTGGCCAACCAATTTTATTTAAAAGGACACTTTAAAAATATATCTTGTGTTTGTGTTTTGAATAAAATATTAAAAGAACAGGCCCAGAGAAGTTTTGGATGCTGCATCCCTGGAAGTGTTTAAGGCCATGTTGGATGGGGCTTGGAACAAACTGGGATAGTGGAAGGTGTCCCTGCCCATGGCAAGGGGTGGAACAAATGGTCCCTTCCAAACCAAATAATTCTGTGATCCTATGAGCATGTTAAAAAACTAAAAGACATATAAACTGTAGGTTTACAAGCTTTCAGTTGTACAGAACATACATGCCGAAGGTGAAAAGTCACTGTTTCTGTAGCTGGGATCCACCAGGTTATCAAGAGACAGATCTGCTCTTCTTTCTAACTGTGTTCGCTCTCTCACCAGATCCGTTCCAAGGGAGTCAAGCATTACTGATGAAGATCTAGGAATCCTACCGCATCTCCATGAGGACTCTAGAAAGAAAAAGTAAATAAATCCCCTGGTTTTTGTCATCATCTAAAAATCCATTAAAACTGGCACTTTTGATGCAGACATTTTTGTTATTCTTATCAAGGGCAAGTTTAACATTACCAATAGGCTGACAAAGGACCCAGCTGCCAACATAAAGCTAAGTGCACTCTGCTGATGCTGGCACTTCATCTTGCAGCAAGTAAGCTCTGAAAGCTAAATCAAACAAAAAGTAGTAATACTTTTGTGAAGAATCAGACCCTTCTGTCCTTTTACAGGACAGAAGAAGAGAAGCTGCATCTTGCCTCCTAATGGTAGCTAGTTTTTAAAAAGGTTTCACATTATCGCAAAAAAGCAGAGACTTAGTAAATGCTGCCATTCTACTTGACACTACTTAAATGAAACTTCATTGCTCATAAAAACAGCTGATGAAGCTTAAATGCAGTTTAGACAACTTTAAGAACAATGACTAACGCTGTTCTTGTTCATATTACAGAGCAAAACACTTCAGTGTAAAAAGGGATCTTGTTTTTTGTTAACAGCTCCAACAACTGCATAACCAACTGTATATTCATCAGCTCTGGACAAAACTCTTGCTCCAAAAGTCTTCTTCAACGGCTCTGAAACATTCACCTTGATATCGCTTCACTGCTAACTTAGACAACTAAATTTGAGCACTCATTGGTCGGCAGTGTGACGACCAATCAATGTAGAAATGGAAAGATAAATAGTCCTACAACATAATGAGAAATGTTAATAGTTGTTGTTTCATTAATTAGGTAAGAAAGTATCAATAAATACTGAGGTTTGAGCAAGAATTTAATAATTTTTATTTGGATGGCTGTGCAATTCCATAAGGGGATATTAAAAAAAAACCCACATTAATCCATACTCACATGGGTAATCTGAATTAATCTAATGACCTGTACCAAAATGGTTTAGAAATATTTTCAGTGTAGTCTTTGACCGTTACTTCCTGAGCTTTGGACATCTGTTGGCATATTGCGTAAATTCTGTCTATCCAAGTTTCACAAACTTACTCACAGCTTTAACGAAAACCTCAGGTTTTCCTGAAAGAGCTCTTAGTGTAGAATGTTTCTTTACCAGGACCCAGAGAATGAGTTCAGGCCCTGCTGAAAAAGGAATGCTTTCTTTCCCAGCCCCTAACAACAGTGCTCTAATCAGTCATGACACTGTGCTTGAACATATTGCTAAGTATGATAAAGGTTTCCTTTCTGCTGTCCCTGACAATGATGTATCAACACCATTTGACTCATGAAATAAGAGCAGCTGCACTCATTCTTTTCTTGAAATCTTAAACAATTCAGGTATGTTTGAGCCATGCAGTTCAGTTTGACCACAAATGGAATAGGTACAGGTAATAATTCTGAAATGACAGAAGTACAATTGGATTTTCAAAAGACCACGTAACAGCATACTCAGAACTTCGGATACTGCTATTATTGTGAACATACTCTTGAGATAGGCATACATTTTTATTATGAAAGATGTAAGCATAATATCTGAAGCAAGTATTTTAAAAGTTGGTCAAACCTGACCTTACTACTCAATTTTGATCTAACTCAGCTCAAGTAACCAACCTCTCACCTGAAAGGGCAGTCAAGCCATTACTTCTCACAGAAGAGGTAGATGTACAAGATAGTTTAGGTCTCTTTGAATCACTATCTTGCTGCTGGCTATGCAGTCTTGAATATGCTCCCTGAGTTCTCTCAGACTCACCATAACACCCAGATGTAAAATGAGAGGAAGAAGATGTAGACTGAAATAACATTAAAAAATAAATTACATAGTGTATCAGATGCACTTACACTGCACAAATGTGTACATAATCTAAAACTCACAAGAAGTGTAAAGAATAACTTTAGATATAAAACCTTTACAAATAACGTAGGAATGATGCTTGTGCTCTTGATTAGTATTTCCACGTTTACTTAATACAGTCCTACCAAAGAAAGTTAGTTTCTGTAACATTCAACATTATATTTCCTTTACAGTTAAATGTGGCTCACAACAAAAAATTGTTGTAAAAAGGGGGAAAAAGTTAAATTCGTGGCCTGTAAGATGCTATAAATATAATGAAATACAGCTTTACAAGTCCCCAAGGGAACATAATTTGCCGTGCAGAAATAGCCAAAACTGAAGAGCTACATTACTTTATTTAACAGTTTAACTAATCCAATTTATTTTTTATCAACCTAAAATACAATTAAATAAGGAGTGAGCTTCAGGAAAACTGTTTGAAACAAGTATATTTTGATTACAATAAGCTTAAGTGCAACTGAAGGAGTTCAGAGTAAAGAATGTACAAAACAATTTTTGCAGTGTACCGCACTGAATTAAAACAGTTTTCAGAAGCCAGTACTACAGAACTTAAAAAAAGTTTGGAATAGCCTACAAAGCTATTTATCTGGTTACTTACAGTCAAAGGCAAACATTTTCTACTTTAATTACCTCAGGTTTATTTTTTTCATATAAAAAAGAAAAAGTTGAGCTCAATCAATAAGCTGAATCGAGCTATTTGTCTTCCCAGAAACTATCTACAACCAATCTCCTTTAAAGATCAACCAAATAAGAGTATGTTATATCTGTGTCTTATTTCTACTTATTTATGGTTTTTACTAAGTTTAAGCTACAAGTTTAAGTTCTTACTCCTTCAAACTAAGAAATCTCTCAAATATTTCCCTCATCCCATCATTAAAAAAAAAAAAAAACCAGACAGGGAGACTAACGTCAGAAACCAAGTACAAAGCCAGGTTACTTTCCCTTTTACTACTTCATACGTGGAACTTTCAGAGTGTCTTCTGCAAGGTCCACTTGCATTAGAATTTACTTTAAGAGAATAATTAAACTTAATGGGAGGAAAAAGAGTTTTCATCTTGAAAATTAATAGCACTAATTTGACTAAGTATGTAGACCACTTAGAACCACAGATTCCACTTGCATTTAAACTATATGTAGACATCTACCACGACCTCTCCTGATGGCCAACACGTGCACACTAGTTCCTCGCTCCTCACCCCTCAATATCTCAGTGTCTTCACCTTCAAGTCACCTAAAAACACCAATACCCGTTTAACTCTTACAAATCCAAACATCTTTCACTTTGAAAGTGAGAAGAATTTTTATTCCACTATTGTCCCACCAAACTTGTTCAGTTTTCTGCTTTCCCTATTTTAATACTTCTACTGCGCTTCAAACTATTTTACTGTCACTCTAAAACGCATAAGCTTGTCACATGCAAGCTACTTTATTCCTGGAGTTACAAAGTCACATTCTAGAACCCAGTTAAGACAAACTATTGGGGCGCGAGTCTGCTATTCCACAGTATGATGTAAGCAGCATGTAAGAACAATCAGAGTATGAACTACACCTCACAACTGAATTTCCTAAAGCAGATCTCCAAGCCCATGAACTTTGTGTTAACTCACAAAGCTAGTACTATCCAAAAAACAACTGCTGTGGAAATACCCAAGGGAACAAGTATAAATATTATCAACTTTGTCATCCACAGGACTATAACATGTCTGAGATTCTGACCACCCCCTCCTTTTTTTTTTTTTTTTTTTTCAAATGGACTTTTGCAGAGCTACTGACTTCAAATGTATTTCTTAACTTTTAGTAAAACTAATATACATCACTATTTTCATCCTCTGAATGTTCTATCTTCTAGCTTTTGCTCCATCTTGAATTAATAAGATTTACTTATCTAAAAATGTCACAGAGAGCCCTTGCTGACAGCTTTTCAGATTGGGAAGACTACAGTAAAACCCTGGGGTTTCAATATTTTTTTTCTAACTATAACACATTAACAGTTCTCACCAATCTGCTTCTGCTTCCCAAGAATCTTCCAGAATGAGGGTGATCAAGTGTCCCTGAGTAGTGAGATGGAGACGACGCTGTAAGCTTCCAAGGAGTTTCGCGGGTGTCCCTTTCTCCAATTCTCCAGTCTCTGCTGGAACTATTCAATACACTGGATTCCTGAAGAACAACATGCTTATCATATGCACCTTGTAACTCAAAAATCCATATCTGATCAGAATATTGAAAATACAGAGAAGTGTAAGCAGTAACAAATCCGGAAATATTTAATAAGAAACCTTGATAGCCAAGAAATTAAAAGGGCTTAGAGAGAACGTTTCCTGGTAAAAGGAAAGTTTTCTTGTTTGGGTTTTTTTTTTTTTTTTTTTTTTTAGTACTTTATAGCAGCTCCTTCATCTGTCCTCTGTTTTGACCTAGGACAATAAAAAGTTGAAGTGTAAGGCCTTTGAGGCATTACCCTGACTTAAATACTGCAGCAACAGAGCAGAATTAAGGCTCTCACTTTCAACGCAAAAAACACCACACGTGTAGAAAGGGTCTCCACGACAACAAAAGCATCTCTTGGGCCACTAAAACAAGTTGAATTTAGATGAATAGATTATCATTGAGGAAAGAGACTGCAATTTAATTTGCTTCATAGAATAATCATGGAGATTAGCAAAATTAGTAGAGATAACAGAAATGAAACCATTTTATTAACCCTAAGCAACATTCTTAAATGATTATTTGTCCATTCTCTTTTAATGAGCTATTAGTACTACAAACACAGTAGTTGCTATCACCACTTCTTAAAAGCAACAACAAAGCATTCAAAACCAAACCAAACCAATACAAAAATCTCAGCTTGTTTTCTTCATTCAATTCATCTTAAGACTATTTAACATCCCTTGTCAGAACTTACCAATAAATCCCTACATAGGGTATTTTGGTTATGGTGTCTATTTTTAGTAGTTGAAAAATGTGATCAGGAAAACATTCAAAACAATTTTATAAACTACACTTGACCCTATGCCTCCACTGAAAAAAAGCCAAATAACTTTTAATTCATTTGTCATAAAATGGTTATTACTTTGTTGTATCATAAAGGATAGGAATTTTTTTTCTCATGGCTCTAGCTCAATTTTTGTATTTTAAAGTTACCTAGCAACAACACTATAATTGATACATCTGATTAGTTGACAATTAACCACTTTGTTATGCCTCCTCAGGTAAGCAGGGGCTAGTACCCAGATCAATATCAAAAGTACGTAACGTACAAGAATTCCATACCTGTATGAAAAAAAAAAATTCAACAAACCCACCCAATAGAAACCTTTCTTATTTCTTAGACATAATCAAACCCAAATACAAATTTGGCTGATCTGTCCCAGAAGTTTTTGATTTAACCTACAATCAAGTGTTCTCTCAACAGAAATTCTGTATTAGAAATCCAAGTCCTCTTTATACCTGAAGAATTACTGCTAGTCAAAGTTTTTCTTCTAAATGAAAAATTTTTAATTATTTCTAATTGAACTAGATCTTAAATACTTTAAGGTAGGTTTCTGAATGGACTAACAAAGTGAAAACGCTTGTCCTTTGTATTTCTATCTGACTGGACTTTAACCCTTTTGCCCTAGTCTCTGTAATCTTAACCCACATGCAATAATGCAATTTGTTCCTACCAGCTCTGCAAATATTTCCCCTCCTGTTTTAACAGGCAAGTGTTATGAGATAATTCCTCAGCTCAGAATCACTTTGCTCAACAGGAAATAGTCAAAAAAATAAACAGGGCAGTGAACACACCGCAGTTCATGTAACAAATTAACTAATGAAAGTTACGTTGTGTCAAAATCTTTTAACAGCTCTAACACATGGAACTTTACAGCACCAGTTCAGCTGAAGACTTCTCTTCTGATCAACGGCTTTCAGTACACACACACACTGTGTGGACCATGTTCATAAATCTCTAGAGTAAGACCGTTCGATTTGCTTTCCCTGAGCAGCCAATGGAAAACGTGCAGGACTCCAAAATGCAAAAATGACTGACAACTGCTCCCTTTTGTACATTCTATATAGCCTATATAATAACAAGCACATGCATGCTAGGAGATAACAAAAATGTAACACACATACATTTAATTGTGCTAAAAATAATGTTCTATTACTTGTAAAACTGTTCCTCAAAAAGGCATTATATAATACAACATCCCAGATAGCTTGTCAGCAGGGACTAAACTCTTAACCTTTTTTTTTAATATGAACATTTAATCAGAGAGTTAAATTTCTGCAATTTCAAAGACCAAAATGAACTTACATTTTCAGGCCCAAAACTGAGGTGAGAATTGCTGACAGGAGCAGAAAAAAAGTACTAAGATAATTGAGCCAAACTACTACCTGTTGCTTCCAAGTTTCAAAAATAATTTTTACAGTTTAATCTCTGCTTCCCATAATACTCTCCCAAATTGCAAGTACCTGCACAGCATGAATACTTCCTCTTGAGCACTGCTCCCTTTCACCACAAAAGTAGTTTAGTTAGTGTAAAATGCTGCTTGTAAAACAGCAAAAGGCCTTTTTTTCAGTTTTATGCAGGGCACACAAAGCCCAGCTGTACTAACATACTGACATGACAGGCTAATGTCTGTGTTGGCTTTGCACAGCCTGGTTTTTGGTAGGTAGCTGGGGGGCCACAGAGGTGGCTTCTGTAATTAGCTGCTGGAAGCTTCCACCATTTTTGGAAGAGCCAATCCCTGATGGCTCTGAAGATGGATGTGCTGCTGGCCAAGGCTGGGCCAATTAGAGATAGCAGCAACACCTCTGTGATAAGAGATTTCAGAAGAAATTAAAACACAAGTAGAGATGCAGTTTTAATTCCAGCCACAACAGAGGAGGAGGTGAGAACAAGTGAAGGAAAACAACACAGGAACATCAAGGTCAGTGCAGAAGGAGGAGGGAGGAGGTGCGCCAGGGCCGAGATTCCTCTGCAGGCCATGGTGGTGACCATGGTGAAGAAGCTGTTTCCCTGCAGCCCATGGGGATCCCCACCCTGTCTCCCTGCACTGTCAGTGGGAAGGAGGGAGGGGTTGGGAGAAGAAAAGGTGTTTTTCAGGGTTTATTTTACTTCTCGTTATCCTCCTCTGACTTTGTTAGTAATAAATTCATTTTGTACCTTTATGTTAAACCTGTTTTGCCCTTGGAGTATTTTCTCCCAGTCCTTATCTCAAATCATGAAGCCTTCATTAAGCTTTTCCCTCCTCTGTACAGCTGCGGCAGTGCAGGGTGGGTGAGTGAGTGACTGTTGGCGGTGTCTGGCATTTGGCCAGTGTCAAACCAGGACAGAGTCTATAACTCCCCTTCTTAACTTTTCAAAATATAAACACAGAAGGTGCTGCAGAACTATACAGCCTTGTTAACTGACAATATAGACCCGTATTTTTTGTACCACCACCACACCAAACGCAATGCCCCACATCCATCAAAGTTCAAACAAAACCCTCACCTCTCCCTCAACAGAAAACTCCATTTACCCAGGTTTAAGATGGCAGTGACTCATAAGAAAACAGATCCATATTAGCAGGATTTCCTCTCATTCATTAAACAGCTGATTTCTAAAGGTGCAGCCACAAACAAGAGCAGGTAAAAGCAGAAAATCTAGAACTACCGGTTCACTGATTACTGTCATTGGCCTAGTTAGTAAATTCTTGTATTTTAGAAATTTTGTTTGTCTTGAGTCTTGGAGATTTTTTTGGTAAAAAATACAATTCTACAATTACTATACTTTATAAAAAGAATAAAAACACATTACCTGGTATCCAGATTCTAATCTCCATGACGATTCTCTTGTACCATATGCACCAGATAAACTGTTTCCAGTTCTAGATCCTAGAGGAGAGCTGGAAGCCTGAACAGATATCCTGCGAGGAATTCTTGAGGGTTTTGACTCCATTCTTTGTATCCTGTACAAGGACATACTGATCATTTTTTCTCACAGAACCAGGGAACTCATGTAAAACAGGCACAGGTCATTCTGGGTGTAACATAAATATGATTCACACATACAAATATTTACAGAGTGCTTTGGTCTGACTGTGCATCAATAAAATGAGGAAACAAGTTATTATCCTGGTTTTTGTAACCTTTTCTTTACATGTCCCATCCATCCCTTTTCAGAAAATTACAATCCCTTTTATAAATTGTTCTGATATATTCTTGCAATTATAAATATAAGATGTATTCCACTAAGAACCACACAGTACTTATATTAACGCAAAATGATTCAGGAACTGATTACTCAGATTTCTTAAATTCAAATACTACCCTTTTGCTAATGAACTGCATCTTGACACTTGCAGAAATTATTTTCAGACTTACTCCTCAGGGTTGAAATTCTGAAACTTCACCCTCCTGAGAAAAAACACATGTGCAGTCTATCTGTCCTTGACTCCTCCAAAGACAACTCCCATGGAAGCCAACACATGCAAAGCAGCACAGGCTATCTCACAAGTGTATTCATAAACTGACTTCTCACTTGCTGAGTATTTATCTGCCTTTTGCTATTTCTAGGCATTTCAAAAGAAATGCTGGTACCTTTTCCACTTGAGAAGTGTTCCTATATTCATCTCTGTCCTTGAAACAGTATCTGATTAAACGTTTACACAGAATTCCAGACAGCTAGATTCTTTCTCCTCAGGAGAGTACAGACAGAAGTAGACCATAAATGGTGGCTCTTAAAAAAAAAAAAAAACTTAAGCAAACTGCAGTATCCTCAATGGTGTGGTACATGAAGAGAAGCATGACATGTAACAACAACTCAAACAGATGGCTGAGAATCCCACTGATACAGGGTGATTTGCCCAAGTGGTACAGTCTATTTAACCACTTCTAATTCTGGCCTAACCTTCTGAGAATAGGAGTAAACTATATTGATTAAAAAACTCCTATCCATCAACAAACCATATATTTTCCACAATTCAGTCATGCTCATCAATATCACACTCTGCAAAAAGCTGCTACATCACTCCTGAAACACTTCACATCTGGCTGCAGTTTCAAGGCGAGTCCACATACTCAGGACTTTTTATCTTTGCTCAAGTCATGCTGAATTAAATATTCTATCTGGTAAAAGCCAGTTAGTTAGCACAGAACTCCACTGACCTAACAGTTGGGACAGCTGAGTTTAGTTTCCTTAGCTCCTGTTGTCATGCATGTTCAGTTGTTAGCTAGCTTTACAACAGCAGCCAAAACACAAAGCAGCCAAAATGCTTAATCTTGCAAGTAGGACTCTAAAATATACCAAGTTTAAGTGGAGGTTTACCTTTGTGTACAAAAAGAACTACCGGCTTGTATTACAGAGGACACCTGCTTCTAGACCACACTTCCAACACTAGTAATCCATTCATGTTTGCCACAGCCATCACCAGGTATACAAGATATGGTTAGGAACCTGAAATACTCACTTGCCCGACTTTGCATTAATATACTGAAATAATTGATTTAATTTCCCAGATCACATTTAAAACATTAGGTAAATATTCAGCGATTTATGCAATTCTCAGGTTGTAAGCACATCTATATCAATAAGAATGTTCTAAGCAGCAGACCAGAGTTCAAAAGAACAGTTAACTGTGCAAGTTTCAAAGAAATTGAGGGCACACCTAATTAGCAAAACTACACCACTTCAAGTGGATCATTAGTTCGATAAAACATAACAAACATATTTATTCCTAAATTGTAATGACAGTTAATTTAACCTTCAGAGTAACAAGCCATAATGTGCTCTACAAGTTTAGTACTTGTATGAAACTGCAAGAAGTGTAAAAAAGTAACCATCAAAGTTGCAAACTGTGAAGCTAAAATAATATCTGAGTAATATACACTAGAGTGTAGGCTGGACAGGACAGCTCTATGTCTTGATGAGATCCGATACTCTAAGCACTGTTTGTCTATGTTTTAACCTCATATAAAATACAAGGAACAAGCACACAGAATAATGGATCCAATTCTGTACTACAAAGTACTCGACAAAGATTACCAGCATTATCTCTTCTGTTATGAATCGTTCTGTTTCTGAATCACTTTGCTTCAGATATGTGTGGAACCAGATGAATTAAATGGCATAGATAAAAGTCAGACACAGATACACATAGAAAATGCGAAGGTTCAAGAAGGGATGGAAGTTCCCACTAATAGAAATTAATGTCCAGATGAATCAGTGGAGGAGACAGAAGCGTAAGACAACTTCAAAGACTAAATTATAAATCACCTAATACTAATAAAATTGCTTATGCACCATCCACAGAACAGAAAAAAATGAGAGCATTCACACAGAACAGGATAGGGTGGAAGACTAGACACCAGAGCCAACTACCTGCAGAAGATGAAATGGAGTCCAAAATTAGCAATTTGCTTTTACAGATACACATAAATAGGCACAAGACTAATTTTCTCCTTCAGTGGTAGTCCCAAGAGGACAGACAATGCTACCCATCAGTCTAATCTTGTAAATTTGCAGAGGTTGTGATTTCAATAAATGTCTGTCAGGATAATACTATCTATAAAATATTTTCTTACTAGAAGCAAAATCTTGCAGAAACCATACCCAAAAAAGGTGCTAAAAATCAAGTTAAGGCAGCACAATAGAAAAGGTAAAATTTAATGTCTCAGTTTATGTATACACACTATGATTAGTTTCCTGCATACAACCTTACATTTTTTCTGCAGTCTTTGCTTTAGTCAGCAAATGAGAAGGATCTGCTATAAAGATCAGAGTCATGTAAGAATAGGCATTTGACATCTGCCACGTCTGATGCAGAAATGAAAAGATGCTGAATAAAAGACTTATGATCTAGCAAAGAAATTCTGATCAAGGAAATTGGATTTTACCGTTACCTTTCACTTAGTGACATAAAGCATACTATTAATATGAATAATTTTTAAAAAACTGCTGCCCAAGAGCTCTTCAATTTCTGGGCATCCATTATAAAATTTACTTGCAATCCGACTAGCAGAAATCATAAAATAGTTTGACCTGAAAAGGATTTTTAAAAGCCATCTAGTCCAACTGCACCGCAATGAGCAGGGACATCTTTTATGAGATCAGGTGGCTCAGAGCCCCATCCCACAAGACCTAGCATGTTCCCAGGAACAGAGCATCCGCCACCTCTCTGGGCAATCTGCCCATTGTTCACTATGCTCATCATAAAAATTGCCTTCCTTGCATTTACTCCTTGTCCTATCACAGCAGGCTCTACCAAACATCTGCCCCATCTTTCTTAAGGACCCTTTTTAAGTACTGAAAGGCTGCAATGAGTTTTCCCCAGAGGCTTCTCTTCTCCAGGGCAAACAACCCAAATTATTTCAGCCTTTCCTCATAGTCTTACTCAGATGGACAAAGATGCAGCTGAAGCCAATGGAGCTACAATGTCCATTTACTAGACAGACAAAATTAGATCTAGGCATTTCAACTCTGGTGATCAACACTAGTAAGATGTCTTTTGGGTTTTGGAGCTTTTTCCCCAGAGTTCTCTGAAAACCATTTCAAGCACCGTACCTTGAAAGTCTGAGATGCAACTGCATTCAAAGTGGCCTGAATACAAACAAAACCCAGAGGGCTTATGCTGATCATGGTAACACAATGAGGTGGTTATAAAAAAGGTGAGCATGCTAAGTTATCACAGAGCACAGGACAGAGCCACACAAGCGTCTCGTGCTAAAAAAACCCCACATTATTAAAGCCACAACAATACTTGTCTGCAAGGGGAATATTGTGCTTATATACAATATTTCAGAATGAGAATGGTTCCCTTTTACAGTATCATCATCTTAAGGGTTTTCCTGAAGTAAAACACTCATAACCTCATGCATTTTGTTTACATACACAGGAATTCAACAAACCCCAAGTGGTAATTAACATGCTGTAATGATTTCTATAACGACAAAGTAAACACCTCCATTTACATAGAAGGTAGTGAGACCAAAAAAATACTTAAAAGTACTTCTCTGAGGAAGTAACAATAATCATAGTAACAGAAATTGGGTTGTAGTCTGAACTGATTAAAAAGCCTCTTGTTGCCAAAAAGCAAAGGAACACCTTACTCAAATATCACACCTGATGTGTCCTTCACTGAGAATCCGCAACACTTTAACCAGTGAAAACACACTTCTGGCTTCTCCATTATTTTGACACTACTCACGTTCATACCAAGCAATAGAGAAATGAGAACACATAATGCAGGATGAGCAGCACTTTTAAGCGCTTCTTATCAAAGCAGTATATTTCATCAGCTTTTGCCATATTACACTATTTAGCAATCAAAACCTCATGAAAAAAATCTGGAAACAACTCTAGAGACTCCTGAAATAAGGGACACATGCAATACCTGTCAAGACTTGGTCAGAAACCAAGTTCTGAAATAAAACTTTAAAAGCATACCTGAGAAACAGATGACCAACTCGCAAAAGGAGGTGGAGCTGCACGAACTATTTTGAGCACACAGATCAAATGTCCTGCCTTTCTTGATCTGTCATCCCTCCAACAGCATTATAAAAGACAAACTAGACCTAACACAACCCATGGACAGAAATAACAATGTGATAAAAGATCCAAGAGGTCTTTGAGGGAAAGCAATGCAATTGCAAAAACTAAAAATAGTTACTATCCTTAACTGTCCATTTTTACACCCCTTCACAAAAAGGGATTCACACAACACAGAGAGCAAATATTTCTCTTCCATCTTGACCCTCTCTATCGATAAAAGAGGAGTAATTTCAGGTAGTCATGTCTACGAGTAAATAAAGTCTTTGCCAGCTTCCATGATTACTACCAGTTTTAAGCAATCTTGTACCGTCCATCAAAGCTTCACTGCCTGCTCCTAAATTCATTCTTCCGGCCTGGAACCATGCACCGACACTCCTACCTAAGACTCGAGCTCTCATGTTTACATGTTTTTGTGTGGTTTAACATAAAACTATTCTTAAGATTTTTCTCCCGAGCAACCTGTGCTCGCTTGTCTTCCTTGGGGCTTACTCACAATCACGTTTTCATGACAAGCAAGACAGTACTCACGAGTGTTTCTCTCAGACAGTGCAATTCGTTACGGGTATTTTCTCAACCTTCAACGTAGTGAAATTGACAAATAACTCAGGAGCTTCTCAAGAACCCCATGAGGAGCAAGAATATTTACAAATGTCGACGGCTGCCCACGCTGCAACGGCTGGTGCCCTAAGGCTGGGCTGCTCCCGCAGCCACCTGGGTGCTCCGCAGAGCCGCCGAGGGCGCCGCACCTCCCCCGCCAGGCGCCGAGGAGCAGCCCGCACGGCTCGGGCCTGGCCGGCGCCCGCGGCCGCACCCGATGCCGCTGCCCAGGCAGCATCCGGCCCCAACCGCCGGGCTGAGGCCGCGAGGAGGGCGGAGAGGAACAGGGGGCAGCAGGCGCCACACAGTCTCGCTGAGAGAGCGGACGCGGAGCCGAGCGGCCGTTGGGGGCGATGGCGGAGAGAAGGGCGGGTGGGCCGGTCCCAGCACGGCACAAAATGGTTCCCTCGGCCCTGGCGTGAGGCCGCCGAGACAAGTGCGGCCCCGCAGCAGGTGCGGCCCGAGCCGCAGCGGCCGCCACGGACGGTCCGTACTCACCGTCAGGGCCGGGCCGCTGCACAGGCCAGACCAGGCCGCACCGGGCCACTGCTCCCACCTCTCCCGCAACACAATGGCGGCGGCGCGAGACTGCCCGGCTGCCTGGCGCGGCCAACCCCAGCTCTCGCGAGAGCTGCGGCCGCGCGGGCCAGCCCCGCGGGGTGGAGGCGCGGCGGGGGCGGAGCCCTGAGCGCGGCCTGAGTGAGGAGGGGGACCTGAGTGAGGAGGGGGACCTGAGTGAGGAGGGGGACCTGAGTGAGGAGGGGGACCTGAGGGCTGCGGACGGGCGGGAGCTGAGGAGTCCTGGTGGGAGTGACAGGAAGGAGTCCTTTGTATGCGGGGAGCAGTGTGCCCAGAGGCATCCGAATCGTCTTCCACGTTCAGCCCGAAACTGCAACGCGGTCTTTGAGTTTTCTGTCTATGTCACATTCTCTTCCTTGTCTGAACCCTGTAAATTAATTCCCCCGCCTCTCGTGACCAGGTACAGCAGGCTGTCCCTGAACGACACGGCGGAAGCAAACAACAGAATTGCTATACATTTTAATTGCATTGAGGCCTCAGTTTTGTACTCTTGAGAGTAACGGACGTTGGCAGGCATTTTTACTTGAGGGGGAGATGTATGACGTAGGAAGTCAGGAGGTAATCTTCTCAAATTCCTAAAATGCCAAGTCTTCGCATAACCAGAGATTTTAGATTAGCAACCCTAAACAAATGATGATTTCCAGTGTCCTGGGCCTCTACGGAACACGGTGGAGACTTCACACTGTATTTCTGAGCCAGGCACCGAAGAAGACAGGTTATGTTGCTACTTAGGAGTCTAGACTTCTATCACAGCAGTCATGAGCCTCAGTACGTCCATCTGCAGCAGGGCTTCTCTGAATCCCAGAATCAGTGAGTGCCACAGATCACACTTTGCAAGTCAGATAACAGGGTGTACAACAGTAGCAAGATGGCTATTCTTTAAGGGAGAAAAAAAGGAAAATAAAGAAAATAAAAAAGAAAATTTAAAAAGAGAAGAAACAACCAACCATTCTGGCATGGTGCTACAACACATACACATTCAATGCATCCATGCCTAATAGGTCTGACAGATCTGGGACACATATAAGATCAGCCAGGTTGGTTAGAAAGTAGGTGGCGCCTAAATTGTAGACTGTCCTATTGCTATGTTAGCAATACCCTTGATTCTGTTTCCATTCGTGCTTTTAAATATGTTTGGATTGTATTGCATTTTATTTGCTTCCTCCCACAGAGAAATAGTGGGCAAAGTACTATTTAATTGGAGACAAGGATGAAGAGCTGGGAAGAGCTGGGAAAAGTAAAGAGAGAGAGGAACCATTGAACAAAAACTGATAGAGAGAGAAAGGCTGTTGGGGTTTTTTTGCTGATGGGCACATTGCCTTTCACCATAATGCCAAGAGCAATGCTTATTGGACTTGGGAAAATCTTGTGTATAATACCCAGAAGCAGGCCTACTGCCCCAGACAATACCATTTATTTGGCATAACTGTCTCCAGGGGAAGAGGGCAGCTAGAATGGGTTTATGAATGATTCCAGCAGTAGCAGCTGCTCTTTTTCCTGGCTAGCAAACAAGAACACTTATAGAAAGAGTTAGATCTACAATGAATTCAATCCTTCAAGGAGTCATTCTGTGTTTTAGTAATGCACAAATCAAGTGTTATTCACAGATCTAGTGAAATTCCTGTGTAAATGGGGAGGATGAAGTAAGTGTATGGCCTTCCCTGCAGCCAGGATAGATCACAGCCACCACTAAACAAGGGCATTGTTAAAAGCAAGTTAGAAGGTAAGTGAGGAAAGCCCCATCCAATACAAAACTTCAGAGGTCTTCAACTCAGTGTTGCTATTATCAGAAGAGTATTTACTGGCAATGCTAAGATGTTATACCATTCACTACATTAGCCCTGTCCAATGCAATGCATAAATTCTATTATAAGGTTGATGCAATAACCTTTTACTAACAATCTATGAGCTCTATAAGGCATTTGCTAGCTCACAGGAAAAAAGAAATTGGACTATCACCTGAGTTCGTGAGCTTGCTTTTTATTTGTTTTGTTTTAATCTGCATAATAGATCAAAGATCTACAGATCAAAGATCTGTAATAGCTAGTTTAATAATTAAAAATATACAAAATTAGGAAAGGTTAACACATAATGTGCAATACTATTACATTGCACAAAGACTTCTCTACATTCTGAATCATTGCTAAAATGGCATCGTCTAACGAATGTGAATATGATTTGGGTTTTATCTCAAGGAAGATATCTAATATTGAGTGTTAGTGGCTGAAGTCACAAATCCTGCGTAACAGTGTGCTTGTAAATGGCTAAGCAGTAGGTTTAGAGTACATCTGCTTTATCATGTTCTTTAACCATATCAATGATATGGAAACAGGCAGACAGAGTTATTAACAGTTACTATCTTTATCTATCTATTCTTACACCTTTTCACAAAAAGGGATTCACAAAAGCTGTTTTTCCACAAACGGCAGAACTTTTTGTAGTGTCTGTCCTTAACTTCAATAGGTCATAGTCTGAAATTTTAAGATTATCAGAAACTGGTGTTGTCTAGTTGAATAGTTTTTACTTATCCCTATTAGTAATCTGCTCTTCAGTACCATCACTTTTAATAACCATTTGAAGATAGACAGTTTCCAAAGACTTTTTGTTAAATGTCTGACTAAAATGCAGGAATCTTATTAGAGAGCACATCTTATTTTAAAATGCAATTTAGACTGCATCTTAAATATTCATTTGTTATGAAGTATTTCAGGCAATATCCTAAGAATCTTCTTTCAGAGAGAAAAGGCAGCAAAAAGGTCTTAAATCAAGAAAATGGTTTTTGATACGGCATGTTATCACACAGATGATCACAAATTTTACAGTAACCATTTCTGAAGGTGACAGAGGCAGGAAGATGACCTCCATGGATAGCAGCCATTATGTCCTAGAAAAAGGAAAATGCATCCTTGAAACAAAAGTCCATTTATTCAACATTCACTATGAAATACAGTTTTTGAAATACACCACCTGTCATGGGTGTGTGGTTTAGACAGCAGAAAAGGAACAAGCTGAAGAACATGCAGGCAAGACAGAAACCAAAGTAATCTCAAATCATTCTTTTAAGGTGTTTTTTTCTGCACTGATGTGTTACTTCAGATTATACGTGGACTTGTTCTTTTTACTGTGTCAGCTAGAACAAGTCCTAAGAAGACAGTCCCCATGGTTGACACTATACACATTCCTGGGGCTGTCTTTAATGAATTTAACCCTCACCTTTTCTTCTTTCTGCAGGCTGTTGTGTTGGGCACTGCCCAGGCTCCCCAGGGAATGGTCACGGCCCCAAGGCTGCCAGAGCTCCAGGAGTGTTAAGACAATGCTCCCAGGCAGAGGGTGGGATTGTTGGGGTGTCTGTGCAGGGCCAGGAGTTGGCCCTGATGAGTCCCTCCCAGCTCAGGAGATTCTGTGGTTCTATGTGCATAGAGCTACTGAGCATGACACTAAATATGTTGGAGGTTCCCTGGTTTCTAGCCTGCCAGACGGGCTTGGGGAGTTGCTCCTGGTTGACTTGCTAAACAGTAGGTCTGCACTGTATAGGTTTTGCAGAGGAAAACTGGGATGTGAAGAAAAGCAGAGTTCATGTTCAACTGTCTATGGTAAACATTACACAAGAAAGATTTCTGAAAGTGGACAGTAAACTAGAAGGTTGTCCTCAGAAAATAAATCCAAATCACAGTTCATAGCTTAAACAAATCTGGTAAGTGCGATGTCTGTAAAAGGCTCGTGGTCTCTATCCAAACTGTAAGATAAACAGCAGTGATATAAAAGAAAAAAGAAAAAAATAACATTGCAGAGACAAGAGAATTTAGAACACTTTAAGCCCTAAAGAAACTACTGTAATACTGACAGTGAGAGACATGGCATAACTCTTACAGAAATAAATAACTTATCAAAATATATACAGGCTTTACAATGCAGCCACTTTGAACATAGTACTTTTTTTTAAGCAGGGTTAAAATAACCATTTTAAAATATTTTGGTACAAGAAATTAACTTAAAACCTAATTTTGATATGGGAAGCTTTGAAACGAAAAGACTTTTTAGCTTCATCAAAATCAAACTGAAATAATTTTGGCCTATATGGATCCCAGTTTTATGAGATGAAACACTGTCGTGCACACCCACATTAAAAAGGTTTCCCTCTTGTTGTTTGACCTTACAAATATATACTTTTTTTATAATACCCATCTAAAATCATTGTCCAGTCTTCCTGAGAATTATTGTAAAGATAATTATTTATACATTAATAAATATATTTACTTTATCCTGTTACCAATTTTTTTTAATCAAGAAGCTTCTATGTGCCTTCTGAATCACATCTATTCTTGCTTTCCAACAGAGTAAAGTAAAAGGCAATTAAACATATCAACAGATTAATTTTGTAAATATTACTATACCTCAGGTAGATGGACCAAATCTGTATCTTCTTTTGAAATTTTAGAGTTTGGCTAAACTTTTATTTTGTAAACTAAGAGAATGTGAGTTTAAAATTATAGAAATCAATTGAATTGTTTAAAAATATTCTTCATTATTATATGTTTTATAAAGGTGATGAGTTCTTTTTTTCCTTTTTTATTTTTTTTTTCCTATAACTACTATTTCTGGAATTTTAATACTATAGAATGTGTCAATGTTTTTAAAATCTTTCTTTACTTGTTTTCATGTTCCAATCAGAAAGAAGATTGAAGTTCTATGAGACACAAAATTGTACTTCTTGTACTGTTTTATTCACCAGGGAGCTCTTACTGCTCATTTTGAATAACACTGATCAAAATGCTTCTGTTGGATTGTTTTCTCAGAATACCTATATGCTCTTTCATTCATTTCTGTGGAATAACCAGTCTTGTAAATAGAGACACATATAGTTAAAACAAAAAAAATAATACTCAGAACTTTAGCAGACATCTGAAACAACTACCTTTTTCCTTTCCAATAGCTTTTATGTTTAAAAAGAAAAATCTAATTATTTGTATACCTTGTGAACAAATATCTTAATAGGAAGAATTCTTCACTTAAATCACATATGTCAATTGTTTCTCATTTTTGCAATAGGAAAAGCTAATAGTAAAAAGTCACAACACATTTTAGAGAAAAGAGAGTGTTTAGACATCAGTATTTTCTTTCATCTTATCTAGGATGATGTCTTCAACCCAGGCTAGAGCAGTGGAAATTACTTCATTGGAGATGAAAATGTCTTTGTTTATTGCCCTTTAGCAAGAAATTTTAGCTACTAAAAACTTGGATAGCCTTAAACTACCTTCTATATACCTATTATAAGAATCTAATTGTTGCTCAAAACCAACGTGTGCATACATAAATATGTATACATTAAAATATGGGATTAAAAGAGTTTTTGAACAAGAATAATAGCAGTGTAAGATTTTACTGGAATCTATCTGAGTTCTGCTACTGAGGATAGTATGTAAGTAGGGTGGGGAATGCAATATGTTTTACTTCCGTGTTGATGTGAATGGACTGGAATCCAGATACAGCATAATTACTGTTATGGTCACATAGTGACTAATTCAGTGTTAAAACAGAGAAGGAAGTGGGAGGAGCAAAACGTCAGGAATTATTAGTTACAGTACAAGAAGTTCATTCTGCTTTTCCTGTAATTGGCAGTGGAGTTGTCTCAAAATTTACTTATTTATTTAATAATTGTTGTCTCGAATTTTAGTGATTTACTTTAATTTTTATTATGTCGAACACTTTTATAGGTAGGAACAAATGCCTGTGATTAAAACATAATTAAAATCAGAAAGCATTTACAACTGTTGGTGAAACTGCATCTCTCTCTTGCTCTTGCTTTATCACTGAACAGATTAATACCAGTTTCTTAAGATTCCAGTAGGAAAAAAATGAGAATTAACATCTGTGTTCTGCTGGGCACTTAATAGGACCAGAGTAAATCTCTTCCTCTTGAGCCTTACACAAATGAGAAAATAAATATAAAGTAGATTTGACTTAATAAATCATGTGTAGGATTAGGAATATAGACCTTGTTTCTACTGCTGTATGTACTACAACTGTATTTCACCTGTGGAAAAGATGCTCAACTCCCCATCTGCCTGATTTTTTTTTTTCTTTACAGTGCAGCTGTGCATTTAAAAAATATATATAATCATTAATTTAAAACTAAAGGCTGTGTACATAAATATAAAAAAGGCCTAGCTAGAATTTACCTGAGAAGTGTTTTACATGAAAGTGGCCCTATATGCTCCACTGTGTCCATTTTAAACCAGCTTGAGACAAAGAAATTGAAGGAGAAAAGGATTTTGTTTTGGCCAAGGATAGGGAACCACTGGTTGGCTGAGATGTGAAGGGAGAAAAATGTAGATGAGGTCACAGTTCTGCATTTGGCATAAGGTATTCTTGGAGGTTTTTATCAGGGAGGCTCACATGGAGCTGAGACAGCATATCTTCACCTTTGCCTCACACGGAGAGGACTGGAAATAACAAGAAGACAACATAGCCAATGTTGGAAACAGATCAAGAAGTGAAAATTGACTTCTCTCACCTCAATTTTTTTACTGATGCTATCATAGGTACTGCCCCTGTTACACAGACTGTGAGACTGGATATGCACAGAGTTTGTGGGAAGGAGCACCAAATACCAGACTTGCATTTCAGAGCTAGAGATAAAAAACAGGTAGTGACACACATTTTTATGAAGACTGATTATTTTATCCTCACAGACACATCCTCTAGTAGTAATTCCAGAATTCAGCTCTGTGGTGTGCAAAACAAAATATTATCTTGTTGTTTGCTTAGAGCTCACTACCTGATAATTTTATTTGACACTTCCTAATTTCTGAAATAAGAGAAAGAGCAAATAATTGTTCCCTTTTCAAGTACTGACTTTATAGACACCTATCATCTTGACTTTGAGTTTTGCTTTTTCTGAGTTACAGGATTCTAGTCCATTTTTTAGTCAATGAGTTCTTCTGTAACTTTGAACATCCTTCATTTCAGTTTTTTGGTCCTACTAGATAATTTCTGTCAGAAGTAGCTGCAACTGAACTCATTATTCAGGGTGTAGGCACACCACAGGCTTATAGTGGTTTAGTGGTGACTTTTGTACTGGATTCCCTTTCTAAGCACTTGTAACACTGTACTTGGGGTTTTGATCGCTACAGGCTGTGAACAAATACAGATGCCAAAGGATTCGGTCTGGAATTAAATTTATGCTGCTTCCCAGAAGGAGGGTTGAACAGTGCCTCCTCTGTATGCTGGATTGTAAAGGAAGCCAGAGAAGCTGCCTTCATTGCATCTTGCGTTATTCCCACACTCTCACTAGATATCTTCTATTAGCCTGTGTTGCGTTTACATGGCAAGGATTTGGTAGTGAGAAGGCTGCTTCTGTGAATAAACATGGGGGTTTCCCCATCAGAGTCAGTTCCAGCCATCTCCAAGACAGACCCTTGCTGCCCATCAGCAATGTTGGTGCCTCTGTGATAACATGTAAGAAAGTAAAAAAACACGGTAGAGCAGCTGGGTGAAAGTGGAGTGAGAAAAATGTGCAATAATCTTGCAGACAGCCAAGGTCAGTGAAGGAGGGAGAGGAGGTGCTCCACACCAGAGATTCCCTTGCAGCCCATGAGGAAGACCATGGTGATGTCTGTTGAGGCTCTGTGGCCCATGGAGGACTCCAGACCAGGACGGTCTACTGGCAGAAACTGTGGTCCAGGGAGAGATGACAGGAGCTGGTTTTCTAGCAGGATCTGTGGCCTGGGGGGTACCCACACTGTAACAGTCTCTTCCTGAAGGAGTGTACCCCATGGAAAGGGCCCATGTTGGAGCAGCTCTTAAATAACTGCAGCCCATGGGAAGGACCTATGCTGGAGCAGTTTGTGAATGACTGTACCCTGTGGGAGAGATCCTGTGGAGAAGGAAAACAGCATGAAGAGGAAGGTGTGGTAGAGAAGTGCATGCTGGTGTTCACTGAGATAGTTTTCTTCCTAGTAGCTTCCTAGTACGGTCCTATGTTTTGGATTTGTGATGAAAACAATGTTGGTAACAGGAATGTTTTATTGCTGCATAGTGCAATCCCCATTCCCCATTCCCCCATCCCCACTGTGCTGCTCATGGGAGAGGAGGTAGAAGAGTCAGAACAAAGCAGTAAAGTTGAGCCTGGGAAATCAGGGAAGGGGAGGAAGATTGATATTCATTTTGTCTTTGTTTCTCACCATCCTGCTCAATTTTAAATTGGCAATAAATTAGATTAATCTTCCCCAGTCATTTCTGTTTTGCCCCTGATGGTAATTAATAAGTGATCTGTCTGTCTTTATCTCAAGCCACATAATTTTTCATCTTATTTTCTCCCCCTGAGCTCTTGAAGAGGTGGAGTGGGGGAGTGGCTTAGTGGGTGTCTGGCAGCCAGACACCACACAGACACTGTTGGAAACAAAATACTTGTCTTGGATACTCGTTTTCTGATGTTGTATAAGCAGACTTATTTGTTTATTCCTTGAATGTTCCAGAAGTAGGAAATCTCTTTCAACTATTGACTTTTTTCTTTCTCAGAAGGGTGAGTTTGATAGCTCTACTGGAAAGATGGCTTTATTACTGCAATGCACATACCCCTAAATAAATCTAAATCTTCCTGTCTCGAAGGACTGAGCCTGAAATCTGAATCTCTGGTTAGTGACATATGGTTTTTTCATTTGAGACAAGCTTGTGTGAAATTTGGCAAGTCTGAAACTAATTAATTAGATTATTTCTTTTCTAATATTGCACCCAAACTCATTGGGTGTCTCATATCTAGTGCCTTGCATAAAAAGGGATTCATTTTTTATCATAGTACCTTGATTTGGAAAAGGAAGAATTTTTATGTTACTTTATATTCCAACTAGTGAAGCTATCTTCTCAAGATCCAGAAAGGAAGTGACAACTGTTAATAACTTACATTTATTTCTTTTTATCTGCAGTGTCAAAGATCACTTTTTGTCCTCTCCCACATGCTAAGATGGATTTGTGATCCAGAAAGGTTCTAAAAGCCTTGAACCAGTGCCTGAGAAGTTGTCCACAGGGGAAAAGGATGGGATTGTGAGTTGTGAGTGTTGCAAGTAAGGTAGCATGTTCCCACCCTGCAGATACCATTTACTTGGAGTTTTTTGGTCAGAACCTTAGGAGAAATGCACAGTCCTTACAGAATAAGGGGCCTATTTCTTTTTTATGTTTCATTTAGAGGTCATACCCCAGTGACTCAGAGGGCTCTGCTCTTCATTGTGGAAATCAGGATCTAAGATTCAGGAATAACTAAATGCAGACTTCTCCTGTTTCACATGCTTCTTAATTTTATAACTTTGTGTGGGTTTGGGTTTTAGGGAAACAAGAATGGCTTTGTCTTCCACAATTCAAGTCATTTATTTCTGGTTTGATTTGCATAGGTTTGGTTTTTTTTTTCTTCTTCTCTTCATTTTAAATATCAAATATAATATAGAAGGCTTTCGTGTAGATGCTTTGTACAATTTTTGACTTCTGTAAATAATAAGTTGGTTTTATCCAAATTGTACAGCCTAAATAACAAATATATAACATCACATTCATAAGGTAGAATAAGAAAACTTAGATATTAAATTTTAAATAAAATTCTTAGTATAGTTAAGTAGCACTTCTTAACCTTTTCATTCTTTAAAAGTAGCCAATGAAAATTTGGCCACAAGCTCTCAAAACAAGAAATTATCATAGCTAGAAGCATCTGCTTTCTTTGTATATGTTTGTTGAGTAGATGGGAACTAAAACATTAGTGAAACAACTGCATTTTTCAAACCACTATTCAAGTTCAAACTTCTAGTGTTTTGACTGATGATTTAGCTGTGTTTGGCAAAAAGTCATAGAAGGAAAATGCATGGCAGACTATTAGCATGTTCACTTCTCATTAAAGATGTGAAGAATAAAAAAATTCTAAAAATACAATCAGTAACATTTTACATCTAAAACAATGATGTGGGAGGAAAGGCTTTTACAATGGGAGCAGCTCTGAATAGCAGCTGGTAGAGCCTATTTAGAAGACTTTTGTGTGAATCCTATGCTGAACAAAATATGAAATTTAAGCTGTTATTGAATGCATATAAAGGTCAGAGATCATGATCTCCAGAGACAATTGTCTGCAGTATTTCCAACTTCTTTTATGTACAGGAGGCATGGTGCAATGCAAGAAAGTAGACAAATCACTGCAAAATAAGGTTTTCTTGGCAACAGAGAAGAATTTACTGCTCCTAACAAAGACCAGCCTACAACTGGGTTTGAAATTCAGATGCAGACAACTGTTGGAATCAAGAACTGAGGATAAGCATTTGTCTTGCATCAGCTGGCAAGTAGGGAAAAGATACAATGTAACATTTTTTCCTAGGAAGTTGCCCCTTTGTCACTGGAGTATTTTCATATGAGTTTCACACTTAGAATCTGTAAATTTAATTTTTTGTTATGGAAAACAGAAATAGAAAGCCTATATAGCCTTTAGTTATAAGCCTATAGAAAGAACCTGTAGTCCATTCCTATTAACATGACATGTCATGGCATGGCTCTGTGGTATGGGGTATCCCTTTGGCCAGTTCAGATGCGCTATCCTGGACATGCATCTCCCCAGCTTCTTGTGCATCTCCTTGCTGACAGAGCACAGGAAACGTGCACTGCTGAGCAACAACCAGAAGCATCACAACATCAATATTATTCTCATACTGAATCCAAAACACAGCACTCACTAGACCAGCTACTGAGAAGAAAATGAACTCTGTCCAGGTTAAACCAGGACACCTGTGCAGATACTGACATCTCTCTAGATTCTAGTGAAAACTAATATTGCATCTAGTACCTGCTAGTGATGTGATTACTGGTATCTTGGAAGTGGTTCTGCAGAGTTCACTCAAGTAAATAAGCTTTGTATATGCAACTGACTAATATTAACCTTATATTTACACATATTACTGACATCCTCTATAGGACAGCCTGTGGCATTCTTTCTTAGCTCTCTAGACTGATTATCAAGCAACAGCCCTGATATGCTACAGGGCTTATAGATTTTCTCACAAACCATAATGGATAGCATACTCATAAATCTTTGTAATACAAGGTGTTAAAAGAAGCAAAAAATAAAATTGATATGAAGATACTGGCTGCACCAGCACTATGTTCCCAAGTTTGCAATAGGAACTTGGCTGGGACACCACTGACATATATTAAAATGTATGTTTTATAATTTACTGAAAACATACAGTTTTCTCTGGAAACAATTTGGTGATACCTCTTTTCACTGGTTTGGAAATGTAGCTTTGTTTTTACTCATTGATTACCTTGAGATGTGCCACTCTTCTGGACTAATTACAATAATTTTTTTAATTTTGCAGATACTGAGAAGCCTGCAGTCAGGTTGCTTGTATAATGTATGCTGAGTTTCTCATTCCCAGTGAGACCTGTGCAAAACTATAAAGTAATTTAATTTCCTTTATTTAAATATACATAGTCCCAATGCTTTTGTATAAATTCACCAAATCTTAGTTTTAATTAATAGCCATCTAATTTACTTATGAAAAGCAAAAAGAATGGGTGGACATTTCAAAACAAGGATATTGTACTCAGCCAAAAGGCTTCAAATAGAGTGGACTATTTATTTCAGTTAGAAGAAATCTACAGCAATCATCTAGTATGGCCACCTGACTTCTCAAGTGCTGACTGAAAGTCAAGGTTTGTTATTAAGGTCACTGCCCAAAGGTCTCTTCAATACCTGGGACGTCAACTCTCTCTCCACGAGACCTGTTCCAGCATGTGACCACCCTCTTGGTAAAGAAATGTTCCCTCACATCTAGTCTGAACCTCTCCTGGCACAGTTTTGAGCCATTCCCACATACCCTGTCCCTGGATTCCAGGGAGAAGAGCACAGCATCTGCCCAGTGCTCAGGAACTGCTAAAAGGCCCAGAGGTTGCCCCTCAGCTGCCTTCTCTCCTAACTAGGCAGGCCCAGATCCCCCAGCTGCTCCTCCCAGGACATGCCTTCCATCCCCTCACCAGCTTAGCTGCCTCCTCCAGTGGCATCTGAGGACCTACATGTCATTCTTCAGTGCTGGGGCCCAGTGCAGCACATGGGTCTCATGGAGAGACCGCAGAGATGCTGAGCTCAGAGGGACCCCTCCTTTCACTATCATCTAGCTCCTGCTGAGCTGCTGCCAAGCAGCACCCCCGGGCTGGGAATTTGAAGTATAACAGCCATTGAGGCTCCTATACAAGAAGTACATGAAGAAAACAAATGCAAATACTGTCAGAAACTCAGGAAACAGGTCATTTAGGCTAAACGCAGGACTGCCAGATCATTCTTCAATAACTGGATCTGTATGAGGAATTTGCTAGGTAACACAGGAACTCCATCTCTTTGTGGTCTGACCCTTGCCTAGGAGATGTAAAAATCAAGTTCAGCCTCCTTCTAGGAAAACTCTCCCTATCTTTTATGAAATGTCCTTACATTACTCTATTGGCCAAGCTCTGCATATGAGAGAATAAGGAGTGTGGGTCCTATCATTGCAAGCTGTTATGTAGAAAAAGGTTAAAAATAATTCAATATTCATGAGACCAGGAAATAGGATTTTGAAACATCATCGCCTGAATGGAAAGGTAAATTTTAGGTATAGATTTTCACATCTAAGACATTATTTAAAAATTAAGGATCTGTTGGAATGGTAATGATCACAAATGAAGGCCTCATCCTAAATCCAGACAGAAAAATTGTTTGAAATCACACTTTTCTTTCGCTGATCTATTATATTTTCTTCCCTAAGACATATCGTTTTCCATTGAAAATTTTTCTCTTGCCTTATTGATTCTTTCTACGTGATCCATCATATTTTAGCCAATGCCTTCATAATACTTTCTTTCATATTATCTGTAGCATGAAGCACGCATAAACTATAATGAGCCATTGGATATTTTTGAGGTAACAGCTGCTCTATTTTAGAAAGAAAATCAAAGATGGTCTTAAACCCCAGTATCAGGCAAAGTAGTGAGGAAACAGCACAGGAGACAATGAAATCATATTTCTCCATTGGACGAACAGTGGTCTCAGCAAAAGGCTATCATGTATTTTAGGCCGAATACTAATCCTTAGGTACACGAGACCAAAGTAAAGATTGTTGAGACGGAAGTGCGTAAGGGCTCGATGATCACTGCGGGTCGCTTCCAGCTCAGAATATTCTGTGATTCTGTGATTCAGCGCAGGACTCGGGTTACACTCGGCGGCGAATCCCGACTGTACCTCGGCAATCCACACGGTGGCGCCCGCCCGCCCGCCCGGCCCGGGCCCGCATGTCTCACTTAAGAAATATTTCAACTTCAGGATGAAAATTGCTAAATATCTGTAAAATATCTACTGCTTTAATAGAATTCATAGAAATACCGAAAAGCCCGGTTAAATAAAATGCATTTACCTTTTACTTGAATTTTCAAGCCTAAAAAGAAGAAGAATTTAGCCAGAACCAAATATAGAGCCAACTGCAGAACTCGATGGAAATGGTGTTTCAAACCAGCAAGTGGCGCTGGCAACAATCCCGTGGGGGTGTTTTAACTGTTATCAGTTAACCACTGAAACTACAAACTACCAAGATGCCACTAAAGAAAGCAATAGTACACCAACAGAACAGAAAAAAGGCTTTCACAATATTCTATTTACTTTAAAATACCCATAGAAATAGGTTTCTGAAACATATTCCAAGCTCAATTTCTCTATTGTGTAATCGCATAACTTCATTTGAGTTTTTTTCCCTTTTTATATCTCAGTACCCAATTACTCCCCTTGTTGTAACCGTTTATTAGCAGCACTTGACACAGGAGCACTGACTGGTGAAATCAGAATCAGACACCTTGGGCTGCAGTAACAACTGATTTTGATGAATCCCACAACACTATTTCTCCATTCTCTTGTGAAGAAAGCTGTTCACATTAGTAGATCTTGTTCTGAAAAGCTACATATTGAAGCAATTTTTAAACTGAATTATTATTAACTGATTCCCAGTGATGTACAAAGAAAGACCACACTGCAAGATGAACTATATCACCCCAGTCCTAATACTCTCAAACTGCTTTTAAATACCCTTTGAGAAATTGTTTTGTTGCAAGCCATTATGCAGGTTTATTACATAATTTGTGCTCAATTTTTGGTAAGAAGGACAGAGTCACTTATAGCATCACTGAAATAGCTGAGTGTATATACTAGGGATAAGTTAACCCCTTTAATTTTTGAAAATATACATGGCATCTGCATTTTCTAATAAATTTACTACTTTTCTTTGTATCCCTTGCTAATAAGGCTTGCATCCATGTAAATGTGTGCAATTTCACCAGATTGAAAAACACTAGATTCACCTTGTTTATATGTCACTATCAATGTTAGAGACTCTTTTCATAAAATATTAGAGACTTTCTATTCAGTTACAGTCATAAAGGCTGATGTCACTTTATGCCTTCTGAGTCTCAATCAATTAAGAACTGGTCAGCTTTGAAATCAGTCATGGATTTTTTAACTATCTCCTGACTCCTCCTAACTCCCACTGTCTTTTAACTGATCTTCTTCAAGATCATCTGTCTTCTAATCTCAGACTTTAGCTAGAATTTAGCATTTTGCTGAACAAGTAATACTGTCTGAAATTTAAATAATGTTGATTCAGTAAGAAAATATTTACGTTCGAGGAAAAGTGGATTAAATTATGGATTATTGTTTATCTGTGAAGTTAAAATCACAGATTTTGACTCTAGCTCTACAGAGCAAAATAAAGGTCTCACAAAAAGAAAGCTTATATCTTACATTTTCTATAACATAACTCAGCCTGCTTCTATTTATTGTGCAGAATTAAAATTTCTTACACTAATATATTTAGATTCCTGTGATTATACTTCACACAATTAAATTTAGAATGTGTTTTGTTTGGAAGGTGTCATACATATAGCCTCTGCATTATTGTTACTTCATAAAATAAAAAACAAATATAGTAAAAAATACTCATAATTTCTCCCTTAAGGCACATTCATGGAATTAGTTAAATAACTTCGTAGCTTAGCTATCAAAACTATAGGCTCTTTTGTTTACCTTAATAAAAAAACATGACTGCCAGTTTCATATGAGGAAATAATGCAGAGAAAAGCAAACATATAATTTTAGTTCCATCACCAAGTTCTATGATTTGCAAGCGAGAGGTGAAAACAAATACAACGTACTCCTTCAAAATCATCAGTCTGCCAGTTCTAACCTAACCGGTTATAAGTGATGTTTTATGATAGAGTCATTCAAACAATTATCCTAAACAGATATATGTAATTAATGTTAATCCAAATGTGACCTGAATCCAAATAGGGTGAGGAAGAAAGGGAAGGAAGGAAGGAAGGAAGGAAGGAAGGAAGGGAAGGAAGGAAGGAAGGAAGGAAGGAAGGAAGGAAGGAAGGAAGGAAGGAAGGAAGGAAGGAAGGAAGGAAGGAAGGAAGGGAAGGAAGGAAGGAAGGAAGGAAGGAAGGAAGGAAGGAAGGAAAGGAAGGAAGGAAGGAAGGAAGGAAGGAAGGAAGGAAGGAAGGAAGGAAGGAAGGAAGGAAGGAAAGGAAGGAAGGAAGGAAGGAAGGAAGGAAGGAAGGAAGGAAGGAAGGAAGGAAGGAAGGAAGGAAGGAAGGAAGGAAGGAAGGAAGGAAGGAAGGAAGGAAGGAAGGAAGGAAGGAAGGAAGGAAGGAAGGAAGGAAGGAAGGAAGGAAGGAAGGAAGGAAGGAAGGAAGGAAGGAAGGAAGGCCCCAGATGACAAGACTAGAACTCAGTCTGCATATTACACCTTCTCAGAATTTCTGTCACATCTCACTTAGGCAACAGTTCTAGACTTTTAAAAGCATAGCGCCATCTGAAGATTCACACGGGATTTTTGAAGTCTAGATAAAATCAATGTTCAAAGCCTTGGGCTCACTGGTGCCTATTTACCTGGCATAATATTAAGTGCTTTATAAGGATACAAATTGCTGGGTTTGGCCTCAGACTAAAATAAAGGTTAAATTACACCTCTCCAAAGATTTTACTAGTGTTACTAGTAACTAGAGTTTACTAGATGTTTACTAGTAAGTTTGGTTTTCATCAGATGGGTACTTACTATCCTGGGCTGAGATACTGGTGACATTGGTAGGGCTTTCTGTGCTCACCTTCACTCATGTGCTAAGACATGGTAGTATTGTTGACATAGCACTTGGAAAAAAGTCCTGCACTGTGAGCTTAGTCCATTGCCTGTAGAAAAAATGACATTATGACAAGGGGAAAAAAAACCACAAATACCATATTCAATTAATCACAGTCTGCTTATTCCATCCAACTTCTGCTGCACATCTCTTTCTGAAGTTAGTAAAATTGTTCTCTGTGTTCTTTGCTTCCTCTATATTGTATATACCTATTGATTGATTTGGGAGTCCTCCAAATACGAAGTAGAGTAGCTTGTTTAACACTATACTATACCAACTATTTATTTTACTTTCCGTGCACTTTTGCCAAATAAATGCTTCTTTTCACTGGTACTTTATAATGAGGAAAAGGAGTATCTTGATAGAGCAAACAAATCAAGACTCAGGAGAAACCATTAGAATTACCAAAGTAAAAAAGAATAAACAGGAGAAACTTGTGTCATTATCATATGGAAACAAAGCTAATGGAAGAAAGCATAGGAATAATGCAAAAAATGGAAAAAAAAAGAGTCTCATTATTTTGAGGAAATTACCTCCATTTTGTACTAAAAATATTGCATTAAAAATGTATCTATCTCAGCATCTTATCCAATGATCTATAAAAAATAGCAATATGTACACATTCTTGGAGGAGTGTGCATCCATTGTCTGTATGCATCCATTAAGGACAGCAAAGCAGCTAGTACCATGCAAATGCCAGGAGTCAGCAGCCTTCTTACCAATTACCTGCTTAAAGTGAAACCTTTCCAAAACTAGTTACGGCACGTGGTAATTATTTCCTTTGTCCAGATGATTGCTAAAAGAGTTATGCACCTAAGTCTTGTATAAAGTCAATTTACCTGCTTAGTTTTAAGTAGTAAGCCAGTCTGTCAGTTTGAATGCATTGTATTAAAGTACACCTTGAAATTAACTTCAAGTGAAGATCAGAGTAAATATTTTTTAAATTATTTGAAACAAATTCTGGCAAGATATTTCTTTTCACAGCCCTAAGTGATCTTTACCTCCCCCCCAGCATACCTCTGTTTACATTGGGAACAATCTTTTTCAGGTATCAGAAACTCACAGCTCTCTAAAATACCTGTGTGGTTTTGCCTGCCTTCTTCCTTTGTCCTTGCACACATCTGCCTCCTGCTGCCTTTCCAGTAAGGTTTACTTTCAACCTCTGCCATTCCTGGTTGTCACCTTTTATTTGACTTGAAAAAGACAGGAATAGTTATGTAAGCCATTCACTGATTACTTTTTCTTTCACGCTTACATGTCCAATGTTAACAGTTAGTATCCATAAATTCTAGTGTTTTTTACAGATTTCTTGTAAAATCCTAGCAGTAGAAGTGCCCAGGTCTGATGGTCTTTGATAGACAGACTTGGATGGAGGCATGTTCCAAAAGGGGGCAACTGTTTATATCTGCTTACCCTGTACCTAGAGCCACTGACCCCTGCAGAGGTGACAGACAGTACTTGCCCCAGCACGGTTGAGAGACATATTCAATCAAGCATTCCCAAGGAAATGAGGCTCATACGAACGCCCTGCCAGTCCCATTGTTTCCTGTCTTGACCAATTTCAACCATTTTGAAAGATGAATAGTAACCTATGTTCCTGCAAGTTTTCTGAAAATCAGTGACTGTGCAAAGGCAAATGCCAAAATAATAGTAGCCATTTGAGTGATCAACCCAGGGTGTGTAGGAGTAGAGATTACTAGAGCTGAGCCTGAACAGAGAGGGAAGTTGCTTGTTGCGACAGATGCTAACTGGAGATCCTGAGTGAGTAGTAAAAGCAGACTGCAAGAAAACTTGTTGGAGGTCTTGTTTGGTGGCTGTATCTTTCCAGGCATGAAGGAGAGTAATAACAATTAATACTTCAAGAAAGGAATGCAGGATGCATATGCTATATATTCTGGGTGGAACAAATCTCTCATGGATTTACATTAGCGTAACATATGTTATCTCTAGTCCTGGAAAACATACCAAAGGGATGATGAGATAAACAGAACTACTGTGATAAAAGAGGAGTCAAAGGACAAAACCCCATGGAACTAATGCCTTCCTGGTTGTTCTTTTCACTAAACATTTGCATTTTGTGAAAGCATAAATATTTAGATTTCTTTTAATGACATCAATAAAAACAAATTAAAATAGCTCTATGGCTAGTGGAACTAGCAAAGCCTAGTTTCTTTTTCCTCTCCAGAAGGCCATCTTACAGCTTTTGCTGTAGTTAATAGAAGATTAATAGGAGATAGGGCATAGAATGCATGCATGGGTTATTACATAGTTTTCAGACTAAAATATCTATTTTTTAATTCAATTTCCTTGAACAAGTTGGATTTTTAAATAAGAACTAAGCTTATGAAAGATGAAATATTTAATTTATAGAGACAAAAATACTCCTGAAATGAGTGACAAAATAAAATAGATTCACTACCTTTTCAGAGAATGAGGACTTAAGAGAATATATTTTTAATTTCCCATGCTTACAAAGCAACAGTAATGAAAATTATCTTTTGAATTGAGATGCATAAGTAAAATCACTCTGTCAAAAATGCCAGCACTCTGAGAACAGGAATCTTTAATGAAACACCTCTCTAGTCATGGGTCTCAAATTGCTGCTGTGTAATTGTAGCAATGGCAATATAGATCAGATTACAAGGCGATTTTTTAAATAAATCTTCGTGTGTCTGTTATCACATTGACTGTTAATCAATTGCTCTGTTGAAAAGCAACTGAAGACAAAATACAAAGCCAGATTATCATAGTTGCTTGTGTGTGCAAAGTAAAGAAGGACATCATGCTTCTACTTCTTGTACGGTAGTAACATACACACTATTAAGGCACATGAGGAATTTATCAATTCAGAGACAAGAAGTAGGCTCCAAGTAATGATTTTTGTACAGGTGAAAATTATTCTGGAACAAGAGCAGACATGAATTTAAACCAATTCTTTATAACATTATCATTAGGCCATATATGGGACCATGTTTATGTGACAGTTGATTCTGGTGTGCTGGTTTATATGTATTAGGAATGATTTTATCAGTTTTCATATGTGGCATATTAAAATATATATTTGCAAACTTTGCTTGAGTAGTTTGGATGCTCAGATCAAGCACCTGTGTTTGGTGACGATCTTTGCTCAGAAAACAGCTCTGTGAATGGAAGTTGGTGAATATCCTACACTTTTAGAAAACAGGTGGTGAAACTGCATATTTAGGTAATAAAGATTAATTACTGAACCTTCAGTTTAATAAAAAAACATTTCATGTCAGAGGTTGAGACAGAAAGCCTGCTTTCCTGTGTGGCTTTCATTTTCCTTAACTTAAAGACCAGCAACTCAATATTTCATTCATTCTGTGGTCCAACTTTTGCAGCAACTGGCTCAGGAATTGAACAGACAACTGCCTACTTTGTCTACTGCCCTAATACCCCACAAAACTACACTAGAGTAAGAAGCTCATGAGAACAAAGAGGCCAAACTGATGTTACACACAAGTTTTGGTCCTGTTTATTCTTAGCTCAGAGAGCTTATCTGTGCAGTCTTGCAAATATTTTTTTGTTATAATAGTAAGGCCCATAAGGTAGCACAGGATTATTTCTATAATATTTTAATTTTCAGTCCTTAGGCCTGCTCAGCCCCATGGATGATTGACATTTAATTAGCTGTCAACTTTGTAGCCCCTTTCAGAAGGATGAATCTTAGATTTTTGTCTATTCAGTTTTTTGAAAAATTTAAACTGATAGAATACACATCAAAGCTGTCAATTTGTCTTTCTTTCTTGTTTTATAGATGCCACCCAGAACTCAGGAAACCAAACACCTCTTTATTGGCCATCCAAATCTCTACTGCCCTGGAGTGTTATTAGACATACGCATCAATATGTAGCTGTCTTTTGTGATAAAGCTCTTGTGCATATGAGCAACCCCAGTACTGTCCTATGGTGTGGATTTTCAAATATTCATGAAAGAGGGATATCTGGAATTTTGAGTGGCTGCACTTACTATTCTGCATATATCTTAATATTCATAGGAATGAGATGATCTTTCACTCAAACCATCCTATAATTCCATATAACTAAAACTACAGAACGTAATGCAGTTCAAACAGGTCAGTTTAAAGAGGATTTCATGAACACCAATTCATGTCCACTCAAATTAAGAACATATGGGCAGATATGGAAGATTTAATTTCCAGGGCTGACTCCATCAAACCAAACCTTCAAAACCTAAGCTGTTTAGGGCACCAGTTGTGCTGGGCTTTCAGTTTAGTCCTAGTTGAAATACAACTAATATTTGGACTGGAGAACAAAAAGCCTTATTTCTCAACTTCCTCAAATTGAGTAGGAAGCTTAGGCTGGCTAGGCCAAAGAACCTGCACATACACACACACACACACACACACACACACACACACACACACACACACACACATATACACCCTCCCCCCCAACTTATTCTGGTTCCATATACTTCAGTGCACATCAAGGTAAGTCTCAGACAAGCATAAGAACTTAATAGCTAATACTAAATACCTCTGGTGAGCTTCTAGAACTCGTACTTTTATGTAAGGACCTAGTACCAGTCAATAAAATTACTACTATTCAGCAGAAGTCGGGCAAAGAAATCAAAACTCTGATTACTTTTGTCAATTCGCTTGGCTTGAGACAAATCAGGGGAAGTTCGGGTGGCTCAGAGAATGGAACTAATATATTGGACGCTGGGAAAAATAAAACCCCATGGTTTTGACTGAACTCCTTGGCAGAGTGCATGGAAAAATATTAGTAAAAAAGAATGCATATCTCAAGGTCTAACAGCAGAAGCATATACTTTTGCACTTTCTATGACAGAAAAGTAATGCTTGATAAGAATGGGTCCACAAGTTCAGCGATCCCTCAGTAAACATCTTTTCCTAATAAATGCCCATGAAGGAAAAGACAGACTACTGAGGACTTCCTTAATGATAGCTTTCAAATGCAACTATGGGAATTCTTTGATAAAAGTTTCCTTGACATCATCCAGATCCTGACTGAAGAACTATAATGATACTATTTAGTTACCTCTTAAAGTTGTCTCATCTTCCCTCTTGCGGTCATCAGCATCTATAGAATTCGTCTCTGCCTTCTATGTGCATTGAAGTACACAGAATGAGATCATTTCAGGTTAGTCTGCAATAGAAAATTGTCTGTTGTTAGAAGTTTGTTCTTACTCTTAAACAATGTTCAATGATAGACTATCTTGTTGAACTGCCTCCACCAACACTGATTTTTGAGAGCATATAGTACATCAAGTAGAGATCAACCCCTTCAATAATTCTTTGCAATTACTCCAGCTTTTTCATAGTGCTTTCACAAAACATAGCCTTTTAAGAAGCAAGTACACCTATTTGCCTTCTTTGAAGAAGAATCCTTGCCAGTGAAGTAAGTGAGAAAATTTAATTGTGTAATAAACCACTCCAGTTGAGCATGAGGTCATCTCCTGTCAAACTTGTATGAGCAAAACCCAGCTTCAAGCAGATACAGTTTAATAACCAAGACGGGACTTGGACTCAAGTGCTTAAGTCACTCTGCAGCTAGTCTGGTAGAGGGAGCAGAAACCCCAAAAGGCAGGGTCTGCTCCGTCTGAGGCCACCTGTCCAAGCTGCCTTGCTGCACAACTGGGCTTTGAGTCCACGGCTGCCCTCATAGCCGGACCCCAGCGCAAGCCATTTCTGCTCCAGTGCAGGCCTAGCGCAGCCCATCATCACTTCAAGTGATAAACGCTTGCCTCGCGGGTCCGGTACGGGTCCGGTGCGGGTCAAGGCGGCCCGAAAGCGTGCCGAATGGCGCCGGGGAGCCGAGGCGCTGGGCCGGCTCTGAGTCCTCTTACGGCGCCGAGCGGTGCCAGGCCGGCCCTAGATCCCCTCACAGCTCCGGCAGCGGCCGCGCCCTCAGAGCCGTGAGTGCGAGGGCGCAGCGGGCAGCCGGGAGCGGCCTGCGCTCGGCGGGCATGGGGGCTCGGAGGCGCGTTCGATCGTGCTGCTTCTCCTCTGAGGTGTAACACCGTCCACACCCACGTCGCCTGCAGTGTGCATCTGTCTTCAACAGATGAAAATTACAGCCTCAGCCGAGTGTGGGCCAATGGCCATTAATATGGTAAAGCCAGAGAACAGATGAAGCGTCTTGTCATTAACCCTAGAGGTATTCCAAGGGTATTCCCTCCCACCCCCTTCTCTTTTTTAAACGCTTGGACTTCCTCAGCATACGCAAACTTCTATGAGATGCATAAAATGCAGTGTATTTATATCTGCTGAATATGAGTTAATGTAAATATTCAATACTAGACACTTGGAATGTTTTTTTTTTTTTTTTTTTTTTTTAATTAAAACATTATGATACAAGAAGCATCAAAGCAATATTGATTTCTAATGTGATCAAATCCCTGAATTTTTAGAAGCTAAAATGTAGAATGACATGCTTAATTTGAGAAGACTACCTATTACAGTCATAAAAAGTTTGACCCTGATACACCTTTCCCACTTACAATAATTCTTATGAGCTTTCACAGAAGCACAAATTAATCATTTTACCATGCCAGGAAGTGATTTAGGTAAAGCTTTGTCATAGAGATCTCTATAGTGGATAGTAATAAATTTATGCATTTTTAACTTTCAACAAAGGAAGCTAATATAATCTAGAGGGAGAGAAGGGAAAAGGTACAGGAAAGGCCAAGACTGTGGAAGTTTTGTGTTATCAATACATGTATGCCAGCTTTCTACTATTCTAGTTACACGAGATACCTTTTGTTTTACTTTTTTTTCTTTTTCCTAAAATATGCCCAAATATATAACAATAAATGTAGGGTGTTTAGAATTTTCAGTAGTATGGAAAAAGTCCTTTTCGTGCTTGCTTTCCTGCAAAGAAATGTTAGTTACTTATGTACGAAACAGTATAAAATTTTCCACGTGTTGCAGTCTTTTCAGAACCACTTCTAAAAATACTCAGGTTCCGATAGTTGCAATAATAATCTCTAGATCCACAGTTCAGCTCTCTGTAGTCCTAAAAGAAGCCTGATCTTTATTTGGTTTATGTTGTGACATGCATGGTGATAATGTTCTGAGGGTTCAAGGATAGTGCAAATAGATGAGACATCAAATGGATGATGCAGAAAATGTGCTCAGATTAAGAAATGACAGATTAGCAAGAGATTCTGAAGACATAGGATAAACACTTTTTTAAAAAATGGCAATAGTATTGCACTCAGTTCAGAATATTATTTCTGAACTCTCTGACAAGTTGTACTATTATAAATTCCTAGAAAGCTATCAGTTTATGGAATGTGTATTTCTTTATCAATATATAATTAATCTTGGTACAAAACTATTTCTAAGAAGCTTTTTTCTAATATTTGGAAGGTGGAACTTCACAGAATTTAGAATCACAAGCGTAGGATTTCAGCTCTTAGTTCTGTCTACCTCAATCCTTGTCTATAAAAAGGACATAATCATTAGTATTTTGCAAATTTAAGAGTTACTCTCTGTGAGGCAATGAAGAAAGAGCAAGTTAATATAAGTTTTAAGGGCCTTTGTATATTTTACCTTTCAATATAGCTCTTATCTAGAATACCATTTATGATGTTGAGGGGGAAATTAAGTATATTGATGGGTTGATTCTGTTATGCTAAGGACATTCTTGGACATTAGACCCATGTCCTCTGTACTTCCTTCAATCAGTAGTATTGTTGTAAAAGTTGTGATCTCAATGGCTGAAGAGAGGTGTTGGTGCATTTATCCTCCAGTCTAGCTTTTTTGCAATAATCCTTGCTCTGTTTTACATATTTTCTGGTTAATGGATGCATCACCAAGGTCTTAAAATACAAAAATGTGTTTATAATGTCTTTAGAAACATGGCAAACAAAATAAGTATAGACTAAGAGAAGAGCTAGAAGCTGAAGAATCTGAACCATGTAAGCAAAGCTAGGTTCTGCCTTGAAATATAGGTTTTGCAGGCATGAGAGACCTTAATTAAATAGAACTTTAACAGCATGTGTCTCTTACAATAAAAAAATAAAAAGCCAGAAACACAAACACCCATCCAACCAAAACATCTGTGTTCAGTCACAACATTGGTGTTCTGCCTTATTCTGTTTTAATATATAAAAATCAGCTAGACAATATGCATAAATTTGATGTAGCTTTAAAAGCAGCCAACTGGATGGTGTTGTATGGATAAAATTATTAAAAGTGCACTAAAGGCAACTTTATTAATAGCCTAAGTGCAACTTGAAAATGTATATACTGGCAAAATAATTTGCCACATCTCTTTTTTTCGTAGTGCATACAGCACTATGTATGCAGTAGTAATATGCTGTACTTAAAATAAAGTTGATGGACAATTAACTAAGACTGTGCTGAAATTTTTGCATGTGTTCTTAATCCTTGTGACCTGGTCAGGTTCCAAGTTGTCTAATTACATAAGATTATTTTCTGCTTAAATATAGTTTATTAAGAGATGCCATCACTTCCTATCCTAAACTATTGTATAGTCCTGTCTACTATGTAACAGCACTGTTGTGTTCCACGCTGAAAGAGCTTCTTTTCACTTGTGGGTACAATAACTACAGATCTACACTAAATCTAGAGGTAGGCCTTTTCGCATCCTTGGGGTTAAAGAAGCAACAGGAAAAAAAAGCCAAACACACTACATCTCTGGGTCAGAGAAAACTAACTGTAGTTTTGGTCCGGAAGAAGGGAACTTTGTAGGCATAAGGAAATTAACCAAATTATTATCTAAGGTATTTTTTAGACTTACATGGGGAAGGGAAAATGCCAAATCTGCCTAAATATCAAAAAGCATCAATGTTTTGGAGAAAATAAAAATTAACTGGATTTGCAAGTTTGTATTTCCTTGCTTTAGTTCTTCTAAAACTTCTAAAAAATGATACAAAAGTAATCCCGGATTCTTTCATTTTTATGTTTGTCTTTTAGTCCTTTTAATTTGCAAAGATTTTGATAGAACAATGTGAGCTGTCATGGTAATCAAAGATTTTCAGTACCTTACTTGCTAACATTGTTATCGGTGAGGTTGGTGCTTTTCCAGTCTAACAGAAAAATGTAACCTAAGTCTTTTCTGATGTAGAGGTAATTTATTGCCTGACTGTAACATTTTAAATGACCTTGTTTTTCATTAATTCCAAGGGTAAATATAACATCCTGGATATATATCCCAAACAACTTGCAGTTGAAAACACCCTTATACTTAAAACATTGGTTCTGAGACAAGACAGAGTCAGGTACTTTAAGTGTAAAATTTAACAGGAATATCAGTACAAAAGGGACCTAGTGAAGAATGTTTTTTTATCTCTCTGCTTTCACAGGGTTAATATATTAATTGTTTAAATTGAACTGGCATTTCTCACTAATAGAGATTTAATTGGTTAATAAAAAGATTATTTTTGATCATAGACATGAAAGAGATGCTGGAGGAGCTGTGGAAGGCAAGATTGGGGTATGAGATACTGCTGGAATGGGATTGGCAGAACAAATCATAGGTTTCTCTATCTTTTAAGATGAGCGGAAGTATCCTTTAAATTTATGAGTGAAGGGAAATATAACACGTAGCTGCTTTCACATCTCTCACAATGAGATGTGTTGTAAGAAGAGTTCGCTTTCTGTGAAGTGTGTTTAGTAACTTGTCTGTAACATAGGCCAATGCAGAAACTCTTTAGAGAAGATTTCTAGGCTTTTATAGATGTGTGAAGTCTAGATTCTTGCAGTCTGGATTCTTTCTCATCCTTCAGAAGTTCTTATTTTGGTTCTTCAAATCTGTGTTTTCTGCAAACTAGTTATGGCTACTCTGTGTATTAATTTAGTTCAGCACCTTTGCAAAACTAAAACAAAATTTACCTATATACTGATTTTCAACAATTACACAGCATTTCTTAATGAAAGCAACTTAGTGGTGAACATATTGATCCAGTTGCAAAACTATCACATTAGTTTTATACTTCTTATGAACTTATTTATGTTTTTAAAGATTCCTTGGCCTTTTGTGCTTCGGCCCTCATGCATTGCAGTGAAGTAGATACTCACTTGAACACTCCTGGAAGGCATAGTAAAACCACGTGTATAAAACCATAAAACCAGGAGCACTTAGACATGTTAAATTGCATAAATAGATGTCAGAGTGGTAGCATAACCTCTGCAAATGCTGACAAGTATCTGTGATGACAATAAACCTCCCAAATACAGAGCAAATTCAGCAAAAAAGCTTTTCAATACTTTTGAACACATTTTAGAAAACAGATTGCACATCACAATTGAATGATATATTAATCTTTTTTATGAAAATCAACCTTTTAATTTTTTTATTAATAGCATTCATTAAATGTTAACTGTTTCAACTCTTCATCAGGGGATGGACTAGCCCTACTAGCTTGTAAAAGTTTTGTTATTTTTGATTGATGGTAACTTTCTGCTGGTCCTTACAGTGTGACCAATCTGTTGTAATGTATTTCATGATAATAAAATGCATGCTTCACGAACAGTGTACAGGACACCTGTTAACAGAAGTACAAAATATAGTTTCCAGTCCCTAGTGAATACTGCATAGCCTTTTAAAATACTTTCAAAGACTTTTTGTTTGTTTAGGTGTATAAGAAGGTCTGTCTAGAGCAGATCCTGTTACAAGATCAGAGTTTGGAAATGTTGTGTATTAACTTTAGTGTAGCCTCACAAGCAGCTGTATTGCTACAAATGAAGGGCTGTAAACCTGTGCTGCTAGCCTGTGAGTAGAAGTACAGAAGAGAAAAAACCTCTTAAACTGTCTGTGCCTCTGGAGAGATCATTACAGTGAACTCTACCTCTGTGGTCCCACAGGGATTTTGGGTTTGACCTTCCAGACATTTATGTATGGTATGTAAATGGCCCTTGTGACATCAGTGTAATTATTCAAATGTGAGGTTACATGTCTGTAAATACGGTGCTTATTTTATTCTTTTTTCTCCTGATTAAGTTAAGATTATGAATGCATTGGTGCATGCAGCTAGTTTAAAAAAATATAATGATAGGATCAAAAAGCATAACAGAAAATACTAATGGAACTATAAAACTCTGGTGTGGTGAATTTTTTTTAATGGTATTTATGCTGGAAGCCTGAAAAGAATGCAAAGGCTAACTGTATTTGTAATTAATTCATCATAAAAAGGAAGCAAAAGAAAAAAGAATCCTGTTCATGTAGTACATGTGCTGCAGTTGAATTTGCATTTTTTTAAATTGAGAATTACAGCTTTCATACTGCCTGAGGGAGAAGAGCCAAATTTGAAAGCTAGGGACCTTTCTGATGTAATAGTTAGTCACTTTAAATGCATCAGAAACATCCACTAACAACAGCTTCTGTTGAATAAGCATATTAAAACAAAGGAATTGTAATAAGTTTTTAGAACCTTAGTAAGTTTTGCAGTAGTAAAACTGAATTGTTTGTGACTAGTGGAAAAACATATTTTGGTGTAGACTAAAAAATACTATATAGCTACCTAAGACTATATTAAACAGTTGACCAAAAGCCAAATTAATATTCAGTACAATGAGAAAGATATTGCTCATATTTTGATGACAAATATAACCCAGTTGTGTAAATTTGGATAGTTGACTGAACTTTTTGAAGAGAAATATGTGTTGGGACCTCTTGGGTTCTGTGTTCACATTGATTAAATTCTGTCCTGCTGAGCATTACAGAAAAAAAATTACATAATATTGTCAAACATGCACACATTTTTATTTGTCACAAGATGCTATAATTCCTCTTGCTAACAACAAAAAATATATTTATATATTTAAAATATATTTATATAAATATAATGGTTAGAGACATTGTAATGATAACATTTTTATTACTGGAATTTATTTTAAATGTTACAAGCAGCAATATCAAATATGCACCAAAAATCCAGTGAATTATCTAAATCCATTGTTTCTTTCCCCTTACAAAATTCTGTTATCTCATGAGTGACAGTATTGTTGCATTGCAAAATGTGTGGGCTTTTGAGGGATAACACTGAGCAAAGCAGCTGTTTATTGTATCTATAATAGTTCTTACCGCACACTCTTTTTTAGACCATTATTAGTAAATTTTGAGGTTAGAGAGGTACTGACCCAATCAAACATGTACAGAGCTCAGCCTCTGATTTAATTAAATGTGGGTTAATACCATATTATAAGAAAATCATTGTTCTTATTATAGTTATTAGGTAGTTAGTCAAATGATAGCTTCAAAGGAATGCAGAGCATGGAGAATTTGGGACTAAATTATGCATTTGAACCTTAGGCCAGCTTTTACTGTTGAGTCAGTTTGCTGCTAAAAGAAATTGTGTGTCATCGAAATTAAATGCCTTTCTGGGGATGGAAGCTTCCATTTTTTAATGAAATTACTGAGTGTGGTGTAGTGAAATTATTAAAATCTGTATTCTGGGAATGTGGTGGACCAAAAAAAAAAAAAAATCAATAAATGCTAGGAAACCTTTACTGCTGGATGTGAATCCTTGGAATGAAATAGCCTGGTACAAAAATAATACTTAAAAACATATCAGCACATTAATGTATTTAACATGAGTCTCACGAGACATCATCTTCACTAATTTTTAGCATAAATTTTACTGTGTAATGAGAAGCTTTCTTTTCTCATATCCGTATTAGGCAGTGTTTTTGCCCTTCCCCCAATGCTCCTGCACTGCAATCATTGTGCTTGCACTTATTATGTTACAAATGACCGAGGTAAGGCTGACATTCTCCTTGCATGCAAAAAGAGCTAGTCTGCCAGGCTTTTTTTTTCCTAATGAAGCAGCTTTGTGAAATCTCCCCATGTGCTAATACTAATGAAGATCCTCCAGCACAATTAAAATCGCAGCCAGTGGCTGAAGAGGAAATGGAAGACAATGGCATCTTTCTGCTTGTGCATATTTCTTTATGCATAGATCGGCTTCATTTAGAAATATTGTTGATTTTTAAAACGCTTATATGTAGTATGTAATAAGGTTAACAAGGTGTACATATTCTTGAATTCTGCAAGTATATTTTTACCAACACATACTAAAATCACTTAGATTTTCTTCATTGCACTGTAGTTTAACTTTATATGTTATGGTTTGTGGGAAGCAGTTCTCGGGCTCTTGCCGTGTACTTTAACCCTGCTTGAGTTTGAAACTATGCCAAAGAAAGAAGAGAAAAAAATAGGAGGACACCATGTGTGTAGTGTGAAGGGTTGGTGTAGGGAAGCACAGCTTTTAATTTTCTACAAATAACCTCTATGGGTTGTTTCAGGCAAGGTGAGAAGATGTGTATTTAAAAAAATGTATTTTTAATTTTAATTCTTGTGTCAATAGCTGATACTTCCCCTGGATTTTAATTTAATTCCGTCATCCTTGTTGCCTGCTTTACTTGAACTTAAATTTATCAAGTATATTAAGAACGTAAAAGTTGAACGTTCCTTCTTTAAAATGTTTCGTCTTTTAGAAGTAGATCTTTTTTTTTTCTTTTTTCTTCCCCCTAGACGGCAGTTGTTTATACCTCAGATTCTGTTGTTGTTTTATTGATGTTTTTAACCTGACCTTAATCTACAGGTTCTTAAAGTGGGCAATTTTGTTGCTCCGCCGACCGATAAAGTCATCACTGAAAAACGACCCAAGGCGGGCTGGAACTTTCCGTCGCTGTGTGAGGAACGTGGGCCGTTCAGAACTTTTCCCGACCCGAGGGGCAGCTGCGGGTCCCGCAGCGAGATCTGCGATCCCGCCGCCCGCCCTGCGGGGAGCGCCGCCCGTGACGTCACCGGGGCCGCGGGGTCCGCGACCCCCTCCAGGGTCCCGCCGGCTGGGGGCGGCCGCCGCGCGCCGCCGCCGCCCGCGCGCCCCGCCCGGCTCCGGGGAGCGCCGGGGAAGGGGGCCGGCCGGGCGCGCGCCGCCCGCACCGCGGAGGGGAGAGAGCGGGAGAGTGAGAGCCGCGCACCCCGCGCACCGAGCGGCGGAGGTTCTCCCAGGTGAGCGGCTGCGGTGGGATGGCGTTCTGCCGTGCCGGGGCTCCCGAACGCGGGTAGCGCCCACCTCGCCGACCGCGTCCCCGCCGGTGCGTATCGCCCCTTTGTTGTGTGGGCCGAGCGCGAGTCCCGCTGCGGGGCCCTGCCCGGGCAGGGCTGCGGGCGGGAGGCGGAGTGGCTGCGTGGAGGTGAGTCGCGGGGAAGGGCCGAGGCCGGGGTGTCCGCCGACGGGACCGGCCGTGTTCCGAGCGATTTTAAACTTTGCTCATGGCCGCACGCTCGTGCCTTTGGCCGGGTGGCGCCGGTCACGTCTCTGCCGACGGACGTCCGCAGCCTCCAGGGCGGCGCGGCGACTGCCAGCGGCCACCGGGCGGCTCTTTTGTGTGGCGCTGTGCGGTACGCTCCGTGGCCGGCGGCCCTCCCGCGCCGTTCCTCTCTCGGCGGCGGGCGCTGCCCCGCTCCCCTCGGTCGGGGTTGTCAGGGCGGGCGTGAGGCGGGGCCGCGCAGAGATGCCGCGGGGGCAGCGGCCGGAGTACGCGCCGCTGCTCCACGGGCGGCCGCGGCCCCGGCCACGCGCAGCCCCGCTCCCGCGCGCGGGTGAGCAGGCGCTCCTCCGCCCTCCCTCCCTTCCGCGGGGCGCGGCGCGGGCCGGGAGCGGGCGCCGCTCCGCACACCCGGCTCGCTGCGGGCCCCTCTGTCCGTGGCTTTGTGCGTGTCCCGACCTTGTAAGGAGAAACAAGCAGCTGCAGCGCTGGGCCGAGTTGTTGAAATTTATCCCTTTGTGTATATTACAATATCCTCCATTTTTCTGCCCTCTAAACAACAAGCCTTTCGCCATCTTGGGCAGATTTTTATTCCAAAGTCTGACCGTGTCTTTTAGGAGGGAATGAGTAGAAAACCTTAAAACGTTTCTGGATAAGCATCAAAGTTTAGGGAATGTTACAGGGACAGATAGTGACGTCATGTAAAGTTTAAGCGGATTTTTCTCCAAGACTCTGTGCTTTCCCCTGGAATTCCTGATCTAACGTGTTGTAAACTGCGCTTTAAAGAGAAAGGTGAGCATGCAGATACAGGGGACACTATGAATATGCTTCTTTATCCGGTGTCTGGTTTCGTATCAGAAAAACAATCGTGCCCCCCAGCTCCCCCCCCCCCGTTTTTTTTTCCTGCCCTAGCCTTAGTATTTATTGTGCAATGCTTAACTGTTGGGTTATTAAAAAAACGTTCTGAAGTTACTATGTTAAATAACAAATTATCTGGAGATCTGCATTGGGTTTGTTTATGGCAAGTATTAATCTGATCTGAAGTTTTCATGGAACACTTGGTACAGGATCTTCCCTGAGAAATAAACAGTGTCTTCTTGGCATGAAGAACAGATCTCCATTTTTAAATGACAGACTTGGAGGTATGTTTGGAAGCTACAAACTTATTAAGGTATATTAATAAAAGGTTCCATCTGGAAAGTACCTATAAATATTACATGTAGTTTGGGTTATATTCCAGGTACTGTATAATGTGCGTGGCTAAATGTAGTAACAATACTAAACTCATTGAAAGAACCAACTCGACAACTGCCACTTACACAAAACCCAACAACAAATCTCTTTTCCTCTGACTACAAGTTTTGCATCAGCTGTTGTGAAAGGGAGAACAATGAAAGGTACTGTTCTAATTTAGTTCTCAATGGCTTTTTTTTTTTTTCTAATATCATGGAAGTTTTTCTGGTCACATGACTTAGTGAAACATGTTATTGGTAAGGAATAAATGTTGCAGCTAAAGTTTTGTTTTTCCATTCTTCTTTCTCTGCTTGGTTGACTTCCTGCATATTTAAAGTCGCACTGTGGAGAACATGAAACTACTTGTATATAATTTGCATTTTCTTTGTCCTCAGGATTGGGAAAAATACTGAGAACACTTAACATAGAAAGTAGTAGGACTAGCTGTTTGTACATCAGGACTTTCTGTCCAAGTCAGTATTGAATGCTGTACGTAAAGCATCCTTAAGGTTATGTTAGAGCAGATGTCAGATGCATGCTTTATTTTTCTTTCCTAAGTGCATTAGAAAGTGTGGTTGGATTTGCTATTTCCTATCTGTGTGAATGCTGGGTAAATGAAAACATTTAAACAGCTGAAAGCATGTACAGCAGATGATTCTAAATTATAAATACAATGAAGGTCTAGAAGATTGGATTGGTTATAGATGGTGAGCAACAGAGGATAAGTACTGTCTGAAAATGGCAGTATAGCTTTGACATCTCATAATAAACTACATACATGATTTGTCAAAATGCTGCAAAATCAGTAAAGTGCATAATGTTAAGAAAATGGTAGCCAAGGTAATTTCTGTAAAGTATATGTAGAGAAAGCACTAGGAATTGTTAAGGAATCTTCATTGTTCAAGAAATTCTGTGTTCACTTCAAGCAGGTGATACTGGTTTAATCATAAGTTGTAACAATTCCTGTAAGCAATGGGAGTATTCATACCAGGTTATGAAGATGTTGTTCACAAACAGAATTCTTGGAAAAGTAAAAAAAAAAAAAAAAAAATTCTTCAGAGGATCAGGTATTGTTTCCTTTTTGTTCCTGATCCCAAGTCTGTTCTGCATGGCACATTATAAGGTTTTGTGACTATTGTGTATTGAAAATAAACTGGAATTTTGATACTGTGTTCTAGTTCCAGCGAGGACAGTGTTCATTTTTGCAGTAGCTAGAAGGGGCATTGCCAGGACCCAGTAATTCTGACCACCTTACCTCTGCCTCTGTTTGTTGGGGTTGGGAAAGGCAGGCAAGGCACTCTGTTCCTTTCTGGGAGAGAAGGGCTCTCTTCCGAGTTAACCTAGGGTATTGTTTCCCTGTGACTCTTTGGACTCTTTTTTGTACTCTGTCATTGGTATTGTTGCTATTACTATTAGTTTTCTTATCTCATTGCTGTTTCCGGTAAATTGTTTTTATCTCAACCTGTGACCTTTACCTTTTGTGCCTCCAACTCTCCATTCTGAAGAAGGGGAGGGAGCTGAATGAGCAGCACATGGTTTCAGTGGGAGCATTGAATTGGAGAATACCATTCCTAAACCATGACATACTGGTATTTCTCATTCAGATTATTTTATTAAACTAAATTCCACTGTGCTAGGTTCCTCACAAGTCTGTGTTCCCAGAAAAAAGGTAATTGCTTTTAGGATCCTTATAGGTTGTCAATGCATTGTAAAATTTTTTGAGTAGTGTGAGAAAACTAAATACATACTAATTACGTTTTGGTAAAAAATACTTGATTTTATTGAACGTGTAATAAAGTGTTTGGCATTTTCAAAAGATAAACTAGCAATGTTTATATCATGGAGATAAAGAGCACTGGTTGACTGTTTTAGTATATTTGTTTGGCCTTTATATTGATCTCATGTTAAGAAAGTTCTGCAAGGCTGAGGTTTTTTTTGTCTTTTTTGGGAGACACTTAAAATGCAAATAAGAAGGTAATAGAAGCCTTTCCTTCTAGGTCCTGTTGCCCTTTTTCATGTTTTCTTTGTTTGCACATTTATTGTAGAACTGCATTGTAAAGGAGCAGATGTTTTGCAAAACATCCTGATGTGTTGATTTTCTTCTGGGAGTGCATAACTGTTCCTTCTGATGCATCGATTTGACAGCTGGTTGATTTCATGAAACTGCTAAGAAGCCATTAGTGGTGTCATTGAATTCAAATAGAACAGTCCCTCCCAGCTTGAACTGCAATTGTTAAGGTCTTTGTTGCTACTTTTTTGTTCCCATGCAAGACGTGGAATACCAGAAAAGTAGCAAATAAAATGAAGCTCGTGCACCCTGTCTCATATGCCAGAATGAGGGAAAGGAATACCTCACTGCTGTTAATTCTATAATTTTCTTATAATGGCATATTTGGGAATGGGAGATCTTGACTGTTGGGAGGTATAACCAACTATGCAGTTTCCTACACCCTTCTGCCCCCCTCTCCCTCTGGCACATTAAGGATTTCACTGTATGAACACTGTGTTCACATCTCTTCGCTGTGATCTGTCTCCCAGACTCTTAATGTATAGGTATCTTTAAATAAAACTTAATAGTGTAAATAATAGTAGAATGGGGTTTTTTTTTGCTTGATTTTTTTTTTTTTTAATAAACAGACTATTCTAATAGAGTATGAAGAGTGATACTTAGTGTTTTCATCACTTAGATAATTTGGCTCAAGGAAGATTCCCATAGTTACCAGTTTTCTCCCAAGTGTGGTTCAACTTTCAGTTAATACTGTAGTTTTACTACAGTATATTCAGTGAATTATGCCATATGACATTATAAACTCGGTTGTGATTGTTAATTGCCACCACAAGGAACACTGAAACACTTGTCAAGGTTAGCAGTGATTTTTGTGATTGTTTGATAGTTTATAACATTCTGAATGTAGACAAAATGTAGTAAGTATATGTTGGTCAACGTATTTTATAGAAATGAGAAATTTATATTGAAGAACATTATGCAGTATTTGGAATCTAGGTACGGATGATCTTCCCCACTGCATCACAGAAGGAAATGCAACATTCTTTTTTAAACTGAAGTCTATTCTTTTAAAGATTTTTTTTGTTATACTACTACATCTTTACTTTAAAACTATTTTTTCTGTACATAGCAACAAACAAACAAACTAACACGGAATCACCAGAAGATTTGTGTGAGGAAAACAGTAGGTTCTCATGAATTTTTTAGTTTGTTTTTCTTAGGACTTTATGAAAGTGAGACAGTATTAGTTTCACTGTTACCGAGATAAGGACTCTGGAAGGGTTTGTCTTTTACCAACATCACAAGTAGTTGATGGTTGAGGATGAAAAAAGAGCTGTCTTTACTGACTTTATTCTCTAGCATGCTGGGTAGTTGTTTCCTTGAAAACGGAAACATGTGGTTTGTTAGTCCGTAGAGTAGTTCCTACGGGCAGGTAAGCAAAATGCAGCATGTAGTCATTAAACAAAACTGGGACCATGTATTCATTCAGCATCTGCAGAAGGGCCAGGCAAGATACAGTGTTTTGCCATTTTTTTGTTTCTTAATCATACTATTTTAAGTGGAAAAAGGGTATGTAGAACATATAATCCAGTTAACACACAGTTTCAGCTATTAGCTGTGTTAAGTTCTTATCCAAGTTCTTTAGCTCTAAAGAACTCTTTAGTTTAAGCTCTAAAAATCTAAATTGATCATTATATAGTGCCATGGTCTCGAGCCATTCCTTATAAAGAAAAAAACAAATATACTGCGTTAAAAGTCCAATACGGAAGTTCCTTTGAGATTTAAATGGAAATAAATAGTAAAAGTAGTAATCTTATGGTGTCAATTAGATTTTTGTTTCTTTTTGGGGGAGGAGAAATTGTGATGTATTTTATTGTGGTATTAGCATTTCATGAGACACCAGGTGAAAGAAACTCTTGGAGTGTGAGGAAGTCTTAGGGCTTGTTTCAGTTTTTTTAATGTAGCAACAAGGAACAAAGGATACAAGAGTTTTCCCAGGTTAGTTGAACAGAATTTATTTTTGCATTTGACACAATTCCTAATACCAGTTCTTTCTCTTTTAATAGAATATGTTTCAGATCATTGGAAAAAAGACCAATATCAAAACAAGTATACATTTTTAAACCTTGCTGAGTGAGAGATGATCTTTGAAACATAGTCTCTGAAAGTACTGACTTAGAAAAAGATGTGCTGGGCTTGTCAGTGTCATTTAATTTGAATTCTCTCCCTTTACCTTGCTACCCATGCCCTTCAGGGCCTCCTGAATGTCTTGTTTTCTCTGTGTATAAGAGAGAAGACTCTTTTCACTTGATGTAGGTCAGGCATTGTAAAGAGCTGAATGAGTTAAGCCTTGGTAGTTTGCAAAAAGAGATTGCAGACATTTTTCTAGCTGCTGAGAGAGGAATCACCCAAAACCTACACATTCAAACTACTAAAAATGTAAAGAAAAACTGTCTGAGAAATTGTTCTACCTGATGAACTCTTCACATTAATGATTAGTGGAACTGCTAAGTTGAAGTATTTGTCACTGGTAATGTTTACAGTATAAAGCCTTGGGAAAGAAGGTAGACTTAAAAATAACACAGTGACTGTCTGATAATGCTGTTGTCTTTTTGGAGCCTCACTAGAACTTAGTTCTGCTCTAGAATGGTTGGAAAGGATAATGAAGAATTTTCATTGTTTGAATAATCATGAACCCTATCTGTAAATTACAGGAAATGTATGGTAGATTTTTTTGGAGTATTTAATACAGTAATTTAAAGGCACAAAATAATCTGCCTAGCTGTTCTTGAGCTTGAACCTGTCTTGACTCTGTTGGATGTGAAGCTAAAACCTTGAAATCTTCTGGAGAGTATTATTTTCTTCACTGAGTACACAGATAATGTTTTTAGGTTGTGACCCTATTTCTTAATTGATTTGTGTTAATGAGTTATTTTTTTTCTAGTGCTGAAAAATTCTTTTATAAGCAGTTCAGTGCATTTTAGCAGATACCTCTTTTACAAGACTCGTATGTAGTATCCAAGTGTAATCAGCAAAATAATCCCACAACCTCTTCCTCAGCCCTCAGTCTTTCTAAAACAGGAGGCCAGTTGGACAAAAATTATTGCAGTGGTCCTTGGGTGCACAGGGACATAATTGTGTGGATTTTGCCCCATTTTTTGCTCTTGCACTTTTCCACTAGTATGCACTCATTAATCAAAGATACTGTACTGCTAAGGGCAGAGAGGTTCATCAAACTGGCAGCTAGTTTGGTGTAAAGAACAGTGTGCTGAAGCTCTTAATGTGCTAGGACATAAATAAATCATGCATCTTTGTATGCAAACCCTGGAGGTTAATACTGTATAATTCGGTGTCCTGTCTTCGTTTGTATGATGGATGTTTTTTATGTGTATGAAGCTTAATGCAAGCCTTCAAGCAGGTCAGGACAGACAGGCTTATTGGCTGAAGCAAAAGCTTGGCAAAAGGGCTCGTGTGTCTGCTGTGGAGGTTTTTTTTGGCTTGTAGATCATATTGTATTGCCTGTGCTGTTGTAGGAGAGTTCTAAAGATTGACAACCCTTGCTGTGCTGGTGGACTTAGTAAAGAAATGCAAAGTTTGATCCTGTTTGTTCCAAAGTTACTGCTGTTTATATGTATCCTTAACTGAGCTAACATGTGGAACAAGCAAAAAACTACTAGGATTTCCCTGCAAAAATGGTGCTGCGATTTGGCTTTAACATGAATTGGTTGCATGCTCATAATTTAAGAACAGCTGGTTACAAGAAGTGCTCAGTCATTTGCAAGCTGTTATAAACCATTCTACTCACACATGGAGACTGTGCTTGAGCTTTTTTTGAATTGATCTACCTGCATTTGAAATCTGGTCACTGCAGCCACAGAGGCCCTTCATTTTAGCTGCGCTAAAATAGAACATAGAACAACCTCGGTATTAAATATTTATTTTTAACTAAATGCTGAATAAAATGCATTCTGAGCTTTGAATAAACAAAGTTTAAGGGTAAATAGTGACATACATCCTAAACATGAAATCGTGTTATGTAAAGACTACAAAAGTGACATCAGCCAAGCTTTGTAGTCCTTTCATAACATTTGTTGTTATGAAGAATATGTTGAATAAGAAATCCTTGTCAGATTTGCCCAGTGTTACCTTGCTAAAACTGTAGTTGCTGATTTTTTTTTTTTCATGCATTGTGTAACCAATGCTTTTGGAGGAAAGCCAACAAGTATAAAATGTGATTGTATTACACAAAATGAAGGGGTAGTAAAATAGAAGTAAGCAGTCCAGTTGAGTATCCTATGGAGAAAATAATGAATCTATTAGAAGCAACTGTACTCTTATAAAAGTATGCTTACCTATCATTATAATGTGAAAAGTACATACTTAGAAATATTAATTATTAATAAATATGAGCCGTGATATAAAGTTGATCTTCTCGCATTCAGTTTTGTTTTTCAGTTAGAAATCAAGCTTATACAGAAAAGTTTGATAACTCTTCTGTATTTTTGTTTGCCCTAGTGACTGGAACTTTTATAAGGAGTAATGTATTTCTGACAACAATAGTCAGTTTTCCTAACATCCTTAGTTCTTGCAGGAATAAATGGGAGCCCAAAATTCTTGCTCTCTATACATCTTTTGATCCAATATATTTTAAGTTATTTACTTACTGCTAATTTATAACATGGCATGTAAATAGAAAGTATTGCTGAGGAAAGTTGTAAATAAATTCTTACTTCTATGTATGGATCCAGGAAAATGAGAAGCCATTAAGGGAGGTTTCTTACTGTGCTAGTCAGCAAGATATAGAATTTCAAGCTGTATCAGTTGATTTAATAAAAGATACTATCAATCCTTACAGCTCTGGTCTTGTCTGAGTAGTTACAGCAATTGAAAAAAGGGTAGATTGTGAGAAATGCAAACCAATATTTTTCCATTGCATCTCTGATTGTTTTTCTTCCTTGGAGTTACCCTTAGCACCTCACTGCTTCTTTTCAATGTTGAAGAAAGAACTAGATCAGAGATAACCGAGACTACAGCTGTGCAGTTTAGGAGAGAAGTGAGGTGGAAGAGTGCTCAATAGGTCCCTGGGGCACCCAACCTCTACAACAGTTGTAATGCCAGAAACAATTTCTTCATAGCACGATTGTAGGAGCTTTTAAAGCAGCAAGGAGAATTCCTGTTTGGGTCTTTGGGTGCTTTTAGTTACTGAGTCTAATATTAGAAACAATAGACTCTCCCATTTTGGCTCTTGCAGTGAAATTACCTTACGCAGGAGTCTAAAGAACTAACTTGTTAAGGGTCTGGAGGGGAAGCCATGTGAAGAATGGCTGAGGTCTCTTGGCTTGTTATGTCTGGAGAAAAGGAGACTGAGGTCAGACCTCGTTGGGGTCTACTGCTTCCTCACGAGGAGAAGGGAAAGAAAGGGGCAGCTCTGATTTCTGCTCTGTGATCAGGGACAGGACCTGAGGGAATGGCTGTCGCTGTGGCAGGGATGGGTTTAGGTTGGATATCAGGAAGAAGCTCTGTCCTCAGAGGGTTGTTGGGCAGTGGAGAGGCTCCCCAGGGAATGGTCACAGCCTGAAGGCGGCCATAGCTCCAGAAGTATTTGGACAGTGCTCTCAGGCACAGGGTAGGATTGTTGGGGTACCCTGGGCAGGGCCAGGGGTTGAATTCAGAGATCCTTGTTGGTCTCTTCCAGTGCAGGCTATTCTGATTTTAGGTGATTACACACCCACCCTCCTCCTAGTAATCACTGACACTTGGTTACAGCAGACAGTGATTGAATTTTTTTCACTGCATTGTCAGCATGTTAGAAAGCTACTGTCCCAAAGAAAGTGTGAGAAATGGGAAGAAAGTTGAGATCCCAAATCTTGACTAAAGGGACTGAAATACAGTGGGTTATTGAAAAAAATAACGGCAATACATTCCAACAGTTACTATCTTTCTGGCAGCTTAGTGGGGAGTGCACTTGGATTTAGTCATACCTTAAATGTAGCGGAGAAGGATTTGGAGGATAGGGTTTTAGAGTGAGTATATATTTGAACACAAAATGGGTATGTCCTGTTTTGATGACATACTGAAGTCCTTCTGTTTGATGTTTCTCATGTCTTTTTTGTTTGTTTTAACTTGCCAACAACTTGCCAAATAAGTATCTAAAGAGTTTGTATAGTTATGTACTTGATACTTAATGCATGTAATAGTGTTTGGAGCAGTACATTTCAGAAAAGAGAAAAAAAAGCATATGGAAAGAATATATTACTAAAATGACAACAGACTTAGTAAGGGTCCTTTATTGTTTGACTTTTAACTATTTTTCTGCAGTTCTCTTTTCTTCTTTTCTAGAAGTGCTTTTCAGGCCTGATTTTCGCCCTTTAAGGCTTAGAGGATATAGCAAGTTGTTCTTCATGGAGCCACATGTATTTTTGAGCAAGAGTGGAAGTACTGATTCCATGGTTAAGCCTTATCCAGAGAGTTAGTTTTTACCTAGTTTTTTATGATTTGTGCAAGGAAGTGTGTTCATTATACAAAGAAACGGGTCAAAGGGCATGCAGGGAGGGAAGGAACTCGCTCTCACTTTTGGTTAAAACTAATGTTAAGTGCACCAGTAAGTGCAGTCAGTTGTAAAATGCCTGGAAAGGAACAGATTATGCAAGGTGATTTTCCTTTTATTTATATGTGAGAAAGATACAGAGCAGCTTGAAATACTTGCCTGTTTTTTTGGGAGATGTTTTTCTATGTCAACCGGTTTCTGATTATCTTTGAAGTAAATTTATAATCTTTCGACTCTTGCAGATGCCAGTAAATTTTCATTCTTAGCAGTTTAGATGTTATAGATATGCAGCATATTGCAAAGTTTATTGTGTTAATGTAAGTGGTTTGTTCCGAGCAGTGTTCAAATGTAGCCTGCAGTCTTTTTGCGGTCATGGAAATGAATTATGTGTTCTGAGAGATCCGTAAATAGTGTAAAGACTGTATGTTAAAACAAGCATGGGCAATCCCTTTTTAAAGATTTCTTGGCCTCTAAATGCTTAATTTTTATAATTGTTGTATTTTTTACCCCTTGCAATGTGTTAAAAATAAATAGATAAGGAATTAAGGAATTCCTTAAGTCTTAAGGAATGATGTGTGTTACATGTTCTAGGAGACATTTGAAATGCATGTAAGTGGGATCTCTTTGTAAAGCTGAGTTACTTTTTTTACTTCATATGCCTCTTCCCCTTTAAGTACCCATTGTCAACATGTAAAATTTTATGACCGTGCTTTGTGCTCACCTGCTTGTCCATGTGCCTGTTCATTCTATGCCATAACTTCTGTTTATCATTTATTTTCAGCCATAACCGAAAGTAGGCTAGACATTCAACAATAAAGTTCTTCAGTTTTCTGTAAATTAGCCACTGTGTTGGAGAAGATGCGCAGATTAGACCTGCCAGCTGAGGAAATGGTAGGCTAGTATTAGTGTTACTTCACCAATGCCCCAAGCAGTTCTCTGCATTCCACAGTGTGTGCCTACTGTCCGACAAATATATATGCTGTCCGCATTGTCCTTGCCAAGTGGGTTGTTGAAGTGGACATGTATTTCCTCATGGGGTCTGGTTTATGGCAGTAGGAAGACGTAGAGGACCTTCACTGCTCGCAGGAGAATTTTTTCAGCCACCTCAAAAGTAGCACATGAGGAGACCTGTAGTAAAAAGCTATTGCATGGTACCACGTACATGGATTTTGCGCACAGTAGAATTTGGATAGTGGATACTAAATTTTACCCTTTTGGATCAAAATTTTGTTCAAAAATTTTTTGGATCAAAAAATTCAGTATGATTTGAATTAGAAAATGTTGTTCACTTTTAAGTAGCATGACTAGAACGATGTTTACATCTGTAACTATAAGCAACAAATAATCCAGTAATTTCTATTGGTGAAAGTACCTTAGAAGCATTCCCATGTGTGCATTATTTCTTATTGAGGGCAGATGCTCTAACACAAGTCATGCTGACTTGTTATCTTTCCAGTCCAGTATTACATGAGAGAACAAATATTTGTATTTATGAAATGCATGCACATAATAGTACACAGTTTACCAGAGCTTTCATGTTAGTTAAGGGTTTTTCAGAACCGAGGTCTATATTTTACCAATGCCCTGTGAAATGGATTGTACGCATGTGTCACATGGATGAGTTACCAACAACTGACTGCTGTTTCATTAGTAAAAGCAGAACTTGCTATTTTATATAGTCAAATGTAGGTGAAAAATACAAGGTTTTAAAAGGTGTAGTCATAGCTATTTTTTAAGGCAAGTGAGGTGTCTGCCCTCCTCCCCCTCCACCCCCTGCCATTGGACTGGGTTTCAGTGATGTAGTATTACTCACTGCCATCCTGTAAATTGTAAAATGAGACTAACAGGAGTCAGACTTGCTTGTCAGATATTTAAAAGCCTGCATAGATAGCTACTTTTGCTGTAGTATAAATCATACTGGTTCATGCATGTGGCAGTAATTAACTTCCGTGAGTGCTAGAAAATAAGTTGTCATAGAATTGCTGAAAAAAAGGCTTTGGTATGTTTTCACTCATTGAACAGAAGTGAGGTGCCATTAGACCAGTATAAAAGTGTAAGACTACAATTTCTACAGGACTTGAAGAGAAGCTTAGTTTCTTAAACAAGACACTGAAGTTCCTTTTTTATTGTTTTGTTTTGTTTTTTTTTTTTTTTCTCTTGTAAATAGACTATTCTACATATAAAAAGCAATTAAATAATCAGAGGTTGTATTTTTAAAAACATATGGACTCAGGACGATTAATTTTCAACTTGCCTGTGGTCTGTAGTCCATTAAGATTTGAAGGGACTGGAGCATCTCACCTGTGAGAAGCTTGGACTCCTCAGCCCAAGGAAAAGGTTCAGGGGAATCTCATCAGTGTTTATAAATACCTGCCTGAAAGGTGGAAAGAGGACAGCACCAGGCTCTTTTCAGTGGGTCGGGATAAGGATGGGCGCAGACAGAAAAACAGGACATTCTGTGCCATGTGCTCTGGGATAACCCTGCTTGAGCAGAGATGCATAAGGACATGACCCACTGCCGTCCCTGTCAAACTGACCCCTTCTGTGATTTTCCCCCCAAACACCAGGAAACTCTTTTTTGTTTGTGAGGATGGCTGTGTGCTGGCATGGGATGTCCTGAGAAGTGCAAAGCCTTCACCCTCGGGGATGCTCCAAAGTCATCTGGACACAGTCCTGGGAAACTGATTCTAAGTGACTGCTTGAGCAAAGTCTTTGACAAGATGGTCTCCCTTTTAGTCTCAATCCCTCTGTGATTGTGTGTCACTTGTTCTGTATTTTAGGATGTTTTGGTGATCTATTTAAACTTACTTGATATAAAAATGATAGTAGGAGAGCATGTAGAGTCTTGAAATAAGACTTGAAAATTCTGGGGTCTTGAAGATTCATTGAAAATAAAATGTGTGAGGAATTAAGTTACAGGCTATCCAGTGCGATCTTAAAAAAGATAACTTTTTGTTGATCTGTAATTTCTTAGTTTATACTGTTTTGGCATTTAATGCACCATGTCCTGAGACAGGCGGACTTGATAAACATGTGCCTGAAGGAAATCAACAAATATGTCAAATACAAAATGGTTTTTTTTTGTGCTGCCGTTATATCATGTTAGGAGAGAATGTTGACACAGATGTTTTTAGTAACTTCATGCTGAACTGTGTGAGCACAGAGAACACAGAGTATTATAGGTTAAACTTCCATTCTCTTTGCTGCTTTTTCTCAGAATAATAAAAAGATTTGCTTTAAAAAATTGTTTTATTATAAGCTTCGTAGAAAGTTCTTAAGTTGTGTCTTTGATGGATACTTAATATATTTACACTGTCAAATTCTCCCTGACCTAAAATCTGAGGAGAGCGGGAGAAGGGTTGATTTTTTTTTAGTAAAATTTGCTCCTTTGTTTTTTCACTGAAAACCATCAGTTATTTCCATTCAAATTTACCCGTGCCTAAACAAAATACGCAATATTTGTGTGTAGCTCCATTCTGTCAACTATATTTTGCATGCTAGCAGGCAGCAACATAACTTCTCTATTCCAGAATTTTTAGTGGTCGTCTCTGTTGCAGGATTTGCTTTGTCTTTTAGTTTCAGGAAAATGAACCTTCTGTAGCAGGAGTCTGTGTTTAGAAAAATCTGTGGAATGGGCTTTACCACTGGTGTGGATTGGTTTTTTTCTCCAGGTAACATGTTTGTACTTACCATGTGATCTGATAAATCAACTATATATGCCTGGTAGGTGGCTCATGTCATGGCCGGGTGATTTAGGGATAAGCACCAGAAAATGTCCATTAGTATTGTTGGGATTTTTTTTGTGATACAGGCTTTTTTTATTGCCTTTGATATGATTATTTGTGCATGGGCCAATTTAAAGCCTTTTGTTATTCTAGAGGAGTAGTATTAAAGTTACTGTTTTAATTTGATAAAATCTGTTCACTAGTTGCTTTTTTAATGGTTGCAATTCCACCTTTTAATAACATTTCTGCAAGTAGGAAGATGTAAAGTGGGTGTGTATGTATAGATAGGTACTACTATCTATAAATACTACTGTGATTCTTGAAATTAAGAAAGCCTGTTTTTCTCTTTGGAGTACTAAAGTTAGCTTATCGGCTGCACTGCCTTTTTTTTGTAAGACAGTAAACTTCAATTTAGCAAATGTTAGAAAATAAACAGAAGACCCTCAACAAACCCCTATTTGTAATAAAGCCCTCTATTTTTTTACTTTTAGTGGTTGTTTTGAAAAGTAATGCTGCCTAGTACTAGACATGTAACTAGGAAACATACTGTATGATTCATTAGCTTGTAATTTTTATTGTGATTAATAAGAGAAGTGTAGATGCAGTGGTTATGTAAACTGATAAAGATGACTAAAAGATTTTTAATGTAAATATTTTACTAAACACTGTAAAATGAAGATACGATACTTGAATGAGATATGAGGTCTTTTATTATCACAGCTTCTTTGAATCCTGATCTATTTTCCTTATGTATTATGCTAGTTATATTACTAGCTGTTTATTATTGACATCTTTCAGTACAAGGCTGTGTAAGTCAGATTTGAATATGTGCGTCTTCTGTCAGAGCATGAAATCATGTAGATAGGCAGAGCAATGTTTTTGTGACTGATGTGGAAGTATAAAGACAGGAGATCTGATACAAAGAATGCTTAAATGTAGCTATGCTTGAGGACCTGTTAATTTCCGGTTATATTTGGTTGAAATGCTTTAGCTTGCAGCTGGTAATTGCTTTTATTGGAGAAGATACAAGCAACAAGTGCTATATGTTTACTATTTGTCACATCAGAGCGTCTCAAAGTCTTGGAGATCAAACTTCGTTTTTTAAGGGACCTGGAAATAATATCTTTTCATGGAAAGAGTTATCTTCTTGTTAGAGTTTTCAGAGTAGGACACTTATATTAGCTTGTGTTCCTAATATAATCTAATTGTGAATCAAACTTGTATTTCATACCTTTTCTAATAATTTGTTATCAGACTTCAGTGCTGGGAGGCTTAATAAAAGTGGCATACTGACATTTTAGATATGTCTCAACTATGTGCTGCCTATGTGACTAAACGCGTGCCTAATAAAGGTACCCGTATCAGTGGTGAGAATTTTCAAAATATCGAAGAACCTAAAATTATTTGTGCTCTTCATCATCTTCTTCATCCTAATAGTCTCACTTAGTTCCTGTGAGACTTTATGGTTGCATTGCATTTTTGTTCTTAAGAACCTTGTCTATAAATTGAAAAAAAAGGCTTTTTGAACTTTCTGATAGCTTTGTTTTTTTCTTGTTTTCTTTGTCTGATTTTTTTATTCTTGCTTTCTCCGTCTTTTCCTCAGCTTTGTTTGTGTCTGTGTAATTATTGCTTTTATAATACTGTCCAGGATTCTCTGAATCATGTACAATGCAATGAAGCTTTGTCTGTGACTGGGGCACTATGCTGAACAATTACTGTGTCTTTTTGGCAAACTGGAGCAGCTAGCTGTGTGAATGCTGAAGCCATGTCTTTCTGATGCTGAAGCCATGTCTTGCTGTTCCTCTCTTATCTGCAACATTGCAGAGCAAATATGCAGTCTCAAGGTAGCAATCAGTCTTCAAAGAGAGGATCAAGTCCTGCCAGTGAAGTAATTCTCAGACTTTCTCTTGTTCTTTAGCTCAAATGGATGTTAAAGGTTGAAATGCTAGTTTGCTAGAAGAAAAAATTCTTTCCACATTTTTTAATCCTCTACTGAAGGTGATGACAGGAAGAGGAGCAGTTTTGAGTTTTTACCATCAATGTTCCTTTTTTCACTTTGTATTGGCATGATAGAGTTGTTAACCAACATGTCCTCACTTGTTAGAGAATAGACCTGACACAAATTTTGTTTCTCAAATGTATGGAAGTGATACTTAGGGAGGTTATGTAGAATGGCCATGCTTTTTAGTCCTAAGTATGCTTGCTGATCCCTGCAAGTGCTGAGTCAGAGAAAAATTCTGTCTTGTCTGTAGAATGTGGGAGTTGATGAAAACTAATGAAAGTGATGCAGAAGCCTTTAATCACTTTTGGGCAAGCTTTGCTAAAAGATCATTTTTTCACAAGTCTTGAATCCTGATCAAAATACCTGATTATGGTGTAGACAGTGTCATAGCTGAGGACATTGATTTCAGCCATCATAACAGCGAAAGGTCCTGATGTGGAAAGGTTTGTGGCATAAGTGTGTCCTATGTGCTGGCGGAGCTTTGACAGTCCATGCAGCTTTTGTTTCTTCCCCAGTGACTTTTTTCCTGAGTAGCCAAGTGTTGGAATCTCACCTTGTCCAACTGCACAAAATGATCAACAATTTGAATAAGCCCCCATAGCTTAGTTTCTTAACTTTCTTGCTTTTTAGCTTGATCTATTTTAGGGAGGGGATAATTATGCAGAAAAGTGGCATGACTTGCAGACATGCTTTACCTGAAAAATGCTTAAAGGACTTAAAACTTGTATTTATTTTTTAATACTGCTGATCTAAATAAAGCCTCCAATTGATTGTTATGCTTTTGTGGTCTGTTGCACTGAAAGAGAAATAAGCTCAAAGGACGATTGTCTTTGTTCTTCGCACAGTGTGTACAGAGATTTTTCAGCATTTGGAGGTCAAATAATGATCAATTATTTTAGTATGAGAATTCATAGTATTTTTAAAGTATTTGAAAATGGTCAAATGAGTTTAAATTAATGGAGACTTTCAGAAATACGACAGTTCAGAGGATAATAAGGGCTCTGTCTAGACGGTATTTATTTTGATATGATTGTACAGTTTTGTGCCGGCGGAGGCTTAGATTGGATATTAGGAGCAATTTCTTCTCTGGAAAGAGGCTACTCAGGGCAGTAATGGAGCCCCTATTCCCGGGGGGCTTTTAAAAGCTGTGTGGGTGTGGCACCTGGGGGAATGGGTGAGCAGTGGCCTTGGCAGTGATGGGGGAACAGTTGGGCTCAATGGTCTCACAGGGCTTTTCCAACCTAAACAATTTTGTTTTAGTGGATCTCTGTACACAGGGATTGAATATGAGAGATGTCTCCAGCTGCATAGATTACTTGGATAAAAAAAATAGTGGAACTATATGTGAGCCTCAGTCAGGCATTTTGGGTCCAATTCATAGTGTGTGCCGTTCTAGCAGAATACCTCATCAGAGAGGTCTGCCCACTGCAGAATCAGGTACTTGCCTAAGGGTTTTTGTGGCTTCTACTTTTGCAAAACAATGCTACCATACTCCTTGTAAAAATCTGGCTTCTTGCACTTAGGACATTTGTCATAAAAATGGACAACTCCAATCTACTGCTTAAAGGATGATTTTTAGTACAGTGAGACTGAATTAACATTTCTTATCTTCATTCTATTTGTACAAAGTTAAAATATGGGTAGGACCCTTAGGTTTCCTGCCAATTCTAGAATTTTTTCTAATGTAGGTGAAGAGTGGGTAATTTTTTGAGGACTGATAAAATAATAGCATGAGAATAAGGGCATTTGAGGGGAGTAGAAGTAAGTTATGCTTGTGTTTCTCCTTTCAAATACATAATAATCTGAGAAATGTCCAATTGCAAATTACTGGAAGAAACTAGAAGATCCTGAAGAAATGAGAACGAGTATAACTAGATTATACTGAAGATGGTTTAGTGTGGGGTTTTTTTTGGTGAATCCCCACTACCCGCCCCCTCAGTTGCATTGTTTCTGTTTGGAAGGTGCAAGAACTGTAAAGAGCTTTTCCACGGAAGGATTCTGCAAAGATTCTGCCTGGCAGGGAAGCATGTGACATCTGAGTCTTCATGGGCCAGTACTGGAGTGGGTCACTGGGGTTAATGTGTCTCTAGATGGGGAGGATGTTGTGCAGTGACTTAAGTGATTCTCTGACATGACTGTTTCATTGGGAATGTCCTGGTAAGGCCTCATCTGGAATGCAGTTTATTTCTGTTTTGTTCCAGAAGGATTATTCATACTCAAAAAGCATATTTTTAAAATAGGTGAAGAGAACATACACTGGGATTCTGAGGGTAATTTGGAGACTTAAGGATTGGAAAGAATTTAAACTGCCCTTGTTAAGTAAAATTTAAATCCTGCATCCTCCTTGCATACTCCTGCCCCCTGGTCTACAAGCTCCCAAGAAAAAAGTGTAAAGAACATAGAAATTGGAGGATTCAAGCAAATGGTGTCAAGCTGATGAGGACCAATTTTAGACTGAAAACCTGAAGAATGTGAAGATGGGAGAAGGAAAGCAAATTTGAAGGTGGTGTTTGATCTGTTATGAGAAGAATTGTGTGATGTGGGATAGAAAGGAAGTAAATTTGATCCAGAAGTAATTTTCAGTTCTGTGCTATTTCTGTATTGGTTCACTGGTTTGTTGGAGGGGGGGGTGGGGAGAATTGCAAGCAGACAAAGCCCATCTACAGAAGTCTTTTAAATGAAATTAAACCCAAAGAACCCAAAGTCTTATAGAAAGCAATTGATTTCTGTTACTTAAATGTTCTTCATACCGACCGATGCGTAAATACGATGATGCAATACTGAATTCCTGTTGAGTTATCAGTTTTCAAAATCATAAGGGATAATTTTGTTTTGGCAGATTGAACATTTTCTGAGATTTTTTTTTTGGTTGATCTTTTGTTCTAAATTTGTTTTTTTTTTAATTAATTGGTTATCCAAAGTTAGTTCACCAGAGGGGGTGAGTCTTTAAAAAAGCTATAAAAATATATGTGTGTGGTTTTTAAAATCAGAGTACTTTTCTAATACTGTGTTTTAGGCCCATGACTTCTCTTTTCCTCTTGACTATTCCAGTAGAAGGGGTTTTCAATAAATACATTGTCAGGTATAGTCTTCAGGAGGTATTGATGGCTTTTCTGCTAAGCCTTTTAAAACTACCAAAAAATGGCATATCTTTTCTTACATAGAGAAACTTGCTTCAAATGTTCAGATAAGTTTAAGGGAACAAGAGCCCTCATGTTATCAAATGTTCTTTCTATAGCGTTTTCAAGAACTACAAATATTAATAGAAGTATGAAGGAGATTAATAAAGCTCCCTAATCTCACTTTCTCAGCCTTTTATAAATGCTACAATTTTGTTAGCTTTCCCATCACAGTAAACTTTCGGAGCAGTCAAGTCCTGAATTACTTGTGAAATCCGGGAAGAATGTCACCTGGAAACAGTCTTTGTTTGCAATACAATTAAAAAGGGCAGTAAGTTTTTAGAAGATAGGCATATATTTATATTTAGTATGCTTACATTGGAGAAATAAGCAAATTGCCATCAAGAGAGAAAATGTCTTCCCTCACGGCTTTATGAAAAAATTGTTTTATTTTGCTGCATTCTGTGGTGCTTTCACTAAGTTTTGATTTAAATGAGAAGATGCCATTGCCAGAATGTAAACCAGTTATTCTAGTCTTGCTTAAAAACCCACCTTGCAAAGTGATAAGAGTAACAAAGGTGGGAATTCACCTCATCCTGTCTTCCCACTGAAGTCAAACCTTAATTAGTTCCATTTATATGCTAATATTAAGCACAGGAAGCTTCCTTTGTCTTTACACAGTAATGATAATGCAGGGAAGCCTGATCAGGTTACATTAATGTTGCATAGTCATTATTGAAATTTGAAAATAAACAATAAAATCACTCTTGTCCATGTTAAGTGTCCCATTGACCATTCTTAGCTTGGTTGTTTTTTGTGTGTGGTAGTTTGGGTTTTTTTGGTGTTTGGTTGGTTGGTTTTGGTTTGAAATACTCAACTTCCACCTGTTTCTGGCCTTTTATTCTTAAATTGCATCAGAATTTTGTTTCTGTCTGAGGATATTTTGTTTTATACTTTCTAATCCTATAAACATCTAAAAAATTAACCAGAAAAAAATGCTTCTCTGTAGGGCTTTAATCGAATAAATGGGAGTACTGAAAGGAAGAAGAAACTAGTTTCAAGGACTTCCAGTACTGCACAGTTAAATGGTAAATCCTGACCTTTTTGTGTTTGTGTGTGTGCAGTTATGTCAAGAAAGAATATTTAATCTGAAACAATATTCTTTGGTACTTTAGGGTATTTTTTGTGTATAGAGAAGTTGGTGTTGTATAATTTCCTTCAGTTCATGCCAAATCTTATCTTTGCTATTGGGTTTTACTTTAGTTACCATTTAGGCCATCTGTTTACTCTGTACATTGGACACTGGGGCCAAAACCAGTCTGTGTGTTTTTGATCAGGGAGCCGTAGTAAAGCCTGTTTTAAAAACTATATTGTGACTTGATTGAAGGCCGAGGAAGCTGTGACTGTGCAGTATTCCTGCCTGCTGGTGCTTAAGTATTTGGCAAGTGGCAAGCAGGAGCCCAAAGAGCTTTTTTCACTGCCCTCTGCTGAACCTCTGACCTTAGTCCTAAAGTTCAGGTTTTGGGGGACTCATCAGAGCCTTCAGGACTGATCCCAAGCCCCAATCTTAGCAGTGCCACAGGAATGTGTGTAGTCGCAAGTAGAACGTATGTGCAGAATATTAGCTGAGAGCAGGTACTTGAGCTTTGAGCTTCAGTTAATGCAGGAAGTGTCCCGTTTCCAGCATAAGAGAAGAAATATGACTTTGTTTTCTGCTTTCGGGAAGACAGTTCCGGGCTCTAGTGAGCCAGCAGGGTGATTGAGTGTAGCAAAATACACACTTTTTAAAGCTTCCCCTCTCAAATGTTTTGCTCCCATTGTTTAAATGGTGTAATTATTGTGAGGTGTCTTCTATCTCCTCCCTTGTTTTGGTTCCAAAAGTTGCGGTTTTTTGGTGGTGTCAGAGTGGGGCAGTAGGGTAGAGAAGGAGAATATCTATGTTTAGATTTCCCTTGGGAGAATAAATATGATACTTTTCCTTTATAGCTTTATGATGTTGCCACTGACTGTTGTGAGGAATGTTTTGTTCCTGGCTGTCCTTTGTCAAGGGAGAAAAATACCTGTTGCTTTCCTGGCAGGCCTGGGAGTGTAGCTTGACATTGGTGGCCAGAACAAACAAAAAAAGCAGTTGGAGTTAATGCCCACACACAGGTTGTAATTTAAGATTATATTAAAAAACCCCCGTGGCTGCTGTTGATGCAACTGCCTAGATGTAAATCTAGATTTAAATTAGCTAGCTTGCCTAACTCTTAAAGAAGTTCTTGCTTATGCAGATGACTGAAGTTTTGTTTGTGTAAACTTGTTAATGTGCTTTCTTGTCTGTGCCACTATGGGATAGGTTAGCTGTATGGTCCTAGCAGTGTGATGTTGTAGAAAAGGATCTAGAGTAGTGTTCTCTAAAAAGTGTTCATCCTAAAGGCCCCAGTCAAGGCAAACCCAAAGAAAAATCCTGAATTGCCATTTTACTCTAGCATTTTGATACGTAGGCAAATTATGTCGATTTGCTTAGTTAAAATTGTCTGTGTGGCCAAAGAAGGCACCTCTAAGCTTTGTAAAGCAAGTCCATGTTCAATCTTACAGGAGGTATTTTTAAAGTACCAAGCTGTAAATTTTCGCTAAATCTTTACACATCTTCAGTGAAAAAAATACATAGTAGAAAACCCCAACAGGATTGGATTTCTACTACTGTGGCAAGTAACATTTTTCTGGAATGGAAATGTCGCATCTGTTGTGCTGTTTTCGGTGTCCTATACACTGTGTATGAATTAGGTGTTTAGAAAAGCATCATCTATCCAGGGAGAAAAAAATCTGGGAAGTAACAATTGAAACAAGTGTTGAAAATTATTTAGAATTTTAGATTTTCAGCGCAATATATGTGGATTGTGTACTGACACACAGATGCTTCTGAATTCCCATAGCATGAGGAGAATTTGAAATCTGCATGCTAAGAGAGCATCACTAATGGAATGAAACTCTGGTTCCATTATAAAAAAATTGAGATTTTCCATTAGTTTTTGGGAATTATTTTGCATTTTGACAGATTCCTTTGGCTTACTGTGTTTATAGAAGGGGTGCATGTTGTACTGGATCATTCACAATTTAGTTATGGTAAAATGGGTATGTGTATTTAAACAGATGGTTGCAAACAAATCAAATGTTACTAGATAACATTTATCTTCAACTGTTCCTCTTGCAGTGGCTTCATATCGGGCAGTGGGAAGCAGTGCTTTCAGTGTGCTGGAAATGCCTCACGTACTTTTTTGGGATAAAATTGGGATAAACAGTGTTCTGTTGTGTGTGTCTTTCTTTGTCCTTGTAAAAGTTACTTGCTGACTCAGTTGATCATCAGTTGTTTTCTATTTTCAGGTGGCTGAACAGCAGCGTCACAGAACTGACCACGTTGGTCATAGTAAGTAAGCTGCAGCAGTAAGCATTCTGATAGTTCTCTGAGAAGCATGACTCATACAGGAAAAAGGAAAATATTATTTACTGAATGGCTTAGTGCTAAATTCTTCATCCAGGTTGTGATTTCAGCTAGACATTAAGTACAGCCTCAGCTAAAACTTACAGATTCTTAGTCCATGGGTGCAGTTATTTCTGTGACTCCAGGATTAGCTGTTGAGAAGGTCTTTAACAACATAATACTGTTATCATCTTTCTGGATTACTTTTTATGTAGGCTTGAAATATAAATTTGATAGCTTGTAATTTTAGTGTATACCTTTAGTAGTGTTGATGTCTGTTGTACAGTTTACAGAGCATTTAAAACTAATTGAGAGTTTGTGCTGGGAGTTTAATTCCAAAATCGGTTTTAGCAACTTCGAAAGGCGTTTTGCACAGTCAGAGAATAAGTAATATTTTGCTAGATGATGAACGTAAATTTTCTTGTTTTATTAGGCTGGGTGATACAGTGGAGTCTTTATGTCTCAATAGCGACTTTCTGGCCTTCATCCCAGATGTAACTTTACAGTCAGTAGAGGTGAAATTTGCACTGAAAGTAGGGAAGAAAAGCCTAAATCAATAATTTTTGCATGCTGGTTAAAATAATTCGTAAGCTTAAATTTAAAAGGCTCGGGTTTAAGAAGTGCTTTCTGTTCAATGTGGAAAAAGCTGTGACAAGCCACTGCAAGTGTCTTAATACAGTGTTTATGGGAATGGCAAGAGCACCACCAGCAGCTGCTAAATTCAAAGAATGAATAGGTTAATATGAAGAGGGCAGATCTGCTAAACAGAAGGGATCAAGTTCAAAAGAGCAGTTTTATAGTGAACATATTGCTTAGCAAGCAGTGATAGGAGAGCAGGTGAGGGTGGGAGATACGATAGCCTGCTATTTCAAAATCATGAGCATCATTCTGAGCCATAAAAAAATAATTAAAAAGCAGAACTAGGGAAGTCATTAAGTAATTTGCAATAACAGACAGAAATAGGAAGGCTTTAGTATTTAATATTAAGTGCCAAATCAGCTATTGTGAAACTTCCTGTAACGAGATAGGGTACTGCCAGCTTCTGTAACCTGAGCTAGTTTTAGTGAAAAAGCCTTCATTTAATAAAAGCTGAACACTGTTGTTTTTTTTGTAAATGAGGTTGTGTTTTTTGCTAAGATGACTGAGAGAGGTACTTTTCCCAGTTCCAGTGACTGGAAGGATGTAGAACCTTTCTAGAAGAAGCTTCCGGTTTTGCAGGGGATAAGGGGATGATATATATAATTGGTATTAAACATTACCTGTATGTTTAGCTTTGAAAAGCTAAACCTGCTAAGTTTCTGACTTCTGAAATCTTGTTTTAAAAAAAAGTCCTTTACCTTGGGAAGGAGATACAATTCCGCTAAGAATACAGGTGCATTGCTTGAGTTAAGAATTTGTCCTGACTTCTGAACACTCAAGTGTTACAAGGACTCCTTCTTCCTTAATGTTTTGGGAGTTATTATCTACAAATAAGTCCTACTTTGTGTGGCAGTTTTTCCTGGGCCTACAAGCATGGAAGTAGAACTGCTGCTGGTGTCAGCTGACCACTGTTACTCTGTGGAGCCATCAGGATGAATGCTGAAGAAAAGAGTGCCTAAGTCAGGAAAATGAAAAAAATGCATAAATGGTCAAGCTGTCATGCATGAATTTCCTCCCTTTAAGTATACAATTGGAGAAGAACAGGAGGAATTTATAGGAGGATTTATGTTTTTTGATGAGTTTTCTTGTAGGCATTCAAAGTACAACAGAAACAATAGCTAGGTGTAGATCTCTTTATTTCAAGGAACTAAATTTTGATGCTGGCTGTTAGTACTAACTTAGTGTGCCAGTTAAGTTTCTTTGGATGTTTGTCCAACCATACTTAATTCTTTTCTGAGAGACGAAAAATATTAAATCTCTCAATAATAATAAAAAATGTATCCTTATTAGTCTCTAACATTTTTGAGAGTACAATGAGTTCTTTAGCCTACAGAACATACTCTCTTTGCTGTGAAGCAATAATAACCCTTGCCTCCAAACAAAGAAATGGCACTTCAGTGTGCCTTGGGTTGTAACAAATAGGTCAGTGAAGGGATAACTTGAAAAGATTGGGAAAAATGGCAAGTAATAATTCCTTCTGTGTTGTCAGTTGGGTTGTTGATGGTTGGTCTGTTTGTTTAGTGGGATGCTTTTTTATTTTTCATGTTACAGTGATGCCATTTTAGGTAGGAAGATCTTTGGGATACTAATTTCTGCTCCCCAAACACAAAATTCCTTCAATTCCTGATTGTGGCTCTTTTTATTTGTTACAAAAGGCAGCAGTGATGAATTCTAACAGTCCCAGTTTTTGTGGAAACACCTAATTTAAAATATTGACAAAGTAATTGAAAGTTATGCAGATAATACAAGAAATTCTATATGGTTGTAACTGAACAAGTTATTAATGGGCATAATAAAAAAATAGTTCAAAGTAAAAGATCAGCTCAGCAGAAGGCTGAAAAAATTTTTCTGGAGTAAAGTTAGGAAATTATGAAGAGAAGCCTCTTTGACAAAAATTGTGATGACAAGGCAAATTTTTGAGAAATGTTGCCATTACAGGAATAGTAGTGTTGGGTGAGTATGACGATGAGCAGAAGCATCCTCATAGGTGAGATCTATAATTAAGGATTTTTTTTTTTTCCGTTTTTTTGGCGGGGAGCTGGAGGGGGCAAAAAGAAGAGCAAAGCAGAACAAGATGTTAGAAGATTCAGAAATCAAGCATTCTACAGAAGGTTTAAGCGGAGATTTAGCAGGTTTTGAAAACTACCCAATTTCTTTTCACAGTAACAAAGTATTCAGTGGCCTACTTGGAGTTGGGGGCTAGGAGTGTGAAAGCAAACAGCAACAAAAAAATATGTGAGTCAGACCCTTGAAAGATTTAATGTATTTTGGTTATTGGTTCTAAAATATGAAAGCAAATTGCCAAGAAAAACCCTTTTCTTACTTGAAATTTAAATGTAGATAAATAATAGCCTGTTTGCAGCTAAATAAAAAACCAGAAGACTTGCAGAAACAAGCAAGTTAGGCAAACAGTTTTTATTTTGTTTTTATAAAACCCTCTGCTTTATCACTTGCAGCTTCTATATCTCAGAATAAAAGAAAATTATCAAGAAACAGGATTATTGAACCAGAAGTGAAATTGGATAAGTCTGGGCAGCTAAGGAGGAACTATTGATAGCAAGTTGGAACACACTTTGCAGAGAAGTAAGGAGGAAAGAAAGAAGAAAAATTTGGTGAACTTGGGTTAACAAAATTGGTTTTATGGCAATTTGAGTGTATTGGTAGTTTCCTCACCACAACTATTCCCTTTCTCATCAAAAGTTAGCTTAAGCATCTAGATACATAGCTGTATTTGCCTTTTTACATTATATAATTACTCAAAAAGACACAGAGAATTCCTGGAAATGTGCATTTGGTTATGGTCCGTTTTTATGTTCCCCCCAAAACAATTCTGGTTCCTGCAGTACAAGGAAGATGTGGAGCTACTAAAGTAGTGATCTACAACAACAGTTGATATGCAGAAAAGATGCTAGAACTCGTGAGAAATGAGAGTTATAAAGTAGGTATGCATTTATTCAGCGCTGAGATGCACGGGGATAATTCCTCCCAAAGCGTGCACACCGAAACGTCAAACTACTGCTCTATTTATTCCCTAAAAGCCTAGGATTAGACAATACCTAATACATATTCATGTCCTAGCCCCGCCTAGTCCCGCCTACTCTCGCTTTGTATTAAATGAACCGAAAGTCCTCTTGAGCTCGCGCCTCCCCGATTCGGGCGTTGTTGGAGGTCTCTGATGAAGGCTTCCAAATTCTTCACCGAACTTGAACTTTTCAACTTTGTCTCCGGAGCATGTGTCTTAGCCCTCTGGGTTCATTCCAGGCTTTGAGATGAGTTCTTGCTGGTTCAGGGTTTTGGATTTATCACTTATCACTGGTAGCCTTGCAGCCCTCACCCTGTTTGCATGTTCTGGCTCTGTTTATCACAGACCAGTCTGCCTCTCCTCCCGGTTTCTGCAAGCACAGTAAATGTCAGGCATTCCTCATTGTCCTGGTTTCTGATTCCTCACTCCTCAGTTCCCTGTCTCACAGTGATCTAAGGGCTGGAGCCCCTCTGCTCTGGAGCCAGGCTGGGAGAGCCAGGAATGTTCCCCTGGAGAAGGAAAGGATGCAGGGAGAGCTCAGAGCCCCTGCCAGGGCTAAAGGGGCTCCAGGAGAGCTGGAGAGGGACTGGGGACAAGGACAAGGGATGGAGAGGCAGGACACAGGGAATGGCTTTCCCACAATTAGATGGCATCTTGGGCAGGAATTGTTCCCTGGCAGGGTGGGCAGGGCTGGCACAGGGTGCCCAGAGCAGCTGTGATGCACCTGGATCCCTGGCAGTGCCCAAGGCCAGGCTGGACATTGGGGCTGGAGCACCTGGGACAGAGGGAGCTGTCCCTGCCGTGGCAGGGTGGGATAAAATGAGCTTTATGGTCCCTTCTTAACAGAATCTTTTTGAGACTGTGAAAAGAGGCTGTTCATAATTTGTGGTAATAATGTTCGAAAATTAGCAGTTTGGGATTTTTTTGACAGTGTAGGTGGACATATACTTAGCAAGCTTAGGGAAAATGTAAAAGCTTCCGGAACAGGCTGTCCCCTAAAGAACATGAGAGTTTACTTTCTTCATACATGTGTAATACCTGGAGATTTAATTACATCTTCGCTTTAGTATACTGACAATTAACCTTGAGTAAGAAACTAAAGATAATATGATTGTAACAGTTTTATATGCTTGCAGTAATTATATCAAATGTAAATAAAACACAGGGCAATTGTGCCTTTTTTTCTACTTGTTTCTATATAGTTACTTTTAGAAAATCATCTTATTAAAAAATTGAAATATTTTATTGCTATATGTTGTCTACGAATATGATTAGTATGTACTTGTATATCCTTGCTTGTATGTATTTAGATACCTTTATTGAGTAAAACAAATTACGTGCTAGATCAAACAACTAAAATTACAAAAGTAAAATTACAAAAGGATTGAAATTTCAAGGAAAGAATTAACAAACTGCATATTTCTCTGTGGAATATGTGTTTTTATTATAGTTTTCTTTTAAACTAGTAGTCTACATTTGTAAGGTTGTAAGTTATAATAGGAAGGCAGTTAAAAAACCAAAACAAAACACAAAACCCCTTTACTGACACAATTTCTCTAAGATTTATTCCCAACTCTGTTAATGCTTCTGCTGCAAACCAGATTTAATAATGGTTGTCTGCTGAGGGGCAGATTCTGATTTAGTATTGGAAATCCACTGTTAGGAGGAAAAAGTGCTTTGTTAAACTTTACTGTACAGGTGACAACTGGAGGAACTCAGATGTAAATTCACTTTTTGATAGCATCACCATGTTGTTGTTTAGAACGGCTGATTTCTCTTTGCAATAGCAACATTTGCTATTTTGCAAATGTTTGCACCAGAAAGTGTTTTTGTTGTTAACAGTTCCTTCAAAAGTTTAAAAGTTCAGAAATCTTTCCAAGTACATGTGATTAGATTAGAGTTTTCACTTTGTTTGCTTTGGCTTTCTTACAGAAGGAAATGTTCTTAGCATTTAAAAATAAAGTTTTGCCCACTTACGGGAAATGACAAATACTTTTTCTTACTAAATTTCAGTGTCTTAATGCACAGTAGCTCTGAAATTTAGATGTTCAGGTTAAGAAGGCATTTCTAGTTGTCTATTGAAAAGATAACTTTCCATATGTAAATTGTTGCCGCCTTCTCTTTTCTGTCTAAGTCTTCAGGACGTTTTCTGCAGGTAACTCATCTTGAGTGTTGTGTCCCTGTTTCAACTAGAAAGCTTGTTTTAATAGGACTTGACTAATTCACCACAGGGAAGCTCCAAAAAATCTGGCCATTGTAAGGGCTGTGATTTCAAGGAGGGAGGTATATTGTATGTGGAGAGGCTTTTGCTGTTTACCCAGACTACCATCAGTAATTTTACATTTGGTTATTCATAAGTTGAGATTGTAAAATGTGTGCTTTACAGGTGTTACGAAGTAATTTTTTTCATGAAGATGCTTGCAAGCTTCATCTAGTGTTCAAATATTTTGCTCCTGTATACTTAACTTCTTAAGGGCTTGTGTGACAGTAGTTGTTCTGGCTGTGCGATCATATATATGATTGTGATTACCTCCATATTTGTAACACAAAATTGTTTCTTCCGTGGCCCAGTTTCAGTATAAAATCAAGCTGCAACTTTTCCCATTTCAAAATTAGAGTGCTGACATTCATTTGAATTTTGAGACTCCAGAAGTTGCTGTCTGTGAACGTGTCCTGGTTTGAAAGACATGTGTTTGTTAAGGAAGGCAGGAGCTTCTCTTGAAATGGACAATGTAAATCCCCTCCCTCCAAATTATTATAATTTTGAAATTTAGGAGCTCTCAGGCAAAGATATGGCAATAGGAATAACAGTTCTTTATTAGGAAAAATTAAAATAAAAATACAGTGATACAAAAAAAGAAAAATGCCAACACCCTGACTGAATGCCTACAATATTAAAGTCATACTGTAATGAGCCTGATGATAGGATGTGTATTCTCTCACTTGACAGAGAACAGATGTGTGCATGTACGTGTGGGAGTATATGTATTAATGCTTACCAATATATATGTGTGTATATGTGTATATGATTGGTTTGATCCATCCAGGTATAATCAGTTTTATCTGAGCACTTAATTCATTAGGTATTCTTTCAATAAGTCAAAATTCTCTTTCCTCTTTTGACCCATCTCTAATCTGGGTTTTTTTTTTAAATCAGTTTGTATATACATTAAGAGCTTAATGTAGTTTTGCTGGTTTCAGTGAGGCTGTGATAGTTTATTCTGTAGTAAGTATCTTACAAGGCATGTTTTGTTAATTTGGGAAAGGAAAGAATAAGGTAAATTATGATGGTGTGCCTGTACACTATGGAAATAAAATGTTTTTCAACTAATTTTTTACGTGTTTTGTCAATAATCAAAGGTTTTCTTTTCAGGTTTTCTAAGGTGATTTCTTTAGGGCAAGCACAACAATGAAAAGGATGTACAATTTGGAGTTTTTATATTCTTGCACAATTCAGAGGAAGTAAAGAAATGGTGTATTAGAGTACAGCTTAAAAGCATATCTGTTGAATAAAGCATGGGCTTAGAGCTAGTTGAGGGTTGTAGGTATCATCTGCTTTAGATATTTTACAGAGGTGATGTCAAGGTGAAAGCAGACTTGCAGAATGGTTGGAAATCATTGATATTCTGACTCTGAGGCTGTAAATGGCTCTGTGGCAGATGGAGGCTTTGTCAAGGAAGAAAAATGGCAGCTCTACAACATCATAGACACTTTTGCTTAGCAGCTCAGCACATAGCCTGTGACCTTCCAGTGTTCAGGAGTTCCTCCTGTGCTTTAATAAATTGTCCTCCAGTTTTACTCCCTAAAAGTAGATTAATAGTAGTCATTATAATTCAGTACAATTTGTGGTATTTCATTGTGAAAAAAACATAAGCCTGCTTTATTGCTAGGTATCAAAAGTAAGCTTTGAAGGATGCTTACAATTTCTGCATTGAAATGCCAATAGTAGCGTTAAAGTAAGCCCTGTGTCATACTGAATGTGAAGTTGTTAGTGTGCATACATATGACTATGAGTGCAGCACAGTGCAAAACCTGGAGATGTGGACTGGATGTATATATTTGCATATTATGTACGTGAACGTGGACATGTTTATGAATAGTCTCACTTTCAAATGGACAGTGTTAATCTTGGAATATGTTTGTACTCTGATCATCTATATCTGATTTATTGCAGCAAAATACAGAATTTTAGACTGTATGCTGAAGTAGCTTCTTCAGAGTTCAGAGAGAATAAATACAAATAAATTTCTGGGTTCATGCTTTTTCTTACTGATAAAAATTCAAGTATGTGTTAGCATTATCTTATTCTGTGTGGTGTTGATATGGTTTCATCTGTATTCTTGTATACTTTTAAAATAAGTGTTCGCTTTTATTAGTGGAATAAGTGGTTTCTGTGTTCTCATGCCTATGCAATTTGTGCCAAGTTGTGTGAGTTGTCAAGTTTTATGTCGCGTGCTTAAGATGTATGCATGATTGCCCAGTGTCAGCAGCGACATACCAGAATCACATATTTAGTATGTACAGCAAATTTGCGTATCTTGTCTTTCTCATTTGAATTAAGACTGTATAATTTAATATTTTCTATATTCTTAAATTCCATATTCACTAGATTGATCCCTAATAACACCAGTGATGTCAGTTGATGTAATATATGGCTTCAAGGGCCTGTAAGATCTTGTAGAAGAAACTCAGTTGGACTGTTGATCTATACTACATGGCAGTAAGTCATTGCTAAAATTGCAAGCTTTTCACAACTATCATCTGCCAGCCATACTCTTTGGCCTACTTGACAATTGTTGGAGTTTCAGAAAGAGCAATCAGTGTTTATCACAGAAGAAAATGACCTGTCACTTTCAAGGGTCAAGGTTGTTGCATTAGAGCTTCTTTATTTCTGAGCCTGGAGGTCATATAGTCCTTGCTTTTATGTTAATCGTGCCTCCTCTGTCTATTCAGCTTCAGTTGTTTTGAGATGTAATGTGGATGGCTTTATTGCAGAAGGACAAATGCTTCATAATTGAAGCATAGTGTGTGATAGTCTTCATACATTTTTCTTAGGACATGGTAATGCAGGAATGAGAGTAAGACTTCTTCATATGGTGTATGCCTGGATGTTTGTATCCTGTAGCCACTTAGCTTTAAAACTGAGAAAAATGGAAGAAAAAATAAGGCCATGTGTTTTATACCTTTAGCTTTCAAAGGTTCTTAATGACATAGGTGCTTGTTAACTTAGCAGTGGAGCACATATGAAGACGGTTTATGGAAATTTTGGTGCTTTCAGTTACTTGCCTATTTCGTTATGTCTGGTATCTTGATGGTATTCTTTCTGGGTTGTATGGGGACCATTTGATACAACTGGCTTCAGGGATGCCTAAGTGCATGTTCTGACATGTAGTTATTTTTCTCATCTATTTTTTTCATTGGTCTTTTATGCCTTTTGGATTTTTTTTGGTGTAGTGATGGCTGTTGTAACTATAGAATGACTGAATGGCTTCCTTACATTCCCCAGATAAAATAAATTACAAATTACTTCCGTTTTTTCCATGAGAGTTGTGTGCAGTTTTTGTATACTAGAGTAAGTAATTGCCCTTTCTTTTTTGTGGAGTTAGGGTTTTTTAGTGTTAATTAAAAAAAAAAGAGAGAAAAACAAGCGAACACCCATGCCCACCCAAGCAAAACACCGTGTTATGTGTGACCCCTGCCCCTCTCCCACCCTTCTGCCAAAAAATGACAACCCTACCAAACAAATCAGAGAAAATTTGTTTCTACTGTTTGTACTAGGTTTTGATATCAACAGTTGGAGCATATCAATTTGGAGCGTATCAACAATAATACTAACTTGATAATACCTTATAGTAACATTAGTGTTATTTTTATTAATTAAATTTAAAAAAAAAAATCTGTAAAATGAGAACAGTGGAAAAAATTAGTGTGCCGTATTCTAGTTTCAGTAGTTTTTGGGGTGATTTCAAAACATAGGTTTAACGCTTTTGGAGCTAAGGGTGCAAACAGGTTGCTTTTTATCTATGAAGTATAAGACAGCATATAACCTACAAAACCAAAATATGGTATTAGTATAATGAGAGAAAAACACCTTTTAAAATACCTTTGTAATTTTTAAATGTTTGTGGTCTCCTGTGAGTAGTAGAAGAAGTAATTCTGTTCTGTATTCATCTCTTTTTCAGTGAAGTGTTTTATGTACCTGTAATGTATAGTGCATACTTTAACATACTGTCACTGAACTTGCTGGATTGGTTTACATTTTTCATCATGGTCTTGCGTGTTCAGGTAAAGAAAATACACTTGTGTTGATGTAATGAAGCTAAATTCTGTCCTGTTTAATCATTAGATAAATAGAGAGGGTATTTTTCTAAAATCTTGTGTTCTATTAAATTCTTGTATTAAGGGGCGTGCAACTTGGACTATGAAAGTATAGTTTGTTCTAAGTGACAGGCAGTTTTTATTAGATGTTCCTGCAGTTTTACAGAGGAAATAAAACTCCTTTGTTTCTATAGTTGATTTTTCTTTTAAGGCTACATTAACAATGCTGGTAGAAGCTATGCAATTAGAATTCACATTTAGCAGTAAGCAGAGAAAGAAATCTGTAAAATAAAATGTTATACATACAGTGTTAAAATATTTTGCAGTATTGCTGTACTTGAAGCAGTGAAACCAGGACCAGAATACTTGAAAGGTCAAAAAATAAGAGAAAGAACAAATGATGTAAAAAGAAAATGACACTGAGGTCTTGGCTTAATACAAGTGTATTCCAGGTTGATGGCTGATTTCATTAGCAAATCTCATTGTTATGCAATGTCTGTTCTTCTGCAGCAAAATGAAAATTGTATTCTCAGAAGGTCTGTGTGTGTATGTGTACTTCAATGATAGATAAAGAATATGTTGATTGTTGTTCCGAGCTTTTGAAACCTCTGAAATATCTTTATAGTTTCAAAATAATTTATTTTCAGTTTTTCAATAGTGTGGTAAGTTAATCGTTATTTTTATGGAAAACAGCAGTTTAACCGTCCTTCCTTGTGCATTTCTCTGCCACGTTTGCTACCTATGTGATCTTTTCTCCAAAATCTTGTTTGACCAAATAGAAGTTAACACTGAATTTATCTCCCCTCACATACGTGTAAAGAAAATTAACAATATTGGTTTCCGTATTGCTTTTTAAAATGGGTGATAGTCATGTGTGCAGAACATGGAAATAAACCTAATCTTGATGTCAAATCTCATAAAACTCAAATGAGTACATTTTACTAGATTATACTGAAAAATATTAGCAAAACTTCATGATAAAGTTGATATATTTTACCATAAAGTGGCATGTTTAGGTACTCAGGAGAATGTGTTCCTTGAGATCCTGATGTGGTTTAGTTTGTTTTGTTTGCAAGTTGCTAGATAAAACCATTCAGGAATACTAAGACATTTTGATAATCAAAATGATAATCATGAAAAGGAGCATATGAGAAAGCTTTGATACAGGAAAAATAAAATGTACTAAAATTATTTAATTCAGTTATTTTTCTATGCTCTTTGAATATTATTTCATGTATATTTACCTTGTGGGGTTGAAATCTAGTAGCAAATGTTTGAAATGCTACTATGTAAGTGATACTTTTGAATTTTTGGTAGTTCTGGATTAGTTTTAGGTGATGAGCTTGCATGAAGAATGATTTTGGGCACTGAAGCAATATAAAGAATAAGCTGGTTTTCTGGGGTTTTATGTGACTTCTTGTGTGCACTGAAACAATTCTATACTTATTAGGGTTTTGGTGGAGATGTATTTAATAAGAGCCATATTTTTCAGTGATGGTTCACTTGTAGCTGCTGTGTTAGTTTCAGATACAAAATACCATTTAAGGATCAAATTAAAAGGTGAGGTGTTCATGCATTTTATAAACAATTCAATGAGGACCAAAGGGCCTTTAAAATAAAGCTAAATCATGAGCAATATGACCCATAAATATGACCGGGATATGTAGGAGGTAGAACAAAGGGAAGATTGTTGCCTCTCTTCCCCTTGGGAAAGGACACCTCTTTCCCTTGGCCTTGGTAGGGCTGTAACCAATGTAAGGATGCAGATTCCTTACTGTCAGCTGATGGGTTTTAAACACTGATTGATGTAGTTGTTCTTGGTGGTGAGAAACTATTTGAAATAAGGTAATCTGTCTCTTGCGATGCATCTTTGTTTGGAGACCAAACTTTCGACCAATCCAGTGAGTACTAGTGGTACTTAGTGTAACAGCAGAACTCAAGACTGGCCTCTGTACAGTAGCATATGTAGGGAAAAAATGGTACTGAGGCTTGTAAATGTTGTCAGAGTCTGAATTTATAGGGACACAGATTGGACTTGGTTTGGTGTGCCATGGCATGAAGGTCTCTCCGGAGTAAATGGTGCTTGAGACTTTTGTTGTAGGCTGAATAAGGGGAAGAAAGTTGGTTGTTGGGCCTGTCCTTTGTGGACACTCCCCTCCTTCTGCAAATCTTTTGTACTTTAGTTGCAGGTCACTTCCATTAACTTACTAGGTTTTTCTTGAATAAAAAGGGGATTTAGAATTGTGGTTATTCCTTAAGTGAATTCCTTAATGAATTACCCATTTTGTCTCCTCCTTACTGGTCCATGCAGTTAGTGTCAGAGGATTCCAGCTAAAATTGCTAGAAGCAAAAGACAGACTAATACTACATCTGAAATTTTTATAAATAAGCATATTGCTTTAATAAGCTGCAGGAAGTTTATACTCTCCGACACTATTGATGCAGGCTGTGTGCACAGATGATGCTGGACTCAGGTATTCGGCCTGTATTCATAAATGTTTGCTATTTTGAGCAAGTATTTCTGCTATGAAGTGGTGTGTTTTTTGCAACAGTTTTGAAGTTGGATCAAATTATGATGGAAAATGTAAATCTCTGGCTTTGTTAGCATTCACTGCAGGTTCCACAGGGATTACATGTTCTTCTCAAGTGTATGTAAGCAACATTCATGGCTGAACGGCTTTTATATTTATCACAGGGTAAACTGAGGTGTTCTAAATCAAAATGTGTGGAACAGAGCTACCTGGATGATTATAGGTAGTTCTAGGTAGACTGAAATCTAGTAGGTAAAGTTTTAAGGGTTTTGTAATTTATTTATGACCATAGATTTAATTTCCATGGGCAGTGTTTGAAATCTCAGTGGAGGAACACTTCAGTATTTTACTTACTGTTAATGTATGTATTGTTTTGTGAAGAATTTAATTTTTTTTGTCTACTTAGTTTGCCTAATCATACCCCTAGCTAATGTTGTGTTCAATACCCATCCTTATGCTTATAATTTGCTGTGTAGAAAGAGATACTGTTAAAAAAAGTAACATCTTTCACAAAGACAGTAACTGTCCAGTTGGACTCCACAGGTTGAGGCCATGCCATTTCATGAGGCAGGGGCTGATGTGTATTTGAGACACAGCTGGAGTAGTTGATTTATTGTATCATATCAGGTCAGTTTCATAAGTGTAATTTTTTTCATGAAGCTGAGGTGTTTGACCCCCAGTGTTTTTTGGTAGCCTGTAAAACCTCTGTCTGAGAACAGCAATTTGCTGAATCTTTGTTGCTCTCTTGCTGACTAATGGGGAGGTAGTGGGTTGGAGTTCAGTATATTTAGCTGCTCTGATGGTACAGTGGTAGAAACCAGATCTGTGCTTTTGATGTTTCACTGGCTGTTACTGGACTAAGGTCTGATTGAGCCAGGGGTTCAGAAAAGGAGTACGGACCTTCTGTTCTGCTGCTTCCAGTAGCATGTTTCTGTTTGTCTCTTCTTCATTGCTCTGTCAATGCTAAACAGCTGTTCCATAGTAAGTATTTTTTGCATTGTGAGCAATGTGGATTGAAACAATTTTAGAAAAACCATAGTTTATGAACTATTATTTTAACATGTAGAGCTATTCTACATGATTTTCCTGGAGTCATACAAGAATCAGATTCATCAGGCTGTATTTTAGCATGCAAATTTCTGATATTAGCAAAACGAGGGTTCAGATCATGGTCTGAATCTTGCAGTGAAAGCTTGTTTGCAGTGATACTAGTACTAAACTTACCCTGATTAAATACAACATATATTGCTTTTTAAAACTGTTCTAAGACTACTGTGAAGAGTGCTGCTGATACTTTCTATTTTTGCAATTATTTCTCATTTGATGTTTTGGAATTTTACTCTTTTCTTCAGAAACTCGCCACATGGTTTGATGAAATGTTTTTTTGTAAGACAAGAAACAAAAAACCATGTGAATGAAATGCTGAAGTTTTGGTGTAGATTAATTTAAGGCAATGAGTTAATATGTAAGTGTTTGATGAGGAAACGGTGGCTGCACTAGTTATATCTGTAACAAGCACAGCCTGCAAAATTCTTCTTGGTGTTTTGTTTTGATTGCAGAGATCCCTCTTAATATATCTTAATTTGTTTGGGAGATTGTGAGGACAGCATCGCTCCTTCATTGGCAGGGGCTACATTTTCACTGTCAGTGTTTGCTGATGCAGATGCACCCTTCATATTTCTTCATCTTTCCAGTAATACTTTCTGTATTTTTTTAATAGGTTTCTTTTGTTTCGTTCCTAATTGTGAAAAATGTGTGCAGTGGATTTCTAATGTTGTTATTAGAAACCCTTTTGGCATGTTGTTTCTTGGTTTGTTTTTTCAGACTTGTTACTTTGGTGTATTCCCCAGGTTGTCTTTGATGCTGCTGAATTTCTGAGAGAGGAAGAATTCATTGATTGATCCACTGCTCCCCAGTCCCCACTGCCTTTGCATCTCTTTTCTGCTATAGAAATGATTTTTCTCAGATTATATGTTGTGGTTCAGGCCCTTGTGCTGTTATGTTAGGTCACTGTAGCAGTTTCACTTGTATCAACAAGTTTTCTAATAAGTTAACTATATTTATCTGTTGCAGAAATTCTATATTCTGTTTTTTGGACCAAATATTTTATTCTAGTTGCTTAGGAGAAATGAGCTTTTTGTTCTGTTAGTCAAGGTTTTTATTTTGGGGGGAGTGTTCTTGTTTATTTGTTGAGTATTGCTTTTTCCATTTTCCAGTTTAATTTTCATAGTAACTTAGGACCCGTTTCAGTTCCACCATGAAAGTACAATTTTTTAAACTGGAGTTTGTGGAAATTAGGTTTTGGAATGATTATAGGTAGGGAACAACCTATAATCTCTTCTCACTGAATTATTACCATGCATTTAGCCCATAGGTGATTATTTCCTTTCGTGGAGGAAAAGTTTTTGGCATTTTCAAGAAAAGACATTTGAATTTTTGTTTTCTTTTAAAATTAATTAATTAATTAATTCTTATGATTCCTGCATATTGTTAGTAGATTTCTTTAATTGTACTTTTTTTGCGGAGGTTGGTGGTTAAATTCATATGCAGTGATTAAAGTTTGTTTTTCTCAGTTTCAGATTTTTCCAGGATTGTTTCCAGGATAGTTTCATAGCACTTCTACATACCAAGACAACTTGGGGAGCAGTTTGTTCTGGAGAGAGAGAGTGTGTGTGTGTACATGAGCATCATTTATGTGCAAACAAATATATTTTCCTTGGGCTTGGCATAAACAAGAAAACAATGCAGCCTGGCACTGATGCTTACATAACACTGTGGGGAAAATTTCCTTCATGGTTCATAGTTTTATGTTTTTTTGCTACTTTTCCCTCTCATGTAATGAAAGTACAGATAAAGCTGCGTACTTCACCTGAGCTGGTTTTGCTCCGTGAGCTGCTGTGTTACTGCTGATCCAAGTGCTCCACCTGCCTTTCAGTTTGTTTACCAGGAAATCAAGATGTGTAAACTGCAGGAAGCACTGTTTGACCCTCTGACAGTATCTCATTACAATAATTGCTAATCTCTGAATAAGACAGCCATGTTTTGTGTGTAGCACGGAGGGAGCTTGTGGTAGATTTCAGATGCTTCCTTAAATACAGCTTTGTCAACGCTTGGTATTTTCAGTATAGCTTTTGACAAGAGGCATCTGGCGACCTTTGGGCTCAGCAAACTCGGACAGGATAGCATGTGTGCTTTCTTCCTTCTTGACTGAAAAAGAAAGCAAACAACAAAAACCTCCAAGAGCAAACCCTCGGATTGTTTTGGAGTGCTGTCACTGCTCTGTAGCAACAGGATAATGGCTACTTCCTGATTAAACCCCTCTCCACAGTAAGCTCTTTGTGTTCTTTATCTGTTCTCCTGTAATGCCAAGTGTTCAGTGCTTTTCTTCTGTGTTTCCTTCCCCCTCCTTCCCTTTCCCCGTCCGGGCCTTCCCTGGGTTAATAGTTTGAAATGTTTCTAGGTTGAAGAAGAATATAAAAAGAATATATAGAGTAGCATTTTATTTTTTATTCTAAGACAACTACTACTTCTTATAATGCTTATCTGACAGTAGTGATGAGCAAAAAACCTGATTTTCAAGAGATTAAAAAGCCCCAAACCATTGAAGTCTATGTATGTTTTAGCCAACTATTATTAACTTTGTGAAAAATTCTGATGAATACTCACTGGACAAATGCAGTACACAGAATGCATTTCATGCAAATTCTGAAGTCTTGGTGTTTTTTCATAATATTTTTATCACTTCCAGAACTGTTTTCCTGTCTAACAAACTTAGTTTTCAAATACAACAAAACAGTCTTTTTGTCAGCTTTTCTTATACGATTGTGTAAGTGCTGTTTCTATCTTTATTAGAGTTGATGTGTTTTTTTTACTTCAAGTAATTTCTCAGCTCTTGCTACTGAGGACCAGGTGTGAGCTATCATTCAATGCACAGGTATGGTCTTATTTTTCTCAATAGTATCAGTCTAACAGATTTCTTATTGTAAAACAGTGGTTACAGAGCATTTTTGGTCTTACTCGGCTTGTTACATGGGTCTACAATGATTTTATTTCTCTTAAGGCTGGTCGTCTGTTGCACTAGTATAAATAGCATAGTATTTGCAGTAGCGCTGTACATACCACGACTAAAGTTAGTGGCATTCTATGGTATATAATAAACACTTGTGTTCCTGGTTATTTTGTGGAAAATTAGAAAAGGGCTAAATTAAATTTAGCAGTTCTGATATAAGTTGAAATAATATTGTGCTCTTGGTACCAAAGACTTGTTTTTTTTTTTTTCCTTTTGTAACCTAGAGTATGAAAAACCTTGTAGTGAATTCCTAACCAAAATAATTTTTGCTCTTTAAAAATCCACTTTTCTATTACAGTGTTTTATGTGTAAATAAAAGGATGTACAATTTCATTTAGTAACATAGGACATATCCACTACATTATTAGAAACTGGAACGAAAAGTGAAACATGGAGAAAAAGTATGGTTCAGTTAAAAGAAAGAGGTGATTTTTATAACAGATGGTTAAAAATAGATATTAAAAATATATATTGAATTAAACAGCTATTGTTAAAAAACTTGTGAAGTAGACAGCATATATGAGAAATCTGTTTTATTCTCTCTGTGAGAAAAATTAATAGGCGAGGAACAGTGTTCCTCCAGCTGGAGGTGGAAGGAGGTTTTTGGACATGCTTGGCCTATTAGTTCACATGATTTCTTAGCTATAGAGAAAAGGGTGTGGGCAATGGAGTGGCTAGAACATGTAGATACAGGTCTATTTTAAGGAGAACAAGGCAGGAAAAATGCCATGGGGAAGAAAGGAAGAGGGATTCAACATATTTTACTTTTTTACAGGGTTCTCTTCTCGTGAGGTGACGAAGACCTGGTATTTGGAGCCATTGATCTGAACTGTTCTTTCCCTGAAATACTTGTGCTGTATTCTGAGGATTGCTGAGGAATGAGTGCCATTTTCTCTGAAAATTGCCTTTTCATCTTGAGAACACTAACTGAAAGATAAAGGTTTCACAGGATAGCCATGGCTTTCATATGCATACTGCCTCCCTTACAAGCCCTTTAATACCAGCATTTAATTTGGAAGCCCAGTAACCTGGAGTAGTATCCCAATATCTCTTACAAAACAAGATTCTATTGATTTTTTAAAAACAAAATACTGAATTGCTGCTGTTAATACATAAAGTTTATATAATATGATACTCCAGATAAGTTAGAGTAGTGCTTAATATTGACTGTCTACTAAATATCCTAGAGTTTGGGGACCAGCAAAACATATGTATTGTCTTCCAACAGACTTGCTTGCTGTCCAGCCATCTTTTACCCCTGCTCTGTTCTTTCCAATGTCCTGCAATCTGGGTCTTTTGAGAAGCTTTCCCTGGCTATTTGCAATCTTTTTAGATATTCTTCCTCTGAAGAGACTCTTAAAGCTTGGTGCCTCACAACTGACCCTGTTGGCTCGAGCTTCAGCTTGATTTCCAGAACCTGATTCCTGCAGAACAGGTAGAGCAGCCCTGCTGGGAGCTGCAGGAGCTCCATTGCCTGGGCTGCCTGGGGGAAGGGAAGTGTGGGAGGCAGCAGTGGCCAAGGGATGCAGCTGTTCTTGTGAGCTCCTGAATGGAGTGCTGGCTGGCAGGAGTTGGGACTGCTTCGGATTCCTGCTCCCTCACCCTGCAAGACAGCCCCAGCTTTATCTGTCAGACACGACCACCATTGACTGCTTGCCTTTGCAGAGTGCCTTTAAATTCTGAAAGAATGGTTTATTGCCATGTGTATCACTGTTAATCTTTAAAGGGTTTTCATGCTTTGCAGGGAAACAACACCTGGTAGCAGCAAAAGTGGTCTCCAGTGTTTTAACCTGTTTTAACCTCTTTAATCATGTAGGAAAATGTGGTGTTTAGCATGTGGCTTTGTTAGAACTTGAAATCTAGATACAGTACTTTTGTTTTGAAAATGGAAGTAGGAATGGCTTATTATCTTCCTGTTTTCCATTTTCTGGAAATAGAAATGCCATCTAGCAGATTTTTTTTGTCTCTAAGCACGGATTTCAAGCTTGTAAATAACATGAAGATGTCAGATTTGCATCTGCTTGGTTTGTAAAAATAGTGTTGTGAATGGAGTCAGCCAGAATAGCCTTCTGACACAGTAATACCTGCTGTGGCTTCTGTTGAGGTTTAATTTTATTTCTTTGTATCTTTAAACCCCCATTATTTTCCCTTTTAATTGTTCTGTTTACCTAAACTTTAGTGGGCTCTGTTGTTGTTTTGTGGGGGTTTTGTTTCACTTACATGTCTCAGGTTTTCAAAAAATCATGATACCATTCAAATTTGAAGAAACAATGATCAAATAATCTTAGAAAGATACTTTGAAAAAAGGGGTGGTTGCCAGTGATGAAGCTGACTCAAAACAGTGGCTGTTATGGCACGCAACACGTCTTCAAGAACTGGTTCTGGGTTTCCAAAGAACCACAAGAGTGCTACTGCAGGAAAATGTGGAAACCATTTACCTGTGTCTCACCTATTAGTGGGAGCTATTACATTCCTGCTAGATGACACTGCAAGATGGTTTTAGGAGTTCAGAACTGAGGAATTAGCATTCCTCAATGATAAGTTTTTTAGTCAAGGTGCCAGAACTCAGTCACTGATGTGAGAGGCTGATAGACTTCTTTACTCTCCCATGGGCTAAAACTAGTTTTTGCTGGCATTGGAGAACCTAATTTGCAATTTAGATGGTTTTTTCCTTTTTGTTGAAATGTAAAATTATATTAATGTTAGAATAATGAGACTGAAGTTCGGTGCTATTCTAAAACAAAATCAGGACCCATTGCAAAGTCTGAGGCTGGTACGAGAACACATTGAAAATATTTGTTTCTCCTGAATGCTTTTCTGGAGCTCTGACTTGGTACCCATCATTCATTTCTCATCAAAGTATGCTGGTGGTTATAGTTTTAGCAATATTTGAAGAATTAGAATAATAAACTGTTAGGATGAAAACTCAAAAAACTCCAAACAAAAAAAACCCGAAAGGTCTCTAGTGTTGGGAAGGACTTGCCCCTTCTTACTTGTTAGAGTATATGTGGTCTGTAAGTTCAGGACTGCAGGGTAAAATAACCCTTTTCTCAGCATCTTTTTCTTACGGGACAATGCCCATGGACTGGTTCTGAGTTTGTTATTTGACATGCATGGTGTTCATACACCCAAGTAGATACTGGATTTGTAGTTAGTTCTTCCTCAAATTACTTTTCCTTTAGATTATATTTTTAAAGATTAACTGAAGTTTTATCTATGCAGTAATTTCTTTGTCTTTTTCTTTTTTTTTTCCCAGCATGAAGCAAAATAGTAGCAAGTGGGCAAAACACATTGTTTGTAGTGACTCCTTTTGAAAGTTCTTGTACATAAGTTAGAGCAGATACTTCAGGCTTCACGAAGTTAGCTGTTGGTTTAATGCCTTCTGTTATTACTTAGCAAAGTTAGGCAGGATTCAGATATAGCGGTACTAGAAAGCATGTTTGGCACAAGCACTGTTGAATTTTACTGACTCCTAGACGAGCCTGTGTGAGCTTTTGCCATCAGAGGCTCAGCAGGACACTCCCCCTCTGTAGGTGTTTTCTTCAGTTAAGCCTCCACCTTGAACTTGAGATCAAGTCTGGCTTTGAACCATGGGAACAGGTGTGCAGTACAGTGGCTAAATAGGAGCTAATTTTCTGATTGGCAAAATACTACCAGAAAAGCAGAAAATTTGCCTCTGACAGATTGAAATTCAGGTTTTGGAAGAGCACAGGGGAAAAAAAAAAAAAGACACTGACATCAGCTGTCCCAGTTTTTTTACTGATTTTTGAGCTACTGCTGCAGCGGATTTCTAGTGTGGGTTCCTGTTCTTAGGTTGGTTCAGAGCCACACTAAGCAAGAATTTTTGCTATGTGTTTCGAAAATGTTGTGTTGATTATCAATATGCAAAGATAGAATAATACTTCATAATTTTCAAGTTACAGAGGTAGTTGTAGTTTGCTCAGTGCCCTCACAAACTGAAGTAATAGTATACAATGCTAAGTCTTGCTTCTGTAGAACAAGATGTAGTAGTACTAGAATCTAGTGCAAATGAACTCCAAGTTATTAAAATCTCATAACCAGAATATTAAGAAAACAAAAGATATGTGGAGAATGGAAGAGTGGGCTTTTACATTGAAACCGGCAACATGTCTTTAAGCTGAACTGGTAAGCATGAGGATAAAAACTGATATCCATCCCAAGATAGTATAAAATACTGCAGTGATCCGTTTGTTGGTTTGGGGGTTTTTTTGGAAAAGTTTGTAAAACCTCGGTTCTGAAATGATAAATCCTTTGTTTTGGTTTGATGACGAAGTCTGGTGAACATACCTCTTTGGGGTATTTACCAGACTGATGCCAGAGAATCTTTGCATTTGAATGTTTTTCAGATGCTATTATTTCAACCTCTGCAGTTAGGGCAAGACTTGGCATCAATTTTATGTGGTACCGCTATTTATTTACTGTTTAGAATCTGCTTAGAAGCATTGGAATACAGATGTATAGTGCTGTCATCTCCACTCCATGAGCAGAGTGTCCATAAGCCTTAGTGTCTGCACAGAGTTGCACTTGACCATTGCCACCCTGGTATCTCCATGTGGCTGCTCCTCTTCTTGAGCTAGATGAATTGCACAGCTTTTTCGTTGGTGAAAGTAACTTACAGGATGGTTCTTTTCTTGTCATCTGGAATTTGCTGTGCTGCAAGAAGTGGCTTGGGCAGCTGCTTTTGTAGGGTGAGCATTCCTGACTGAAAGTGTGTACATCTGTGTAAAAAGCTATCCCTACCCATTTACTTTGGTGTTTTGAGGGTGATGATGTTAACTTTTCCCAACACATCATAGAAGTGAAAGTGAGTGAAGGGGTGTGTGTTCTTAATAAAAGTGGTAACTGCTGAACATGGGCATATAAAGTTGATTACCTTATACAGAATAACAGATAATGCAGACAGATTTATTTTAGGCGGGTAGGTTTAGATTAGATGTTAGGAAGAAATTAAAGGTGATAAGGTACTGGCACAGATTGGCCAGAGCAATTGTGGTTTCCCCATCCCTGGCACTGTTCAAGGCTAGGTTGGATGGGTCTGTGGGCAGCCTCATCCAGTGGAAGGTGTCCCTGCCTGTGGTGGTGTGTGTGAGTGTAATAAAATGAGCTTTTAAGGTCCCTTTCAACCCAAACCATTCTATGATTCTGTTTATATATATTTTTAAACCAGATTCTTAGTGTTGTTGTTCTGGGTTTGAAACATTTAAGGAGGCTTGGGTCACTTCAACATTGTGTCTCTCTGGTGCTGTGTTGCCTCATGGGTACTTAGTATGGCTGTGCATATATTGTGGTAAAGATTGGATAGATTAGATTTCTTTCCCAGCTTTCAGAAATGTGTTCTGAGGTTTGTCCGGAAGTGAGGCTTATAGAGGATTGTAGTTTAACCTGACCTGTGTGCCCCTACTACCTCCATGGAATGTAAAGTAAGTGAATTATAATGTCCTCTGTCATTTGTAGCTATTCTTTTTTTACCATAATCGTGAAGATCATGAAATGTATGAATGCAGAACTATTTGAAGTGATGCTTATTTTTAATGGAAAGTACTTGTAAAATAGAAAAACTAAGTTTTTGAGTTGCAACTTACTTTGCATGCATTGTTTAGTGATGAGTTTATCCTGTTTATCCTGTCATGACTCAGTTATACCATACGTAAGAGTTAGATTCTGCTTTGAAGTGGCTTTTAGTAAGTCACCTTATGTAAAGGCTGTTAAAACAAATAGCTGTGGAATTGTGATATCCATGTGATTTTGTGAATGTTTTCACTGCTGTGGATTTTGATGCAATGAACATTGGGTTGTCATATCACAGATTGAATATGGGTGATGTGAGTCAGGGGAAGGCTATAAAGCCATTTAGAGCATAACCCAGGAATGCCCAGTCTGCCCCACACGATGGAACTGGCTGGGATGTATTAAGTATACGGGTGCAAAGAAGTGTCTTTGTATGATATCTTTAAAACACAAGCCAATCTTGCTGTTGATTCACAAAAAAGGTTTTATTGTGGTGGCTGATTTAGTAAAAGAAGTTTTGTTGCGGTGGCTTTTTTTTCCTAGAGAATTTTACATAAAGCACTTAGAGTAAATTATCGAAAGTGACATAATTACAGTGATAGTCTGCGAAATTTGCAATATGTAGCAGTTAACTTGGCTTTTATGGTTTGAACAATATTTGAGATGGTGGATCTCATTAATGATATTGGCACTTCCATTTGAGTTTAAAAATCTCAGTGTGTGAAACATCACAGCAGTAGTAGACTGTGTGTTGGAAGGTCTGTGAGCAGAGCAGGGAGCGTCACTGGGACCCTCTGGTGCGCTCAGCCTGTCTGTAAAGAACTGCACCCATTCCTGCGGCTACCTCACCTCCTTCTCACCTAAGCTTTGGTTAGTGTGCTTGCTTGTTCTGTGGGGTTTTTTTGTCACACCACTGGTTTTGAACGTGCTCCTCCCTGGTTGTGTGGCCCCTGTGGAAGGTGTGGAACGCGCAGGTGCTGCTTGGCTGCTGAGTCACCTCTGAGCTGGCACCCGTGCTGTGCGCTCACCTTCCGAGCACGGCCTTTTTGGACACTGCATTTTGCATTTGTGCTGTGCTGGACTGTGTGTTCTGGGAGATTCTGATGTGCTTCCCTTCATCAGCTGCAAGGTTTCTGGCATCAGAGCACTCACTGACATAAGAACTAGTGGCAGACTGACAGTATTATTATGATACAATTAAATACCTTGCTGTAAGGCAAGAGATCACAGTATTGTGGGACTCTTGCATAGTTCGGGGTCATAAAGTTGTTACAAATTTTGCTTTGTCATTGAGAAAGACTGAAGCGTGTTTTTACCCAACTTCTTTTTCACTGTGCTAGAGGTAATGATTGAAATAGTGAAGCAGTACACAGGAGTGTAGAAGTTTAACCAGAGAGATAGATGTCTTCAAAACACACTTCATGGTATTCACACATCCCAGCTAACATTGATAGGATACTGTATCCATGATACTATCCCGGGAAAGGAATTACTCATTTATACCTGTTGAAGAGTAACAAAGGGGTTTTTCTTCTCCACAGGGTACATTCCTGTGACGATTTTGAGTATAGAATAGATACACAATTGACTGTAAAGAAATTTCAACTTGATATATTTGAAAATTATTTGATTATTGTTTCCTTTAGTAAACCTTTTTTTTTTAGTGTTTCTATTTTTATTAAACATTAGTAATTTTTTCCCCCAAAAGACAACATTTTTCATGTGTATAGTTTCACATACTTTCCTTCTTTGTTCCTTTTTACTGAGAGATTACTTTCTGTTTTCATTGGGTTCAGTTGTATCAATGATTATTATTCACCATGGGAAATTCTGGGAAAATAGCTGGCGTTTTGGGCAAAGCATTGAGAGGAACTGACATAAATCACTACACCTAGGAAATTTTAAAGAGTAAATTTTTCCTAGTTTTACTTAATGATTTTTCTCTTTTACAAATACGAGAGATTAAAAAGAAGGCATGAAAGTTCATAACTATTGACTGGCAAAATAACTGCGTAGAACAAATGTCTCACTAATACTTGAGGTTAAAAAGAATATGGATCTGCTGTAACTGGTATAGACTCTTTAGTCACAGAACACATTAGGGCTACAGTGTAATTTTTAGTGATCCTGTCTAATGACTGTTTTGGGGATTATCTCTTTTGGAGTTAGCCATCTGCTGTGGTTAGAGTAATTATGTAATTAAGGGTTGACTTAGTTTGAAATCAAAAGTATGTATGTTGCTAGGAGAAGAATGTAAATTTCTTCCATTCAAAATAATTCAGAAATCAAATATTACAGTTCTCTATTAAGGACATTAAACAAGCAGCTAAATTAAAGTTTGAAAAAGCACCCTCTCAAAAACACTTCCCAGACCCCTGCAAACTGAAATAAAAGGAGCAGGGTGGGAGCGAGAAAGAGAGGAGAGCCTTAAAAGGGCAGCTTATTACTGTTCTACCAGTTCTTATTTGATAAAACAGATGGCTTATGTTGGTTGAAAGCTTGCAAGTATAGCTATATTTACTTTTCTGTATTAAAAAAATATTGATATGCCAAGGATGTCTTCTTATTTATTATTTAAACATGGATTTCTTTTAGGTGGTTCTTAACAATGCTTATTTATAAAATACTTTTGGTGCTCTCATGTGAGGAACTCCAGGCCTGCCAGCCTGAGCTGAGTGCCCAGGAAGGTGATGGAGCAGAACATCTGGGGTGTGTTGCCATGGCACACACAGGATAACCAGGGGAGCAGGCCCAGCCAGCAGGGCTTTAGGAAAGGCAGCTTGTGTCTGACCAGCCTGATCTCCTTTCATGAGCAGGTGACCTGCCTGGTGAATTAGGGGAAGGCTGTGGATGTGTCTGCCTGGACTTCAGCAAAGCCTTTGATGCTGTCCCCACAATATTCTCCTGGAGAAAGAGGCAGGCCATGGCTCGGACAGGTGCACTCTGCTGGGGTAGGAACTGGCTGTATGGCCAAGCCCAGAGGGTGGTGGTGAATGGAATTACTTCAGGGGTTGGTCACCAGTGGTTTCCCCAGGGTTCAGCTCTGGGGCCAGTCCTGTCCAATATCTTCATCAGTGATCGGGATGGGAGGATTGAGAGCACCCTCAGTAAATTTGCAGATGACGCCAAGCTGGGCGGGATTGTTGATCTGCTTGCGGGTAGGAAGGTTAGGAAGGCTGTGCAGAGAGATCAGCAGGCTGGGCTGATGGGCCAAGAGCAGCTAACTGAGGTTTGATGAGGTGAAGTGCTGGATCCTGCGTTTGGATCACAGCAATCCCCTGCAGTGCTCCAGGCTGGGGGCAGAGTGGTTGGTAAGCTGGAAAAGACGCTGGGGTGCTGGTGAAATTGACTGTACATGTGCCCAGGTGGGCAGGATGGCCAAGGGCACCTGGCTTATATCGGCCCCAGCAGGACCAGGACAATGACATGAGTTGGCACTGCTGAGGCAGCTCGGCTGCTGTGCCCAGTTCTGGGTCTGTCACCAAAAGGAAGACACTGAGGGGCTGGAGCAAGTCTGGAGACTGAAACAGAGTTGGAGAAGGGGCTGGAGCGCCTGGAGCAGCTGAGGGAGGGCTCAGCCTGGAGAAAAGGAGGCTCTTGGGAACCACCTGTCTCTCTCCAAGTCCCTGACAGGAGGGTGGAGCTGCCAGGGGGAGTCGGGCTCTGCTCTGAGGAACAGGGACAGGAGGAGAGGGAACCTCCTCAGGCTGGCCCAGGGGAGGGCAGGGTGGACAGCAGAGGAATTTCTTCATGGAAAGGGTGCTCAGGCACTGAAAGGGGCCCAGGGAGATCTGGAGTGCCCATCCCTGGAGATGTTCAGGCACAACTGCTTGTGGCACTTGGTGCTCTGGTCTGAGTGACAAGGTGGGGATCAGGCACAGGTTGGACTTTGATGATCTTGAAGATCTTTTCCATCCATTTAGGTTGGATTCTGTGATTCTGTTTTAAAGACTTATTTTAATGTTTTATTATCACACATAGGTTTACAGTTTTTTTGTTTTTTTGTTTTTTGTTTTTTTTTTTAGAAATTTGAGAGTTCTCGATCTTTTTGTGCGGAAATGTAAAATATGAAGTTTCAATACTAAGTTTTGGATTGTGTGTGTTAAAGTTTAGAAGTACCTTTCCTTTTACAAGGAAATACTGTAATAATACTACTTTGAATTGTTTCTAATTTCCCTTATCCTCTCTGTTAATATAGTGTCTTCGCTGTAACCATAATTAAAACAATACCAAAAAAACCCAAATTTTTATTTGTGCAAGGAATGCTTGTTGGCCTCAAGTAAGTTCAGTCATTTATAGTGACTAAAAAAAGTACTTTGTTATAATAATTGGTGTCTATTGATGTCCGTGTACTAAACATAGTAAATCTTTTTACTATGTGTTTGCAAATGCTGGGACTAAAGTCTGTAGATGTAAACTAAAACCATAGTCCCTTCTGAACGAGATTTTTGTTAATTATTATCTTTCAGAATAATTGTAAAAGTTAGTGGACATATATATGTAATAAACATTATATGCAGTATTTTCCAGTGACCTACCTCCACTGATTAGCACATTAGATTGATTATAGTCACAGATTGCCAAAAATGAATGAGGTATGCTTTAACTGTGGATGGAAAAGGATTTGACTAGAGAAAAGTATTAATTTAGGAGTCCTGAATGAAAAAATTACAATGTTTAATAATATTTTTCCTTCGTAAATTTTCTGAAGGAAGTAGTTTTATTATTTCTACTATTGTTCTGAAGAAGGTCACATCCCTAATATTCAGCATAGTAGTAGGTACCTTTTTTGGTGCCGTATCCGTGTAAGTAGCTGGTTTTTCTGTGTTTACAGAAAAAAATAGATTTTTCTCTGCATGTGTGAAAACGATTGGTGGTAAATTGGGCTGTAAAGAATAAAAGCAGTGAAATCTTTAGGTGCTCTTGAGGGTGGTGTGGCTGTTGGTACAAAGGGTAAGCAGTTCTCTATGACAGACTGTACCTCCCGTGTTAGCAGTTCTCACTTCCCCAAAGTATTATGCTTTGTTCTGTTAGCTTGCAAAGCCTAGAGACTTTTCCCTGTGCATAGAAATTGCAGTGTATAAAAACTACTGGTGACAAGAGATGAATGATTTAGTTTAAATGGGCGCTCTATATCTTCACAATACTTTGTGTTTTGCCATTCATTTTGTTTTGGTATATGCTGTGGCTTTTTAAGTTTTGTTTTCACTGGCTGAGGCATATCAGGTTTAATGCTGTCTTTCTAAATGTGCATTTGTGAAGTCACTGCTTAATACAACTTCGGATTAGTAGTGCTGTTTTTACCATATCAATTTTCTAAATTGTTTAAAATAGAATTTGGAAAAGTGTTATTTTCTTGTGTACTTGGCATTCTGCTTTATATGTACTGGGAATGAGATTTTATAAGATGTTTGATTTAGGTTCGGTACTTTATCCCCCTCAAATTTCAGGTGTAAATTTGAGAAATGGTATTGCCTTTGTCTTTGAGGGAGACTCCACAGCAGGAACAGGTTCCTTGGAAGTTTCCCTGTTAGAGTTCAGTGTGCTTAGTCTCATGGCATTTTTGATAGTACAGGGACTTTGAAATTTTCCCCCACTTTAGTTATACTGCGATCCTGACTCACCATCAACTGCTGCTCTGGCAGATTGAGTCAGACCGTCTGTTGATGCTGCTACCACTATGCAAAGACATCATTGGCTTGGCTGCACTTCTTAAGTATTTGAGAAACTACTTCACAGAATAACAGAATATACTGAGTTGGAAGGGATCCACAAAGATCATTGAGTCTAACTCCTGCACAAGACCATCCCCAAAAGCCACACCATGTGCCTGAGAGGATTGTCCAAACACTTTTTCTGTTGTTTTTAATAATAATATTACTATCTGATTTTCTTAAAATACACATGCTTCTTCAGTGAAATAAGTCTGGTGACTTTTGATTTAGGCAATTCATGGCACAGATAAAAATGTCTTATTTTGTATGGAAAAGAAACCAGGAAGCACCACCACCAACCCATAGCAACTTACAGGAGTTCTTGTATTTATACTATCTCACTATAATTGCTGGGTCTTTCCTTAAATTAGGAGTCTGGATACGGACGTTTTGGCATGCACTACAAGTTCTCTAAAGTTGTCTGTCAGTGAGCAGCAAAGAGCAGGGCTGCTCTGCAAGGAGGGATAAGCTGGCAGTTGAGGATTATGCAGGCAGGGCTTTCCCAACTCTGGCATGGTTCCGTGCAGTCTGAACAGTGCTGGCTGCAGGGTTGGACAGAACAGGGGAATCTGTCAGACCCAGTGTCCATCTGGTTGTCTGATCAGAAGTAGCAGAAGATGGGACCTGCTGCTGTCCTAGAGGGAAGCTAGAACATGGGATGTAGCCAAGAGGCAGGAGCACAGAGCGGTGGGCTGGCTTGGCAAGGACCGAGGGCTGCAGCCTGAGCTGAAATGGCGCTCCTAAGCACAGGGTGTGTAGAGGCATTCAAGTTGGAATGTGGTGTAGCTCTGAACAGCAGTACCAAGTTGCCATGGTGCTGCAGCTCTGCTGGGTTCCCTGACAGATGGGTGCTATTAATGGGGTGTACTTGTACATGGAAGGCCTCAACAGGCACCTCTGGAGAATCCAGTGCAGATTCTGAGACACAGTCAGCACAGATAGTCCCATAGTCCCTTGTGGTTTCCTTTGCTGCCATAGAAGACACGTTTATCTTCTCTCTTCCAGATATGGAGTCTGCAGAGCGGTTAACGTCATCATCAGTCTCCTCTGCTGCAGCTACTTCCACTCCAGCATCTTCAACACCGTCAGTAACTTCAGAAGTATCGAAAGGTGGAGCCGTGACACTGAGCTCCACCATCAACACTTGTGGTAAAAATTACTCCAGTCCATATTGCAATGTGATTTTAGTGTTTGTCAGCACTTGTCATTATTATTACAAGTCAAATGTAACAAGGTTGCACAGATGCATCCAAGGAAAATGTTTGAGGTTTTTTGATTTTGCCAAGTGACATTCATTTGCTGTGAATACATTTTACATAGTCCTTACTTATTGAAGGAATGAAATGAATTTTAAATTGCCTGTTGTCCAGGTTTGGAAGACAGGTGTCTGCTAAGAAAGGCAGGAGCCTCTCTTTGAAATGGAGAATATAAACCTCCTCCCTCCAAATTACTATAGTTGGGAATTAAGGGGCTCTCAGGCAGAGATGGGGATAGAAATAACAGTTTTTTACTGATATATACTGAGATATATATATATATATATATACACACACACACACGCATAAATATATATATATGTGTGCATATATAACAAAGCAAACAAAACAGCAACAACTACGAAGTTAACAACAAACAGCACAGGAACCAGGTAACAGTTCAGTCGGTTGTGGACCCTTTTCCCTATGGTGCAGTCCCAGCTGGCAGGCAGTGCCAGGCAGCTCCCGGTACCAGGGCAGGTGCAGTGATCCCCTGGGCAGCTCCCGGTACCAGGGCAGGTGTGGCGATCCCATGGGCAGCTCCCGGTACCAGGGCAGGTGTGGTGATCCCGCGTGGCTTCAGGGATGCTGGGCTGATGGCAGCTTTGTCCCGGATGGGAAGGGTAGAGAAGAGACACTGCCCACGGATCTCAGGGCAGTGTCCGTCCCAGTGCTCCAGCAGGATGCATGGAGAGGCAGGCTGAAGCAGGAAAACGTCTGAGCAGGGGGTGTGGGGTCCCACAGCTGAGGAAGAGCAGCTCCCAGCATTGGGATGGCAGGGCGAGGTTTTCCAGTGGCTGTCCTTCTCCGAGCCAAACGAGCAAGAGAGCGAGCAACTGCCCACCCGTCTCCTTTACCAGCAACTGCCCACAGCTCTCCTTTATAACCTGAGAGAGCAAACAGCTGCCCAGAGCTCTCCTTTACCTGAGAGAGCAAACAGCTGCCTGCCCCTCTCCTTTACCTGCCCCTGATCTCGTGGTGTTTCCCCTCTTCCTCCCTCCCCACCAAACTCCAGAAAGGGAGCCTCCCCCTGTCACTAGCCATCTTAGCATGTCAGTGAGAAAAAATACCAGACAGAGAGTAGAGGGGAAAAAAACCAAAAAAACAACCAACCCCCAAGACTATTTTAAGTGTGAAAAAGAAATTCAATTTGTAAGGCTGCCTTGAAAGTGAGGATCAGATGAAGGCTCATCTAGCAAACTCTGTGCTGCTTTCAGATAAAGTTGTAATAATCAGCTTCTTGAACATATAATTTTCTCAGCATTTAAGGCCCAGCCCATACTGCAGTTTTACATTTGTAGGAATAGTTTCTTCTGATGGAGCTTGAAATGGGAAAGATTAATTTCACGTCACAGTCTTGGCTTGGATAATCTTGGCTTGAGTGAAATACCTTACCTTGAATCAGAAATATATATGGAAGATTTCTCCATGCAAGAATCTCATTTTTTGTGATTGAAACTCCTGTTTCAGCTGAATGAAGTGTACATACGCCACAGAACAAGAAATGGCAAACTCTTCCCTGCTGTTTCTCACTTAACTTTTGGAAAACGGATGTTTTTCTGGAGAACCTTGTTTCTGTTAGCCTGATTCTTACATGATACATGGTAAATAGGAAGTTTTTTCAGCTTTAAATTCATGGTAATCCTGTTTTCAGAAAAAACTCCTCTTGCAGCAAAGTGAACAAAAGTATATTCTCCAAACTGGTACAGCTTGATAAGAAGTAATGAGTAGATTCTAAGTCCCCAGCTCCATCCTGCATTTGTTCATTTGCAGCTGCCCCAAGAAACTGAAACCAGAATGTCTGCAGACCTAGAGTTACGTCTCAGCTGTTCATTTTAATTTCTCTAAAATCAGCTGGAAAATTCTTAACTAGAACTCTCCTGGAATGAATAACAAATTGTTTTATTTTTCAGTACCCCACTGAAAATTCATCTCCAAAAGATTTTTTTGTCTGTATGCCACTTGAAATGGTTTTCTGTGGTGGTTCCTAGAATAATACCAGGAGTTAATTTCTGTATGGCTATGAATGTACAGTCCTCACCTGAGGATTTCTGTGACTCATTTACCTCTCCTTGCTGCTTTTGCTGTGTACATGTTACATCGTGTAGTTCTATATCTCCTGTTAACATTCTGTGCATTTATAGGATATGTATTTGGTCTGCCAAAATACAGTAAGACTGAAGCAGATGAATAATATAATAAAGATACTAAAGTGTCAGTTTTGTTCTTCTTTGGAAAACACAGGTGGTTCTTTGCTAAAAGCCTTTAAAAAATTCTGTTCTCGTCTTTTATTAAAAAAAAAAAAAAAGAAAAAGGCAGCTTAATTTCTGATATTTAGTCTGATAGCTAAAAGTTAAAAAGACTGTTAGTAATTACCAACATTACTTTTTTTTTTTAATGGTCAGATTGTTTGCCTGGCTGCCTGTGATGTTTAAGAACATCCATAATTTTTCAAGGACACTTTTGTCTTCCCAAAACCAAGCTGGAATGTAGTTCACTATCAGTGCTGTCCCATCAATTTTATTTATGAGTGTGTGTTTCTCTGCTGATACAGTGCGCTGTGGTTACTGTTGTATCTGCTCTGAAAAGGTTCCACTGCTGTGTGTATGCTGCCATCCAGCTGAGGACTGTTTTCCCATGGAATGAATGACCTGTGGGGTGTCCTGAATTTGCAAGATACTCTGTAGCCAAGATAGACTATATACTAGCCAGTTCTAAACCGAGGCCTTCTTCACTCCTGTGATATTTTAAAAAACCCTGCAATGTCTGTCAGATAGATAGTTGACTTCAAATTTAAAAATGCATTTCTCTAGAATCTAATAAAATATTTTTTTAAGAATGAGCAATTGTTACTACGAGAAGGTAATGCATCTTAGTGCATGAGATTAGAGAGGTCCATTTTAGCCCAATTAATCTCTTTATTTTCTTTGCAGCAGTCAATAGTCTATTAAGTAGTCTGTGCAATAAACTTATTTGCATACTCTGTCTGGTGCCCATGATACATTGTTAGGACTGGGAGTCTTTATGCTTTGCCAAGGAGATTAAAATACAAGTAAATTATTTTGGCATATTCCCAGGTCAAAAAGACAAAGCATCTATGTGAAACCATTGTGGAACATATCACATACTGTTAGTTTAATTGGTTAATTTGCACTAGTTCCTGAATAAGGCATTCTAAGCTAGTAAACAGATATTTTATTTGCTTTCTTTTTATTCATCCATTGCTGAAAATAAGGTGCATTGGAAAAGTAAACTGCCACTGGAAAGAGGTTTATTTACCCTCATGAGGATGTTAGCAACTTTAGAAGAATATAAATCAATAGCTTGTTTTCTAAATAAAACCATAATTTTGTCTTTATGAAAGGCAATAATACTATTGTGTGGAATTCTAAACAGAACATTCTAAGCTGTCTTGTTTTGATGTTATCAGAACTGGAAGGCCCTTAATTTTTCATTTTCGAGAAAGGGAAATTCATTGACTGTTTATTAAATAACAAAACACAGTAATTTTTTTTTCTCTGACAAGAAGGGTTTTTTGTCAAAGCAAAAATCTTCAGTCTTTTTTCTGCTTAAAGAGATCCAGAACAATTTTTAAATTGTGTACATAAATGCACAAAGTCATTCTTTGTTACTGAGAGACCAGCCTTGTTGAAATGTATGTTGCCCTTTGGAATAATGCTTTCAATCATTAATCTGTGCAGTAGTTAGTAGAATTTAAAAAACTGTGCTCAAAAATATTTAAGCTATTTGAAAGTAAGCCAAGAATGTTAAGGAGTGAGATTTAATAAGAAGTTTAGCTATGCAGGGCATGTTTAAGGTAAGTTAGTAACTTGGAGAGCAAACACTAAAATAGGAAAATTAAGAAAATACTAGAATTAATTGCTAAGGTGACTGTTAGTATTTTCATCAGATAAAAAATAAGGAAGATGTCATTACAGTTCAATTTAGTATTACAGGACTTTTGCCGTTTTTTTGTCTGTGCTTTATTTCTTCCATGTGTTCAAATGCATATTTTAAAATGGATGGCTTCTCTTTTCTAGATATGTTATGTAATGGCTCAGATTGCACACTTAGTATGTCTGTGTCCAAGGCCATAATAGTGTGTAGTGTAGTGTACAGTTAGCTACACTTTCTGTATAATGAAGGAAGCTGATGAACAATCTCAAAGGTTCTTTCAACTTGGGAGGTCTTCAGAGTATTGTGAAACTTTGCAAGGCAGTGTTGCTCATCAGCAAGACTAAGAATCACCACTGTGGTCTGTGAGAGAGAACCACTGTGGAAGAAGATACACTGATGGGGTTTGGTTGGTTATGGTTGTTTTTTGGATCTTTTTTTGTGATAATTTACAAAGTGACATTAAAGCCGCTTGAACTAAATTCAGCAAATGCAGACCTGAAGCATGATGTTTTTAAACTCAGGCCACAAGTTTAGAGAAATACTCCATGCATCCCGTGTAATAGTTAGCATCAATGAAGTGCAAATGTCTTCTTGCCTTGGAGGAAGGGAAAAAGGCACCTGAGCCAGAAATCTGAAATCAGTAAGAGGAATTTCCCTGCACTGTGTGTAGTATTCCCGTTATATTGCCTTGTAGTTGCTAATAAATGAAAAATCTTCGTGAATGCCCTTGCATTACTAACACCTAATAGGATTAGTTACTGCAGTCAGGAATTAATTTCAGAATTACTCCTTATATACTCAAACAGTAATAACGTTTAAAACATGTAGAGAGAGAAGCAGGATTAACAAACAAGTTAATGGTTTGTGTGTGGAAGTCCACCAGCAGCATAGTCAGTGTCATAGTCAGAGGCCTTTGTTGATAATGGGAGTCTCCTAGAAAACAGGGAATGCTTGGCCTTTCTCGTGCTGTCCGTTTTGATGTGATGCTCTTTATATTAAAGGATTGGGCAAATGAATTTAATGTTCTTTGATGTCAGTCTTTTCCTGCTTTTTCTGTCCAGTAGGGAATACATTGTTCTTCTGGTTATGTATGCTTTTACAATCTCGCAATTCCATGATTTGTTTTCCATACTTGTGTTCAGGCTATGTCTAAAGCTGAAGTTTAGTTCTGAAGCTCCTATGAGATTTCCTCTAGCAGGACTACAGAATTTCTAGGCCTTTAATTTTTGTCTGTCGTCTTTGCTATTATATATTCTTACCTTGTCCTGCCCTGTGAATACATGCTGACTTGCTGTACTGTGCCTGCTCTCTTTTGTGCTGCCCTTCCCCAACCTTCCAGGTGTGTAGCGCCTCCAGTAACTTCTCTATTTACTTTTTTCTGGTCACTTCCCCTGTTCATTTTCCTTTTCACATATTTTCCTTTCTTTATTAGCTTCAGTCTCCCTGTTGTTTAAGGTAAGCACAGCTCCAGCTATGCTTACATTTTACCTTAATTTTTACAGTCTGTGTCATTAGCTTTAGTGTTTTCACTGAGACCACGTTTCCACTCACTTAGCACCTGCCCCTCACCACCACGCTTGCCCTTGAGGAGGGCTGGAGAGGAAAATTGGAGGCACGAAAGGCACAGGTCATAGGTCAAAATAAGAACAATTTACTGGGAACAGAGATGAGATAAGAAAACAGCAGCATATTAGCAGCAGCAATACTGACAGAGGGTATAAGAAACAAGCTATTCAGATGGAGCCCCCCCTTCCCAACAATAGACAATTCCTGACCTATGCCATCGTGTGCCAGCTGGGAACTGGAAGAGAGTCCCTTTCCCCTGCCAGTGACAGCAGATTTATTTGAATAACCTTTGGGTCCTGGCCATGCCCCCTCCCAATTACTGCAAAAATTATCTCTGCTCTGGCTGGAATCAGGACACCTCTTCGTTCTGTCTCATCTTCATCTTGTGTACAACCTACCAGTCTGAGAGATAGCATTATTCACACTGAAGTTAGAAGCAGGATCACCAGTTGAAACTAGGGAATTTGAATAGGGTTCTTATGGGGAAAAAAAATAGAGGCTACTTTTTTTTTGCAATGCAGTGTCAAGCTCAAGGATAGAAACCTCTTGCAGTGGCTGTTGAGTTACTGTTGGGTAGCTAGCAGTTCCTCTATTTAATAGGCCTTTTCATAGCGAACAGCTTCAGATGTAGTTTTGTGGTAGAGGCCTTGGAGTATTGCAAGACTCAGATTGCAGAGGTGACTGAAAGCTGTCGTATTACTTTGTAGTTCTAATGTAGGAAGAGTGCTGAGATAATAAATGTTAAAGGGTGATCTGTGAATACTGATTCAGTTTATAAGACTAGCAGTGTCATTTTGGGGTGATCATTGTCCTATAGCTTTCTATTAAGTATTTTCAGAATGTATTTAAATAAAATTTCATTGCAGTCTGTATCAGAATGGCTTTAATGACTTAAAACCAGAGTTGTTGCGGGAAATGTATGTCATTGAAAACTTCCTAAATGTTTTTTTCTTCTAAATTTAGTAAATGTGCTCTGGATTATGCTCAGCAATATGCTTGCTGAAAGAGTTAAATATAGTATTAGAACAACTGAAGTTTGTTTTTATTTCCTTTGCGGTTCAGAATGGTGGCGAACAGCAGACACGCACTCTCGTCCTGGGGCAGCTTTTTTCCCACCACTCTTGGGAATTCCCACACTGTTTGCTCCTCCTGCACAGAATCATGATTCTGCTTCATTCCACTCAAGAGCTACAGGAAAAAGTAGTCGGAGCAATACAGACAAAGGTAATGGCTGAAGTTGTCAGGAAATAGTCATATTGAACTTCTGCATGTGCAGAAAGATGTGGAATTTGAGCTTTACTTTCCTTGTTCTTCCCATTCCTGAACAGTTCTATAAAAATTGGTTCTGTTAGGTAAGGGTGATGTATACCAAGTATGTGTTTGGCCTTTAAATCATGGGTGCTCTGTCTGATAAACTGAGGTAACTCCAAATCAGAGTGGCACTTTGGCAAATTTCAGTATATATGGTGAGTAATCTGTAAGTAGTCTAGGATCTTGTTACATGTCTATGGAATGTCAGTATGACTGAGACATCTCAAAGAAATTATCTGTTAATTCAGATTTATTTTAAATGTCATCTTTAGGTATAAATGGATCACTGAATGGCAACAGTACCACTACAGTCTCAGCTCTCAGCACATCCGTGCTCTCCACTGGCATTGCAGCATCGGCAGGAGCGGTGAAAGCTGTAACCTCAGGAGTGGGACGCCACAGCCAGGAGCGAAGCAAAGTTCAGCTTTTGGACACCAGGGCTGACAAAATCAAAGATAAGGTAAGTACACAGAAAGAAACTGAAGATTCAGACAGAAAATTTGACATGATAAGTGTTCTGCTCACAAGAGAATTTTTCAGTGTTCTTTCTAAGTACAAAATGTTTTAGGTCCATCTGATTTATCAGAGTAAGATCTGTACTCTTGTCTCTGTAGGGATTTTTTGTGTATTGGCTTTTGAAATTATTTAATTGTTTAAGGATTTTTTTATGTACTTATGAACCAAAAGTTGCTATTAGTGCTAATTTCACTAGTTAATAAGTTAATAGCTGTATCCAACAGCATGTTTTTAAAAATTTATCTATTTTTAAAAAAAGTTATTTTTAATACATATATATATATATATAAAATTATATACCTATATTATATGTTATATTATTATATTACAGTATATATATATATATATATATACACACACATATATTGGTATTACAGTGATTACATTATTGATTCTTTCTGTGAATTTAATTAGGTTTTCATGTAATTTATGAAAAAAAGAAAATTTTTAGACATTAAAAATGCTGCTTTGGAAGTAATTTCCTATTTATTAGAGGAAAGAACTATTATTAACTACTGTTTTTCAGCAATAATTTTAGCCATCTAATATGAAAGTCATGAGTAATCTCAGTGACTTAGTAAGCCTTATATATTGACCTAAACACCCAAGAACTTTGCTACTCTTGGAATCAAAACTATGTAAGCAAACCACAGGAAATGGTGTGCTAGGTAGGTGATTACTGTCCGAATGGAAGCTGAGGAGTAGTTCTCTACAGATAGCCATCTAGGCCAAAATATTTTTCTTTCTATACATCTGTTTATTTTTGTTCTGTGAGTGAATTGGGCCTCTTGCTTTCTTTGTTATGGAGCTACATTCAGCTACCAAGTTTGAGTCTTTGAAGGTGAGAGGTTGGCATTTTCAAGGGACAGCTGGTGCTTGATCTATCTGCATAAAAATAGGGGTTAGCACTGAAATGGTTACTTATAATTGTGTAGTGATATACAGTGTTTAATACATGGACAATAGGGAAATGGTTAAGAATATTTTCCCTCAAAACATTATTTGTGTTCAACAGCTGACAGCTTTTGAATGTATTATGGTAGTTAAAGGTATTTGGGAAAATCTTTGAATTTTTTCAGGATTAAATACTAAAAATGGCTCTTTCTAAAATTCTGCTTTTATCCTGGGCATCTACATGCAAATTTTAGTTTTCTTTCTCTGGTGCAGAGGTAAAGCTTTTTCCAGATGGTATTTTTATATTTCTGACTGATACTATGGTGAGGCAGATTACCAAATAAATTTCTCTTTTAATATCTGTAGACACCTTCCCAGAAGGTACTTTTTGATTCTTTGCTTTACTCAGAAAATTTTGTCTCTTTTTGGCCAATGTTTGTTTGTTTGTTTGTAATTTTGGTTTTTGTCTAGTTTGTTGTTTTGGTTCCCCCCCCAAGAAAAAGTTGTTAGCGTTGTTATCTTCTCCTTCGTATTACCTTTCATCTTTAACTATAAATTTGGTACTGTTGATAGGTTTCTTGATGCAGGCACTGATTTCAAGCTCCAGTTTTACTTAACTAAGTAGTGAGTGCTGTGAAAGGATGGACTTGATGTGCAAGTACCTTTCTTAAGAATGTTGTGTTCTGTGTCTTAACTTCTAAGTCCTCTGTCTCATGCAGATAAATGTCAGGTTGTCTATTTCCTAAGTTCCTGTAGTAAATTTTTAAATATAGATATGGAGTTTGTTGTTCCTAATCTTGCTTGGTGTGCTGATGTTCATGAAACATGTGCATGATGTTCTGAAACTTTTTATGAGGTAATTGGTATTTGTCAGTGTAATGATTTGAGCAACCTTTTGTGTCAAAACACAGAAATTGCTCTAAATGAGAACTCCAACAAGAGGATGATTATGATTATTAAAGCTGGGCTTTGTACAAGTGATGTTATGCTTTTAGATTTCAAAGTGAAACTCTTGCCGCTTCTTAAAAGCATGTCTTATTTTAAAACCTTCTAATATATTTTTCTAAAGGTTCTTCAGAGTTTTAATTTTTTTAGTATTCATCTTTTGATTTCTTCAGACATCTCCTTAGTTGTAATTTCTTTTTGAGGATGATATCTAAAAAAATTCTTAAAATATTTATGTAGTTATAGGGAAAAAAGAAAAAGGCTGATATCGAACTGTTTTTACAGTTGATGAAAATCTAGAGAGTTACTTTCAATATAATGTAGTTGTCATAGTACTTCAGCAGATTTTGGTCTGTTTTTCAGGAGCAAATTCCAGAAGCAATTTGATGAACGTGTTCTTTTCAGTCCTCAAAACTACATTGCTGGGCAGCTCATACTGTGAAAGTAGTTAAATGAATGTATCACTGAAGCTTTGACGAACCTAATATTTGTTGTTCTTTCTGGACTAACTTGCAATACGTGTTTTGGGTATGAAGTTTTTTGGAATCGGTACATTCTGTGTTTTACTAGACCCTAATTCTAGGCAATGTTCTAGGTCTAAAGTTGGCATTTTGCTTTGTGATGTAGTGATGTCAGCAGTGGTCAGACAAAGACTTCAGTGGAACTTTGTGACCAGTTTTTCATTGTCATCATCTTGTGAAGCGCTTTCTCTTTAAGCATTGCAGTTCACTTTACTGCAAAGTCTCACTCTTCCTTGTTTCAAAGGTTATGTGTAATAATAAGATTGTATCACAGATTTAAGCTGAGGCATTAACAGAGAGTTCATCTTCCCGGTAGAAGCCCAGAAAAAAAGCAGTGGAAAGCTCTAGTAACAGCGACAGTGATTCGGGCTCCTCTTCAGACACCTCAAGTGAAGGTGTGAGTAGCAGTGACTCTGATGACCTAGAGGAGGATGAAGAGGAGGAGGAGGACCAGAGTGCTGAAGAGAGTGAAGATGATGAATCTGATTCTGAAAATGAAGCACATCACAAAAGCAAGAACAAGGTATAATGCCTCACTCTGCTGCCCACAGTCTTGTTGCTGCCAACTGTTTGTGACAGGTTGACCTGCTCATGTCTGTGAATAAATAGTCAACAATTATTTAACTGCACATTAATAAATGCTAAGAATGCTCTTTCTAGGTTTGCTTCAGGATTTTGTTTGTGGGGTTTCTAGGAGGGGTTTTTTAGTACTTTTGTATGCATGTATGTCTGTGCATTGCTGTTCTTTACAGGCTAGGAGTTTACAGTTAGTAGATTGTTATTTTTGTTATAAAGTGGGAAGTACAAAGAAATTAAGTACTGTGTGCAGGTAGTGAATTGAAAATATATCATTGTGGGTATTGCTTTAGCAGTTGCTTTTTTCCTAAGTAGGGTGGCTACTTTTCCCTAGTAGTAGAACAAGATTGGAATCTTTGGTATCCTGTTAGGTTTATAGTCAGAAATACATTTAAGAACAACCGTGGTTTAGTACTCCTTCTCTAGTAAACGCTGTCATCACATACTGAAATTATCTGGGGGAAAAACCAAAAATAGACAGTAAGTATATTACAGGACTGATTAAAACATTATTATTGTTTGTCATCTTCCAAGACTAGTGTTATTGTTTCATGGAGACTGATCATATGTTTAGCCTTCTTGAAAGGATCTTTAAGTTCTGTAATGAACAGTCAAAAATAAATATTTTGCAGGTGCTAATGCATAGTGGTGTAGCAGATAAAAAAAACGATGGACAGAAATCACAGGAAAAGTCTCAAGAAAAAAGAACACACCAGCAGATACCTCTTGTGTCTGATTCCCAGACTCACTCATCATTCCAGTCCCAGCAGAAGCAGCCTCAGGTTTTGTCACAGCAGCTTCCGTTTATTTTTCAAAGCTCTCAGGCAAAGGAGGAATCTGTGAACAAACACACAAGTGTAATACAGTCTACGGGATTGGTTCCTAATGTGAAACCTTTGTCTTTGGTACATGAAGCCAAAAAGGAGACCTATTTAAAACTCATAGTTCCTTCCCCTGATCTACTCAAAGCAGGGAATAAAAATACCTCTGAAGAATCTCTCACTTTGACCAGCGATGTTAGATCTAAACGGGTGAGTGGAGTTTTTGATTAGTTGTATCCTGTGCCATCTGCTTAAAAAGATGTAACATTGTGCCACTTTTAAATATAGGGTATTAAAATTATAAGTATATATAAATTCATAATATGTGAGTTTATATGTGAGTTGATCTGGATTTCTGAATGGTATAAATAAACTAGATTGTGTGGGTCATGCATCTTGTAAGGACAATGTGCACCTGAAATCACTATCAAAATAAGAAAAGTACTCATGGGTAAATTGTGTGGCCTGGATATTTTTCCTGTGCTGCTAGGTTAAGTCAAGATGGTGATTTAATTCTTCACATACCTAGTATGTAAGCATGGCTCCACTTTCTTTCAAGTTGGGTCATTTCAAGTCAAAGTAATTGAAATCACCTGTGGAAACTGTGATTTTAAACAAAGAGACTGAAAGCCATTTAAAAAAAAAAAAAAAAAAGTTCAGTGTAATTAATGTTGAGTTCTGCTTGCTCTTTAAAGACAGGTACTTATACACTGACAGCTCTAAATATCAGTATGACCATTTCAGTAGTTTTTTTTAGAAGGCAAGAAAGACCTGTGTTGGAAGGAGCCTTAAAGCTCTGCCCTGTCCCACCGTGCCAGGGCAGGGGCAGCTCCCACTGTCCCAGGTGCAGCCCCAATGTCCAACCTTGGGCACTGCCAGAGGTCCAGGGGAGCCACAGCTGCTCTGGGCACCTGTGCCAGGGCTGCCCACCCTCCCTCAATTTATCTTCCTTTAGAGTGGGCAGGACTGCACAATAAGTTTATGTGTCTGTCTTAACAGTTCTGCGGCTTCTAAAATTTTTAGATCCTCAGTTTCTTTATTTTGTTAATAGTGATTAAGGTGATTGCTGATGAATTTTCTATTCAGTGAAATTTGGATGGAGATTAGAAGAGAATAAAAATCTGGCATTTTACAAACACTGAGGCTTAGAATGTGTACAAAAATAAATAGAAAAATAAAAGTACATTTACCAAGGCAACTGTCATTATCATTATTAGTTTTTTTTTTTTCTAATTTTGTTTTAAACTAAGTGGTATTTGGGAGTAGTATACTCGATTATGATTCACAGCTAACTCACAGGTCCTCAATGAGGACTGAAAATACTTAATTTTTATTGATAGACTAGAAGATAAAACTTTTTCCATTCCAGTCTCCTGTTACTTGGTAAAATTCCAATATGATTGTCACTTACCAGGAGTCACTAAATAAATTATAAGAACACACATCTTTACTTTTGAAAGAGGCTTCTGCTTTCAAATTTAGGTTACAAGTCTCTAGTTGGCCATAGATCACACATTTAATAGCTTGATTTCTCTAAAACTTTTACTGGAGGTCCGCACTGTGTGAATATTTATTTTAAAGATCTTCATAATTTTGTATTCGGTTTTAAATATTAGTAACTTCCAAGAATGTATTGTGTTTTACATAATTTTAAAAAATTGATTTTAAACTGTACCATCTTTATCCATTTTATTATATTTTCTATTGAAGATGATGTGGGTTTTTTTCTTTGCAAGAGTCTTTAGACTAAAGACTCTGTAAGCTTTACATGTATTTCTGAGCTATTACCGATTTACATGGAAGAATTTCAAGTACTCGTCTTTCAGTTAAACAATTAACATATCACAGCATTTCTGAGTAATACCTTTTCCCTTCTTTTTGCAAATAAAATTTTTCTACACCAAGAGTCCTCTATTGGTTTTTTAGTATTGTGGCCATTAGTGTGTTGTATTTACCTGGTGCTTTAAAGTGAACAAATTATTAAAGGTAGTTGTATATTCACTAATGGGATTTTTATACACTAAATTAAGTAATAAGAGGGCTTCCTGTGCTGGTACACAAGAGTAGTATCTTTCTTAAAATGGCTTTTTTCAGAATGATTAATACCTTTATGAAAGTCTCTGTCTAGAGCATTGTAGCAGGTGAGAAGGCTTCCCTACATAATTGGAATCAACTTCATCTAGAGTTCAATTTGTCTTTCCCTACTTGATTTACAGTGAACAAATCATGCAAGACTTGCGTAACTAGTAGTTACTCATCTCTTCTGTTGTACCTAGTATCTGCTTTTGACTTTCTAAAAATGGCTTAGCAGATATTTTAGATTTCTTAGAGCTCACCTGCCTGAATATCAAAGAAAGCCAAACAAACTCCTCCACATTTTATTCCTTTGTCTTCTTATTTCTTCAGGAACAATATAAACAGGCATTCCCAGCAGCACAGCTAAAGAAACAGGAATCATCGAAGAGCCTGAAGAAGGTTGTTGCAGCTTTGTCAAGCCCCAAGCCAACATCTATTTCACCAGCTCATCAAAAACTCACATCCTTGGAAAACAACCATTCTAACCCATTCCTGACAAATGCACTTTTAGGTAATCACCAACCCAATGGAGTTATTCAGAGCGTCATCCAGGAGGCTCCTCTTGCGCTCACTACGAAAGCGAAAACCCAGAGCAAGATCAGTGAAGGTGTAGCTGTTTCTAGTAGTGCCCCCTTTTCTTTGCCAATAAACTTGAGTGCATGTGGGAAAAAGACAACTAGTAACCGGACAGCTGCTATGACCTCTACCTCTCCTGTGTTGCCTGGTTCGGGAAAGGATAAAGCAGTCAGCAATAATGCAGTAAATGCAGTAAAACCACAGCACCGCCTTCATTCTGCAAAACTGGTGGTGGAGCAGTTCAGAGGGCTAGACTCAGATGCCCTCAGCAGTAAAGACTCTGATGACTCAAATGATGAGGACGACGATGATGAAGATGAAGATGAGGATGATGAAGAAGATGATTCTGATGATAGCCAATCAGGTGGTTTAATCTTTTTAATAGGAAAAGCAGAACCTTAATTTTTTTTTTGCATTTTGGAAGTATGTATTTCCCACCATATTTTAAAATAGGGGCAGGAAATACTGGGCCAGCCTGGCCCACACAGTGTACTACACGTATCCTTGAAATTAGCATGTGTCCGCATTCTCCATTGTGTCATGTCCAAAAATGTTTGGGGTGTTCTGATGCTTGGTCAGCTGTCCTGGTAAGGTGGCTCCTTAGCCTTTTTGAAGGGCTGCCAGAGACCTGCCCTCCTGACCTGACATGAGTCACCCAGCCTGCAGCTTGATGTGAAAAAGTGCTCAGGAAGGGATTAACATTAAGGCTGATTGATGGTTAATGATTCTGGCAGGGACCACCTGCAAAACAGGTTTCCTAACCAGAGGGGGACTAAACAAAGGCCTTCAAGTTTTCAAGAGTGGCAAGAAAAGCATGTTTCAGTGCCTCATTCAGGAGCACAGCAGCCCATGAGCAAGTAACTGGGCAGTTTTAAGGGCTGCAGACCAGGCTGTGCAATTTGGAGTGACAAGGCCTGTTTCAAAGGGTTGACTGAATTCAGTCACTGCTTTATCCAGTGTGCTGATATCCCTAGTGTCCAGCCTCCACCATCATCGTTCTCTTCCTCCTCTCATCCACACACACTGTACTAATCTTTTATCTCAGAATTGTATCTCACCTTTAGTTCCTTACCCTGGCTGTCCTTGATTCTTACTCTTCTTTTGCCCAGATTGCCATACTTTTGTTCCTGACACCTTTCAGCCCGTATCCAGTTCTGTTGTTTTCTTGCTCTTCGCAGTGGATGTCACACCTATGAAATGCCCTTCCTGGTGTAATGCCCAGCTGCTGCCAGGCTAATGGGATGATTTAGCTATAGCTCATTCTGGGATAAACAGTCTTGAAATACTGCAGCTTCTGTCACCCATCTCTTTCCACTCAAAAGAACTGTGTATTTTCATGCAGAATTATTTAATGCTGTCTTATTTGTAGTAATGTTAAAGTTTAGGTAGTTAATTAGAACCTCGTATTGATACTCAAGAGATGTTATTAGAAAAGTGTGTGTAATAAGGGAAAAGACTTTGCAAGTATCAGAACTTTAATGTACTTGCTAGTAGTTTCCAAGTCATAATGTGCCTTTTGCCACACTTTCTTTAAACAGAGTCTGACAGTAATTCTGAGTCAGATACAGAAGGGTCTGAGGAGGAAGATGATGAGGATGATAAAGACCAAGATGAATCAGATACTGACACCGAGGGAGAGAAAACCCCACTGAAACTGAATAAAACTTCATCCTCTGTGAAGAGCTCTTCCATTGGTCTTACAGCTCATTCCACCCCGCTTAATCTCCAAGTAGCGAAGACGTCAAGCTCGGCCCCTGCTGCCTTATGCCCCGAGTCCCAGCCTGCGGTGTTCCTTGGGACAGGAGCCTCCAGCCTCACGGCAGGTGCGCACTGTGGTGTCTCACTGTCTGCTGTCCTAGTGCCGTTCAATAGCCAAGGTCCGTGTGTTGTAAAAGGAGTTGCCAAGGGATTCCAGGTGCTGGTATCAAGCAACAGCTTGGGAAGGTTTTTACCCTAAAAACAGTGATTCACTGAGCAGCCACCCCAGGGATGTGGCAGAGTCCCCCTCACTTGAGGTTTTCAGATGCCAGTTGGTCAGGGTATGAGATAACCTTGGCAAAGCTTCGTTTCCCAAGGAAGGCTGGGCCGGTGTCTTTGGATGTCCGTTCTGACTTTGGCTGTTGGGTGACTCTGTGATCTTTTCACGGGTGTTTGCAGCAGTCATTAAGATCTGTCAACCAAATTGCAAGTTCTCCGGACTAGAACATTACAGTTAGACCAGGACATTTTAACTCGTGTAATTACTTGAGAGAAGGTAGAATTAAATATCCAGAATTGATATTTATTACATTAAAACTCTTCATTATTAAGTCTTTGGAATTCTTCACTTTATTCTTAACTAGTTATTCTTACTTCTGATTTCTGTATGTTCTAGCTTGTGTTCTGAATCTTCAGTTTTTGCCCCTTCCTTGATAAATTTCATAAACATATTTTGTTAGAACATAATATTCTCATAATTATTTCAAAGTTCTCAGTAGAATTATGCACAAGGATTTTTTTTTAGAAGTTAATGGAAAGTACATTTAGCATTTGCCTGCTATTATGTAGTGTTTATAATCCTTCATTTGGTGATTTAATTTGTAAGATTCAGTAATTTCTGGCTACAGTAATTACAGTAATTACTGTGGCTACAGTAAAGAATGCATTTTTGAAAGTCACACTTCTTAAGTTGCATGGTAACAATGAAATGAAATCACACATTTCCTACTTTGAATTAGAGACTTGATGTTTATTAACGTGCATGTAAGTAGATTTTTAAATGGGGACATCTGCTTATAAATAGGTTTTTATATTTGGATTCAGTGGAATGGAAGCTTCATTCCATATCATACAAGGGCATTAGCTTTGAAGCAGTATAATGTGATCTACCTAATATTTATCTCAGAAACAGGATTGTTAACTTTATAGTTTATAAAAGTTTTCACATGAATTAGGAGTAATCATCCAAATGGATAAATTAAAAATATAATGTTTTTCTCAGTAATCTGTGTTGATTTGTGATGCTTTGAAAAGTCTGATAGCAGATTTTTCTAATTACAAGTGTAGGTAGAATAAGTAAGGAGGTAGAATAAGTAAGTTTTATGTCCTTGCTTTATGTATAATAATATACACCTAAGAATCACCTTATAAGAATCAACATAATACAACAAAAATATTTTTGTGAACCTTTTACCTAGAGTTGGTAAGTCATGGAAGGAATCTCGTGGTCTCTTTCCTGTATCTGTTTTGCACTGGACTTTTCACTTTACTTATATTTGGAAGAGCAGCCTCCCTCCCTGCACTGTGACCAGTAGTGTTTCATGTTAGGTTAAGAGTGTAGACCTGTGTTTAAATTTTGGGATGTGAGCACAGCCATTTCCTCAGTGCTTTTTCTGGGGGTCTCTTGGCAGGATGTGGAAGGAGCTGCCATGGCAGCCGTGCTGCTGTGTGAGACTCTGGTGGTGTGGGGCTGGCTGTGCCAGCTCAGCCTGGCCCCTGCCCTCACTCACAGCTGTCCAGGGAACACCTGTGTCACATTCTGGACAGAAGGTCTTAACTGCCTTTTTGAGAAGTGCACAGCTCATGTGCTGTGGCTGGCCGAGAGGCCTGAGGAAAGCCTTTCACACTAAAAATACCCACAGTTGTGGGGTTGGACAACCCCGAATTGTCTTGGATACTGTTGATTCAGCTTCTTGACAAGCACCAAACATAGTGTCTGCTGGAACTGGGAAAAGCTGAAGTAGTTCTGAAAATTCTCTGCATTTAGCATCTGACTGCAATCTATAGACAGTGCTCTAGGGAAGACTAAACCTGTTGGAATATCTTTAAATATTAATCCTTAGATCTTTAAAGTAAAGTGTGTCTTTATTTGCATCTTCTTTACTGAAAAAAATTTATATATGGTCTAGAAAAACAGGTGTGCAAAAAATTAAATTAGCAATATTTGAGAGCACTAAACAGGACAAGCAGATAGGTATGGGATAGTTAGGTTTTCTATTGACATTTTCAGAGGATGGGTTACAGGAAACTTAGAGGGAATGTATTTCAGAAGAGCACTTACACTGGTTTTCTTGGTAATTGAGGTTCATAATGGGGAGAATGAAAAAACAATTCTCTTTTGTTTTGGGGATAGAAACATAGGACGTACATTTTAGGAAGGTTTTCTTTTGTAAGTTCTGTTAGGTATTAATCAGAGATTCTGTTTTAGGTATTTCGAAAAGACGAAGAGTAGCGGACGAACGGGAGCTGCGTGTTCCTCTCGACTTTGGGTACGTTGTTTATACACCTGACTTTCCTTAAAGGGAGATCATGCCTTCAAAAAGCTGTTGGTAAAGAAATGAGTTTAAAAAATCTTGAGACTGAACAATAATAAGGAAAGGGCTTCAACAATTTACATTTCTGACTCCTAATGACTCTGGATCTCTTTAAAAAGTGTCAGCATATTTTATGTGTTAATTTTTGTGCATTAATTTTTTTCTTTCGTAAACATGACCCGTCTCTTAGCTGTTTTGCTTTGGAAATGAGTCCTAATGATCCGAGCTGATATAAACTCCAAATAACTCTGTAATTTATAGTTCTAGGCTGCTTAAAATCTGGTAATATGAAAGTTGCTTGATAGAAATAAATTAATATATTTAGTCAGTTTGGACAATCTACCTGATAAAATTTTCTGATTTGGTCTGTTTATGTTTAGTCACATTTTCCTCTTCCCTTTTTTTTTTTTTTTTTTTTTTTTGTAGACTTCTTAAATTGACACAAATGACTTGTTTTTTTAAAATGTATTGTTGTATGCAACTATTTCATATTACTCTAGCTGGCAAAGAGAAACCCGAATAAGAAACTTTGGTGGTCGTCTTCAAGGAGAAGTAGCGTATTTTGCACCTTGTGGAAAGAAGCTGAGACAGTATCCTGAAGTAGTAAAGGTACATTAATTTCTTAACTTCTGTGTTCTTATGCTAGTAAGCATGCTTGCAGTTAAAATACATATTTTTTTTCTCTCCAGTAGAAATACTTATTTTCTGTGATGTGAGATGTAATGTATCTCAGTCTGTTACTGATTTAATGTCTTATAAATGTGTATCCCTGTGACAGAATATGCAAAACATTACACTCACAAAGTTAGCTGTACATCAAAGCTGGGTTTTAATTATTTACAAGCTGAAGTGGAAAAATATGTGATTTTTTCAGTATCTCAGCAGAAATGGAATAATGGATATCTCAAGGGACAATTTCAGCTTCAGTGCAAAAATAGGAGTGGGTGACTTCTATGAAGCCAGAGATGGACCGCAGGTATCCACTTTTTAAAAAGTAAAGTTTTTGATCCAAGGAGCATTAACTTAAGTTTAGGTGAAGTAATTTTTGCTACAGTCTGAAGCATTACGTGTTTTTAGCTAATTATTTCTAAAAGCTGCACGTGTTCTTAACAGTAGTTAGATTGAGACGTGGAGAGCTTCATGCTGGGCTGGGTTGAGAACCACTGCCTTCAGCGGCTCTGCTCCTAGGGTGCTTTAATGATCAGCTCTGAGCCTGGCTTGGTCTAGTTCGAAAACTCCAGAGCCGCATATTTTATCTTAGCATTCAGCTATCTCTGACTTAAAGCTTTGTTTCTTCTTTTATTGTATACAGCCTCATATCAATAGTAATTTATGTATAGACGTTAAATCCCACTCTGTTGGTGTGTTCCTGTGCATGTGTACGTGTTAATGTGTGTGTTTAAATATATATATGTAAATTGCACGTTTATATACAAGTGTCTCCTGTATCAAGAATACTGTCTGAGCATTCTGAAGCGTGACGCTTTTACAGAGGGGGATGCAGAACTCTACCAGTTATGCTTTTCAGCGGTAAAATTGTTAGATGGTGTTAGATGGTTACCAGCATAAGTAAAACCAAAATTTCCAGGAAATTGTTATTGTGTTTGTGCCGTGCTGTGTTACAGTTTTTTGGCCATGTTGCCATTTTTTCAGGATGTGCATGAAAATTTTTTGACTTTTCTCAGTGGAGGTATTCGCTTCTTTAACGGATAAATGTTCTGAACATGCTACTAGTTCTCAACAATCTTGAGTTCAGGCATGAGTTTAGCCTTATGTTCTTGTAGTACTTTGTAAAAATATGTAATGTTTGTGTGGTGTAGATATGAAAGCATTAAAGACTGAATTCATGTAAGCAGCTACTTCTAGGTGGTGCTTCCTGGCTTACAGACTAAAACACTATGAAACTTGCTTAATGTTTGGCCTTCAACAGTTAGAAATTCCTGTAATTATTAACTTCATTATGTACCTGCATGTCTTGACTGAAATAATTCATTTTATTGTGATGTAATGTAATGGCAGGGTATCTACTCTCTTTTTGCCTTGTTCCCTTTTTTGTGTCTGTTGCCTGTATTATTCATTAGTCTTGTCCACTTCTTTAGTTATATCTGTCTTCTCCCTTTAAGCTGATTTTCAGTTTGCCCTATTCTATAAAACTTGAGAATGAAGGCAGTGTGAGGGGCAGGTTTCTACAGGCAAGACTGGCAATGTGAGCTGCATATCACCATGGAACTTCATACTGATGTGGTTTTTGATAGGTTCCACTGAGACTTGGGTAGAAAAAGGAGAAGTTTTCTTACTAGAAAAAGAAACTGAGGGCAGCTGTGTCAGATGTGCTAAGATGTGTTTACATCTTATGTGTGAATTAGAAGTTACAAAACAGTGGAGCTACACTCAGGCTGATAATATTGCCTAGTGAAACAGTGTGTGGTACTGATACTTTGTAAAAAGTGCTTGCACCCTCTTTACTATAGTTTTTTAAATCATGCAGATTCAAAATAATATATGATAATCATATCTTCATGGATGTCTGGATGTAATTCCAGAAATTTTATTTCTGCTTCTGTGGTAGTTTCAATTATTCTGTATAGCCTTTAGTGATTATTCTTCCCTTCCTTCATTATACATTTCTGCCATCTTTTGAGACATGCAACATGTGCCGGGCTGTTTCACACAGCTCTAAGATGAAACAAGATGTGAAGAAAATGATCTTAAGGCTAAACCAGTATTATGAAAGGTTTATCTATAGCAAGCCAAAAGTACCTGGATTACTTGCTTGTGTTAGTGCCTGTGTTTCTCTCTTGTGGTGTGCAAACCACCAAATATGATGGGTTGTTCAAAGCAGTGTTTGAATGCTGGAACAGAAGCATATCTGGCAAAAGTGGACCACAGAGGAGTAGGATTAGAATGACTCAGGTTTGGCAAATGTGAAAATTCATTTCAGGTTTCAACTGCTATGATTTAGGAAGATTAGTATGAATGTGATTTGGGGTGATGGAATAAACATGTGTCCTCATGAGTTTAACTAGTATTTACAGGAGTCTTTGTCCTATTCTGAGTTCTGCAGTTCAGTTTGGAAAGCTATGTTGTTAACTTGCCCCCCCAAATTTAATCTGAAATGTAGGTGGATTTTTTGCTTCTTGCAAAGTGCCTATAGTTTTGTTCATTAGCTTGATTAACAGGATTTGAATTTGATTCTGCTTTCATGCATGGTTGTCTGTTGTCTTTTTGGCAAATGTCTTGATGGCAGCACACTACCGTGGTATGTGGTTGATGCTTGAAGGTGAGAAATTGAATAAAATTATTATTTTGATTAGTTTGAACAATAACACAACATTTTGCAGTGTTAATTCCAGTTTTTCTCCAGTGTTTGCGTAGCAAAGCTTCAATTTTATGGGAGCCTGTGATTGTCCTATGTTAGGGCACAACCCTTATATTTTATCTTTGAAATATCAAAAACCCAGAGTATCAGACTGTACGTTCCTTTAATAGAAATGTATTTTGTGTTAGATTTTAAAAGTTGTTTGAGCACAAAATATGGGTGGTCAGTCAAATCTTGCTTAGCCCTCATTGACTTTGTTCTGGACTATTTTTGTCTTATCCTCTCTTAAACTTGTGGAAAATTGTGCATTCACGATGCCCTTTGACCGGACATAAACAGTCTTCTGCCATCCCTTGAAACACGTGCTCCTTTTGCTACTGAGCCATTATTCACTTCATTTGATGACCTCTAGTTTCCCTTTCAGGCAGCATTAGGATAGTGTAATACCCAGCATGGTCTCTGGTACTAATGATCCGGTAGACCTCTTACTTTTCTGTGACATGTATTTATTGTTGTTAGTATCATTAACTGCAGAAAATACAAATACAGGGCAAGAGCCATTTCCATTGCTATTCTTTTTGAGGAAAAGGTAACTTTTTACTGGTACTTTTTGAACTATGGCTGCTTCTCCTCCTTTTCTATGATTTCTGTTTTGCCTCTGCTGGCACGTACATCTTATGAGATTAGGTTTTGTAGGTTGGAAGTTGGTGTGAGTAGTAAGTACAAGTATTAAATCTACCTCAACTGAACCTGTGATAAACTGCAATTCAAGAACTAGGCAGAAAAACAAAAGTTATACTTAAGTAGTACTCTTCAAGATAGTAAGAGAACTTCTAGTCAAGTGGTGGAGGTGAATATTTTGGATTACAAAGTCTTTAGGGGTGGTACATGTTGATATGGTGCACATTAATGATATGGTCTTGGTTCTGAACTGTCCATTTTGCGAACATAATTAATATCAAAGCCCTTTGGAATGTGTGCAAACCAAGTGTGACTTGTACTCTGGGGATGGTCTTAACTGGGAATGATTCGGACTTTAGAAAAGTATCTTTGCAGATACTTATAACTCCTTGGAAATCTGATTGTGTCATTAACAAACTGCCATTTCTTTTGCTGAAGTTATGCAAAACCTTTGTAATTGTGAAGAATGAGCAGAAATAATTAAAAGACAAATTACCAGAATAAGCAAAAATCATTTATGTTGTGGTATAGTAAATAGGGTTTTAGGGTTTATGTACATAGAAATGTGAAAACAAAAGCATTCCAAACATTTTTTTTCTGAACAAGTATTTTTCACAAACCTATTTTAGGCAAGTTGCAAAGAAGTCTTGAAGGATGCTTAGCTTGCAGTTTTTCCCTGCATTTCTCAAAAACTTGGGGAAATGGTAAAAGATGTTAAAATTTTGAATACTGGTGTACAATTAAACAGGATTGCCTAAATGGTCCTCTTTTTCTGCTCATTAGATGCAATAAACTCTGATTTTTAGTAACCAGTTAAAGTAAAGCTATTCCTTCATGAAGATTAACTTGAGTGATTTTATTAAAAAACTATTTTATAATATGCTTTCATGATGCCAGAAAATACATGTGTGCTTGTTTGGTTAGAGAAAAAAGTTCATGTAACTTTGGTTTAGGTATGTGGATGATTAGAACTTACTTTTCATTGGTTCAAGTTGTTGCAGAAACTGTTTTGTAGTGGATGAGGGGAGAACTCAGTTCTGCTAACTAAAACTTGAAGATTAAAATTCATCTGTGTTTTTTCAGCTCAGTTGTTGAGCTCTACAACACTCAAAGCAATATTTGAAAATACATAACTGCCTTTGCTTGTTATGTATGCTACAATTTCTGTAAACACACTCTGTTGGAAGACAGCACCTCATAGCTTCACACATTTTTTCATTCATGTTGAGCAGTGGATTATGTGAAAGCAGAATACTTGTTGTTGAGTTTATATAATAAGGAAGAATCTGTTTTGCTTTTTAGAAAGGGTCGAACAATTTGATTTGATGAGAAATAATTTAAAATACTACAATAATGACGTATCTACTAGGTAAAAATTTAGTATATGCTTGAATAGTCTTCAAAGTTCTTCCTAGTGGTAGAATTGACAGAAGTTCTTAGTGATAGTCTCTCAATACATAGCTTCTGTGCTTCAGCAAGAAATTGTCCTGCCCAAATAATACATCACAGCCCTTGCATATTTAATATCTACAGCTCATCTTAGATTTCAGGTTATTTTAATCTGTGTTTGTAATCGTTCTCTGTGAAATGTGTCAATTAAAAGGGTGTGCAGTGGTGTCTGCTGAAGGAAGAGGAAGTCATTCCCCGTATCAGAGCTATGGAAGGGCGGAGAGGACGCCCCCCAAATCCCGACAGGCAGCACTCCAGAGAGGAGTCGAGGAGCCGGCGCCGCAAGGGCCGCCCTCCCAACGTTGGGAGTGGGGAATTTCTGGACAACACCGACACAAAGCTGCTGAGAAAGCTCCAGGCTCAAGGTAAGAACTGCGTTCGTATTTTCACAAAGAGAGGGTGTCGGCATGTGAAGAGTTAATGTTTTTCCTATAGGAGAGTGATTTGCCTCACTAGGATATTAGTATGCAGCATTTTATTTTGGATATTTGTTACATGCTCTTACTGAGGACCTTTGGAAGATCAGTAAATAGTTCATCAGTGGATGGGTTTTAAGGAAGGAAGTGCACGGGTACAGACATGTCTAAAAGCTCGCTCTGTCGTTACTGCACAAGAAGCTGACGGTATTTTGGGGAGTTCTGTCATGCAGGTCCTGGACCTCAGTACTTTGAAAAGCAAGCCAAATTCAACCTCTAGAAAGTCCTTCCTACAGCTGTCTCCTATCAGTGTGTCCATAAGCTGTTAATTCAAATTTCAGAAACACTGTCACAGAGTAGTAGAATGCTTCAGGTGGTTACTAATTAGCATAAGAATGTCTGACTTCAGGTAGCCAATGGAAAGAGTGTACTCTTGCTGCAGTGTTAAAAAAGGATTACATAATTACCTGAGGTGACTTCTAAGGAAAACTAATTCCATGCTTTCTGAATAAAATGTTGATTTAATAGTTTTGAATTAATGTTTTCGGCTTTAAAAAGAAAGAAGAAAATGGTTTTAAAACGAGCCAGCATTATTGGCACCATTCTGTCACTTGATAAATATTTTTTTCCTCTGAAAAAAGTATTTATTTTATGTAGAAAATATCCATGTTCATTTGCACTATTGATGCCGTTATTGATACACATAGTGCCATTAATGATGGTTCATAGAAACATTTTGTAAGTGCCAGGGTGTGCAAATCAAATCCTCTGCTTGCTCTTTCTTTACAATGTGCAAATATTTGTAACATGAACATCATTTTTGTTGGACAGCACTGTTTTTATGAACTTAATATTTTCTTTTTGTTACAGAAATAGCTAGGCAAGCAGCACAAATAAAGCTACTGAGAAAGCTTCAGAAGCAGGAGCAAGCACGAGCTGCCAAAGAGGCAAAAAAACAGCAAGGTAAGTATTGTGCACGCTAGGGGATTATTTTGAAAAGTGTTTATGAAAAGTTACCTGTCTCTTGCCATGTTCTGCTGATATTGTTTGCTTTTGTTTGTTAGCTATTATGGCAGCTGAAGAAAAGCGAAAGCAAAAGGAGCAGATAAAGATAATGAAGCAACAGGTAAATGATACAATTGCTAAATAAGCTCTTTAAACAGTGTTTTAAATCATTCAGTAAGGCGTATTTCAAATATTTAGTAAATTACTAAGTATGCTGATTGCAAAGTGTATCTTTTAAATCTAGTTTTAAAGAGCACACAGTGTATATTACTTACAATTCTAAACTCTGTTCAATCCACCACTAATCCATGTCGCCAGGTACCACATCTTTCAAATCCCTCCAGGGACAGTGACTCCACTGCTGCCCTGGCAGCATAGGCAACCCTTACCATGAAGAAATGTTACCTAATGTCCAAGTTAAACTTCCCTTGGTACAGTTTGTCGTCATTTCCTCTTGTCCTGTCCCTTGTTCTCTGGAAGCAGAGCCTGACCCTCACTTGCCTGCACCTGCCTGTCAGGGAGTTTAAGAAAGTGAGAAGGTCCCCCGAGCCTCCTTTTTACCTGAGCTGAGCCCCCTTTCCCAGCTGCCTCAGCTGTTCCTGGGGCTTCAGCCCCTTCCCCAGCTCTATTACCCTTCTCTGGACATGAACCAGCCCCTCATTGTCTGTGTCTGATCTCAGCATCCCAGCATTGGGAAAAAGTACTAGTATTAGTTTGGCTGTAAAGGACATGGGTGACATGGGAAGAAGACAGAGATGCTGCTTGCCACTGTAAGGAGAAAACTCACGTGGCCAAAGCTCAGTTGAAGTTGGAGCTGCCAGAAGTGTGGGAGACAATAGAAAACAGTTTTTTAAATATATTAATGGCAACCCTGGTTGTGTTTGTAAATTGGGAAATGAGGGGCTGAAGAGCAGGAAGGGATCTGGGGGTCCTGGTTGATGGCAAGTTGGGTATCAGCCAGCAGTGGAGCCTTCCACAGCAGCCTGGACGTGGTCCTGGGTAATGGTTCTAGGTGACCCTTCTGGGGCAGAGGGGTGGGGACAAGGTGACTTCCAGGTGTCCCTCCCAACCTCAGCCAGTCTGCACTTTTTTTGTGACAGTTTCGATGTGTCCACTTCTCAAGGCAACCCATACTTGTTAAAGAAAAGGAGCACGCTATGATTTTCAAGTGGTCCTTGCATTCCAAGGGGTCCAGGAAGCAAGAAGTTTTAAACTGTCAAGTACATCAAATCCAGTCCTTGTTTGTCATCATCAAATTCTTCTTGATGTGTAACCTGATAAAACTCATGATTTCAATGTGCAGGGTACTTCCTCTCTGATACAGTTCTTTATTGTGATCTCTTCTGAAATGTTTGTTCTGTACTTACTCTAACCTTTGTGGAGTTGAGAGTATGTAGCACATGCTTTCAAGTTTCCACTGTTTTGTTTTAAAGTATAATGGGGCATAATAGATATTTGAGGTCCATGCTGTGAGCTTCACAGGGTGGAAAAAGTTCAGCACTGTCTGAACAAGGCCTCTGAAATAATTTTCTTCATAAGGTTATATTATGTTGGACTTCTCAACATCTTAAGGAGCTGGTAAGATTTGCCTGGAGTTTATTAGACTTAATGGATTGGAGCTCTATTTGTCAGAAAACTTTGTATGTCTTTCTCATCTGTGATCGCCCTTTTACTGTTAAATATTTTAGATTATCTTTTCTTATTGGCTTGATTTTGGTTTTAGGTATTTTTCAATAAAGTGTATACATCATTATGTGTTCTCTATAGAGTAAAATTTTAGAGTGGTCCGTGTTCTAAGAGTCTCAGGCCAGCTCACAAGAAAACAATGTGTTCTGTACAGATGGGCTTTACCCTCACTGTTGGGAAAGCGTCTGCTGTTCCTGAGAAGTTCATTGAGCTCCTTTACAAGTTTCTGGTCTAGGCTTCCCCCTGCTTGCAGGGCTATTCCATGGTCTGGGTTTTGGTATTAAAACTTTAGAGCAAGTCCAGCTGGGTGTATGCACTTTTCTTCAGAATGGTCCTTCCTAGTCACTGTGGCTCAGTCAGCTCTTTTGAGATAATAAAATCTCAAATAATGTGCTGCTGAATTTTTAATAGTGAATTTAACACACAAACCTAGGCAGTACAGGTAGCGTGAAATGATTTGCAATGATTACATTTCTCAATCAAAGTGATAAGACTTTGTTCAGATTTTAGGAACTAATTAATCAAGAAGAATAAATTAGAATATAGTTGCCCAGCATCTCTCTGTGGAGTGCATAAATGGATTGTGTTCTTCTCACCATGATGAAACATGTTTCAATGTGTTGTAGTACCCATGGTTCCTGTTCCAATTACTTCCTTTGTTACAGCATGTATACAATTCCGTCCCCTAAACTACATGTTAAGGTTTTCAAAATTAGCATCAATTACCTGAGTGCTTTAAAAGTCTGGAGAAACTGAAGTGTACTTAACTGAGTGTATTAGCCAGGTTGCATGATGCGAGTGTTCCTGGCTGACAGAGCCTGGGCTTTGGGTTTGCTGAGCTCAGCTCTGCATGCTGTGTGTGGGACCATAGTGAGAGAGAGGCTGCAGAAGCTGAGGTATGAGCTGTGCTTGGGCAGATCGCGGTCTTTCTTGGTCAGAGAGTCACTTCAGAACATCATGTATTGCATGGCATGAGCGCCCTTCTGTTCATTCCTAACGAGCTTGCACCATTGTCAGCTGGAATTCCAAGTCTCTAGCTTCCTTACTTGGTCATTGATCTTGGAGGTATTAAAAAGAAAAACTTCGACAACTTAAACATGAGCACCTATGCATAACTAGGTGTGGCTTCCTGCAGGGTTATACCAGACATATAATATTAATAAAATTTCTAAACATATGGGAACAGTTGACTAAAATGGGTGAAACTCAATAACAAAAATAATATTTATTTTCAGTAACAAAAAAGTATGTGTAAGTTTTGTCGTTTTTCAAATGTAAAAATAAATTTCCTTTAAATATTTTTTAAAGAAATAACTTTCTTACCCTTGTAGGAAAAAATTAAACGAATCCAGCAAATTAGAATGGAGAAAGAACTTCGAGCTCAGCAAATTTTAGAGGTAAAAATAATGGCTGAAATGTAATTTTTCTCTTGCCATTTTAAAGAATGTTGTATTTTAGTAGTCACACATAGTTAGGAATGGAACTAAGTATAGCAGCTCTAACAACCTTGATTTCCAAAGGCCAGTTCAAAAATGTGTCTTAAATTATTTTTCTTTTATGATCAATACTAACTGTGATCCATAATCTTACAAGTATTCACATTTGGGCTCACGATCTTCTATCAGAATAGTCTTATGTGTACTTAAGTTAACAGCAGAGTAATTCCTTCGTTAGAGAACAAGTTTGCAGTAGTAGGATATCGAAACAGTATAATGCTCTGCTGTATAAGAAGTGCAGTGGGTTTAAAACATTGGTTTGCTGGTGTACTAGCAAAGATGGATTGCTAGTTTTCAACTCTCCAGACATAAAAATTAATAGTAATCTCTTTGCCACTTACATTGTTTCTGTGTGTACTTGCTTTCTTAAAATAGCCAGGTGAAGCAATTTTGAGTGGGACTTGAAATTCTGGTTTAATTTTTATAAAGTAACTGAAATGTGAATTTATAGATTGTGAAAACTGCATCAGAGATTTCTTGCAATGTACGCAATAAGTGATGATGTTCTTAATTTTTAAAAGTACATAACTTTGCTTCTAGTCAGATTATTTTCAAGTTGTGATGGTGCTGTTGTGTGATCTGTTTTGCATGCACAGGCAAAAAAGAAGAAGAAGGAAGAAGCAGCAAATGCCAAATTATTGGAAGCGGAAAAACGAATAAAGGTTAGTTTGGAGGAGCTCCAAAAACAAGAACTGTGTTATTGTACATAATGTTTGTTGATGTTTAAAAGCAATAAATTTGGGATGCTATTCATCAGGAATGAAGCTGAACATAGAGACAGCAAATAATATGTATGTATGGTTATAGAAAGGCATGAAGCACATGCAGAGGAGTTTGTGTATGTGTGACATACCCACAAATACAGAGACAGTGCTTGATGTGCCATTACCATGGTTTGCAGAACAAAATGTTTGTGCAGTAACACTATTCGCAATATTATTTTAAGCACACTGAATCGAAAAACTATGTTGTTTCTCAGCAAGCATTGTCTTTTCTAGGCTGTAATGCATGCAAGACTACAGAACTCTTTTACAGATACTGGAAAGTAGAGTGTGTGTGTGTGTGTGTAGTAAGTAAGTACTTCTGTCGCTGCTTCAGCATTCTTAGGTGTGTTCTAGCATAGAACTCGCAACTCACAGACTTACTGTCGTATGCTGTGTGTACTTCTCTCTTCATCTGAGAATTCAACTCAGATGTGCTGTTTTAGTGTGGCAGAACTGTGCAGTTTGGAAAGAAAATTTTGATGGATGTTTTAAATACACTTTTGTTCTTCTGTTGAAGGAGAAGGAGATGAGAAGGCAGCAGGCTGTTCTTCTGAAGCATCAGGTTGGTATAAGTTTGAGCACACAGACAGAATGCCAATTGTCAGCTACTACTTTCAGTTGTATGGGGGGTGGAATCCTCAAAATATGCCCTTTTTAAACTTCTGGGTTTGATTCCTGCACAGATTTTGTTTTGCCTTACGATTTTTTGCTTTGCTTTGGTATTGGGGTCTTTTGGGGGATTTTAAATTGGTTTTATGACTTTGTGATTTCTGTTTCATAATGTTGTGCCAACTCTTTCTACCAGGAGTTGGAGAGGCATAGACTAGATATGGTATGGGTATGTTTATTTTTGTACATCTAACACCGCATTGTGATTTGGTTGTGATATGGTTGTCATAGCAATGCATAAAATGTAGCACTGGCTGCTGTCATATTACATACTGCTGCATGGCTTTACAGCACAGTGCATTGCATACATCTGCTTGTCTTGTCTGTTAAGGAAAAAAAGACATGTCTTGAACATGTGTATAAATTGAATGTGGCAATAGTTAAATGCAGTTTTTCACCAGGGGTCTATGTTACTGATGTCCCAGTAAAAATTTAACTAGTATATAAAATCAGGGGTTGATGCAAAATTAATAGGTAGTCACTTGGATGATCTCTGCAAGTCTTCTCCCTTTCACTGGGAATGAATCCAGACATTTTAAATACAATTTGAATTAACCTGTTTTAGAAATCAGGGTGATGTCTCCCCCTTGTAAGATACTGAGGAAATCAGGTTTCAGCTGGTGATAAATACATAATGTTAGAAGTACACAATGAAATATTAGAACGTAGTCCTAACCCCACCAAACCAGATGATAAAATTCCTATAGCCTTTACTAGGGCCAAGATTTGTTAAGGCAAAACCCCTGTACTTAGTGCCCTAGAGTACTGCTCCTTAATGCATTTGAAGCTACTGACTTAATTTACTGAGGGACAGGCATCAGTAAATGCAAGTGTTGTTGCGTACGTATATGCAACACCACTGGCTTGATTAAAACTGATCTAGAGCTGATAAAATCAATCATGTTAATTTGATGCTTGGTTACAAAAATGTTAATATTTGCAATGTTTGAAAAAGACCAGTTTAAAATTTCTGCTGAATTGGCTATTGAAGAAGTAAATGGCAAGTTCCGTCATAGCAGATGTAAGGTAACTGACCTGTTTCAGCCAACCATTATGCTTTTTGTTCTGCCAGCTTATGAAGGAGCATCACAACTGACCATAAGTAAATCTGTATGCTTCTTTTTTACACTGTCTCCATGTTCATTGCTTTACCTTTTTGCTTTTGATTGTTCCTGTATTTGCTTTCTAAACCTGAACTAAAACATGCACAGACTTGGCCATTCTTGTCCTATATTTAGTATTTACTGTGACTTGTCTATTAATGCTGAATTTGTTACTTGGCTTTTTTACTGATTTGGAAATGTGGTTTAGTTTGGTTCTAATATTACTTGCTTCCATAGGAACGAGAACGGAGGAGACAACATATGATGCTTATGAAAGCCATGGAAGCACGTAAAAAAGCAGAAGTGAGTATTAACCTTGAAAGTTTGAAGTTTTCATGGTTTCATTCTGCAGTCATCTGTAGAACGGTGTCTTTTTACGTTATGTATAATTTAATTTGTGTACATTGCAGTAGTAGGACAAGAAGCATTAGGCACAAATTGAAATACGGAAATTCTGTTTGAACTTAAAAAAAACCTTTTTTGTCTCTTGCTTTCTCTTGTCGTAGAGTGTTTCGAATTGGCAAAAACAAATTGTAGGCAATGCCATTTGGCCTTGAGACATTGACATAGGCTAAGAGAAAAGGCAATAAACTCTTTTCCAAAAGCAAATCAGAGGGCATTTCCCATTTTATAATCAAGTTAGGGATTTAGCATGTTGCTTTAGTGTATTGTGATTTTTCCATACAAGATGTCTCTTATGAACTCAGTGTAGATGAAGAGCCCCTGTGTTGGCAGTACAGACGATGCTTACACAGCTGCAGAGCAGCAAGCAGGTGGGCAGATGGATAGTTCTGACTGTCATTGCTTTTTTATTTTTGCCAGTGTAAATTTACTGGTCCAAACATGTTCTTTTTGTATAATGTGAAACTCAATCTTGCGTAAAATCCACTAAGGACTGTAGCAGTAGAAGAGATCACACATGATCTCTGTGCACTCACAGTGATTATCCACAGATGTCACTAGTGGTCTGGTAATACTCTGAACAGAATCAAAAAGAAAAATAAAAAGTCATGGGGCCTGCCATGCATTCTTTGCACTGAGCAGGTGATGTTGATGCGTGGCAGATTCCTTACATTTTACACTCGACAGTGGTTGCAAGAGGTGCGTGGGGAGTTGTGTCATCAGGACAGTGGGTTGGAGTTGAACATGTGGCAGCAGAACCTCTGGCACCGAGGATGGGAACGGCCACGAAAGCTCCAGGTTCAGTCAGTCTTGGCATGTTACAGACACAGCTGGTGTAGTATTGGTGTGAGTCCACTGTGGAGGGTATTGAAGAGACTCATAATAGATGGTTTGGCTTCTCATTTGATGATCTGTGTGTTCTCGTTGTGCATATAAGACATAAAGGACGACATGTTCAGTTTCAGGTTGCATGCAAAGTGTATGGTAATTCAAGGCCAGAAGCTGCCTGTGTTTGAAAAGATCAGTTGTATTTTATAAGATATTCATATCTAATTTATGTATTATGGGACTTTTTGAACCGTGTATTGTTCAGAGAGATTTCTTGAGTGGTCTCTGTTGTAACAGGTGCAGATTAATACTGGAGTGTAAGCAGAGTTTTTAAAATCAGATGCCTTGGATGGCAATTCTTTGCTGTATTTTCACTCAGTCGTCTTTCTTAAATGGTACTTCAAAGAGGTTTTCTGTGCAAACATACTTGGAACCTGTGTCTGCATGGACACAAGAGAAAAAAGTTAATCTTAGATTGCCTTACAAATTCAGTGGTTTTGTTCTAGTTTTCCCCTCCCCTTTACTTTAATGAAGGTTCCTTAATTGATGTGGTGATTATTAAGGTTACAGAAATAGCACTTTTCAAATTCTTTGATTGTTCTTTTGTAAGCTAAATGTGTGGGTTTGTTTTTTTTTTCCCTTTCAATTCTCTTAAGGAAAAAGAGCGGCTAAAGCAAGAGAAACGTGATGAAAAAAGATTAAATAAAGAACGTAAACTGGAACAGCGAAGATTGGAATTAGAAATGGCAAAGGAGCTAAAGAAGCCCAATGAAGATATGTGCTTAGCAGACCAGAAGGTGATCACAGCAACACAGACTTACTTTCTTGCTTCTTGTTTGTGTATTTTACAATTCTGTCAATAACTTTTTTTCTTGCAACCACACTCAAAAGCATTCAAGTTTTAATTGAGGTAATTAGAGAACTATTTGAAATATATACAAATACAAGATACTGGAACACTACACACTAGTGTATGTTTAGTTAATTAGCAGCTTTTTTGTTTAAAAGAGGCCTGCTTCACAAAAAGCATTATTGCTTCAAAAAAATTATTTACTCATGTGACTTTTTTACATCAAGAATATATATCATGTCTTGGTACATGCACTAGGTCGTCATCTAGAGAGCTCTCAAAAGCTGTTGCTCAAAAAAATTTACTGTCCCAGTCTTCTGAGTTCTTAGTTCTTGTCTGTAAGGACTTGACAAAGCTCAGGTTCAAAGTCTCTGTTCCTGACAAATCCTTCCCTTTTTCCCCTAAATCATTTTACACCGCATTTACAGTAATTTGGCTCAGAATAGATCCTTACGGTGTCTCCTGGCCAAAAGAGAAGTATTTCTTAATCTCTTGCCTCCTATGATTTGTGAAAAGTTAAATGTGTTTCAGCATTGAATGAAGAAGGGATGTATGTTCCTTATCACCTGTACCTTCCAGCATTGTCATGCTGTAGGTCAGAAGGAAGTGTCAATCAATTTCCCAGCTGTTACCAAAAAAAACTTTTGAAATATGTTACTGAATCTTTCACTTTTTTTCTTGATTTTTCCAGCCTTTCCCAGAGCTGCCTCGCATCCCAGGCCTCATTCTTGATGGAAGCACATTTTCAGATTGTCTCATGGTAGTGCAGTTCCTGCGTAACTTCGGTAAAGTTCTTGGCTTTGATGTGACCGTAGATGTTCCCTCCCTGAGTGTTCTTCAAGAGGGTTTGCTCAACATAGGGGACAGCATGGGAGAAGTACAGGACTTGCTTGTGAAACTTGTCTCTGCAGCTGTGTGCGATCCTGGACTTGGTACAGGACACAAGGTAAAAAGACCATATCCATAGTAAACACTCTGTATCTGTGAATGCATTCTTCATAATGCGTCTCTGACACCTCTCTCATGTGGACTTCCATTCTCTTTCCTAATTCTTATCTGCAGTGTCGCGGTTCTGATGTTACTCCAAAACCTTGTGTCCCATCAGCCTTCCGATTTTCCAGACATGATGTGTTTTTGTGCGTTTTCTCCACACACAAACATACATCTCATTTTTATTTGGACCTTTTGCAGGGCACTGTCACATCTGTGGCCATGTCTTTTAACTCCTTTCCGTCTGTTGCTATTTCTTCCCTAAGGTCTGCTGTCTAGGTCACTTCATCAAAACCCCGATTCATTAATGACTCTTTCTTACGGGCCTTCTTTTTCAAGTCAGTACAGCTTTCTTCCACTCTAGAGCTCTTCATAGCATCATTGTACAAAGCAGTATTCATCCATTTTCAGTTAGGCCATGCCTTTTTATATGTAATCCATTTAATTATTACTAATACTATCTCTGTTTTTAGAAACTTAGAGGTGAAGACATTGTAATTTGTTATTGTATTTAAGATTTGCATTTGAATGGTTTAAAAGAATAATCATGTTTGAAGTCGTTGTGTAAAAATGCAAACAAACCCTTAGATCTTCTATAAACAATAATAGAGCCTACAAAGGAAAACAGTGGTTTTTAAACATAATTGTTTGAAATGTCTTTGTTCTTTTTAGGCTAAAACTATTCTTGGGGAACACTTACTGAATGTTGGTATCAATCGAGATAATGTGTCTGAGATTCTGCAGATTTTCATGGAGGCTCATTGTGGGCAAACAGAGCTGACAGAGAGCTTGAAGACAAAAGCTTTTCAGGCACATTCTCCAGCTCAGAAAGCATCAGTACTTGCTTTTCTGGTCAATGAGTTAGCATGCAGCAAAAGTGTAGTAAGGTAAGATTTTTCCCAAACAGGTGTGTAAAAATAAAATTAGAAAAATGATGTAGTTCAGAAATACTGTGTATTCACTATTCTGTTACAGGAGAACTACTTATGTTCTTAAAATGAAAGCTGAAATTGGTTGAGTAGCTTCTTATCTTTATGTACTGTTGATAAGATGGAAGAATAGAACTTTTCCATGTTTGGTCTGTTACTTCGTTTTCAAAGCTTAAAACAAAATTTCTCTGTCAATTTTGGGAATTAAAGATGAGGTTGATTGCAAATAAATTTACTGGGTATTCTAGGGAATAGCTTAGAGGAGTTGTTCGGGGCTTCTGCAGGACACTGTTTTCCCTTTTTTCCTTTTGTTTTTGAAGGTGTTTGCTGTGCAAATACTTCAAGTAGGGTCATAAGGTGAGGTGAAAGGCTTGATGTACCATCATATTAATTCAAGAGGATCTGTGTTGTATTGGTAGTCAGTAGTGTATAGCATTTCATAATTTTAAATCCCTCAACAACTTGTCAAAACCCACCAATGTGCAATGAAAAGTTAGGAAACGCCAGTTTCTGGGATGCCTGTTCTTCCACAGACTGACTTTCTGTGGTAAAGGCTTTCATCACCTAATTGAGTGCTGCTTTTTTCCTGGTGTATTCTGCTGGGTTTGGTACTCTGTGCTGCAAAAGTTAACCAGGGCTGTGTAAGGCAGGAATGGAAGAGATACTTCAGGTTTTCCAGAGCTGAAAAATAGCAGAAGTGGGCAGTACAAGTGCTGTGCATCAGCTGCTGAAGAAAGTTCATGTGTATCAGTGAAATTCATCATAGAAAGAAACTCCCTCTTGTTGCAGTGGACTGTTAGATCCTGTTTGTAGAAATGATCTCTCAGAACTTGAGTTTCTGTATTTTGATCAGAGAAACAACTATAATTGCTGAGTCGTTGAGGCTGAGGTGTCTCACAAGCAGGCGCGCAGATGGGGAGTGCACTGAAGCCCTTATTTTGGTCCTTCAGTTTCTGCAGTGGAAAGTGGATGTTGGATTGTAGATCCCAGGGATCCTAGGCAGAATACCTCAGGTGGATCAGTGGTAACTGTTTTCTCAGCAGAGGGCTACATGCTTTGTGGCAAAGACATTTGGAGGCTTGATCCTGAACTAGAACTTTGAAAAGAAATGTTGAATGTTGTGCTTCTTGTGGAAAGAAAGCTGAGGCGATACTGGGGATAAAGATGACATAGGTAGAGCGTTCATAGTATTGGGGTTTCCTAGCTTTAAAATTACTTATTTTGGATGTTAACGATTTCTCTAAGACAATTATTTGAAAGAAAAGTGTCTATACATAAATGTCTGTCAGAAAGAAGATACATAAGTTCACAGTTAATGGATTATTTTCATCTTTGACAGTGAAATTGATAAAAACATTGATTATATGTCAAACTTACGGAGAGATAAATGGATGGTTGAAGGCAAACTTCGGAAGTAAGTTTAATTTCCTCAAATACTACAATATTTTGCTTTTTTGCCTTTGTTCACATACACTGCTTTGTAGGCAGTTGGTTCTAAGCACAAAATCAGCTGTTGAAGTTACAGGTTTACCAAGAAATTAGTAATCAAACTGTTTAATTAAGACATTAAGATGTGGATTTAGAATATTGCAACACCAGTCTTTTACAGTCTATTAAAGATGCATGAGATTCAGAGGGTTAGTGTCATCAGTACTGGAGCAAAGTCAAGTCTAGTTTTGTATTCTTGGAGGAAATGAAAAACTTTTTAATTGAAATATTAAAGGAGCCATAAAATTGCTATTGACATAATCAAAGTTTATTTGGAGTTACCATAATTCCATAATTCCAGTGCTCATTCTGAAAGGCATTTTAAGACAAAGTGCTTTTTATACAATAATTGCCAATGGAATTTTGCTGATTTATGTTATCTTAGTGTTTCTCATCTGTCAATGTCACGTTGTTCCCTATAGCTAGGGATCATATGTAGAATGCAAGCTTTGAGTTGTTTATCATATTTTTTATATTTCTGTTTAAGGTAAAATTGGAACTTAAGGGTTGTCAGTTTCATATTCACTGTTCTCCCATCCTACAAGACAAAATTCCATACAGCAACCATACTGACTCCAACTGTCAGGAAGCTGGACGGCATAAAGTTCATGAATCACAGGGGGTAAAAATGCATAGCCAGACTGCTTTTTTTTTCCTTTATCATCTTTACCTCTTGCTAGGAATGGTAAATCCTTTCTTAGTTCTTGCTTTAGGTACTTTTGTTTCTAATCTTGTGTCTCCATTTTTTTCCCTTTAATGTATCTCAGAAGGAAGAAGGAAAGAAGTAAAGAAGAAGGACAAGAGGGAGGTAGAGGAAAAAATTAGACCAATTAAAAGAAATTCTCTACTAATACTGCAAATCCAAGTCTGCACAGAGTTAATGTATTTTAACCTTGAAGATAAACCAGATACCTTTTTCCTCTCTTCATCTATATCCCCTCTATGGGATATAGTTTAAGAAGCTTTTTTGTAGTTCTGATAGCCAGCTAGTTCTGTAGCCAACTTACCCTTAGTGAAATGGGACCCTTCCCTATCCTTGTCTTCTTAGGACCTGCTTAGTCTTTCTCTCCCTCCATCAAACTGTAAGTACCTGTAGATGTAGGATCTTCCCTTTTCCTTAAAATCTCTCATTTCTTCCCTGTCTAGTGAGCATCATACCCTGAAGTCCCAAGCCCCTTCTCCTTGCTACAATCGTTTCTCTCTTTCTTAGTTTTTTTCCCCTCAGGTGTGGGTTTCAGGTTCCAGTAGTGCTCTCCCTATTTTTTGAGTGCAAGTATTGCAGCAGAGCTCAGAAATGTTGCTCTTCTGCTTCTTTGAATTCACTGGGCTTGATTCATCTCTCTCAATCTTTGATTCAAAATTTTTGCATTTTTCACTTTTTCTGATTAATTCGAAGAAGGTTCTAGAAGAGCCTTCTTCAGTCAATTTTAAATAGTATTTTCTTCTTTATTATGTCAGCTGTGTTTTCCATACACCCTTACAACTGTTCTGGGGCTTCTCTGAAAAGAAATCTCTACACTTCAGTCTTCTTCTTCTGGCTGCTTTTTTTCTGCTTCCATACTTAATTCTTACATGTTCTCTTTACCATTCATTCACATCTTGGTCTAATTTTTAAGCATCCCAGTCCCAAACAGTTTTGCATGGGAATACCTGGTTACTGGAGTACTTGCTGTGTGATCAGCAGCTGTGACCTCTTTTCACTGCCTACAGACCTTTCCCCCGTGGGAAATGGGTAAGGGATGATTAACAGAGGCTGAGGAATGGATTTATTTCATCTCAGCCTGCTTAGCCAGTGTTTACTGTTGTTAATCTTCAAACCACTGTGTCCAGGCTGGCTGCAAGTATGTCCAAGGAGGATGAGAAAAGATGCTTTCTGCTTCACATGTGTTTGATGAAGGATTTTTTTTTTGTGCTTATGTTCTCACTTTCTAATGTCATAAGCTTCTCAGCTGGGGAGGAGGGAAAAAACAAATACAAAAGCCTGTGCTTGACAGCGGCAAATAAGCAACAGTAAAATCCCAGGCTGGAAGACTGAGCCAATGTATTTTGTTCTCAGGGATGCTTTCCCTCTTGCCCCTTTCCCTGTTCTTCCATCCTTTTCGCCTCCTTCCCTCAAGGTTCTTAATAAGTGTCATGTAGGTGGTTGGGAATTGTGTTCTGAACCGCCTGGACTGTTTCTGTTTAGCTGATGGTCAGTGAGAGGTTGCATCTAATTCCTTCTCTATCACATTTTGATGTGTATCTTGCTACTAATATCTTTTTTTGTAAAGGCACCTATCTTGTGTGATCAAGTCATCTTTCTTTGTGCTTTTTGTGTGACAACTGTGGTCAGACTCTCACCTGAGATGATTCTGTGATTTAAAAAAAAACAAACAAAAAAACCTAGCTATTCAAAGTCTCAGCATCTCCTTTTCCATTGCATGTCTTCTCTTTGGCATCTGTTGTAGCCAGATCAACATAAAACAGAATAAAAATGAAATACAGCCTCTTAAAGAATTAGATAATAATTCAGTTTTTTACAGGACTTGAAACAAGTTTTTCACTGCAACAGTGTTCTTTTAACATGCCAGTGCTATGGTATGCTCTGTAAGTTAAGGTCTTACGGTATGCTCTGTAAGTATAAGTTAATTTCTGTTGAATGAAACCATTTCAACTCTAAATGATGATGGTATAACAAAAGCAATGTCACTAAGGGGAGAAATTTGAGTAGTAGTTTGGGTAGGAGATGCTAATGCTGATTTGCCAAACTTTCATTTTTTGAGATGCAAGGTGAAGTATATTAGAAGTATATTGAAAGTACGATGTTCAGAATTTCTTTGTTTTGGTACTACCTAATACTTAGATGCAAAAATTACATGGAAGGCATGAAAACTAAACAAGAAAGTGAATTTTCCTTCTGTGATCTAGTAAGTGTTGTAGATCAGATTAGAGCAGTCTTAAGTCAATCATTTGGTTCTCTGATGGGCCACTCTTTTTATAGGCCAGTAGACTTTATAATTCTCTCAGCAGCTGCAGATGCAGGTTTGGTCCATACCTGAAAGTGAGAAAGAACAGTTTGTCTAAGTGACTGCTTTCTTCTCTCAGTGAGCCATATGTGTAGGTAGCAAAAAAAATTGTGATGCTTCTTGAACATTTTTAAAGTTATGCTGGCATTCGTTTCTGCCTCTGCGCTGCTTTGAGTAGGGACTGCTGCTGCCTTCTGCCTGTGAAGGAGAACATCTTTGTTCAAAGGAGAGCATCTTTGCTTCGTTTGCATGCTTGATAATTTGCAGTATGGTGCAAGCTTCCTTTAGTACTTGACAACATTGCATCTTTATTTTTGCTTTCAGCAAAAGTAGCCTTTTTTGTTTCTTCTGATTCCCTTTAGGTATATGAAAGAGGTGTTTGCAGATCATTGAACATTCACTTGCCAGCTTTATTACTGAATTGTCTTCAAGATTATCTTAGTGTGTGTAAATGGTCTTTAAAATCGTCCAGCGCTGAGACAGTCAATCCAATCATTTACTAGTGATTTTGGTAGTTAATTCCTGTGTATTGGCAGGAATTTCCGGTCCACGTGAAGAGGCTTGAGGTTATCCTTGTACAAAGGAAACTTGTTTTCTGAAAAACTTAATCAATAGCCTGAGTGGTATTGATGCTCAGTGAGACTGAGAGTTTTTTTTGCACCATACCTGAAAACGTTACTTGCTTCCAAATTCACTGAAAGGCTTGAGATTTTTTTTTTTTTTTTTTGTGAAGATACTTTAAATCACTAAAACAAGTAAACGTCCACTTGATCTGGGAAAAATAAATGTATGATACTTTATAAATTCTCCAGTGGATTAACCAGTGCATAAAAGCCCAACCCAAAACAGCAACAGCAAAACCACACCAAAAAAATCAAAGCCCAGCAGTTTTCAAGTCCCCTTGATGATTTCTTGGCTAACAGTCTTTTTCTAAAAAACGTGCTACTCCGAGTTGAGCAGTGACACCTTCAGCTGTTGAGAGCTGGCTCTGGTTAGCAGCATTCTAGAAGGCTGGTCCATGTGTCAGCATTCCCTGGAGCCAGTACTTGGACAGCACTCGTTACACTTGTAGCCACTTGCTGTATGGAATATTGTTCTGTAGGATGGGAAGAGAGAGGAGTGCGACAAGGAAAAATTACGTCCTGGTAATTGTGTTTGTCGTTACCGTTCTGCTTTTCCCATCCTACCTTCTTCAGTCATCTCTTACAAAATCTTTGTCTTTTCTACACGTTTATGAATCTCTTCTAAGTCAGTTGCGTTTTTGGTCTGCGTGATAAGTGACTGGTTCAGCCTGGCTATTTGCACCTCCTGTGGTTCAGCATGTTTGCCTGCAAGCTCCCTGATAGGTGGAACTGTAATTTTTGCTGTGTGGAATCTTGTCTTATAGGGGTTTTATAGAAGAAGGAGGTCTACTACAACCATAATAACTGGTATGTAAGTTTCCCTTTTCTTTCATAAAAGGAAAAATGACGGTTTGAGTGATCTTTAGTAGTTGAGGTAACTAAATTCCCCAGAAAAAAAGTATATCTTAGAATGAAAAGCTCAGCTAAAGGACAAAAGTCAGATAATATTTAAAGTTCTTAAAAATCTTAAAAAGAAAAAAAAATAAACCAACCTTGCTGTTGACATGCAATGTACATAATTTCCTATTTCCAAATGAGGGTTTTTGCCTTTTCCTCCCTGGCTCAGACACAGGTATTTCGTCATCATGTTCTTAAATGCATTAAATAGAAGATAAAGAAGTTGAAATGGTTCTTTCTTCTATATCGTCTTTCCTGACTTCTCAAAACCCCTCCTGTGTTTCATTTCTTCTGAACAGTTGCACAGTAAAATTGACCTGGGAGAAACAAAGTCTATTCAGAATGGAACCACGAGTTGTGAGGGTTTTATGACCTCAGTTTTTCTTGTTGACTAGTGACAATAAGTATTGAGAAAACACAGTATCACGATAGATCAGAAGCTCCCAATTTAAATCTGAAATGTATGATTTTCTTTCAATCTCATAGGAACAGAGGTATGTTCATGCTACAGACATAATCCATCATTTCACCCTTTCTCATGTGTCCCAAGGCTTAGGATCATTCATGCCAAGAAAACTGGTAAAAGAGATGCTGCGGGCAGTGGGGACGGCGGCGAGGAGCCGCATTCCTTGGAGACCCCCACGCCCGGCCGCAAGCGCCGGCGGAAGGGAGGCGACAGCGACTACGACGACGACGACGATGATGACAGTGATGATCAGGCAGATGAGGATGATGAGGATGAAGAGGACAAAGATGATAAAAAAGGAAAGAAGGCAGAAGTTTGTGAGGATGAGGTGGGGAATTGTCAGTATAGTGAAATATTATTTCCAAATAAGCTAAAACTTATTTTCCTTCTGTTTTTCTGTAATATGGCACTATTTCTCCAAAACGTTGCCAGAAAATGGAGGGAAGAATAACTTACCTTCAAGGTTTAAAAATTTTTATTAGTTTTTTAATATTTTGTTAACTAAAAAACAGAACAATAAAGTTACATGTAACATTCTCTGTTGTGAAGCTTGAGTGATCTTCCTGTGCATTTTTTCCACAACTTCCCCCGGGTTTCTGCCTGACTGTATTTGATCACAAGATGATAAATTTTGTTCCTCAGTGTTGGATACAATACTGAGAAGATTGAAAGATTTTTACCTTGTTGAGCTGATTTTTAATGGAAATGCACAGGCTTCCGCTGGATGGAACCTGATACAAGGCATAAGCAAAAAAAAAACTATGTTTTAAAGCACTTGGTGTTGCGCTGGGTGTTTTTTGGCAAACAAAAAATATCCATTCATACAAGGTTCAAAGGTTTTTAAGACTACTTGAACAATGCATGTATCCAACTTACATGAACTCAGATCTTTGCATACACCCTTAATTAGAAACTCAGCTAATTTCTAGAGTAGGAATAGCCCTTTGTGCTGTTATTCTGGCTTTATTTCAAGTATTAACATTTGTATGAATTTAAGAGAATATCTTAGAGGAGAGCCCAAAATTCTTAAAAGTAATTAAAAATTTAAAAAGAGTAATATTTAGATGTATAATTTCAAGTCCATCCCTTAATCCTTTTCCCTCTTGTACAATCTCCTGTTGGTGCACTGGGCGTTTCGTAGACAAAATTCCAGTAACTGTTCAGAAATTAATTTTCTGATCTACCAGAAGTTCCATTGCATTTGTCTTTGATGTGATATTTCAGAAGGCTTTTCTCTGGTACACTTCTACGGAGCCAAGAAATAAAAGACTTGTATCTTACAGTGTAGGTGATTTTGGCCATATTCTTTTGGAAACCTACTGTTATCTCCAAAGATTTTGTTCAATTAAATTGAAACTCTTGTCATGGAAAAGACTCATTTTTAAACAGGAAAGAAGAAGACAACCACAGACTTAATGAGTGCTTTCTTCTTCAAAATTCAGCAGGATTGATGCTGTAACTTTTATAGCAGAGTTATAATTGAAAGTGGCTCTACAATTTTATGTAGACGTTGAGATAAAATGCAAGTGTGGACTAAACAAAGACTTACTGATAGGATTTTAAGAGATGGCATTATTTCATGCATGAGAAACTTAAAATTATTTCGACTATCTAAAAAGCTTCATAGAAACTAAGATTAAATTCTGCAGTGTTGTGCACTAACTGAGTTACTTCCAGTTTTTAGCAAACATGAGCTTTCTCCTTTGTTCACATCTGGGGTGGTTTGAAAAGAGTATCTGCTTTTCAGTTATGCTGTTGCTAGTGTAATATATTGCACAAGCACACAATTTGAACTCTTTTTTTAATCTTTAGTATTTTCCTCTTATTTTCTGTTACATGCTTTTACTGTAGTAATGATAAGACATAGTCATATGATTTTATCTATGAATTTATGAAATAAATTTGGTGGTTATAGGATGATGGGGACCAGACAGCAAGTGTTGAAGAACTAGAGAAGCAGATTGAAAAACTGACAAAGGTGAGAGCTCATTACTCTTTTTTTCTACTACAGATGTGATCACTGGGTGTCATGAGTTAGTATATTAAGCATCATTTTCAGTGCTCCAACTTAATATCAATTGCAGTCAGTATCTACTCTTATTTTGTGAAAGCATGAATGATGCTCTGATTCATGACGTCTGAACCGTGAGTTCAGTCTGGTGGCACTAAGTGGAGGTCACTCAAAAGGCAGTTAATTGTAGTAGTTGATAATATATTTGCACTTTGGTGAATGAAATGTAATTTTTATCCAGATCTACTTCATATATCCCTGTTTGTTGATCCTAGGAAGTGCTGACACATTTTGCATGAGAAGCAATGGCTTCAGTTATACAATGGATTGTGGTTCTCATGCGCTCTTTCCATCCTGGTTTCTGCAGTTGTGCCCCAAGCCAGTGCAGAGCTGTCTGGGCTTCACATTTTGAAAGAAGCAGCAATAGACTAGGAAGACAAATGTAAATGAGAAAGATGTAATGCTGTAATTAGGGGTACTCATGGCCCGTGTTTTAATTGTTCCTATTAGTAAAATTGCCATTTAAGGCTTTTTGTGTGTTGGTTTCTCTCATCTTCTAAATTGCAGAAAATTAGCAGTCCAGGATTCTTCCAGCAGTGTCAATTTAGCAGAGCAAGAACTGAATAAACAAACTGACGTTCTCATTGGCCCCCTCAAAGAGCTGTGTTATGTTCAAAGACAGAGTTTATTTTTGTGTATTGTTGTTGTCATTCTTCTATGAACAGTTAAAATCTCTCACTAGTCTCCCATCAGCAGTTGTACTATCTGTCTTCAGGGCTCTGTTTACCATTTGCTGATGCTGTGTAATTGTTAGGATTTCTGCTGTTCTTGTGCAATGAAATCTTTCTTTGATCCACTGCTTTTTGAGAGTCAGGGATAAAAAGACAAGGTGCACAATTGCAGTGTGTTTTTAGAGGAAAACGGATAAACCTAGGCTGAGCCCAGGGAGTGCTTTAATTTATTTCTTTTTTTTAAGGAAGCTTTGTAAGTAAAATCAGCAAGGCAGCAATCTTGAGTAGAATATCGCAACACAGATACACCACGATCTCCGAGAGGGCCTCCTTGTCTGACCCTTGAACTTCTGTTCGGTCTGCCAGCCAGATGTTTTCTGTAATAATGGGATTGTTTTCCCCCCACTGATTTATAATGCTCTCTGTTTTTAAATAGCAACAAAGCCAATACAGGAAGAAGTTATTTGAAGCTTCGCACTGTTTGCGCTCGATGATGTTTGGTCAGGACCGCTACAGGCGCCGGTACTGGATCCTGCCCCAGTGTGGTGGGATTTTTGTGGAAGGCATGGAAAGTGGTGAAGGTAAGAGCCTAAAAGGTGGTGGCACACAGAGACACGCAAGGCCAAGACATGCTGCCCATCTCAGAGGTGTTTGTGCAGCACGATCTTCACCCTCAGGCTGCTGTCTGGAGTAGAGTTCTCCAGTCAGGGGCTTTCTGGTATCTCTTTCTGGTTCTGAAAGATCAGGTAATGCCTTTCAAAATGAGGATTAGTATTTTGGAAACTTTCAGTTGTTACACTTCTACATATTATGCTTTTACCTACCTGCAAAGTTTTTTGACTCTTTCTGAACTATTTCACCTTTCCCTATGGCAGTGACCTCTGTGTATGAAAATTAGGAACATTTTGTTTATTTTGGTTCTGTAGCTGGCTGTGTATTTAATGAAACAATCAGTTGCAGAAATAAACTTAGGACTGTAAACATTGCACTCCCTTGATATCACCAGAGGGGCTTCTCGATGAGGTGTGCAGAGTCCTGCAAAAAGAAAGTTGGCAAAAATTAGTGCCTTTCAGAGATTTGCACTGGCAAACTGCTTCAGATGTGTGAATCCAGTAGCATGTTAGCTATGTTGAGGTGGTTTTTCCTAGAGTGTTCAGTAGTGTTTAAATATGTAGGCCTAGAAACTTGTTTCCTCTGCAAAGCATGCTGCAAAGTGAAAAGGGGTTTCATTAACAACAGCAACTATAGCAAAGGCATGAGAATCTTAACACGTGTTGAGCCAAAATTCAAACAATGATTATAAAAACTTCATAACTTCTGTTACATGTAATCTGTGCTTCTTGTACCTTTTTAGGTCTAGAAGAAATTGCAAAAGAAAAAGAGAAGTTAAAAAAGGAAGAAAGTATGCATATCAAAGAAGAAGAATTTGAAACAGATGAAAAAGTACATTGCTTAGCTGCAAGTCACTGTGCGCAAAAGGAAAATCTGAAAGAAAAGGACAGCACCAACCTGTTTTTACAAAAGCCTGGGTCATTTTCAAAATTAAGCAAACTGTTAGAGGTAGCAAAAATGCCACCTGAGTCTGACACTATGTCCCCAAAACCTAATGGCAGTGCAGCAAATGGCTGCACATTATCTTATCCAAGTAACTCAAAAAACTCTCTCTGCAGTCTGCAACCCGCTGTGTCACAAAGCTCCATCGAGAAGTCTGATTCTAATAATCTTTTCAGTCCTAATGCCAGTGGGACAGGAAAGTTTTACAGTTCTCCACTAATGGCAAATGATCAATTGTTAAAGACTCTCAGTGAGAAGAGCAGGCAGTGGTTCAGCCTGTTGCCACGGGTGCCCTGTGATGACACCTCGGTGACCCGCGTGGACACAGCCGCTACTGCAGCTCCGCTCACTCCTCAGTCACCACCATCAAAGTCACCTTCACCTGTTCCATCTCCTCTTCTGGGCTCAACCTCTGCACAGTGTCCCATGGGATTAAGTCCTTTTGCATTGTCACCGCTGCAGGTAAATAAATTAATTTTTGAATGGCTTGAATTTGCAGAGCTTATTTGGGCAGGATGTCTGTTTATACAAATTATTTCTCAGAGCTGCAATCGTTATATCTGCATTTCTATTTTTTTTCCTGTTTCTAGATGTTAGTAACTAAATGCAGAAGTTTTATAATACTAGATTATGATGTTTCAAGTAAGCCAATATATGATATTTTGCGCATGTATTTCAGGAAATAATTTGGCTTTTAGGATGTTGGCTACTGGTATTAAATGAAAAGCAAGTAAATACAAACTAATTTTTGGAAGTGTAGCAAACCAAACCCTACCTTTAGAAGCTATTGTTTTTTACCATTAACCAGGATCTAGTAAGAAGTATTACATGGTAGTATTATATTTGTTTTTCTGAAACTAATTGATGTACTGAGTAAAAGCTTTCTTTGTGTTCTGATTATTGTTTAACAAATAGCATCCTAATCATAATTCAGGTTTCTTGGTTATAGTAATGGTAGTTGTGCTCTGTAGCAGATGAAGACAGGACTACCTATAATGGGACTTCAGTTTTGTGGATGGCCTACAGGAGTTCTTACTTCAAATGTTCCATTTCCATCTCCTTTACCTGCTCTTGGATCAGGGCTGGGGTTATCAGAAGTGAATGGTAACTCATTCTTGGCATCTAGTGTTCCTGCAAGTAAAAGTGAATCACCAGCACTACAAGCTGAAAGAGTATCTTCTACCCCTTCTACAGCAGCTGAAGTAGTCAAGCCTGTAGATTATCCTAACCCAAAGCCTATACCGGAAGGTAAGTGTAATGCAACACTAAGATGATAATTTCTGCAGTGCCTCTATCATGTTACAGTTCTTTAATAATTTGCCTCTTGATTTTCTAATCTGGTCATGTGTGATCACATTAAAAAAAGCACCTGCAAAGTCTTTATATGCTTGTCTTGATTTAGAAATGCAGTATGGGTGGTGGAGGATTACTGATCCAGAGGACCTAAAATCTTTGCTTAAAGTGCTGCATCTCAGGGGAATAAGAGAAAAGGCCTTACAAAAGCAAATACAGAAACACATGGATTATATCACTCTGGCCTGCATCAAGAACAAGGATGGTATGTAGTTGATATTTATGTTACACATGACAACTGGCATGGAGCTCTTTGGGATATGTTTAACAGGAGAGTTAAAGTAATGGTTGGAGAAAAAAGGTAAAGGTCTCCTTATCTGTAGTTGCCTTTTCACCAGCCTTGTTCTGGAAAGTTACTGGATTAGAGAAATGCCATTTAATCTAAATAGTTCTAGTGGTATAAGTAACCTTCTTAAGCTCTGGTAAGCTTCTGAAGCTCTTTCCATTTCTGACATTTGGACTTTCCTTCCCCTTCTTCTTTAAATTGCAAGTTTGAAAGCATACAGAATTGGTTGTCCATAGTGGGTATTTTAAGAATAGTATACTTATACAACAGTTCTTCAGCATTTGCCTGGAGTAATGGGTAAATCATCTTGAATTTACCAGTGCAGTTGTAATGCTAATTAAAATAATAAAAATGTGATTCTCAAATACAGTTGCAATTATTGATATCAATGAAAATGAAGATAACCAGGTAACTCGGGATGTTGTGGAAAACTGGTCAGTAGAAGAACAAGCTATGGAGATGGATCTTGCTATTCTTCAGCAGGTGGAAGATCTAGAGAGGAGAGTTGCATCAGCTAGTTTACAAGTTAAGGTAAAACCAACTTTCAGTAAAATGTCTCTTTAAAATAAGTGGTAAGAATTTAAAGCGAATAACAGTCTTTGTGTATTGGTAAGTGCCTTATTATTCCATCCTAATTGCCTGCAAATGAAACAAACACATTGTGCAGTATCATGGAGGTTTGTGTTTGGAACATTTTATTTCAGTTCAGTCCTCAGCAGAAGATGCTCAGAATGGCAGTTCCTGGACAGTGTTCTCCTACAGTGCAGTTCTGTGTACATTTTGTTAACCTTAATGCATAACCTAATGCAAAGACTGTATTTCACAGAGTGCCTAACTCTCAGGGGATTTGCCACAGTTCTGCCTGGTTTGTGTGATTGTTGCTGTTAACGCTTTCAGAAATGCCTACAAGTGCATCAGAATAATTTGCTTGAGTATTGTAGAGCCATGAACATGTAATGGTTATGAGTGTGATAGAGTTAAGAATTCTCTGGATTTTGTAATTTTTCCAAGGTGGGTATAAGGTTAACTAAATGCATGTGTTTGGTTATAGTATGGGTGCAGTGTTTGGGATCTAGTTTTTGGCATGAGATGGATGTTACTTTGCTGTGTCCTGATGCTGCTTCCTGAGCCTACTGAACAGGTAGACCTGTTCTGATGTTTCAATCAATAGAACAGGGTACTTGACAAGGGGATAAGAATGCAGACTGTTGCAGAGAGGTCCCTTCAGAAAGTTCAGTAATGCTTCTATTTCTTGATTAATTATTTTAGTTCTCTGGATATTTTGGAAAATGTCTCTACAGATGGATTACAAGTAACCAAGATCTACTGGGAACAGCGCTTCAATTACTTAGTTTGATTCCATGAAACAGTTCCTGTGTTTACACACTGAGTTAACAGCAACCAATAAATGCCCAAACCTTTCTATTGACATAGGGTTGGCTGTGTCCTGAACCTGCATCAGAGAGAGACGACTTGGTATATCGTGAACATAAATCAATTACTAGATTGCCCAAGAAGCACGATGGGGATTGTGCTGGAGGCGGAGAAGGCAGTGCCAGCTCTCTAGAGCGGAGGAGTGACAACCCTCTAGATATAGCTGTAACCAGGCTCGCTGACTTGGAGCGGAACATAGAGCGAAGGTATCTGAAGAGCCCCTTAAGTACCACCATTCAGATCAAACTGGATAATGTGGGCACAGTTACTGTCCCTGCTCCTGCACCATCTATTAGTGGTGATGGTGACGGGTAGGTTTTTGAGATTAACTTGAAAAATTATTGTGCTTCTTTGCTAATTGGAGCCTATTTTCTTATTGCCTGTTATCTATGTACTTTCTTGTATGTCTGTGATCCTTATGGATCATGTTATTCTGCATGATGCTTTGTAAAGATTTTTTTTGTTACGTTTGTTAATAATCTTGCAAAGTTACCTTACATTTAACTGGTTGTGACTAAGCTTTGAGGCACGTAGCCACAGTCTGTGCACTACATGAAATTTAGTTGCTTAAACCTTATACTTATTGGCTGTGTACGTTTTGTCATTGCTTGGCTTTCAGTGTGATAATGATTGTCCCACGTTTAAAAATGAGCAAACATGGGTGTGACCTACTTAATTTGCCTGTGTTTTAATGCAGAACTGAAGAGGATATTGCTCCAGGGCTAAGGGTGTGGAGAAGGGCACTGTCAGAAGCCCGCAGTGCTGCCCAGGTAGCTCTGTGCATTCAGCAGCTACAGAAATCAATAGCATGGGAAAAATCCATTATGAAAGTTGTAAGTATCTAAACTTTTTTTTGCTCTATCCAGTTTTTCAACTTCAGGCATTTTAAGTTGAATAATGCGTTTCTTATTACTTCATGTAAAACCTCACACAATTGAACTGTACATTGTGCACAGGTGAATAAACCTAATGGAAAAGATTGCCCCTTGCTTACCAAATTCAACATCCCAAACTTGCTAAGATAGAAAGCTCTTGTAAATGGTTACATTATTTATTATGGTAATTATTTTTGATGATGACATGGAGGTAAAAGTCATCTTGTTCCATCTGATGAAACATACTCTTTCTAATGGAGTCTTTCTCGCCTCACCTGACCTGTGACACAAGTTTTACAGAGGTTCAACATCATATATCCTTCATTAAGGATTTCGTTTTTCAGAAATTTGAGATGCTCCAAATATGCAGCTTCTTTGCATGCAGAGTTCTTACAACTGAACAAATTGGGCAAGTGTATGAGGAGACAAGCTGAAATATCTGTTTCCTGGTGCACTCACCAAGTCAATCTATGTCAACTATATATACAAAATAAGCACGCAAAGGGGATATGTCAAAATTTGCACAGACCTCTGAACCTCAGATTCCTGAAAACAAGACTTAATGCTACAGCAATAGCAACTATGATGTGATCAAGTATGACAAGTGGTGTGTAGTGGGTGGCAAAAGTGACTCTTCCATTTGTACTCCTTTTCCTGGTTTTAAAATTTGTGTCAGTCCTATTCAGATTCTAATTACATCTGGGCAATTAAAGGATTATTTAAATAAAAGCTATAATTTCAGGCTGCACTTTTGAGTTTATATAGCGGTTAGTTTTAAGCAATATTTTTAGGGCAAAGAGCTTATGAATTTGGTAGGAGCTTATGAATTTGCCTGAAAAGGCATTGGAATGTTTCAAGATGAAGTAATTTATATTCAGAAAAAAATGTATCTCTCTCAATTTGGTTTAAATATTTCCTGCATTTAATTACAACACAGGTGGTTAGAGAAGGGTGCTTATAATGCCAAGGTTGTGGATTCAGTCCCTGGATGGGCCATTCACTTAGGAGGTGGACTCGATGACCCTCATGGGTCCCTTCCAACTCAGAGTATTTTGTGATACCAGTAAACACATGTATTTGGTGAAAATATTTGGAGATTTTTTTAAGTTCCTGAAAAAGATTTCTAGAAATAGCAGATTAGCAAAATCACATAATACATGTAAGAAAATTGACTGTCCTTTAGATATTTTTAAGTTAGTGTGAATTTTATGACATGTTGCGATCATTTGTTTTGCTTTACTGAATTTGTTTGTGGGGTCCTTGGATAATGATGTGGAAATACTCTTGTAAAATATAAATGTTCTTTATTAAATAGCAACATACGTATACAGTATGGGCATAAATGAAGAGAAGATTTCTTAGCTAGTATGTTTGGGCCAAGAGGTTTAGGTAGGTATACGTTTACTTCTCACAGACATTAATGAATTGTAAGAAGTGCGCATCTTTCTTTGTACTCTAGGAATACCTGTCTTAAAATAAATGAACTGCTTTTCCAACATGTTCCCCAAATGTAGCCTTTAAATTAGTTCCTTACATACTCGGTCTATTCTTCTATGGATTTGATCATTAGCAGATTCTGATGGAAGTTAAATCAAAGTATTTTTGAGAGTGAATTTGTGTGTTTGAAGGAGGAGGGTAATTTAGGTACCATTTATGTGATTCAAATTTTAAAAATTGAATTAAACCCATTTTTCATGAATTGCAGTACTGCCAAATTTGTCGAAAGGGAGATAATGAGGAACTGCTGCTCCTTTGTGATGGTTGTGATAAAGGCTGTCACACCTACTGCCACAGACCCAAGATCAGCACCATCCCAGATGGGGACTGGTTCTGTCCTGCCTGCATAGCAAAGGTAACTCTCCTGTCAGGATGAAGGGACTGCTTTATTGTGTGTGGTAGAGTTACAGGTCTATCACTGCTTTTTTTCAGTGAAAATAGTGGTCTGTATGTTTTATGGGGGACTCCCATTAAATTATGAGATTAGTAGTTCTCTTTAATTTGTATTTTAGTGGCAGTGAAGGCTACAGTTTTTTTTTTTCTAACCTGTGGGCTCTTTAATGTAAGTAGGTACAGAATTTTCAGGCTAATTCAAAGCCATAATTTTTAATTTGTTTTAAAATGTGTTCATTATTTGTTTTTCAAATTCCATCACTAAGTGTTGACAGACCAGTGTCGCAGGGTCTGTTTTAAAAGAAAAAGCAGAGAAAAAACTTAGTTAATTTTTTTTTGTATGTTTATATCAGTCATTAGGTAATGGACTAATATTTGTCTAAAACGATGCCAACTTGGTTGTTAGGACATACTGTTTTACTAATTTGAATGTCAGGTGCTGTGTTGTTACAAGTTGAGAACCTGCTCATGAGTACCAGGAATTTCTGCAGCCTTATTTGCCTTCAGAGAAGAGCAAAAAAGGAATAATCTCTAATATTAAATACTGAATTTATTTTGGTGCTTCTGTTTCTGATCTTCATTGCTGTCTGTCAATGATAACAGAGGTTTCTGTAATTTCTATTACTTATTTCAGTTCTTTCTATTGTAGGCAAGTGGTCAAACTCTAAAGATAAAAAAGCTTCAAATTAAAGGTAAAAAAAGCAATGAACAAAAGAGAAGCAGGAAATTAGCAGGAGAAACAGAGGATGAAGACTCTGCAACTACAAGTGTTGCCTTAAAAAGAGGAAAAACAGACACTAAAAAAAGAAAGATGGATGAAAATGTTTGTGTCAGCCAGTTAAAGCAAGAAAATTGCACTGCTGTTAAGAAACCTAAGAGAGACGGAGACTCCAAGGACCTGGCTATATGCAGGTAAAGTATCAGATGCTAAATGCAGGGGTAAGTCTTGTTTAAACAAGTAGTACTCAATCCTTTATCTTCTCTTCTGGGGAACAGGAATGCTGTACTTTGACAAGTGTATACACACATCCTGTGTGTGTGTACATTTTGTATGTGTGTATGTACACATCGTATGTGTGTCTGCTGGGAGAATGCTTCTCTCAGGACTGGTAGCAGTGACCCCCAGCAGCAATGGCACCAACACCTTTCTCAAGGCTACCAAAGCCAATGCCCGTGGTGTTCCAAGGGACACACACAAACCATCCGCTGTGGTAGCATTGCTGCTTAGTCAAAAGAGACTTAGTTTAGCCTTGTCACAGTCTTGGAAAGTCAGTATTAGCAGTTGGTTTGCAAATGGTTTACACTGAGGATCAAAGTTCCAGGACCATCTTTTCTTTTGGGATGTTCATCATTGGAATTTCATCTCACACAGGTTGCCTGGAGAGAACTTAATGCTATTTTAGTTACTCAGTTGTCTGTCTACATGTACATTGCTCTCAGCCTTGCACAGGGTGTGTAGTAATTATGTCGAGACAGACTGGAATCACCACCCGTTCTTTATTAGAAAACTTTTCATGCCTTCTTTCAGCTTACTTCTCTCAGGCAATTCTGACTCCTTCCCTCAAGGCAACTTAACACAGTACTTACTGACTCCTTTTCTTACAGGCAGCTCTGACTCCTCCTCTCCTCTCTGCAAGATCCCTTCTTCCTTCTACGTGACTGGCTAACCCCAAGCTGTCCCTTTCCTGGCCGCCTTGCCTTGTCTGTCCCTCACACAGCATCTTCTGACCTTGTCTGTCCCTTGCACCGCCACATCCCTTCCTCCTCAGAGCCAGTGCACAGCCAGCACGCTCCGTCCCAAACTGCGGCACTCTCTCGGTCTCAAGCTCCAACTGCAGCTGTAACTCGTGGCCAGCTAGCCCACTCTTCTATAACACCATCCTCATTGGGCAGGCAAGGCTGTTTGACTGCTCAGTGATCAGCACAGCTGTAATTCGCTGGGAGAGATTGCCTCCAGTACTATCCTTGGAACCTATCTTCCCACAGGCGTGCAGAATAAACTGCTTTCCTTTCATAAAGGGAATATTTTAGCAGTTCATAGGGAATTAATGTAATAGTGAAAACACTGTGCATGTATGAACAGTTTAAAAATACTGATTTGAAACCTTATTTTATTCAGCATGATTCTCTCAGAATTGGAAACTCATGAAGATGCCTGGCCTTTCTTACTTCCTGTAAACTTGAAACTTGTTCCTGGTTATAAGAAAGTTATTAAAAAACCTATGGACTTTTCTACTATTAGAGACAAGCTAAGTAGTGGACAGTAAGTAAACCTATTGTAAATTTTACTTTACATTTTTAAAATATTTGACCACTAAATTCAATACATTTTTAAAATTAGCTAAACTATATTGTTCTGCTCTGACACATCTGTGATTACTTTTACAGTCAAAATAAAAACTGTGAATTGTAAGCTTTCATCTTTGCCATATCCAAGTGAAATAGCATGTTGGATGGGAGAATGTGTGGAACTGGCTGAAAAACAATAAAACTGCTAAGTCAAATGCACCAAAACAATCAACAGGAAGGCTTTTTTCCCCTCATCTTTTTTTCATGGAGACATCTTGGTGTTCCTGCATGTCAGAGAGAATCAGCTGTGTAGGTTTAAGCTGCTGGAGTCCCTGTAAATGATGTGCCTGTGGAGTGAATTGCCAGCTCTGTTGTGGATAACACTCCTGTAATGGTGGTTAATTGTTTTATAGTCCTACAGTAAGACTGCACAGATTCTGAAGAGAAGACCACACTACTTGCCTCCGTGTCCCTTCCATCCTTGTTAATACCCCTGTACTCTAATGGATCTGTGAAGAGGGACCCTCTGCAGTGCCTGCCAGCTCCACACACAGCAGCTTTACTAAGATGGGTAGCACAAGGAGCTTTTTAATGTCTTCAGGCTTTTTCTCCCATGAATATGAGATCTAAATGCTCCCCATGTGCTCATTCATATCAGTAGACTTGTAACTTTTCTTTTTAATAATTCCTGTGAATATTGGAACACTCTTTGGGCCATTCAGGGGTATGTTCAGAGTAAAAAGAATTAGCAAAGACAGTGTCACAGGATTATCTGGGCAGCCTTTTTTTCTACCCATTTGTTTCTCATTTAGATAAATTCAGCTCTGTCCAATCCTGAGCCCAAGAATAGATGCCTAAATGGAAAATAGCCATAGCATTGTAACTAGAAAGCTGTTGAAGAGAAGGAGAAAACTTTTAGTTTTCTAAAAGTTTGTTTTCCAGTACAGGCATGAAATTGCACCTTACGAAACTTCAAAGGAAAATAACAAAACAGTAACGAGAGAGTATTTCCTTTCACTGATGTTCATTTTCTTGTTAGAAATTCTGATTTAAATTCTTACTTAAATATTTTCTCATGTAGTTGTAATATTTTTTCCCTTTGATTCTCTATGTTCCAAAAATCATTCACTTTTTTCTTCTTTCAGGTACCCTAATCTTGAAGCATTTTCGCTGGATGTTAGGCTTGTTTTTGACAACTGTGAAACTTTCAATGAAGATGATTCTGACATAGGCAGGGCTGGCCACAACATGAGGAAGTATTTTGAAAAAAAATGGACAGAGATTTTCAAAGTGAGCTGAAGCTACTAGAACTCCTTTTTTTCTTTTCTTTTCTTTTTTTTTTTTCCATTAAGTGAGGACTGATAAGACCAGCAATGTGAACTATATTTACATGGAAGTGCAAGGCACATACGTAACTAATCTTTTCCTTCAAAATATCACAGAGTTGTGATACTAGTTTTAAAGGCTTCACTCCTACAGCAACCATGGCCCCTTGGTTATTGGTTTGTGTGTTTTAACAAACTAGGTAGAACAGGGAAGCACACCCAAAGAATTTCAAAGAAAAGGGTGTTATAGTGCAATAGCAATTTATCAAAACGCACTGAATATTCAACCACCAGAGCTCTACTTGGGGAAATGGTTCTCTTTTCCCATTCAATAAATATCTATTTTTCTTTTTTTTTTTACTTTGTAGTTTATTTTTTAGTGAATGTATTTAATTTTATGAATTATTTATGATTATACAGCATTCAGAATCTTCGTTTTCTGTGAAAAGGAAGAACTAGAAAATTGCTTTAAATGTTGAAAATGCAACAAGGAATGTTTTAAAATATAAAACAAAGCCAAGTAAAACTGTTTACACTGATGTGCTGTGAAAGCACTAAAAATTAAACTTTACTGTAGAGTTACAAGTACATTTATATATATGTTGCTGCATCACTTGTGTAGTTAAATTGTATTTCAAGACAGTGAAGAAAAATTGAGACATGTATATACTGTTCATTATTGTTTATATTAAGTCTTGTTTTAAATATGTATGATGTGTACATATTGTTTGCAGACATTTTTGTTTATGCCTTAGGAGGATGGTAGCATTTTATTTTAGTCTTAAGGTAATTATAGCTCTATGGCTTGTACAGTAATTATCCTCTACCAACACTGTGGAGTCTCCTTAATCTTGGTAGTGCCTGCCTTTAAAACAGGGTGTAGGGGATATTAGTTTTCCATTTTTCTATTTTGTTACATAATTTCAAGCCCCCATGGCCCAAATTCAAGTATAATCATTTGTATCCATGTGGAAGAAAATTGTGACAATTTCCTACGCACACAGTATTTTTTCATAGAAACATTTCCCTCCATTTGCCTTGCCACAGAATAACAAAAGAAGACATTTGTAACCACTGTGTTTTATCTACTGTGTGTTGTGGTGGCCTGTTGGGGCAGATAGATCGAATTTTTTTTGTACTAATGTTAAGAGTACTTGAAGTTTTATTTAAAAGAAATGTTGTGGAAAGGTAGCATTCTTTTTCTTTTCCTTTTTTAGGAGTGTTATTTTTCACTAGTGTGTGGCACGGATACAATAAAAGACTGTTTTGCAAACCAGATTTTCTTGGCAATTTTAATACTTCAGGTCCTGTGTATACAGATTTTTTGGTTTGGGGTATTTTTTAGATAATATCTTGGGAGTCTTGCATTTAGCATTCAATTCTTTTTATGACGCATCTAATTCTCCTGGGCTTTTAATGGTAGTTCATAAGGAAGAGTTGCCAAGCCAAGTCAGAGAGCGGTTCCCTGCCTGTAAATAAAGGAGGTATGCCAGGGTGATCACTGTCCTTACAGACATGGAAATGCACACGTTTGGTCATGTTTCTGAAAACCACTGGCCATGTAAGGTTTTGTCCCTTTTTTTGGCTGTAGAAGGACATTAATCATAATCCTTGCTCTCACTGAAGAAAATAGAGGAATTGCAAACAGATATTGTGGAGCCACAATACCTGTAGTTCTCTCACAAATAATGTTGGGAGGGGTGTTGGTTTTTGCTTTGAAACTAGGTCTGCCGTGTTTGAGTCTTAGTGCCTATTTTTTAATGAATGTTTCCACTGCTTCCCTCAGAATATCTTGTTCGGTAATATTTTCCATTATTCCAAAGTCTTGTTAGAATAATCTGTTATTACTTTGAATAAAAAGATCACATTTGTGTGTCAGACAGTCTTGCGTGCTGACGTGAGCTCCCACGTGAGTGTTCCATGCCTTTCCTTTTCATGACGTTTCTGAAGACTTCAGTAAAGAGATTTGCTGATGTACCACCAGTATGAAGATTAATCACTGTTTTGAATTTATGATGGCAAGCTTGTAAGAAGGTGTTGTAAATATGCTTAGGTAATTTGGAAATTGAGTTCTTCAATGATTTTTTTTTCAGATTCTGTACTGGTTAATGCTTTGTCTGTAATACTAGAACTGTTAGTTTTCTGAAATGTCAGGTTGCCAGCTACATTACATACAATATCTATAATACAAGTTGCATTTTTTTCAGCTTGTATCCCAATTCAGCTGAACACCTGGGAAGGTGGCAACAGCTGCTGTAGTGATGACAGTAAGACAAACATCACCTCTCTCTACCTTGACATGGCCAGTGTATTGCTTTCCTTGCTAACAGCCAGTGTGTTCATTATTCTTGCAGTAAAATTAAATTTACAGGAAATACTATATTTGAATGGCCGGCTGAGTAATGCATATGCCCTCATATCCATAGAAAAGAACAGGGATTTAACCACTAGAAAAATCTTTGTAATGTTTCCTCTTTATTAATTTTTTATTCTGTTGATGTTTGTATGATTTTGTAAGAGGAAAACTTTTCCGTGTGCTCTCATCCTTTTGAACAAAATGTGACAGTCCTAGAGAATTAATTCTGAAACTTTCAAACTTACTATTTTATAAGTACCGTAATGGCACTCAATGAAGAATGTTTTGGTTGAGTGTGGGTGCTCTTTTGTCTCATCCATTGCTTTGAAAAAAACGGGATGATAAAAAAGCAGCTGAAACTCAAAGTATGTATCTTTAAAAGGAGGTTTAAAGCCTTCGTTTTAATAGTGGCTGTCAACCTAGGATTCAAAACAATGAAGGGCCAGGCTTCCAGGCGTGGTTCAGAGTGTGCAGTCAAATAATGTACTATAAAACAGAGTGTGAGATGGTACAGACTAAACACGGAAGCATTTAGGGAATGCTCCTTGGGCACAGTGATTCCGAGAAAGTGGCTTTGTCTTCCTCAAAACGTGTGGGTGCCGGCGAAACCATTTATTATGCGTGAGCTGCTGAGCGTGTATGTGGAGAGGGGGCCCGATATTGTAAATTACCTGGCGGCTGCTGGGCCTGAGGGAGCGCTGTTTGCGGGAATTCCCTGCGCTCTGCGCCGTGCCGCGCCTCTGGCGGGCGGAGGCCAGGCTGGGGCGGTCACCGCGTCCATCTCAGCGGCGGAACTGGGATCTCAGCGGCCCCGCTGCCCGCTCGGACACGGCCGGCGCCCGCCAGTGCGCGGGTCTGAGGGCGCGGCAGTGGCCGGGAGCATCCGTCCCGCCGACCTCCCAGAGGCGTTGGCAGCGGCCGCGCCCACGCAGGGTTCGTGCCGAGGCGGCCATAGCGCTTTGGTTGTTGTGCGGCTCCGGGCCGGAGCTGAGGGCGGAAGGTCGCGCGATGCGCGCCCGCGCTGCCTCAGGGCCGGGACCAGTGGCGGCGGTGAGAGCGGGAAACACAGAGCCGGCTCCCCCCGCGCCCGGCGGGCAGTGGCGCGGCCCGGAGCGGGGTGGGTCGGCCCGGGCCGTACCATGCCGGGAGGCTTGGGGGCACCACGCGTGCGCAGCTGTCTGGACCGTGCGGGTGGCTGAGGCAGGAGGCTCACAGCCGGAGCGCGGGAGGGGCGGCCGGGATCCCCTCACGGCCGGGCCTGGTGGCCGCGGGGCCCCCGCGCAGCCTGGGCAGGCTGCTGCTTACCCGGCTCCTGCCGCTGGAGCTCGGGGTCGCTGCGCCGACATTCCGACCCGCCGGCGCGCTGGGTTGGGTGCGGAGAATTGTTGTAGCTCCTTCTGTGGGCAGGTGCTGCTGGTTTATGGATTGTAAGGAAAAATATGAATTTGTCAGAGGAGATGATGCTGTGGTTCTGAACAACTCTCTGGTGACGAATGCTCCCGCTGCTCCTCCATCCCTCAGTCGATTTATTGATCCTGAAACCTCTTGTTTTAAGATTTGCTTTCCTGCAGTGAGCTCCTGAAAGTCTTCTGACAGTGAGATCAAGGTGCCTTTTTCAGCTCATCTTTCCAGATGTCAAGCTTCGTCTGACTCTCCGGTTTGTCGTAGTTGAAGAAACTATGTTTATTTTCTTTCTGCAGCTATGTTATTGATACTACTTCATCTGTTTAGTGGTTTTCAAGATCGTAGTTGTGAAACTGAGCATCCTGAAGCTAAAGTAGGTTGTGTTCAATGATCTGGTCTTTAACTAAATCGTGGCCCATACACTGTCTGAAGAGAGCAAGTGTTTTGCCCTTACACATGCACCTTTGAGTCTGTGTGTATACGTACATACCTCTGCATGTGTGCATGCATTTATACATACTTCCATGGCCACATACATGCAAACATACGTGTGTGTGTATGTTTCTATGTAAAAAAAAAAGAAGCGTGAGTATATATGGTTTTGTTTGCAGATGTGTCAGCACTGAAGTTATTATTCAGAATGAAGCACTTATCTGTAACAGCAGACTATTATTTAAGTTAACTCAATATAAATAGTATTACTGTTTTTTTTCATTATAATCAGTTTATAAGAGCTGCGGGCACTTCATATTGTGCTTCCTTATTCTCAGGAAGCTTGTCTGTGATGTGCAGCATGGGGAGTAAGTGGTTGGAATATACCTCTTTGGGGATTTCCTTGACCTCAGAAGTGTAAATCACTTATCTGATACAATTTAAACTGGTTCCAGTGGTTTTAAGTCCTGGAAAAACGCACATGAAGTTCACATTGCCTTTTGTTGTTCTGTGTAGCAGCAAGTGCAATTTCTGGAGAGGTTCCAGTTCTGATCACCCAATTGATACCCATATTTTGACTTAAATGTTTTAGTCAGTCTGGTCAAACCTTGGTTTGTATACTACAAGTATGTGGTATTGCGCTGGTGTTTTGCAGTCAATACTGTTGCTATCTGTCAAAGTAAGCAGAAGCGAGCTCTTGGACAAAGTCAAAAAAGGAAGATGCAAGCAAGGACAGGTAACCAGGAAGGAATACAGAGAGGTCGTTCAAGCAGTCAGGGATTAGGTTGGGAAAGCTAAAGTCCTGATGGAATTAAATCCAGCCAGGGATGTCAGGAGCAACACAAAAAGCTCCTATAGGTATGTTAGTGATAAAAGGAAGATCAGGAAAAATGTGGGCCCTCTCTGGAAGGAAACAGGAGACCTGGTTACCTAAGACATGGAGAAGGCTGAGTTACTCAGTGACTTTTTTGTCTTGGTCTTTACTGGAAAGTTCTCCAGCCACACACTACAAAAGGCTGGAGAGGATCTTTTTACAAGGGCGTGCAGTGATAGAAAGGGGATGAATTTAAACTGAGAGTAGGTTTAGATTAGAGGTTAGGAAGAAATTCTTGGGCTGTCAGGGTGCCCAGAGAAGCTGTGGCTGCCCCATCCCTGGAAGCATTCAAGGCCAGGCTGGATGGGGCTTGGAGCAAGCTGGGATAGTGAAAGGTGTCCTTGCCCATGGCAAGGTCCCTTCCAACGCAAACTAGTCCATGATTTTATGATTCTGTGCTTACACAATGCTGGGTGAAAAACTTGCCTTTGCAAATGAGCCTTTCTCTTTCTTTCTTTCTTTCTTTCTTTCTTTCTTTCTTTCTTTCTTTCTTTCTTTCTTTCTTTCTTTCTTTCTTTCTTTCTTTCTTTCTTTCTTTCTTTCTTTCTTTCTTTCTTTCTTTCTTTCTTTCTTTCTTTCTTTCTTTCTTTCTTTCTTTCTTCCTTCCTTCCTTCCTTCCTTCCTTCCTTCCTTCCTTCCTTCCTTCCTTCCTTCCTTCCTTCCTTCCTTCCTTCCTTCCTTCCTTCCTTCCTTCCTTCCTTCCTTCCTTCCTTCCTTCCTTCCTTCCTTCCTTCCTTCCTTCCTTCCTTCCTTCCTTCCTTCCTTCCTTCCTTCCTTCCTTCCTTCCTTCCTTCCTTCAAAATTTGTCTTGTGAAGGTAATATGTTTCATTTATAAAATAGGAAAATTAAGTCTAACCGTTAAACTCTTTTTCAGATTTTTTTTTGTTTTTAGATGGCGACACTAATTCACACTTTAGCAGACCATAGCGACGATGTCAACTACTGCGCCTTCTCATCATCGTACTTGGCTACTTGTTCCTTGGACAAAACAATCCGCGTTTACTCTTTGAACGGCTTCGCGGAGCTGCCGTACTCGCCTCTGGCCGCCCACGCGTACGCCGTGCACTGCTGCTGCTTCTCGCCGTCGGGCCGCCTGCTGGCCTCGTGCTCCACGGACGGCACAGCCGCGCTCTGGGACCCTCGCGACGGCCGCAGGCTGGCAGTGCTGCCGCAGCCCGGCGCCAGCGCCGTCCGCGTCTGCTGCTTCTCGCCCGACGCCTCCTTCCTGCTGGCGGGGGCAGCGGATGGCAGCGCGGTGCTCTGGGATGTGCGCTCCCTGAAACTCTACCGGTGGGTGCCACATACTGCTGGACAAATACTTTGTTTTGAAGTTGTTATAAATGAGAAACAAAAGTCTCGATATTCAGCAAAATTTAGATTGCTTTATTTTATACAGACAGAGTGATGCAGCGCTGGGGAGACGTGAGGGGTCACCGCCCACTCCACGCTCCGCCGAACTTCGGTTTGCAGCTTCTTTTATAGTATGGTTTTCTCATAGTAATCAATAATTGTTATTTTTTTGTTGTCATAATTTTGCCAGGTAAGCAGTGGTGGTCAAAAAACATCCGTGGGAGCTCTGGATGACATGTAGTCTCTAGACAATTTGTCAAGTCCCATAGATAACCATCTGGTCTTGGTAGCTAAAGAATGGCAGAAGTCGGGAGGTCTGGTCTCAGTAGATAGGCTGCAATTGATTACACAAAGGCAGGAAATCTGATTTTGCAAAATCTGTTGGGCTGTGGGAAAGCCTCGTTTTGCAAACTGTTAGTAGATACGACTTATTTAGAAAACATAATATTCATAACAAGGGGACTTAAAACAGATTGATGTAATAATATTTTCTTTTCTCTAGTGTCATGCTTCATTTCAGACTTAAGTATTCTGGTTTATACAAACCCCAATACTTCTATGATTAACACAAATCTTTTATCAATTATCACAAAGTAACTCTAGTTCAAGTAGTGTGCTGAACTGTAAACGAGATATGCAGACTTACACCACTGATGGATATCACAAAGAAACAGGATAGGGTTTAGATGACCAAAAGATTTATCAGTAGGAGACGGAAAAGTTCTGAGTAGTTCTTTGGTTTTTTAAGTATAACAATGCGAACGCAAGAAGCTTTAATTTTTACAAAGTTATGTTGCATCTAAATCCTGATTTTTTTTTAAAGTTCATTTTACATTTAACATGAGATCAGGATGCATTGCAGATTGTATGCATCTCATTTCCAAATGGTGAGTCTGCACATAATACACGGTGGAGCCTGACTGTACTGTGTGCTTTATATTGCATTACCCATAGTAGTATAAATTAAATCTTTAATTACTAGGTGTTTGGAGTCCAGGAAAGCCTTAGAAGCTTGCTGGTAATCCAGCAATCAGAGTTTGGAAACTATGGACCTGTCCTGAAACTGGACATTTTAAGACAAGGATGTAAAGGATGTCAGGCTCATCCCACTTCCTTCCTCAGGGTTGACCACACTTCCATATCTGCTAGAAATTTTTTTTAAGATCAATTTTACAAAGTGCTTTGACTGACTTAGTTAAAATACAGAATTTCTTTTCCACATTTCTTTCTCTTGTGTACAAGTTGTTCAAAATTAATCCCACATCGTAAATCACGAAGTGTTCTACTCAGCTACAGCTTATCACATGGGCTAGTAGGTGTTCTCTTTTGTCTCTAGAACCAGAAGAATTGTCAGTCTTTTCTCCCGTTTTTTGTGTCCATGTAAATCTGTGTTAATGATAGTTGTGTTTTTATCTTTGACTTCCAAAATGTATCCTGCCATAGAATTTTGACAGTGCATTGTGGCTTTTAAGTGTTAAATCTATGCAAATTGTCTTTAGTTTGAAAATTATTTTATCACTCAGTTACAATTACTGCCTTGGGCTGCCATCTCATGTTTTTCCTCCTGCTGTCAAAGACCTGGTCTGGTCCCTGCTGCAGAGCTTATTTTATTTTGCCTTCTTTTCATAGTTGTAGGACTTTACCTGCTCTGAATTCAAATCCTGTGTACTCTTACTTTTCAGATCTGGGAAAGTTAAAGATGGTTCTTTGATGGCTTGTGCATTTTCTCCCAATGGAAGTTTCTTTGTCACTGGATCATCAAATGGTGATTTAACCATTTGGGATGATAAAATGAGATGCCTGTATAATGAAAAAGCACATGATCTTGGCGTTACCTGCTGTGATTTTTCTTCACATCCAGTATCTGGTTAGTTACTCAACTCATCAGGGGAGGAATATTTTTAAAAAGAGATATTTTATTTCTCCCTAGCTCTTGTTTTCATATTCTTTTTGCCATTGGTGCTCAAGATACAAATGACCTTGTGAAGAGCTGATGTTTTAGAATATTTGGAATATTCTTAAGTGAATGTTGTGGTCAGGTTGGTGGCAAGGCATGTACTAGCTCAACAAACAAGTTGATAACCTTAAGTAGCTAATTACCCTGCAGCAGACAAAGGTTTTAGAAGATGCAGTACTTGATTACCATTCCCACTTGACTCTTTCATACTTTGGTTCCCAAGGAGCAGGACTGCATTAAAACAATGCACAGAGCTGTAACCTAATAAGCTAAATGCTTGAACAGTGGAATATGAACAGATAGGCTATTTTCCTATGCCAGACTTTCTTATTTAGAGGAATCTGGGGGAGTAATGAGCCCAGAATCTCCTGTATGCCACTAAGATGTTAAAAAATCCTAGAGTTTTAGCATTTGACCACATAGTCATTTGCTTCTAACAGAGGTTAGGAAATTGGGAAGAAGCCTCATGGTCAGCTTTAGGAAGCAGTGCAGCAACTTGACTTAACAACCTTGTGTGTATACTTTCATGCTTTCCAGATCTACTATTGATACAAAGTGATCTTTATCAACATATTTAGGCTTTTGTATTCAGAATACATGAGCTGCCCTTTCAAAGGCCCCAGAATTGATAACTGAGCAGCCACTTGCATCTTCAGGTGCTGAACCCAGCAGTGAGTACTGCTGTCTGTGTACCACCCTGTCTAAGGAGGTGGTGCAGAGCAGGAAGAAAACAGGAGAGAAGCAGTGGGGAAGAAAGCAGGACAGAAGCAGCAGGAAGCTGAGGAAGATGGATGAGAATATGCGCTTCTGAACAGAGAATTAGTGATTGACAATACCAAATCAAACAAATGTGTGTCCACTGAAAGGTGTAGCATCTTTCTTGGTGAAAATATTGCACTCCATTGTGAACTAAGAGTTGCATCTGAGGGCAAAAAAATGTGTTGCAGCTGAAACAGATCAGAGTGTAATTTCCCCCACTCCGTTTCATACTGAGATTATTCACTTGGTTTAAAAACTACAGCTTCCTGTCAAGATAAAATGAAACAGGCAGCAAAACAGGTATTTCCTACACTGTGGATTTGTTCCGGCCGATTTATGATCATTCTTGATCTTTTAATCCATGTATTGTTGGAAATCAACATATTTCCTTTTGTGTGTTGCTGTTTAATCATCAATGGTTGAACCTGCTGGGATTTTTGGCAGATTTAGCACATTATGAAATGCATACAAGTAGTGCTTATCCAGTACAATTAGAGATACTTTTAAATTGGGACTCTCTTTATCTGGTTAATTCAGAGAAAGTTTTGATGCAGAGTGTCTGACAGGTTCTTTGTGCTTTAGGCTGTAACAGGTGGTTCCTCTGCTTTTGAAGTGGATTCAGTCACAGTTGCCTAGGAGCTCATGGGATCTAGAGCAGTTGTGATGGAGTTTGGTGGACATTGCCACCTTAAGGAGTATAGGTCAGGTAAGGAAAGGAGGCAGGCTCCTGAACCTTAGGAAGGCAGACTTCCAGCTCTTCAGGGAGGTTGTCAGTGGGATCCTCTGGACAAGGGAACAGAGCAGAGTTGGCAGATCTTTAGCAAAGTCTTCTACTGAGTGCAAGAGTCAGTGGTGCCTGGGAGCCAGAAACTGGGCAAGGGGGACAAGAGACTGGCATGGCTGAGTCAGGAACTGCTGGTCAAACTAAAAGGCAAGAAGCAAATGCACAGGCAGTGGGAACAAAGAGCCATAGCCTGGGAAAAGTGTGGAGATGAGTTATGATTGTGTAGGGAAGGCTGAGGTGAATCTGGGACTTAGGCTGGCAAGGGGTCAATGTTCACAGCCCCTCTCCCAGCAGCACCCCCAAGTCCTTCTTGGCAGGGCTCCTCCCCTCCTGTTCCCCCCCCCAGCCTGGATTGTTACCGGGGGTTGCCCCAATCCAGTTGCTGCAGCAGCACCCACGGTTCCCTTGGGCCAGTGCTTGAACGTGTCCAGGTCCCTCTGGGGTCCTCCCAGATCCTTGTCCTGGTGTGTCATCTGTACCGCTCAGCTTGGTGTCATCTGCAGATTTGCTATTCCCTTCTTGCTCCCTATTAAATATCCCTATTAATATTAGTGAAGATATTAAACAGCACTGATCCCAATACAGAGCCCTGAGGAGCCTCTGGGCCATTGACCACTGCCCTCAGGTTGCAACCATCCAACCTCTTCCTTATGCATCTGACAGTCCACTGGTGGAAGGTGATCATTCAGAAATGTTCAGAGCCTCTGAATCAAGAGGGGAAAACTTAAAACTGTTACTGTGTTCCACACTAAATGCAGTATTTACTGAGTGTTTGGCTGAACTGCAGTCATGAAATTTGAGTTTATAAAAATGAAAAGTTAAATATGAAAAAATATGAAAATTCCATGTCAGATACTTTCAAATTTTGTACATGTGTATATGGTTAATTTTGAGAATTAGAACTGTAGAAAAAATGGATATAACCATATAATTTAGGTTAATACTCTAGCAGTATAATCAGAGGAATCAAACATTTCCCATCAAGGAAACTTAAAACATGAGCACAGCTCTTGTCTTTATCTGCTTATACAGGAAAGAGTATAAAGATGCCTATTTCTTTCGTCCAAACTGTTTTAGAACTTCTGATAGATTTTTATGCTGATGTAGTTTACTGATCTGCCGTTATTTTCAATGCTTCTGACTTCCATTTATATATTTTAATTTTATCAGATAGTGAAAATGGATTAAAATACTTCCAGATGGCTTCCTGTGGACAAGATAATCAGATCAAACTCTGGCTTATTTTGTTTGCAGATTTCTTAGGTTTGTATAGAAATGTTTTTTGACTATACCAATGTCTTAAGCCTGTAGTGACAATTTAAGTTGAAATTCAAATTTATACTACTGGATTCACAGCCAAACTAACCACAAGTTGAAAGATTTCTTTGAATTATTAGCTGGAGAACAGCTAAGGCATTCAGCACTTTGTGATGCTGTGCCATGTAGATTTTATTTAGCAATCTATTTATCAACAAGTATTGAAAGTAAAAATTTTTTAAAAATTCTACTGTGGCCTTTCAGCAGGTTGATAGGTTAAAACCTCATAATCTGCCTGGCCAGGGAGAGGTTTGTTTTCAAGTTTCAGTGTATCCTGGGTCTTGAATAAGAGCTGGAGAAAAGAATGTTTGCTCCTGCAAAAACAACAATGTAGAGACTAGGTAAATTGCCAAAAATATCTTCAGTGGGTACATTTTTGTAATCTCTTTTATATAAAAGTATGTAAGGATTAATATTGTGTGTCCAGATACACATTTAATTATCTAAAACCTTGTAGATGTGCTAAGACTACAAAGTGAGAAAATTGGAGATATTAAAAGGGGAAGTTGTCTCTGTGACCTTTTTATCTCCTTTTTTGTAAACAGTATGTGACAGAGTCACATCTTTGGTGCAGCTTTGGGCTTCTTAAAGCAGCTTGTGTTACACCTTGTCAAATACGGCCATATGTAATAATTTACTTTTTGTATTTTTAGGTGTTCAGTTAAAATATAAATGCACACTGAATGGGCACTCTGCCCCAGTTCTGGCTTGTGCATTTTCGTGTGACGGACAGATGATAGTCTCAGGGTAAGCAGCACCTTGTTGAAATGTCAGGCTGTCCAGGTTCATGCTTCAATACTATAAAACAGAAAGTTCAAAAGAGTTGAAGATTTCTAAATATTTAGTAATTAAGGAATAGTTCTGTGACCTCCACAACCGTTGAAGTGTCTTTACAATCGGTCTGTGCCTTGTAGGTGATTGAGTTTGAAATCTCGGGTTGTGGAAAAGGTTAATGAAACTTTCCTTTTCCTTCTCTGCATCATTTTAATGCCAATGTGTTTTTTTAAGGTCTGTGGACAAGTGCGTCATAATCTATGAAACGGTAAGTATAGCATAATACCAGACCATTTTTTGGGGTGTTGTCTTTAAATATGAGCACTGCTTCTGCACTGTCTTATCAATGAAAAATATTAAAGAATGTATTAATGATATTAAGCTGAAATATTTACTGTGCATTTGGGGGTAGGAAGGGAAGGAGTCTAAGGAAAAAATCTCCTGTGAGTTGATCAGTCTTTCTCTTTTATTATTTTTTATTACTTTTTATTGACATTGTGAGGATTTGTCAGTTGATTTCTCTGCAGTAGGGTGTTACTCAATTAATTCCATACTTACAAGTATTACAAGATTCGTATTTAAGCAGGATTTTTTTGTTATCCTAACTTTAGCTTACTTTCCAAAGCAAGAAGGACTGTACCTTTTGACATAAGATCAGGAATGGTGATCATAGAAGTTCTGTAGTTAGTTGTATGTAAAGTTCTCATAAAATAGAAGCATAATAAAGAATTCAAGAAAAAAATTTATATTAAGTCCAGTGTCTTTAAAACATAATGCTTAAGCTTCTTCTATAATAATGTTACTATATCCTTTGTGGTTCACCTGTGATATATATACCTTTAGTACTTTATAGTATAAAAAATAATAATTTTGCTGAAAATGAAGGATGACCAAATTTTAAACTTCTTCAACTTGCTCTGCACATACCTATTGTATTGAAACAATTTTTAAATTAGCATTGAAGTTTTCACCAAAATCACTAACATGATACCTGCACAGTTTTAGGCCCAGTTCTTTTAGTAGTTTGAAGTTTAGACAGATGTAAGATGTCTTCTACAGTTTGGGAGCCTCAGAAAATTGGAAGAAGAAAGCAACCACAGCCTAAGCATTTCTTAATACTGTTTATCAGCTTTTGTGGCCTTGGGTTTTTATCAAATGGGACAATAAGTTTTCCAGTTGTGAAATTCTCCTTTGGAGATACTCAAAACCTGCCTGGACACCTGCTCTGGGTGATGCTGCTTTAGCAGGGGTTTGCACTATATGATCTCCAGAGGTCCCCAGCCATTCTGTGATTCTGTGGGGAAAAGTGGGGACAATAAGCCTTTGTGGGAGGGAGAGAGATTTCATGCTATATTTGGACACTTCAATCATGTTGGACAGCTTAATACTGAATACTCAATACTGAATACTGGAGTGCTGGCTGATCAGTTAGTGATTCAGAATAACTCTGCTCATCATCTTTCCAACCTGTCTGTACCTGTCAAAGAAATGCGATTTTTCATAGGAGGGAAAATCTTTCAATAAGTTAAAACTGCCAAAATTCAGGAATTTAGTTTTTCAGTAGTATTTAGTGGCCAAATAGGTGTGGTTAATTATTGGTCCAATTGAAGGATTGTGGGTTAACCCCCACAGTGACCCTTTTGGTCATTTCTAATACAAGATTTATAGAAGAAATGTCTTAATCTACACAACCCACCAGCCAATATGAATTTAATGCAGTCAGTGTTTCTGGCACTGTTCTCTGCATGTTCCATGCTGGCTGATGTGCAGGGGAGCAGTGCTCCGGGTAAATAAACAGGGCCTTCAAGCAGGAAATTCAAGTTGATCAGCTTTGGCAAGGTTGTGTCACTTCTCTGAAGGTAGCTTCTGTCACCTTTCAAAAAACAGTATTCCCTGTTTTGAAAGGAAGCAAGTGAAGAAACACTTTTTTTATTCTTTAAGATTTAAAATTACGAAAACTCTTTTACAGAGTACTGGCAATATCCTTCATACTTTGTCTCAGCATACAAGGTAAGAAATCAGCACGATTATTCTGTTTCATAAATAAAATAAATCCTTTTATTGTGAATTTTCAGACTTTTTCTTTAATTTGTAGATATGTTACAACTTGTGCTTTTGCACCACATAGTCCCTTACTTGCCACAGGCTCAATGGATAAAACTGTGCACGTATGGCAGCTTGACCTTAAGCAATCCTGTGCAGGTCAGTGTGTGAAGTATTTGTAATCTGTTCTTTAAATTCAAGACAACATCTGAAGATGCAAAAATCCCACATTCTTACCTGAACTTAATGTGTAGTGTCAGGATTATGTGCATGTTTTTTATCTTCTAATTGACCTGATTAATGCCCAGAAGAGGTATTCTCTTTCTCTTACTTCATAAAGAAAAATATACTAGATCTATCTTAATTTTATTAATTTGCTGTATCTGTTTTTCTGATATTCACAATTATTTATTCTCTGGACAGCATTTAAGAGATTAATATTAGTGCTGAAAGACTTCTTGGACACCCATAATTTGTGACAAGTTGAAAATCCGCTACTTGCAAGTGTAATTGTCAATTAGAAATGCACCTTACCAGTCATTATAGGTGAAAAACTAATTGTACTAATGACATTAGTGCCATTAATATAGGATGGAACAAATTACACCAGCACCTGAAATTTGTGGAACAAAGGTACATATTGTCTTTGTTCAAAGCACAGCAGTAAGTTTGGATTTTGCTGTGCCTTCCAAGGAGGCGCAAGATGGTTCGTCTGCTAACACTTTTCTGGTTCTTTGTTCAATTCAAATCTGATACAAGTGTAGGCATCTAAGAGATTAAATTCCTCTGAACTTTGAAAATTGATTGGTAAAAGGTAAACCCAAATTACTGCCCTTCCTCCCAAAGGAATGTCTAATAAGCATTTCTTTTATTAGATGAAGAATGTATGGCACACTTAAAAACAGGATCTAGTAATGATGTTGTTTCTTTGAACTGAGAATTTCATTGTTGGTTGCTTTGGGGGTATTGTGGTGAGGTTTTTTTGTCGGGGAAGGGGGAAGGTGTTGTTTGTTTTTAATTTGGTTATTTTGTTTTTAAACTCTTTTTAATTCCCAAAGGAGATACTGTAGAAAATGAATCAAAGGTGGCTGTTGAAGACTGGTCAGAGGATGATGTTTCAGCCTGGCTGTGTGCACAGGATTTAGCAGACTTCGTTGGACTTTTCAAAATGAATAATATTGACGGCAAGGAACTACTGAAGCTTACTAAGGAAAGTCTTGCTAATGAATTAAAAATTGGTAAGACTTCAAAATCCAAATAGTTTTTAATCTCTAGAGTATTTTGAAATGTTGGAATTAAAGCAAATGAGGAGTTCCATACATGGATTTTTTCCCCCCTAAAATGCCTTTTTTATTTCATTTCCAGGGCTGTTAAAAACCCCCTAATGTACATTGTCCATAGTATGCCTTTTGTATGTGTGTGTGTTTGCTCGTAACTGGAGACATAAAATGCACTTCTACTAATGATGCTGTTAAGTGGTCTTACCTGTTTTTTTTTTTGTTTTGTTTTCCTTGTTTGATCTTGTATTAAGCTGTGGAAAAGGACTTTCAGCTTTTCTCTACAATTCATGTTTCTCACTTTGGTAAACAGGGTGGTCTGTAGTTTTTCCTATCCATTTGCAGAATTAGGGGTGTTCACCAACCTTCAATCAAACAGTGAAATTCTTAAGTGTGCATTTGATGATGACTTTTGGTAAGGATCAAGCAAAGCAAAGGGAAATACTGTCTGCCTAAAATGAACATTTTCTGTGTTACTCAAATGTCCATTTGACTACAGTTTAGGAGTCTAACCACCATACAAACGCTTGAACAAGCATGTCCTTTCTCTTCTTGATAACCTGTTTTCTTTGCTCTGAGAATGCGATGCAAGATCTTGCTGAAGACCTCTAGAAGCTTTTCACAGTCTTTGGAGGACATCAGTGTTCTTTTAAAAACCAGAGGGTCAGGCATCTTTTAGGGGTGCCCTAGACAGCAGTGCTGTACAGCAGGAGTAGGGACACACAGGTGGGTGTGACCAGGGGTGTCCAATGCCAACGTGAGGGCCAAGGGCAATCCAGCTGGTGGATCTGCTGGCAGCACCTGTGCACAGCTGTCCCTTCCACTGGCCCTGCAGTGTCCCATGCCAAGGGTCTGTGCCAGGGTGTGACACTGCAGTGTCCCATGCCAAGGGCCAGCCCTGCAGTGTCCGTGCCAGGCTGTAGCTGCAGGGCAGCTCTGCTCTCGCACTGCGTGATGTGAGTGCAGCCCGCCCACGGCTCTGCCATGGCTCTGCTGCCTTGCACTGCTTTTACTGGCTGTTTTCCTTACTGCCCCATGCTCCTGTTGCACAGCAGGAGAGAATGCCTGTGGCAGAGCTGACTGGGGTGGGAGCCAGGGCTGGCTGCAGGTTGTGCTTTAGGGGGATGGTGAGATGGAGCTGTCTCCTGTAACATTGCTGCTATTTCAAGACCTGACCTCTTTGCCTTACCTGTCTCTGCTGTCCACTTCATGATCAAATAATTTTTCAGAGTCTCTAGGCCTGCGCAGTAAAGTTCTCCAGAAAATTGAAGAACTGAGGATGACAACGATCTCAGTTTCTGTTCCTGATGAGTTCCTATGTCCTATAACAAGAGAGCTTATGAAGGATCCTGTCATTGCCACAGGTATGTCTTCACATGACATAGATTAAAGCTAATTACTTGAGGGTACAGATAGGCCCATTTTTATGTTCCCACATCCATCTTATAATCAGGCCTAGAAAGATAAACTATTCTAAATAGCTGTTGCAACAAACCAGAATTGTGATAACGGTTTAATCTGCTGAATTACAGCTCTGGCATGTAGAAAAATACTGCATCAAGCAACTTCTTTTTTTTAATGTGGTTCCCTTTATGTGCCTTTGTAAATATACTTACAAGCCTAATTACAATGTTGGCTCAGTAAGTGCAAAATGGAATTGTGCATTCAGTGGGGCAAAAAGCAAACAAATCAAATCAACCCTGCCCACCCCCCCAGAAACCCAACCCAGGCTCATTACTATGCCTGGCACACCACTTATAGGGCACTTACTTGAAGTTTGTACAGAATGAGACTCCTTTAAATGCAGCAAGCCCTTGGAACTGTGATATGCCAACAGCATAAGATGTCACATAGTTAAAACATTTTATGAAGAACTAGTGTTTTGTAGTTCAGTTCTTGGGGGAGAGGGAAGGAGGAGCATCACAAGATCAGTCTAAGTTTTTTTGTTGCTCTGTAAACAGTGACTAACTTAATCCAGTTCTGAGGTATTAGGGCGGACTTCTGAGAATTAAAATGGTCAAAATATGAAGACATTTGCTAACTGCTGGAGTGATGGTGGCTTTACTCAACAAGGAGACCAGAGTATGGCTCTATGTTAGAGGAGGGGCACAGACCCAGGTTTGTATTCCACCACAGATATTCCTGGGTGGCTGACATTTAGCTGGGGCCTAATTTCTGTTCTTTAAGGATCAGCTGGTGCAGCTACCAACTCTAAGAACCAAAGTCCTGAACCTGGCCAGGTGGTGAGGGCTCTGTACAGGTGCAGCTCAGGGCTGGGCCAGCCAGGGGGATAAGCACTCTGTTCAGCAGAGCAGCAGGCTTTAGCTCTGTTAGGCAATTGCTGCTAATGACTTGACATTAGGGATCATTCAAACTGGAAAGAAAATCTTTTTTAACTTGTGCATAATATACTTTGGTGCTTTGCAGGCAGAGATAGATACATGAAACTAGCTGCCACTGTTTGTACCGACAGGAAAGATTTCACATAATCCGGTACTGATTCTAGATCTCAATTTTCCTGTTTGGATTTACATTTTACATTCCATTTTCTTTTACATTTCACCAGCAAACCATCGTCATAGTGCCCATGCGTCTGTAATAGGAGCTTTTGTTGATGGTTTCTTTGCAGATGGCTATTCCTATGAAAGGGAAGCAATGGAAAACTGGATCAGCAATAGACGATCTAGTCCTATGACGAATCTTCCTCTCCACTCTCTTATGCTCACACCAAACAGGACACTAAAAATGGCCATTAGTCGCTGGCTAGAAACTCAGCAGAAATAGTTAAACAACTTAATTTTGAAGCTGTTTGTTAATTAGAAGTTCACGCAGCTGAAGGAATTAATTGTATCAGGAACAAATAGAAAGAAAAAGTTGTGTTTCTCTTCTGATCTGTGGCCGGTTTAACCTTCACTGGTGGAAACTCCCAGAAAAACTTTTAAGTTCCTGGTAGTTCTACCTTGTTGTATTTTTGTTTAAGAATCAAATACTCAAACTCAATTTTTCACATAAAATCTTCTTAAATTTTTTACTACATTTATTTGAGTCTTCATCTTGCCAAGTCAGTCCTTCAGCAGGTAAGAAAGAGCAAAGTATAGGATCTGTATTTCTTTTTCTACTCTAATAAATTGAAATGTGCCTTTCTCTGTTCCTCATTACTGGACACATAATTTGAAAAACTGGGAGAGGGTTTCTCCTGTAACCATGAGGGATTGAATCTCATCTCACAGGTATATTAATAATCTTTATTTTGTATGGAAAGGGTACAGTAGCTGTGCAAAAATAGAACTACAGGACAAGACTAATGTAGGACTTGTACAAAATATCAAAGAAACAGTAAACAATAAATAAGCTAAAGTGTAATGATACAAACTGCAGAAGGAGGTGTAGAGCTGGGTACAGCTGTTTACAATGTACACAGAACACTGTAATCAAGCATGATGGGAAGAGCATAAAGCTGAGCACTCCAACTGAATTGCACTCATAAGAATGTCACTGCAGCAGTTCATTTTCAGAATGTTCTTGTCAATAAAAACCCTCATTTCCTCAAAAAACCAACTTCTCAACTTCATCCTGTCATGCAACTGCACCTACACTTTTCCTCAAACTTTCACATTCACTCCATCCCTTTCTTGGTTTTCCCATAAAAACATTTACTAAGCACTTAATTGTTGTACCTTTTCACAAATAAACAATAAATCATTTTGCTTTAAGATAGCACCCAAAGGTGATTAGATACCCTATATAAAGTGCGATTATTGTTAATAGGCCATAATATTGTGTTCTTCAGTGCAATAACCAATATGGTCAAAGCCTCTCAATACACATGCAAATGTCACTCATTTTGTTTCTTCTATTTACTAAAAATAGTTATATTTACATGTCAAAGTATGGCTGCTTATAGCTTACTCATACACAAAGTATTTTTGCTTCCTAAATGTACATCATGCAACCCAAATTAGATCTCACTAGAAAAGTGATAAAATAATTTGATTTTTAAAAATGCATGCATGTACAGCTCTGAGTATTCTGCAGCAGATTATCTCCCTTAGCGCTGCTGTGAGACATCAGCACGTAAGCAGCTGAGAGGCACAAGTACTGTGTGTGAGATGCAAGAGAACCAAAAGCCAAGACTGAAAGCCCTAGGTGAAAGGAAATGCTTATTTAATGGTAACATGTAATGGAAAGGATTTCTCTGCTTAAGCTCCTAGGTCAACCTAATTGAGTCTTTCTACATGAATTTGTTTTTCCAGTTACTGTCACTGCCCTGTGATCTAGGAACAGCTGGAAGTGGTTGTATCCTGTTAAAGACTGCTCCCTGGGACCCAGCCATGCCCAGGCAGTCAGTGTTCTGTAGAGCAGTCAGACCCTGCCCTGCTGTGAGCCAGGTCTGGCCTCGTAGTGTGCAGAACAGCATTTACACATTTGATTCAATGAACGATCGCTTTGGTTTTGCTGTGCTGGCGTGACTGAGGTGGCTGTCCTGAGTGCTGTGGGAGGGCAGTTTAGCTGCAGCATCGGGGTATGAATGAGAACCTTGGCTGGGGGACCGGCTGTCTGTACAGTGGGGAGCGATTTGGCATGTGAGCTCCTCACGTTCTTTTGCTTGCACGCTGCTCTGGCTGGCCTCTCCCGGGGCAGCACCTGTAGAGGATCCTTTAGTTGAGAAGTGTTTAACTGAGAACTGCTCCAAGTTGGAGGGCTGAATCCCTGCAGAAGCAACGCTTGTGGATAATCCATCTGCTGCCTGAGAGTGCCAAGTGCGACTTGATTGTGTGTTTTGCTGCTGAAACCTTGCAGTCTTGTCCATGATTCCCATAAATGGGGTATTGCGAGGTCGGTGCTCAGTACCCTGAGCTTGGCTCACGTTGGTCTCCTTGAGTCGAACATCTGGGCCCAGCCCCTTAACACTGCCTGACAAACTGCTGGCTGAAGTGAAGCTGCTTGATGAGCTGGCAAGAGTCACACTACTGGATGGAGAGCCAGAAGAGCCACCACTGGGTACAGGGCTTTGTTGCCTTGAGTCACTGAAATTCAGCGGAGTAGAGGCTAGTGATGTGTCACCAGGTTTAGATTTAGTAGCAAAAGAACGAGAAGAAAGGGTCTCATGATGCTGTGGATGTGAACGCTGGCTAGACTTCTCATTGTGCAGTTCAGGAGTGGGATCTGTGGAAATGCTTCCAGATGCCAATGTGCTTGTGCCATCCACATGTTGACTTCTGGCATGCTGGATGGGCAAGGGACTGTGGGGAAGATGCTGCAAAGCTGATTGTGTCTTGGTGCTACACTGACTGCTTCCCGGTTTAGATCCCGGCTGGATGGAGCTCAGATGCTGATTCGTTTTCACAATCTGTGCCTGCTTTGTTGGCTGCATGATCAAGCCTGGCTCTCTCAGGTACTTGTTGCTTGTTCTGCTTTGAGGGGACACACACTGAGCTTTCTGAACACCTTCTTGAAGGGTCCTGCTAAATAATGAAGAAGCTGAGGAACACTGCAGCCTTTGTGGAGGGGAAACAGATTCATTGGGGTGTGGTAGCTCATCTTCCCTGTCTTGAAGATTAAAATTATCATTCACACCTGGTACAATACCGTCCTCATTATCAGAGTTGTTGCTTTGTTCAAGTAGCTGTGGAGACTGATGCTTCTGTTGCTGTGTTCTCTGGAACTGTTTGCATTCCTCTTCTACCCGAGCCAAGAGACGTTTGATCTCCTGATTGTTGGGGCACAGCTGAGTGGCTTCCCGTAGGTCAGCGAGAGCAGCAAGGAATTTTCTGTTTAGGAAGAAATAAGTAAACAATGAAAACTGGGGCAAATCTGAGTCCCAGCATTGCCTACTACTAATTCACCTCCACTCTGATTAGTTGCTTCCTGCTGCAGGTGGTGACAAATTAGAACTGGAAGTTAGTTCTCCACATCAGGAAATTCTTAACCACAGTGGAAGTGCAGACGCAACCCTAAACTCTTCTCTCAAGAATCCTGACACCCCATGCAGGCAAGCAAGAGACCTCTCTGCTGGGAGCAGACACTTGGTCTCACAAGCTCTTCAGGAATAGGGAACCTGCTGAACTCTGCTTCATTTATTGGTATGTTTAGAGAACACACGGTGAATCAAAAAGGCACCTCTTCCTGTACTTTGGCTACACCACTACAGTTTGTTATTCTTCCAACCTAAAGAGAGTTCCTCCTCTCTCCCCTTCTTCAACTGCTAATGGTTCATCATACTCTGTCCTATCAAAGCAGCCAGTAATAAATCATAAACTTGGCAATAAATAAAGAAGTGCTGGAGTTGGGTGGCACACTGCTGGCCACATTCTGCTGAGTCATGTGGAGCAGCAGACCCATTTAATGTTACACTCAAAATAATCCTTCTTCAAATGAATTTGTTACTTTCTGGACTGCTTTGTAAGTACTTACAGAGTACTCAATATTGCTATTTGGATGTGGTTGGCTTTATCTGATAGTACCAGATGCAGTGCACTAAAAAGAATCTTTTCTTTGCAAATTTGAAACATAACTAGCAGAAAAGAACAAGTTATTAAAACGGCAAGTTAAAAAAAATCTGTGCAGAGAGATGCAGAGAATCAAACAGTACCTGCTGTTCCTCTTGGCTCTTGCTCTGGCATAATAGGCTTCATAACACTTAGGCTTCAGATCCAAGGCTTTGGTAGCAAACTCTTCAGCCATACCAAAATCCTGATAAAGGAATCAAACAGGCTGGTTATACAGTGCCAGTGAAAGCAAGCTGCCAGCCCCGGGTGGTGCTTGTGGCCAAGGCTTCTGCCCAGGCTGCCAGAGCAGGGAGTTGCTCATCAAAGCACACGTGGGCACAGCCATGGCACCTGGGTGTGCTGTTTGGTAACAAAGGCTGGGAGCAGTGTTTTCCATTCAGTCTTTTAAAAGTACCACAAAGATCCAGCAGTTCATCATTCCAAAATAACTGCATGATGTAAGAGCAGCTGTAATAGATCCCCCACGGCAACATGCGCTCATCTCATAAACTATCCATTTATTGACATGATCAAGCCCAAGGCCAGGATATAGTTAAAAGGATTATAAAACAGCACAGATAGATGTGGTACAACCCCAGTAACACAGCAGGATATAAGTCTCAGATTCCCAGTGCCAGAGAGGCAGCAGGCTAACAGCAAGAGCTTACATTTGTTTTGCGGCGACATCGTGACAAGTTCAGGTATAATGACACTCTCAGCTCAGTGAAGGCTTTCATTTCCTCACCAAACCCTTCCCTTGGGAACTTCCTCAGTGCGTACTGATAGCGCTGTGCTGCTTCCCTCATCTTGCCTTTCTGCAAAGATTAGGGAACAACAGGTTTTTCACAAACTTTTAATATTGCAATACTGTTACCAAAAAGCATATTTATATTTGACATCTAACAAGAGATGCCCTTCAAGTAAAAAACACAGATTTTTCAATAAACATACAGCATGAACTGCACTATGAGACAAGCATAGTAAGAGCCTGCATGTTAACCAGAGTTTGTGTTTCTTTCTGAACTCAAATGTTTAATGCTATATGGTGAGGATAATACTTGCACTAACATGTGCTATTAGTACCAGAAAAAAAATAATGTATTGATTTGTTTTAAACAGAGTAGTAATAGATCAGATTATATAGTTGAATTCAGTCTACCTTCAGGCAGTCCAATGTTCTTCTGCCAGAAAAAATAAAAAATCTACCTACTTTATACAGCGTATTTCCTTCTTCCATCAGTTTCTGCAGAAGAATCAGGAGAATATCGGGTTTGGAGGTGGCCATTGCCCATGCTGCATTTCCTGCAAAGTTAAATTTTAAGGGTCTCTGACAAAGGGAAGAAAGTATGTTTCTGCTGTCTACCCCAGTAGAAAGCCTGGTCCTGCTTCAGTATATATTCCACCGACATGCAACTGGTATTACTATCATCATCATAATTAGGGTGCACACATTTGAAATATATCTATGCCACCACCTGGACAGCATCCAGGTACTAAATGGTCTGATACATTTCACCCATGTGAAGGAATGTATTGACGTCACAACTGAATTCAGGCCTAAGTAAGAACCTGTATTTGACTACTACCCAAATCATATGGAATAGTAATTCAAAGATACTAAATATTCAGTCATTATCACATACACAACTGCACCGTGTACTTACATTTTTTTGGCCTACCCTTTACAAAAATACACAGTTCTATAATTTATTAGAAGAATGTTATTTAAAAGTAAAACTTCTCAATCTAAATCATTAACAGTGCCAGAATTATGTATCAGTAGTAGCACCATCATAATTTTCTTAAGGCAGTACCCATACACAGTGACTCCTCCAGACCTCACCATCAGCACACATCAAAGAAGGAGCAGAATGAAAGTCCTTGTGTTTCCTCACTTCTAAAGTCAGTCTTGTGTGTCTGCCTTTAGAGGAGATTTGTTTCTCTTGGGTGGGCATCTGCAAAGCAGACAGCCTGCAAAAATCTGGTGTTTTATTTCATCTCCCACACAGAAATAAGTAATTGTGGCAGAGCTGGGGGATGCAGGCAGTGTCACTAACCCAGCTTGGCTCCCTTTCTCAGCAGCGTGACCACGACCGAGGTGTTGCGGCAGCCGATGGCTCTGTCCAGTGGCCTCATGCCACTGTGGTCCACATGCTCAATCATTGCTCCTTTCTCCACCAAATACTGCACCTGTGAAGAAATGAGACTTGCCTAGGAACATGGCTTTTGCTAGGACAAGCAGACCACTGAAATATTTAAGGTACCACGTAATCTTCTCTGAAACACACTGAGCATATGCTGCAGAGCACAGCCCAGCCATGCAAACCCACTGAAGGCAGCGAGCACAGGCAGGCTGCAGGAAGCAGCAGCTCTTCCCATAACCATTCCTTGCTCAAGTGCCTCCAGCAGTGATCCTGTAAGGGAAGAGGCACTAACAGCCCTGCCCATGGCCAGGCCCAGGACCCAGGCCTTGGGCCTGCTCAAGGACCTCTCCCCTGGCACTGCCCCAGCCCAGCTGGTGGCTGAGCACAAACCAAAGGGACTGTCTAGCCAGGGAAATGGAAGCTGGCACCACTCCAAGACAACAGCTTACAGCAAATGCAGGGACAGGAAGGAGCCTGGACACCCCATATGTCTCCAGTGTCACGGGCAAAAACACACACAGTGTCTGAAAACTGCCAAAGCCACTATGGAACCTGAGGGCTTATTTACAATTTCAAGTTAGTTCAGACAAAGGCTGAATGGGACAAGGTGCTACAGTGAGTAACAGGCCACAGCAGCACCTGAAACACACCTTGTCTATGTGAGTTGCAGAAACACAGATGTGAGCACAAGAGGCTGCATGTGCTGTTCTAGTTCCTTGCTGCCCTCCCAGATCTGTCCACACAGACCTAAGTGTGCCCTTCCTCTTCTTGGGGTATTTCCTCTATAAAGGCACCAACTGACCAGGACCCTGAGAAGGGACCTCTGTAGGTTTGCAGCATAATTCTGGGCTTCTACTTCATCTAGAAAATGCTTTCCTGAGCAAACATTTTCGCTACAGTCAAGATGAGAGCAGTGTAACCATCTTGGCCACTTCCCTGAATTTCCTATTTTGGTACGCAATATTTTTTCTAAATTCTAAATTCTAAATTTTTTATAACTTTAAAAAAAATTTTTCTCTTTTGTTATACTTACAATATCAGCATCCCCATAAAAAGCTGCCAAGTCTAGGGGTGTTCGTCCATTTTTGTCTGTCTGATCAGTTGCTGCACCTTTCTCTACTAAATACTGAACCACTTCCTTGTGGCCTTTCAGACATGCCCAGCTCAGAGCTGAAAGTCCTTCCTTGTCCAGAGATGAAACAGTTGCACCTGTAAAATGAAAAAAACCTTTGTTATGAATATTCTCTGTTTAAATGGAAAAATTGCTTATCTCACCCAGATGCAATCCCTGGTGCAGCTGTAATGCACTATTTATTTTCTACCTTCAGAAAGGAGAAATTCCACAGTGATCAGATGTCCTTCACAAGAAGCCACCATCAGTGGTGTCCGGCCTTGCTTGTCGCTTAAATTCACATCAGCCCCATGCTCCACTAGAAGTTTAGCAATCTGAAACAGAAAATACCAATTTAAAAATACATGCCTTGCACCAGGGAGGGGTGGGGCGGGGCACGGTTTAGATTGGATATTATGAGAATTTCTTCTCAGAAAGAGCTGTCCAGCCCTGGCACAGGGGCAGAACTGCCACTGGCGACATCCTTGAAGGGATTTAAAAGCCACATGGGAGTAACACTTCAGGACTTGGGTTACTGCTGGCCTCAGCAATACTGGGGAACAATCGGACTTGGTGGTCTTGGAAGGCTTCTCCAATCTTATCAACTCTATGATTTTATGAAACTGGCAGATTGCGATTTCAGCCATAATATCATGAACTTTTAAAAAAGAGGACTAAGGTGGTATTTATGGTCATCTCTGAGAAATTCTATGTAGCTCAAGGCCTGGCTGCAGTTCAAGGCCTTCTCCTGACAGGAGAGACCAGCATGAGGAAGGCTTCTGAATCCAAGCTTCTCTCTCTGCACAGCAGCAGTATAAAATATCTGAAACCACCTCTGATCTTGGTCTCGGAAAGAAAATATTTTAACTCACATTATTTTTCAGGTATGCTATAACTAAGACTGCTGTGAGGCCAATGTGATTTTTTAAGTTATTTCAAGGGATTGGAAGTGAAGCTTCTGAGCACATCCCTCCAAAGCAGATGCAAACATGTATTAGAATATTGACAGTAATTCTTTTCAAAGACAGAGAAGGGAGGAATGAGGGCCTAGGTCCCAGGATCCCCAGAGCTGTGCCAGACCTGCCAGTGGCCCTGCCGGACGGCGCAGAGCAGCGGGGCCGCGCCTCTCCTGCTGCCTCTGGTCACTGCGGCGCCGTGCGCCAGCAGCAGCCGGCACACGTCCAGCTTCCCCCGGCCAGCGGCGGCTGTCAGGGCTGGGGAGAGAACAGCAGCATCATCAGCACTGGGAGAGCAACAGCAACATCATCATCAACACTGGAGAGAGCAACAGCAACATCATCAGCACTGGGAGAGCAACAGCAGCATCATCAGCACTGGAGAGAGCACTGCATCAACACCAACACTGCTTTCTGGCCTTTGCACACATGCACAGCACCCCAGTGCCACTGAATACCCATTCCTTCAGCTTTTCACTGTGACACTGAAATCTGAAAAGAACAAAAAAAACCAAAATACTTTCCCCATCATGATTCCCCCTCCCTCTTCTATTTTGCTTGTATTGTGTTTTAAACAGAACTTGAAATTTAAATTTTCTTGTTTGTGTTGAAGCCTCACTAGTCATGCCAACAGTGTTTAGAAAATGAGTTCATATGTGACTCATAAAAGAATCAGAAAGGACTCGTACCTCCAGTTTCTAAAGCCTAACAACTTGCATTTTCTACTAAGAAATGGGTCAAATTGTGCATTTCCTATTACTCATTTTTAGCATTTTCAAACATGATCAAATAGATTTTTTTTTTAAATGAATGAATTTTAAATGATTTTTTTTTTCCAATGAATGCTGGAAGTAAAGGAAATTACAAGCACCATAGTAAGAAGTAAATTTTTCTTTTTTAGCACTATCTTAACCATTCCCTCCTCAGTCAATGAAAATGCACCATGTTACAGTTATAACAACTGTTTATAGAGCTGAACAACTGGAAAGTAAGCTGTTATGGATATCAATATTACAAGCAAAAGAGTCGAGTCTTGTCAAAAATCCCCCTTTTAGGAGTTCACTTCCCCAGTGAGTGAAGATTCCCAATGTATTATGCAAGGGTTTCAATAAAAATCACTGACACAAAAACACTGAAGAACAAAATTAATTTAGAAACAGATGTATGGCTCCTGGAATTCACTGAATTTGCAACAAGGGCTCTGTAGAGGTGTAGGAATGAAGTACATCTGCTGCTCCAGGGTGTGAGAGGTCACTGCCCCCATCTCCACCCTGGGCTGCTCAGGGAGTGGAGCTGCCACACCAGGGAACTGCAGGGCAGCCACCACAGTCTGCCCTAAAACCTGCACCTGCCCTTTCCCATGTGTCCAAAGGCAGCTCTTTCCTTCCACTGCCTGATTAGAACACAGCAAGCTATGGCCCAGCATTTCCTGAAAACTAATGATATTTAAACAAAGGTTCTCAGACAGAGAATACCATAAAATTCCACACTGAAACTTAAGGACTCTATTTCCACAATTTTCCATCTAGTTCAAAAGTAAGTAATTTACAGTAATTTTAATATAAAATAGTTCTTCAATACTTGAGATGAATAGACTCAGCAAGTTAAAACTATACTTATGAACTGCATTTTATTATTAAAACTACTACTATCCATTATTTATATTATAGAAAACTAAATTTTAAAAGTATGATTAAAACCTCTTTATTCTTAAATTAGCAACTCTAATTAGGAAACACATGAGAAGGGAAGTACCTGTTTCTCCCCACAAGCCATCAGTGTCATTGATGTCCATGTCATGGTCTTTTCCAACTGTCAGGATGTAACGAACCACCTGCCAAAAACAGTGAGCAGAGATGTGCTGGCCCAAAGAGCATCACTTGTCACTTGTAGGATACAGCAAGGGACAAAAGATGTAAAACAAGTGAGAGTGCTTCTCTCTCAGTGCAAATAATCAACAGAAAAGAAAATCAGTATTGCTCAAAACAAATTCAGTGGGATTTTAGAATGACTTAAAGGCAAGTGAATATTATTGAAAACAGTTTTAAAAAAGCCCAGTGCTCTGCCATGGATTTGCTGTTTGGCATGAGTGTGATTTAATGAGTTCCCATGTGGCCTATATAGAACAGAGCAATCAAAACAAACAATGGCAAAAGAAAGCATCCCAGTTCCGTGAGGAAATTCCGTGTCATCTAAAACAAGACATTTGAATATTTGAATATTTGAACCCATTTTGTGCAATGGTGATAACTCAGTTTTTTCTTCCACACTGGTTATATTTTACCCGTTTTTCTATATTTCTTCGCAGAATGGTCTAAGCATATGTTGATAAATGCTAATTTTTGAAGCTGAAATAAGCTTTAACTGAAGCTTTGCTGCGTTTCTATTATATATATTCCTTGTTATACTCTAACAAGGAAATCTGTCTTTTGAAACCACCTGCTAAAAGATTATTAAATTAAATCTTTTTCTAATGACTGTTTTAAACAGATTTTCTAATGGGCCATATGGTCACTGAGGCTGCAGGTGAGGGAAGAGAATCACACTAACAAAGTTTGGGATGCTACAGGAAAAAACACAGGCAGGAAAGGAGAAAGGATCTGGGTGTTCTTAGGCTGTGTGAAAACTTGTACACACTGTATGGAAAATCCTAGAATTCAAAATGCTAGGACATAATTTATTAAAATTCATGAAACACACAGATCTTTCTAGCTAAGAATACAGCTTCTTAATGTCTTAAAAACAGAGACAGATGGACATATTTCAGGTATGTATTTATGATTAATGTGAGCTCTTTTGTTGATATGCAGGAGTTGACTGCTTTCATTTAATCAGTGGACAGTAAACAAGAACTTTTATGAGAGGGAAGGAATTATCCATTCATCCAAGTTAACCATAGCTCAGAATCCTCAAGTTTATATTGTAAGACAGTGATGGCTTATATACAATATAATAAATTAACTGCACATAGACATTTCTATATTTGGATCATCTAAACAACTTCAAAGATCAGACTCTTTATCTTACAGCAATTTAAAAACAGATTTAGAAGAAGTGAATAATGAAACAGCTTTATTGAAGATATTTTGTTTCCACTTTGGTACATCCCTTACTACATAACTAAGTCCCCTAGACTAGCTGATCTTCATTCAAGGACCTTTACTTACCCATTACTTTTCTATCAAGGTTATGGTTTATTTTCCCAATGAACAGTATTACCTGAATATCTAAAGCATTTAAAGTACTTCTTATGTGTGTATTGCTAGTGTTCCTTCCAAAATTTCTGCCTAAAGTGACACTAAGCTGAAGACTGTAAGTTGATGTGTATATCAAGCTAAAAACTGAAGCCTGTGCAATTGCGTGCAATGAAAAATTAGAAGAAAAAAATTCAGCCTGAAGTAGAAACATACTTGGGTGGATCAGTGATACAGAAAATCATCACCACCACTAGAGATTTAGGACTACTTCCAAGAGCAGAGAGGAGAAAGTAGACAGAAAATAACATACAAACAAGTCCTGCAGCAAACTGTACTATCAGATACTCAGCTGGAGCATTTAAACCAGCTGCTAATACATACTATGATAACTATCAGAAGTGTCAACAATTCTTTCCAAGCATCTTCTATAAACAGCTGCAAGCACTGTTGCACAGCTGTGCTGATTTCAAACAGATATGGAGTCCCTGAATGGCCAACCCACCTGGCAGTGCCCCATGCTGGCGGCGGCGGTGAGCGCTTGCTGCAGAGCCTGGCGCTTCCGCAGCGAGTCCTGCTCTTGGGAGGCACTCACCCACACCAGGCTGAGCAGCAACTCCAGGATGCCACAGTGCCCCCTCAGTGCACTATGGACCAGAGCACACTGGCCCTTCTTGTCTGCCAGGTCAGCCTAGAGGGAAAGGACACGGCTGAGGTTAGCAGGTGCAGTCAAAGGCGGTGGAGAGGAGACGCTTTGGAGCGCTCAGAGAGAGCAGCTCTCACCCCTGACTTCCAGGACAAGGGGAATACCTGGGGAATCGCAGGCCAAATAGCCTCACCAAGCAGCTGGGATAATGATGGAGAAATGAATCCCAGAGAGCACTGCCACACACGGCAAGGACCTGTCAGCAAGGGCTGGCCAAGGGGAGATCGTTCTCAGCCTGCTGGACAGCCAGCGGCTCTGAGGGGACTAGAGGGTGGGTGGGGAGAGCTGGGGATGCCCTTGACCTCAACTTTAGAGCGTTCCAACATCTCTCATTAACAGTCACTGACAACCTGATGACCACAGGCCATGAAAGTGCACCATGAGGGGCACCCAAAACTGGCTCTGTCAGAGGGTTGTGACCAGCAGCGTGTGCAAAATGGTTCATGGAAGTCTGCACTTGCCCCTCAAGCTATGTCTGGTAATAATTTACTTAAGTAATCAGTAACAGCTGTTTGGGGCCTTTGTATGACTTCTGGCTGCAGGCTTGGCAGTTTCTGTGCAGCAGCTCACCTTTGCACCTTTTCTGCACAGCAGTGACACGATGTTCATGTGGCCTGCAGCGGCCGCGTAACTAAGGGCTGTCATCCCGTTTTCTGAAGTTCCATCAATAGCAGCTCCAAAGTCCAGTAAAAGAGTCACCACTTCTTCGTGTCCAAGGTGCGACTGAACACACAGCACTGGAGCATTATTTAATACTTCAGTCCTGTAATTCACATTTGCTCCTGCCAAAATCAGCAGCCGACTCACCTAAAATTTAATTTTAACAAAACAATGCTTTCTTCAGATTTGTCTGAATTTGCTATCTTGATCAGGTAGTCATTTGTTACTCCCTAATTTTGATGCAGATTTTATTGGCAGACATTAATACGTATATAGCAATATATCAGTTTAAAAGCTTCTCTTAGTAAATATATTATTGAATTACTGAGCACTGCACTCCCAAGAGAAGACTGGTCTCTCCCCTGAAACTCACTACTACTCTGCAACTAGTTCCATTAAGAGAGAATCAAGTTACATAAAAAGAAATCTCAAACAGCCAGAGCATGCACATGTATGTTTATGTACACACAAATTTCCAGTCAAAAGCTTTAGCAGTTGGCTCAAACTCCAACTGAACAACTTGGATTTTGTTATCCATCATCTGGGGATTCAAATAACAGTGCAAAGTTGTGAGTTCCTCTCACAGTATTTCCCCCTTTTACAATTGACATTTTCCCACAGAAGCAAAGAGCCCTGAGCTCTGCCCAGCAAGGCCATGTGGGACATCTAACCCCCAAATTGCACCCACATACTCACCAGCCACATGAGAAAAAAGAGAAAAACCCTTCTTTCCATCAATACTATCAAGGAAAACTGATTTGAACTTTAGCAACAGCTTACGAAAGTACATGTAGGCTTGTCAGAGACGAGTTCAGACCCAGGTGCTCCTCTGCTGAATGGTTACACCAAACTGGGCACTCCCTGCCCAGGTGCAGCAGAGTGCCAAACAGCACTGGCTGGGCAGCCCTGCCAGTGCTCTCACCTTCACGTTGGGTGTGTAGATGTTTCTGAGGGAAGCCAGGGCTGTGGACAGTCCATCAGTGCTATAACCAATCCACAGGGCTTGCAGGTGACTGGAAGAAATTCCGGTCCTTTTACTGAGACCCTGACAGAAATGACAGAACAGGAAATCTCTCTATAGAATCAGAAATCCTATTTCAGTCTACAACTCAGTATAAAAAGAAATTAAGTCTGGACCCATAGCACTACTAAATATTTTGAGTAAGTTCCCAACAAATTATTCAGGCGAGTCAGAGAAGAATCTCTGCGATGCATTCGTACAACTAGGTCATAATGTGTTCTAAGCTGCAAGCTTTACCTTGAAAATATGAGCTTTCAGTATATGATGGCCAAGTTCCATAGTTTGTTGGCGGTTTAACTTTCCCTCCTGTCGAGAAAACATGAAAGCCAGTAGAGCATGTCCATTCCTAACAAAAGGATTAAGAGAGAACCACTTTTATCACTGTATTTCAGTAAATGTTCTAACATCTGCATACCTGTTATAACAGCTCAACTGTGTCAGACTACTGAAACTTACCATCACTCTAAACAAAATTCTTTCCATAATGAAATAATGCAAAATGAAAACCAGCAAAATTTGAAGATGAAACACTCGAGGTATTTATTTCTGTGCTGTCCCCTCACAGGGGCTGTGTCTGCTTTGAAGTGGTCTACACATTGCTCCCTTTTGCATTCCCAGAGCCAGGGACTGCAGGCATCTCACAGAGAAGCCAATCCTTTTAGAAGCACAAGATCTCAATACTTGCAAAATTTGAGAGAAAATGTGTATTTAGTAATTCTACACCTACATTAGTGGTGGTCAGTGTTCTAGGAAACAATGAGAGCAGCACAACCGTGAGGAAACAAGGTTATCATAAACTATTTGTCAATCAGACCATACACTGGAACTGAGCAATCAGCCATATGGTAGCTGGACTCTTCAGCTGAGGGGGGAAGGCTGGGAAGGGACTTCTCACTCCATCTTCAGACATTTCTGAACAGAACTTTGCACAATCAGAAGCTTTGCCTGGGCCCAGGCAGCCCCCCCTGCTGCTTGGGCAAGTGCTGGAGTTCTGTGGTGGGACCAGGGCTCCACGAGGCTGCAGCCCCCAGTCCCACCTACAGAACGGCTCTGTTACAGCCACCTGAAAGCTCAGACAAGTCTTGGGCTGGTAATCATTTTGAATATCAGCACTATCTATTCTTTTTCAAAACCCAAAAGCTGTAAACCCCAAGGAACATGGGGGGAAAAAACATCTGGGGAGCCAACTGTGAGAACATGATGAATAGTAACAGCCACTGTCTCCAACTCTGCTTTCCAAGTCACTGAAAGTGAGCTGGAACAAACTGAAACAATGCCAGCAGGATGTAACTACAGCACAAAACGTCTAAATATTTTTATGTTTAAAAAAGCCCAAATGATCTGTTCCTTCTATTCCTGCACTACATTACATAGACAAGGTGCTCCTGCAGGGGATTCTCAACAATTTTGCTGTGTTAGTAACAATACAGCTCTCTCATTTCTCCATTAAGGTAGCAAAGTCAGATGCAAACTTCTGACTTCAGTAGAGTCAATTATACTGTAAACTTTGAATCTTAAGTCACATTACCTCTCTATATATAGAAGTTTTTGTTCTGGAAAGAATTAGGTGTACTTGTATTTTAACATCACTCTTTCCCCTCGCCAACTGTTGCAGTCAAATATAAAAACCCTAATTTTGGTTATTTGAACACGGATTACTGCAGTTTCAATTTACCTTGGCTCACATAAGAAGTCAGTATTTTCACCTTCTGCTCTCCAGACAAGCCACTCCCTGAAGGAAGGATGGCAGAACATGCGTGTTTTGTCACGTCTTTTGATCAGAAAACAGGAAAGGGCTTCCATCCTCTGGCTGAAGTCTTCCCACTGTTGTTCACTGTTTATTTGTCCTGCATTAATAGCCTGGAAAATCTGGTCATCTGTCATGGGATGTAGGGATGCCAATGCCACATTGAGTATGGGCTGAGCTCGCTCAAAAGCAGAGTTTGTCATGAACTTCATATTGCACTGCAGTAAGTACAGCTCTGACAGAGACACAGGAACAACCTTGTAGCTTGCACTTTTGATTACTAAATGACCTTTTTGGAAAAGATCCAGAGTGAGTTTCAAATAGAGGTAAGATCCCAGGCTTCTCATGATCAGGTGGTTACTCACTTTCCCAATTGTAGCTGCATCAGCTTTTCCATTTAAAGACATGTTGTTTATAATTTCCTGACTGTTATTAATTCTGTACTGAATGTAAGCATTCAAATCATCGTGAATTCCTTTGTTGTCTGGAAAATTGTCCAGGGATATGGGGATAAATGGTAGTGAATTTACCACTTCCTGTAAGGGAGAGAAGGGAAAGAAGAAAAAAACAAAAACCAAAGACATTATAGTATTCCAGCACTGACAACTCAACGATGCATCTCTGCTACATTTCCCTTCTGTATTGAGTACCAGATTAAAAAGGAATTCAGTATGCCTGAGATGGTTTTGCAAATATTGCTTCCTCATAAGAGGTACACCAGTATTTCTACATTTTATCATTTTTCATAGGAAGGTTTCAAATATTTCACTGACTAAACTCAAAAACTGAAGGGGATGAGAAATGACCACTTCAAAGTTAAGGAAGTGGAAAACAGTTACCAGAACTGGACCAGGGAAAAGGGGAGGCAAAAAGAACTATCTATTAGGCAGGAACATTAAGAAGTAATTATTAAGAAGTATCACAAATTACAAGAGAGAAAAGACTTCTCTTATCATTTCACCTTCCAGGACCAATGCACCAAGAAGGTGCTGTGCACATCCCCAGCCCATGGGCCTGAAGGTACAAGGACCAAGTACAGCACAGATACCTCAACAGCTTCCCCTGAACACACTTTCATGTTTCTGTTATACAGATTACTTTCATGTTTTTGTAAATAAAGATCCAAAAGACCTTTATTTAAAAGGAACACTTCTGCAACTTCTAACTTAAATTTCATACCTGAAGTAAAATTTCTAAAGTCTTATTTTAAAATTTCTAAAATTAAAGTTTAAGAACTTCTCACATAGAGTTACATACCAGTAAGAAGGTTTAACAAACATCTCCAGACTTTCACAACAGAAAAAGGAACTCTATTCCACTTTATGTAATTAAATGGATTTCAAAAAGCTGCACTTTCAGAGTAGTGAGATGTTTTAAGTGAAGACACACTTCTCCATTCTCCAGACAGGGAACAGTCTCTGCTACAGAAATCCCTTCTTAAACCCAAAAATTTAGTTGAGAAATAAACTCTTCAGCCAGTTAAACATTCTGAGTGCTAGTGGTAAGGCAGAGAAGAAATAACTCAGAGGCTGTACTGAAGCACACCTGCACCTTAACACTGCACTCCTGAGGTACAAGGGAACAGATCCAAATTTCATCATTTCTTGTATTATCAACTCTACTGGCAGCTGCAATAAAGCGATTCACAATGGAAAAGGCCTCCAACAGTGTATCTGTGCACTACAAATAAACATGTAACAAAGAAAGGACGGAAAAAGTCCAAGAGGCTGAGTTCCTCTAAACCCAATATTTTTCGTAATAATGCAGCTGCACCAATATAAATGATCACTTGGTCTTTGAGGGTAAGAAAAGCGTAAGAGGTGTTTTTACCTGGAAATTAGTTCTTACAGTCACAATGAGCTTCAGCCAGGGAGGAAACTTATAGATTATACTTGTGATAAATGAAGAAATTGTGTCACCATAATCAGGTTTATGAAATTCAGCATCATTTAAACCATCTATCAAAATGATGTAGTCTTCCTCAGAAATCTTCTGCTCTGAAATTTGAAAATAAAAAAGGCAAGGATAAAAACACATTCTCCCTTACAGTGACACATCTTTATCATCAAATTCCATATGCCAAGTAACAAAAATGTATCTTTATGCACACTAGTACATCTTATGGATTTAAGCATTAATTAGGAGATTAAAAACAACATTAGGAGACTAAAAACAATTTTAACAGGAGTGATACACTCAGTTCATATGTAGGCAAAACCCCTGTTCTGCCACAGATCAGGTATCTGCTCAAGCTGGCATATGCTGGGAAGTAGCTGTTTTCAAGAAGAGTTTGCTAGGGTTTTATTAAATACAAAAATCATGTTGCTGCATGCTTTCTTTTATACACCATAGTCCAGGGAAGGGCAGCCGCTGTGCTGGGGAGGGTTAGGGTGGATATCAGGAAAGGTTCTTCCCCCAGAGGGTGTTGGCACTGCCCAGGCTCCCAGGACACATTCCCAAAGCTGCCAGGGCCCCAGGAGGGTTTGGGCACTGCTCCCAGGGATGCCCAGGGTGGGATTGCTGGGGAGTTTGTGCAGGGATAGGAGCTGGACTGGTGATTCTGGTGGGTCCTTTCCAGCTCAGGAGATTCTGTATTTGTTGGAAAACTGCCACATCCATTTGAAAAGCAAGCAAAACCAACATCCACTTGGCAAATGTTTAGGCCCAGAAAATTAGAAAGTATGTGACAAAACTCAAACACATGTTAAAACAAAATCCTTTAATGTGAATGTGCCAGCCTTAGCTTCAAGCCCATAGCTGCCTCACATTTTCTGGCAAAAAAAGGGATTTTAAAGCTTCCATGACCTTTAATAAGTTCCACAGACTTTTAATTTAAACACCAATCAACTGTTCAAACCCCATCTACTATTGTTACAAACAACTAGCACAGCTAAGGAAACCCCTTCTCCAGGAATATTCTGCTTGTTTGAATGCTTGTCTCCACTCCTGCTGCAGCTGAGGTTCTGTTTCCCAGTCCCAGCTGAACGTACCTCTCCTGAGGCTGGCGAGCGGCTCCAGCACGCCCCTGGTGAAGGCTGCAGCGGGGTCCTGCACGCAGGAGCGGAGGCTGAGCAGGCTCTGCAGCTGGGGCTCCCTGAGCAGCAGCGCCCTGTAGGCTGCCAGCTGCGGGGAGCGGCACAGCAGCGCGGCCACGCTGTGCACCAGCTCGGGCACCAGGCACGTGTACGTGTTATCAGCCTGGCAGTAATGGTACGCCACCACCTGCAGAACCACACACCACAGCATTACCCTTGCAGAGTTTTGGCTGGTTATTACTTAGTGCAGTTATGATAAAGTGTTATTATACTTCTCTCTCAACTACAAAATCCTTTTCAGTGTTAGAGCCCATGCTGTCAGAGTCTCTGACAGCCTGGGTCAAACACAGGGAGGACGACAATGAAAAAAGTTTTTGACCTTGCAGGGCATGCAGAGAGGAGAAGAAATCAAGGTGTCTGATTCTGGCAGGAAAATGCAACAATTTGAATTTGTGGCATTTGGATACAGTGGGTAAGCAGCTGATTAGCTAAGCACAAGAAAAGTAACCTGAGGGTCTGACTAGGTGACCTAGTAGCTGTAATTTAACAAAAACATGTCCCATGCTTAATGACCTAAGGACTAATTTGATCATCAGGCAAAAGCAAATGACAGGCAGCTATTAAAGACATGCTTACATAAGCAAACAGAAAAATACAACAACTGGCTTTATTACTTAAAAATAAATCAGGGCGTAATCCTTCTTTCTTTGGGGGAAAAACCCCCAAAACAAGCCACAAGGAAAACATGGTGTTCACAGTGAATAAAAAGCCTGTACTTTAGTGGTTTCCATCAAACGAATATGTATCACTTTAAAGACTGCAAATGTTAGAGATCTCATGTCTTCCATACAACTATTCATATAAAATATGCAATTCAGACACTCATTGATTTTACTACTCAGGAAAAAATAAAACACCTAACATTAATCCAATACAAAAATTACTTCAGACTCTGAGTATGGAAAATAAAACTACATTCAGACTCAACCTGTATCATAACATATAGATGGGTTATACAAGAACCAAACATTTTCTCTTCCCCACCTCCCCCCATCCCAAATTTTGCTTTTGGAAGGTACACTGAGCAGCTCCCTGCAGAAAACATACAGCCCCTTTGGCAAGGAAAGCATCCCAACCCCCACACCCACACCAGCTGCACTGGTGAGCAGCTGTTCAGGTAACTCCTTCTAGGACCATGCAGGATGCAGGTGATCCCTGGCAGGTGCAGGAGCAGGCAGCTGATCCCACCTGAGCCATCCTGCACAGGTGCCCAGGTGCTGCCCCTCTCCCAGCATGCCTGCAGCCCCCAGGGGGGCTCTGCAAAGCAAACCCAGCCCAGAGCAGAGGGCTCCAGCACTCTGACCATCTCTTGGGCAGGGAAATCTCACCTTGGAGGCGAGGCGTCTCACAGAGTCCCCAGAGTGAGCTCTGTACTCAGGAGCACCAGGAGCAGCCAGAGCTTTCCCTGTCCCACTGTCACCTGACACAGGGGCACACGGGGGGAACTGGCTCAAGGGAATCTCCTGACAGGAGTCACCACCTGCTTTCAAAAGGCAACAAACACAAGAGAGACCAAATTTGCTGATAGCAGATTGCTTTCTAGGAAAACACCACAGATTATCTTACTGCTAGAGGAAAAACTGAAACTGAGAAATACCATTATAAAAGAAGTCTGCAACTAATCTGATAAATACAGGCACACAATTGCAAATTTAGAATTTTAAAACAACTCCACTGACTTTTAAATCAAAACTGTAGAATTACTGAAAGTAAAACCATGCTGATGTGAACAGTTTCCTTCAGAAAATTACACATACAATGTCTCATTTAACTAGCAATTACTGTATGCCTAAATTCTTGGGAAATTCATCATAGTAATAATAACATTTGAAGTGTCAGTCGGGGAAATAGCAGTAATGACAGTCCCACCATCCTTCCAGTTAATGTAGGCACTGGACTGGTCTGGTGACAGGATGCTATGGATCCCAGTAGGACACAGAAGAGGGTTCTCCATAGCTTTATTCTCACCTCTACAAAAATTCTATGGAAAGCATATACAGCAGGTACACAGCAAGGAAAGAAACACTCACTGCCCCCTTTCCCAGCTCGTGAGAGACAAAGCTGCTGCAGGCACACCCTCAGAGCTTGGGGTACACTGCCTGACAAGAGGAAGAGATCCTGCAGACTGCCCCTGTTACCAACTCCTTTGGGCTGAGCCCACATGGTGACACTTTGAAGGCATCTGCCAGAACAATATATTTTAACTCCTTCATTTGCTCATCAGAAGAAAAACGTGTTCGCTAAAGACTTGATGAGGTCTGACTACCTTGAGCCAAAAAAGCAAACATGTGACTCCTGATGTCAGCACATGAAGGCAGAGCATTACCAAGAAGGAACATACTTTTAGGAGATGAGCCTGGGCTGTTGGAGGCTATTTGTCTCATGCGGCTTCCATGGCAGCTGAGGGCCACCAGCCGTGAAATGACTGCAGTCTTCCCAAACCCCACGTTGCCAGTAATGACTGCTCCCCTGCTCTCTGCTGGGTCAGGGTTCTGCAGCTTTTCTTCAATGGTGTGAAACAGCCATTCTCTTCCAACAAACACTGAGTCTGTGGTTATGCTTGGCACCTCAAACAACAGCGGCTTCAGCAAAATATCCTGAGGCTTATAGGGGATGAAACGAGCTGAAAAAGACGTGTCAGGGAAAAAAGCTTACTAGAAGAAACTTCACATGCAATCAAAGAGCATGGTTGCAGAAGGTAATATCATTTAGAAGCTCTGTTACAATCAGTCATAAGCAGACATTCTAGTACATTCATCATGAAAACAATAAAATCTGATTGCCTCAGTTCAGGTCCTCTCCATAATTTTTGCATGAATTAAATTGTAGAGGAAAGAAACTACAGGTATAATCTATTTTTTAACAACTGAACTCAAGTTAGTAAGTTGTAGAATCCAAAAAGTTTTCTTAAAAATGCATTAATAATTCTACAAATGGGGAAGTGCCATTTTTCAGTTTAGAGTCAACTATGTGCCGAGCATCACACTGTTAGGTCTTCAAATCTGTACAGACATTTACAGAGAAACAGAAAAAGGTATAGAGAATAACAATTTTTCTGTTTTAAAAAACCCCTTAAAGTAATACAAAAACAACTACTGCCTTGTTTTTCTGTACTTTTCAAGTCACTTTTCAAGGACCAGTAGTCACACCTTTGATATGCTTGGGAAACACCGGATGACTTGGGGAAGAATTTGGGTTTGACTGCATAAAATACATTAAAATTTACAGGAATAATAATATTCACCAACAATATGCCCTAAAGATTCATTAGCCAAATGTAATGTTACACAACTTCTGTTTCAGCATTAATCTATGATTGTGAAAAGCCATAAATGGAAGAGGGCAGCATAATATCTACATAGAATCCTCAAGATTAGTTTTACCGGGAGTTCATCTTAATTCTTCTGCCTTTAATGGTTATTGGTTGTTACAGGTGTTACACACATTCCATGTCTAAACCACAGCACTGTGCATGAAACGGTGTAAGCAAGCATCTTGTTGGCAGCCATGCAGAGTGGCTCACGAGGAGCAGTGCACAGTGACACTGGGACAGGGCTGCTCCCAGACTGCCAGCCCAGCCCCAGCCCCAGCCCAAGGGGTGAAGCCAGGTGTGCCTGCAGCCAGCTGGGCTGGAGAGGTGTCTCCTTTACCTTCCTGCTGTGCTCTGCCACCAGCGGTGCTGTGCCAAGGCAAGCGAATCGAAGTTCGCAGAGGAGCATTTCTTTGTCCATCCAAGTAACTCAAATCTTCCAGTTTGGTTGAACTTGTTGCTAGAGTATGAAAGAACTAAAGCTTATTTCTCTCTCAATACAAGTTACAAATAATGGAATTATTTATAACAGTCCTTCATCCACATGATACTTACAGAGAAGTTTTTCTAGACAATGGCAACAAAGTCATTCATGTTGTAACATTTACAAAATGCATTTCAATCAAGTTCACTAAAGATTTAGGAGTTTTTCCCTGCTTAACTGGCCCTCAGTTCCCCGTTGAGAGAGTTTCCGTTTTTTACGGTGGGAACATGCACATCAGCAGTGTTAGAACATATTTGGGTATTACCTGCTAATACACCCCCTGTCAGCAGGCAGAGTCCTGCAAACACTTCTCAAGTGTTTCTAAAGTCCTCACCTAATCAATACCATAAAAAGCATGGTAACAGCCTTGTGGATGACAGTTTTAAACAACTTAGGTAATGCTCATCCATTCAGCCCAGAACACAGGCTTTTTTCTTTTTATCCTATAGAGATACCTTCATACTAACAACAGAAAATTCAAAAGAAATGTCCTATCACTAAGAACACCCTTGGGTTTTGACCCCAGGACTTTACCTGCAACAGAGTTTGGCCGAGGCATTATTAAAGAGGCAGAACTCTGAGTGTAAGGAAGGGGACCCTCTCCTGCTGGTACTTCTTTTGGCAAATTCTCAGAAGATCCAATGGCTTCCTCTTCTGCAACTGGTGAGCAATTATCTGTTCTTCGATCACGGCTCATGCCTTGGTGCTTTCCAGCTCTGAGACTCCCATCCTTACTCCATTCTAAGCTGGATCCACTACGATCATCATTTTCTGATGAGCTTGTTATAGTGGCTGAAAAGGAGGGAAAAAAAACCCAAGTGAAGACAGAGGAATATGGCACAGACATTAGAATTGTCATTCTTAAATGGCACTGTGAAATATAAATGACAAAAATTCAATGCTGTTCAGAGGTCTGTCACACCTAAAACACGTTATCACGTTAGGATGACAATCAGCCTGTCTCATATACCTGGCAAACTAATCTTGATAGAAACCTTCCAGCAAGTAAGCTATTTACTCCTCCTTTCTTAAGCACCTACTACATTTCACTGTCAGAAAGAACAAACAGGAGTAAATGCATGATGAATCAGGAGCAGTAGAGTATATTAATAAAATTCCAGGTTATATTAAACATACTGATTTATGTTTTTAAAGAGTGCTGCAGTATAAATCAGAGGCTCAAATAAAGGCTTGGGGAGAAAGGGGGCTTTTTCTGCTATGAAAATTTCATATGCTAGGCAATAAGCAACACAGACCTAGAGAGACCCTCAGCTAGAAGGCAACTAAGAGCACCGAGGTGTTTTTGGATGCTGTGGTACAGAACAGCAGTTCCTGCTGCTGCAGCGCCTCCCTTGATGAGAGACACCACCTGCATTACCCAGTGGGATCCAGATGTTCCAGTTTGGTCACCAAGGGTTATCAGTGAGTCTGTACTTGTCTGGGATTGTATTTAATCCAGACCTCCTGTAACAATGTGAAGACTTTATGTTCCTGAAGACCTACTTGAGTAATGTTTGATAAAACTATGCTAACCTCCTTACCCAATTAGGAACACTTTGCAGTTATATATTTTTTGGTATGACTAATACTGAAAGGACTCTGTTTAATTTAAAAGTTTTTCAATCCATTATATTAAACTCTCACAAAATAACTGAACAACAAATATTCAAATATTTATTAAAGTTTAAGCCAGCACTATGCATTTTGAACATTTTAATACAACAGAGGAAAATACAAAATAGGATAAAGGGGCATCAGGATTAAAAAAAAAAAAATAAAAAAATCAATACCAGTTCAAACTATAATACCTGTGTGAACCAATTTAAAAGTTAAAGCCATATTTGTGGCTATTCTACACTCAACTGGCCCATTCCTTAAGGAAAACATCCTGGCACACAGGACTGCTAACAAAATGCAACCACTGGGGTGGCTCCTGCAATGCTGAGCCTGGTCCAGCCAAGGAAAAGTTTCCCATCACTCTGCAGGTCCAGAAAACACAGCAGGAGTAGAAACACAAAAGAGGCCCACGTAAATAGCACGAAAGAGCAGGATGTTTTCATGGCTGGATGAACTCTGTCTAAGACATTAAAAAACATATACTTGCTAAACATAATTTAAAATGCACATGTGCTAGTAACAAACTTGAATGCACAGACATACTTGTATACAATAACCAAAAGCACAGGTCCCTTATCAGAAAGGTGCCTCTCCTAGGTTTCATGCCTTTATAGATGTAAGGGGTTGCTGCCACGGGTGGCCAAGAGACAGGGTATTCAAATTCTCTGGAATTTGAGACAGGAACAGCAGCTCTGCAGAGCAGCAGCAGCAGCAGCTCTCCACAGGGTCTCAGCCATGAATCACTTGACTGAAGGAGCCACCAGCAAGTCCCCCTGCTTTTGCACTCATACACTCACCCTTCCTTCTTAGCTGTTCAATAAGCAACTTTTCTCACTGTTGTAAAATCTTTTCTTTAAAACGCTGGCACTTACAAGGTTATACCATAATGATGCTGTCATGCCAGTACACTATTTCAAACATGAGGCCATTCTGACCTTATTTAGAACACAGACACGCTCTTGAACTAGTTCAAGTTTGTCAAGCATGGCCAGTACGTTCATATCAGTGTCATTTGTGCTCTTTTTCCAAAAGGAACAATTCTGATATACCCTTTCCTTCACATGAATATGTTCATGCTATCTCAAAATTAGATCTTATACAAAGCTGATCACGTATCAGTGCTACACGGAATGAGTACACAAAATAATTTTCTTCAACTGAAACACTTAAGTTTTATACAAGAGTCTCCTGACCCATGACAATGTCTCTTAGGGTGAATAATCAGTAAAAATTATTTCACTCAGCTGTTGGTACAAGGAGCTTGTAACAGCTGGGCTGTGAGGGTGGCTGCCTCCAGGGGCCAGACTCCCCACATGAGATGTACCCATATCCTCAACTCAGCCATCTTCCAACAGAGGATCACACAATTCCATCTCTTCCACAATGCCCCATTTTAGCTTCATTTTCATGCCAATTACTCAAAAGTCTGCACTTTTTAAAACAGTCTGATTTAGGCTATTCTCATAAGAAATCACATCAATTATTGTTTCCTCAACTGGAAATTAAATTAACTTCAAGCCCCTGCTGTATTTCACCATTATGAAAAGCACTGTTAAGACCTCTGGAAAAGCAAAAAGGCATAAGAAAACAAAAAATGGAGAAAAAGAGAGGAAATTAATTGTTTCAAAGGAAAAAGTGGAGAAATTACAACTGCACCAGGAAAACAAAAGAGGAGAAATGCACACGTAGAAACAGCAGCTGTTATAGCCAAGAATAGGATTTCAGTCTTTCAAATGGGATCCACAGACAGTGTAAAACTGAATATGGTGCCATAAAGCAGCTGCTCAGACTTGCACAATGAAGAGGAAAGCATTGCTAATGAAAATGCTCACCGATAATGCCGCTGTCCTTGCTCTCCAGGGTGGAGCTGGGGGTGCTGATGGTGCCACAGGGGCTGCCTTTGCTGGCTGCAGCTTTGCCAGCACAGCTGTTGAGGGTGGAGCAGGGGCTGTCGGTGCTGGGCGATGTGGTGCTGCTGGTGAGGGTGGAACAGGGACTCACCCCTCGGCTGGGGACTGCACACTGCCAGGGGACAGCAAGAAACACTCACTGCACAGCAGGCAGCACCTGCTGGGCTCAAAACTAGACACCTTCAGCTGAAGCACAACAAAGGCAAAGCAAAGAGCCCATTTTTAAAGTAAAAACTTGAAGAAGTGAAAGCTTTGTCTAGACTGGGAATCTTCATCTTTCATATTACTCTTAAAATGTGACTGCTGAATTAAAAAGAGAATTGTATAGTTCAGTGAAATAGCTGTAAAGCAGATTTCTTCTCTGTTTAACACTGTACTGGATACCCCTCCCCTCCACTTCTTGTATTTATTCTTTGACTTGAAAAGCTTAGAATTGCAGTCTTATTGATTTTTCACTATCAGTGTGAAAACCCAAACTGACACACTAAGATTTAGGAGGGCTGGGACTGAAAGTGGAGAGAGTAAGGGGTAAATTACTGTGAAGTTTTAGTTAGCAGATGAGCTCCATGTGGATAGTAGCTGCTACTCCCCTCCAACCCCTCTACCCCAAATGACAGAGAAGGACTGCCTGATTGAAGTGAATCTCTCAGGAAGAAACACACACACAACCCTCTCCCCAAGCATGCTCCCAATTTTAACAAAATGCTGGCCTTCTCCATTCTTGAAAATCATTGAAAAGAGAAGGCAAAAATTTTCTTCGAAATACTAAAAGCAGAGAGAATTCTAGAAGCTATTCACATTCATAGTAGATTAGATTTCACCTCCAGAAATGATGAGAAGTCTATTCAGTTTGTGTGTTTTGAAACTGTGAATTGATCTTGACTTCTTGAAAACAAACACTTGTTAAAATTGAAGTCCAATTCCATTACTATATCTCTATTAAAATGCATGGTATTTGGGTAGATATATGTCAAGTAACTGCAAGTAGCAGATAGAGGAAATAACGTTAGTCCTCTCTGGAACAGGATGAATATTAAATATATTATATTCCATTATCCTACCATAACTTCGCTTTTCTCTTCCATGTTGGCCGAAGTTGGGATTCCATCCCCCAGTAAAAACCCCAATCTTGTCATCAATTCTTGTGCTGCAGGAGAACAGCTTGAGTCTTTGTCAGGCTTTGCTTTGGATTGGGAGGAAAAAAGTTGAAGGTTAGCATCTTATATTTGGAAACTGTTAAACCAAACTGTCCATCAGACAAGCAAATTGTCCAGCAGACTTTTAATTGCTGGTGAGTCTTGAATCCTCTGCATAAAAGCACAAATCTAGGGGAGGAAAAACCCACCTGCCAGTCAAAGTAGAAATGTTTAAGTGCAATCAGTTCATCACCAGAGTGATGAGTGACATAACAAAGGATTCTCCTAAGAGCAGCATTAAGCTCAATGCTATAAAAGCTTAGCAGCAAGCTGGAATTCTATTTCTGTCATATAAAAACATGAAGAGTAGAGGTTAATAACACAAATGTTTTGTAAGCTCACAGTTAACACTAGAACTAGTTCCATACATTTTTGTTTTGCTTGCTATGCAAAGGATGTGACACCAGTTCTAAATGTCCCAGCTCTTCTAGTGCAAAGATACTTAATTTTATCAGTACAGAGCTTTGAACTATCTTCTGGCTTCCAACAGATATGACAAGACAAAATTCAAAATGAGGCAGGCTGCAACAAGAGCAGCCAAGCACAGCTCTGCCCTGGCACACACTCTTGCTAATGCAATCTCACAAACAAGCATTTCCAGCCATTTTCCTTCTTTGATGCCAGCAGTCTGGCATCACCCACCAACCTGTGGCCATCTGCTCTGACAGAAACATTTACAGGGCATATATTTATTTCATCCATTATATATATATATACACACACACACACACACACACACAAACACACACCTAGTGTATACACAGCCTTCCCATCCTCAGGTATGAACAGTTAAATTAATATGGACCATCATCCCAGCACTTGCAGAAGCAGCTCAGCAGCTCCCAACAGCAGCTCTTATCCCCAGAAGGGCCAGGGGGATGTGGAGGAGCAGCTGCAGGGCCACTGCCCAGCCAGCACCCCGGGCTGCTGCTGGGAGCCAGCCAGGACACCCCAACAGCTCCAGCACCTCAGCTTCTGGAGATGTGCATCAAACCACTCCCAGCTGCTACAGAGTGCCCCAGCGGGCGAGGGATGGGCCCAGACAGAGCTGGGGATGAACTTTGGGAGAGGAGACACAGGACCCTCAGCTGCAGCTCCTTCTGCACCTCCGAGAGGAGCTGAGGTACAAAACAACCCAGCTGAACGCACAAAACCTCCCAGCTGAACGCACAAAACCACCCAGCACAGCACACAGCTCTGCCCAGCACACACTCACTCCACCAGCACACACTCACTCACTCCCCTGAGCACAAACTCACACTCACACACTCCCCCAGCACACACACACACGCGCACACACACACACACACACACACACGCATTCCCCCAGCACACACACACATTCACTCACACACTCCCCCAGCACACACACACACACACACACACACACACACACACGCACTCCCCAGCACACACACACACATTCACTCACACACTCCCCCAGCACACACACACGCACTCCCCTGAGCACACACACACATTCACTCACACACTCCCCCAGCACACACACACACACACACACACACACACACACGCACTCCCCCAGCACACACACACACACACACACACACGCACTCCCCCAGCACACACACACGCACTCCCCTGAGCACACACACACATTCACTCACACACTCCCCCAGCACACACACACACGCACACTCCCCCGAGCACACACTCCCCGGTGCGCTCGCTCACCGTGTCCGGGCTCTCCCGGCTCCGCTCTCCGCTGCAGACCCAGCGCTGCCTCCCCCGGCACCCTGGGGCTCTCCACATACTTTGGCTTCCTGACTGGACCTGCAATGGGAATGAGCTGAGCGGACCCGACTCTTTCCACAAGGACCACAAGGTTCCTGTGTCCTGTACCTCTGCTCCATAAGAAAAGCAGAGAAATGACCTCTTACACACACGGCTGCTATCACAGAAGAGCGCGCTGCTCTCTTCCCCTCTCGAGAGAAGCATGCTCCGGGCATTTTGGAACATGAGCTCTGCCAGAACACAAGGCCCGTGTGTGCAGTGTCACTGCACACCTCATGGCACTGGAGCTGGTGTCACTGCACACCGCATGGCACCAGGAGCTGGTGTCACTGCACACCGCATGGCACTGGAGCTGGTGTCACTGCACACTGCATGGCACCAGGAGCTGGTGTCACTGCACACCGCATGGCACTGGAGCTAGTGTCACTGCACACTCCATGGCACCAGGAGCTGGTGTCACTGCACACCGCATGGCACTGGAGCTAGTGTCACTGCACACTCCATGGCACTGGAGCTGGTGTCACTGCACACCGCATGGCACTGGAGCTGGTGTCACTGCACACCGCATGGCACTGGAGCTGGTGTCACTGCACACCGCATGGCACCAGGAGCTGGTGTCACTGCACACTCCATGGCACTGGAGCTGGTGTCACTGCACACCGCATGGCACCAGGAGCTGGTGTCACTGCACACCGCATGGCACTGGAGCTGGTGTCACTGCACACCGCATGGCACCAGGAGCTGGTGTCACTGCACACTGCATGGCACTGGAGCTGGTGTCACTGCACACCGCATGGCACTGGAGCTGGTGTCACTGCACACCGCATGGCACCAGGAGCTGGTGTCACTGCACACCGCATGGCACTGGAGCTGGTGTCACTGCACACCGCATGGCACCAGGAGCTGGTGTCACTGCACACCGCATGGCACTGGAGCTGGTGTCACTGCACACCGCATGGCACCAGGAGCTGGTGTCACTGCACACTCCATGGCACTGGAGCTGGTGTCACTGCACACCGCATGGCACCAGGAGCTGGTGTCACTGCACACCGCATGGCACTGGAGCTGGTGTCCTTGTACACCGCATGGCACCAGGAGCTGTGTCACTGCACACCTCATGGCACTGGAGCTGGTGTCACTGCACACCTCATGGCACCAGGAGCTGGTGTCACTGCACACCGCATAGCACTGGAGCTGGTGTCACTGCACACCTCATGGCACTGGAGCTGGTGTCACTGCTCACCGCATGGCACCAGGAGCTGGTGTCCCTGCTCCTCCTCTCAGTGCTGATTTGTGACTCAGGACTGCATCTGAGCTCCCAGCTGTGCCTGCTGCCCTGTACTCCCCAGACAGACAGAGAAAACCCCTTCAGGGAGCACTGAGGGACTCTGGCTGGTAACAGCTGTCCCACACTGCCCTCAATAAAGGGGCTTCCCCCTACCTCAGCTGGGCTCTGCATCCTCCTCCTTGGTTCAGAGTTCCAGGACACACCAAAGCTCTCGCACACTTTGTTTATTAAAACCCCACCCTAGATTTAGGCTGTGGCACTTCAGCCACATTAAGGATCCCATCTTTCCTTCTGGCAGCAGCCTCAGATGCTACATTAAGTCTCTGAACATGACACTGATTTCTTGCTCTTTTTCCCAAGCACTTTAGGACTCATGAGTGCTTTTAAAGAAGAGCTGCATGTCTCCTCGGTGGCCTCGGGCTCCAGGGTGACACTGGCATGGAGCTGTGCAGGCCTGGCCACCCCATCACAGAGCAACACAAACCATCTGCCCACAACGACCTGGCTGCACACATCTGCTCTTGCCGACTGCCACCTGCAAGTGCAATATGGGAACACGGTGACAACCTAATGTCTTAGCTAAGAAATACTGGTCAGGAAGCGTCAGCCCTACGTCCACACGTATTTGTATCTCCAGTAAAGATTCTGGAGCAGATTTCACTTTTTACACCAACAGCTCGGCACAAACACCAGAGGGGGCTCTTCCAACGCTACTGTCTAACAAAAATAAGAGGCGTTGGCCACGGTGAAGGCAGCTAAAAATACATTCCTTTGAAACAAAATCACATTCTTTAAGGAGACTATAGTCCACACCTGTCATTTGTAAGCAGAAGTATAATCAAACACATCAAAGTTGGACAACAAAAAGCACTCACTCTAAAAGAACCAAAAAAGAGTGTAGCAGTTGTAAAATTAGATCAGCATGGAAAGATCTTCAGGATGTTTTTTAGCACTCATGCTTTAAGCTGTAGAGGGAACCCATAGACTTTTTACTGAATTTTGCTCCTCACAAACTGCTGTGGAAGTGCTCACAGTACTTGCAAACCTGATATACAACATTGCAACAAGTAGGAGAACTCATGGTAAATTTATTTCATGCACTAATCCAGAACAGCACACATGAATTAACCCTTGGATGAAAAGGACTCATTTAAATGTGAACTGCATCTGCAGAATAGCAGCTCTTTTCCAGAAATGCAGATGACTGAATCAGGTCTGACAGCAGCTTCACCTGGGACAGGGGTGTCCATCACCCTTGATGTTTTATCAGCAAATGGCAGAGCAACCTCAGCAAGGGGAAACACCCTCCCTGCAATGCTTCTGTGCCTGCTCCAAGTGCCTCAGTCCTGAGGCAGAACTGGCCACTTGCTCTTCCATGGTTCTGCATGGACTTTCCTCCCAGGAACTAAGCCCAGCCTTCCCTTCGCAGCCTGCACCTTCAGCAGCTCCATCCTTTCCCCTCTCTAAGTCAGCACTGAGAGGATCTGCAGCTGTCCTGAGCCCTGAGTACTGCACTGAGTCCTGTCTGATGCAGGACCCTGGAGCTGGGGCAGCTCAGGGCTCGCAGGAGGAGCAGTCCCCAGGGCTCCCTGGACTGGGGCACAGACCTGCAGCCTGCGGTGAAACCAGTTCTCTGACCTAGTCTAGTCTCAAGAATCAGGTGTGAGGATTAATTTGCTTATTAATTAGAAGTTTTAATTGAAGTTTAACTTCAAAACTTAAAGTTCTGTTGTACATTTATGCAAGACTCTCCCAGCAGTCACCCCTGGCATTCACTGATGGAAATTCACTGATTTCAAAGGAAACCTTTCTCTGTTAAAGCATTATCATATCATTAATGTAAGGAAAGCAGCACACATTTTTTTCAAGTGCAGCAGCAGCATCTTTAATTCATATATTAAACTCCACAACCCATTTTTTTTTAAAACTTCCCTTATAAATCAGTATTTTCATTCTTTTAGTTGAGCCTCCTAAATCAGACTACAATTAACTATTACCCCTTAAGACAACAAATACTGGCTTAGCTGCACATCTGTAAGATAATCAATCCAAACAATGTTCATTCTAGCTAGCTAATTTGTAATAGAAGAAATTAGAATTTTGTTCTACCGTTGTTACATAACTATCACTACAACCCAACTTCAGCCTCCTGTGCAGAGACTCCTGTGCAGTCCTTTCTTCTTTCACTCAGCACATCCTGAAAGATCTGTAACTTGCTGTCACACTACCGAAATAGAGAGCTTTGAAATCAGGACATTAGTACACTCTCGTTACCCTGCCCCAGATACCAGACAGCTAATTTATATTAAATCATCTTCCATTAGCTACAGTTTGGTGAAAGTCAAAGGAACAGCATAATGCTTCTGTCAGCCTCCTATCACCTGGTTAGGTCTTTGTACAAAATCACGATGCATGAATGCCAATGCGTTCCCAGCACTGCAGAGTCTTTGGAAATCTTTTCCCTTGGCTGTGGGTCACAGTGGAATGACTTTGCAGCCATTGTGAATATGGCTTTTCAGTCACAACTCATCCCTCGTTCAGCATTTCCTGTGCTGGTAAAGGCCAGCTTTTGACCCTCTGTTCCCAGACCTTATGAACTGCAACCTGGCGAGTGTCTCCACAGGAACAGGAGCATGGGGAGTTTCACTTGTCCCTCGTGCCCTGACCCGAGTGAACCCAAGTGATGCCAGCGTGCTGGAATGATTTCTATGCACAGAATGCTGATAGCAGAGCCCCATGGAGCCCCATATTTAGCCTGCTTCCTACACCAGCAGGTAGGCACCACTGAGGACACAACTGCTGAAATCTAACAACTTCCTTGTCACTTCCACAGTGATTTATCTATTAATACATTTCTGTATGGAGATACAAGTAAAATAAATGAACTGTAAAAGCCACAAACAACACTCACACAGTCATTAACAGATGCACAAAGCTTTTTGTAGCAGTCCTCTACCTGATAAACTAACCATAAATAACCAGGTTTAATCATATTCAGACACTTCAATATAAGTATCTGCAACACCAAATAGAACTAATTTTTTGCCACATTAAGTAATACATTCTATTTAATAGCCAATTACTTTTTTAACCTGGAAACATGCACTGCTCTTGCTCTTGTTGCAAGTTTAATATGATTTTACTATGTTAATTTATGAAACATTTATCAATAACTGAGTTAAGATGTTCTGAAGATTCCAGTTGCTCATTGTTTCATCTTACCTGGAGACTTCTTGTTTGCTCTAGCCTGCATCAGATAGGACTGGCGTGGCAGTAGGGGCGAGGACGGCAGGGACATTGAGACTCCTTTGGCCAGGTTTGCTCTGTAAATATCCTGGGAGCCTGGCTGCTCGCCACTGGGGAAATCTGCATTGTGGCCAGATGTTGCTGTAACCTGTGAGGCATCCTCTGGGCAGCAGTCACCTGCTAAAAATAGAATTTTGTCATCTATTAGGTGATGTGCCAAATTAAACAGCCTAGAGTTGCATTGAAACGTAAGTATTTAACACAAGAAAACATTTGCCAGCAACAATTGAGTGTGACTTGCTCTACTGTGCACCCTCCACTGCAGAATCCAGATTACCACTGGGAAAATGTAAATACACAAGTAAGCAACATTTTAATTTAATATAATAAAGAGAAAAAGGGGGAAAAAGTCTCACTTTCAACAGAGTCAGCACTTTTCAGATTTCATCCTTAGGGCTAACATCAAGCTTCCTATGAAGATAAAAGTACTTTTCAAACTAAAAAGGTGTTTTAGCATCACTGTATTAGCATGAAAGTCAGGACCACCTGAAATACTGTTTAGTGACTAGTTAAAGGACAGTTGGGTTGTCCCTTACATGTAAGAAGGTGGATTACTAATAGGTACACTCAGACATGGGCAGTCTAAGATTTGTTTTTACATTTTCAGTGCTAATAAAAGGCCAAGGATTTTCTTTCTCTGTTCTTTTGAAAATAAAACTTCTACAACAGCCGATTTAAACACAGATTTAACACTGGCAATATTATTCTTTTTTTACAATACAGAATAATATGTGAGTTTACTTCAAAAAGTGTTGAAAAACACAGCAGAATGGTAATGCAGCTAAATGTAACTAGAAAATACTGGAATCCCGTTAATAGCTTTTTACTAGATACATATCCATGTTGCAATTTGGAACCTGTAAGTATCCCAGGTGAACTGCTGAGGGGTGGGCCATGCGAAAGGACTGGCACATCCACCTGCAATTCCTTAATTTCTATTTTCCCTTTTACGATGGCACAATCTGAGTAATTCACTGCCTTCTTAGTAGACTTTTGAATTAATGTATCCTTCTCTACTGTACATGAAACATCACAACATGAAAGAGAGCTGGATGGAGCTAAATAGCTCTAATCAGTAAGTTTAGAGTATTTGATCATGTCAGTAACACGAAAGATATCTTAGAATCAACATATAAAGACACTACTGCATCTTAGCAGTTTTTGTTCCAGCAGTACTCTTCTTTTTCCTGATGCTGTGGAGAGCACGCTTCCATGACTCAGATTCTGAGAGTAGTATGACTGAAAAGATAAAAATCTAGAATGTGTACCACAGAAATTGCCCTTTTCAATCACTTCATTTCCTAATTTTACAGCCTTTGCACATTACCACTGACATGCTCAGGGTGCTCTTTGGAGCAAACCCTAACCTTGAGAGACCTCAGCTGTACCTGCTTCAGCCTAGGGGTGTTGTACCCTCAGTGGTGGATGGGTGTGAACAGCACTGTGCTCTGCTGAAGCAGGAAAACTCGTATGAAGTGTAAAGTGGTGATGACACTATGGAACAGCAGACACCTATTGGACAAATATCATCCAAGAAAGGAGGAACAGCACCTGCTCCTCCAGGCCCTTTCTGAAAAGCTCTTAACTCAAGGTAACAGACCAGCTCCGCAGCTGGGAGCTCAGGAACCATGCACACCAGGAGAGCACGTACAGCACAGTTTTGGAAAGTTGCCCCAGCCACAGGCACACAGCAGCCCTTCCCCAGAACCCCTGACAGCCCAAGGGCAGCTCCAGTGGGAGCCTGGCACAGCCCCTACCCCTATCTGCAGGCCAAGGCTACCTTCACTCATCAGGGACAGGGCATAGGACACGGGAACAGCTCCAACGCGCTCCCTTTGCTCAGCAGGGATAGGGACAGGACACAGGGACAGGCACAGGGGACAGGCACAACTCCAAGGTTCCCTTTGCTCAGCAGGGACAGGGCACAGACCACAGGGCAGGCTGCCAGGGCCCCCAAGGGGACACTGCAGTGTCCCTGCCCCAGCCACGGTTCCTGGCCCTGCAGTGCAGAGCCTGTGGCACCTGGCACAGCCCCACAGGAACACGGTCCCACTGCAGTGTCCTCACCAGAACCTCATCCCCAGCTCCCCCAGTTCAACTGCATGTGGGATAAGGAGGGCTGCCAAGCCTTTTACATGCTTACATCATCCTTTCCTACATCTCTACATCTATCTGTCCATTTTCTTTATTCTAATCCTGCACTTTCTAGTTTGTGGAAACTGGACTGATGACCAATCTCCACACTTCATCCAAATAATAGGAAAATTCCCGTAACATACCTGGCTCTACACAGGACAAACCCAAAATTACCAAGCTTGTGGGATCCACCTGGTAACAGAGTATGCTTCCCACACAGCAATTTAACATTAGGAAAACAATACTAGAAAAATGCATGAGAAATACGTGTTGAAATAAAATTTGTTACAATGCCCAGATACTAGCAAATGCCACACAAACAAAAAACCCAAAAATTACTTGTTACTAACATAAAGGTTAGTAGTTCAAAATATCTTAGCTACCAGAACAATACTCTAAATTACATGATGTTGCCTGGTATCTACCAGAGTATAAACCAGGCTGTGTCAGTTCTGAAGTGAAAGGAAGACGACTTCTCACAAGTTTGTCAGTGTAAAACAAACACATAAGGGAAGGTCCTGTGAAACCCTACCTTCATTTTTTTAAAACCTCTGAGTTGTACATTTTCCCCTGCCAAGCAGCCTCTGGACAAAAACCTTTCATAAGCATCAATCAACACTGGAGCTCTTACTCAGTGGTCAATGTAACCACAGAAATAACTTAAAAGTTTTAAAACCCACACACAAAAAGCTTGGAAAATGAAAACCAAATCCCAGTTTAGCTGCATCTAAGGATGCAACTGAACGGCATAATCTGATTAACAAACTACTTTTTTTTCCTTTAGATACAAAATGATACAAGGATAGCTGATTATAGTAATGATTTTGTCGAGCTTAACAAAGAGAACTCAAAGATCAAACTAATCGTATTGAATAGGGAGGATAACTAAAATGGAAACCTTCACACATGTCTGCATCAGTATTAAACATACTAAAATGCATCTAATTCTTTGTTCAATACAAGTTGCTCAGAAACCAGAAGAATGCCACCTATATTACCAAAATATGTGTCAACGGAGTTTGATGCAGATGTGGGAATTCAGATCATCTTTTAACATGAAGGAACAGGACCACTACGTTTACACCAGTGAGAGCTAAAACAATGACCATGAAGCCTCTGTGATCCTGGATACTGAGAGCAGCTGCAGAGAAAACTGTGTTCCTTGGGTTCCCTCAACAGGCCGTTCTGGGATGGCCTGTTCTGTCTGCCTCTCCCTTAACCTTTCTACTAAAGTGAAACAAGACTCAACCCACTTAAAAATACGTGATACAAAATCATGCTACAACAGAAGAAATCATAAATTCTGAAGTTCTGCTTTAGATGTTCTAAAAAGAAAAGAAGTGCAGGATGCTGTTGCTGACCAAGGCTCCCCGTGAGCCCCATGGAGTGAAGGACACCACCACGACCAACATTTGGATGTGATTACAAGTTCAGAAGGAAACCACAGGAGGGAAAAAGAAAACAGTTGTAAGAACAAGGAAATCCCCTTCCAGAACAAGGCATCTCTATGTCTAAGCAGTAAGAAACTGTTTAAGGATTACCAAACCCAGTGGGTTTGATATTCTTTCAATAGAACTGACAGGCAAGTGCACACAGAACTCTGGAACACGGCTCAGAGACTGAGTACAAGGTGCTTCATTTTTATTGTAAAACACTAAGCCCTGCCCTGGAAGGGCTGGGCAGCAGCAGCTGCCACAGCAGGGAATGAATGCAGCCACACCAGCAGCAGGAGCAGGGAATGAATGCAGCCACACCAGCAGCAGGAGCAGGGAATGAATGCAGCCACACCAGCAGCAGCCACAGCAGGGAATGAATGCAGCCACACCAGCAGCAGGAGCAGGGAATCAATGCAGCCACGCCAGCAGCAGGAGCAGGGAATCAATGCAGCCACGCCAGCAGCAGGAGCAGGGAATCAATGCAGCCACGCCAGCAGCAGGAGCAGGGAATCAATGCAGCCACGCCAGCAGCAGGAGCAGGGAATCAATGCAGCCACACCAGCAGCAGGAGCAGGGAATCAATGCAGCCATGCCAGCAGCAGGAGCAGGGAATCAATGCAGCCATGCCAGCAGCAGGCAGTGCAGCCACAGCAGGAGCAGGCAGTGCAGCCACATCACCAGCACCAGGAGCAGGAGCTGCAGAACCACTCCTGCCAAGTGGAGCCATCCAGAGCCAGCCTTCTGGGACATGACACTGGCTGCTGCCATGGAAAAATGCACGCATGAGGGGAGAGCAACATTTCATTCTTTTGCTCTCAAGCCTCTGGAAAGACCAAAAAAAGAGAGAAACTAGCATGGAATGGGAAGAAAACACATTACAGCCATAGTAAAGGAAGCAGTGAAGTGCACTGAGTGAGAAACAACCCAGGGAAAATTAGAATAAATGGTTCAAATGGCCAACCTTTGCCAACTCTGCTTGTACTTTTATTTGCTCATTTTCTGGTATTTATTTCTGCACTCTGGATTACTTCATTGGTACACAAAACACTAATGCTCTCCTGTAGCTCTTAAAAAAACAAATCAATTTTTAAATAAAACAGTGAAAAATAGAGGTTATTCAGACCACTAAAGTAATTTGCATATGTGTTTCAAGCGCAGGATTTTTTTTTTTTTTTTTTTTTTTTTTTGAGGGAGGGTGCTTATATATATATGGAATACATCACTGGAATTAGCTTCTGAAAACACATTCACCACTTTAAATACTCAGTGCTCAGAAAAAAGCTTAAGCTCTTAAATAACTGACAAGAGCAGCTGAAAGTGGGCAAACCAACATAATATAATCAAAAACAGCTCCATATTTTAAGCATGAAACAATGCTTCTTCTATTGCAAGATATTTTTAGAGTAACAACAAAAAGTCAAACTGAAACTTAAAAGTATTCCATTCCAAGTTCAATGTTCCAGATAGTGAATGTGTACTTTATACAGCACAAATGCCCTTTGCTCTTAAAAGTCAAAGCCTAATATCACAGAGCTTTTGGACATAAAAAGCCAATTGGACTTACATATTTAATTTTAAAAGGCAAACTTATTTTATTTAATGGCCTTTCAGTTTTCCAGAGTGGCACCTGAAGCCTTGATGCTCTCAGCTCAGTTCGCAGTGTATTAGCCAGAAATGCTGAGTGAGATGTAATGCAAGACAGGGGAGTTAAAATCTGCATTTAGATAACCACAGTCAGCTGAGAATCAAACCTTTACTGCTACAGGCAAGTAATTCTTAAAACAATCAGTTTAAAATGAAGATTAAATAGTGGATCTAGGTCTCAAGAAAAGATTAGGCTTTTCTCCACAGTAACTTCACTTTTCTTTTAAGAATAGCAATTTAGTTGCCACTAGCAAAAAAACCCAATAAATAAATAATAACAACCTCCTCCCCAAAAAAACCAACCCAAACAAAAAGCCTCCAAAACCAGGGCCAGTGAACTTCAGCACATTTCTGTTTCTCATTCCAAGTGCTGCCCTAGTGCTGCACGTCAGGCTGGCAGCAGGGGCCTGGGAAAGGAAAGGGAGAAAGTAAATCAGGGATGGTGGAACCTCAGACAAGCGATCACAGCTCGTGCATTTGAAAGCCCTTTTACTCATGAAAAAGAATACTAAGTATAATCTCAATTTCTTAATAGCATATGATGATGTGAATAAGAGAGGAAATTCTGAATTCAGAGATTTCATCCAACTTGCTCAGTATACAATATTCCTAAAGGGCAAGGCAGACAAACAAAAGTAACTAATGATCCACCAATCTACAATGGTACATAATGTCGAAATAAAGGCTCCATTCAATATTCAAACGTCTGTAAACTCATATTTCAATCAAAGATACTGACATGAAGACACCTGAATATAAGAGGAAGGAAACTAATGCCAATGCAAACTAAGTGTCAGAGTACTGTAAAAATTCAAGCCTGATCTACCAGATCTGAATCAAACAAGATACAAGAAAGATCTATTAATATGGACTGTTTTTGCAGATCAAATTTTAAAACAATCTAAATAGGCAGGCAATCACGGAAAGTCTGATGTAAACAAATCCATAAGTACTTTAATAACTTTTATTTCAGAAATCAAAACCACCCACCTTGTTTCTCCAGATTCTCTGCCTTTAAAGCACTACCTTGCTACATTTTAAACATTATCTTTCTGTTGACATAATAATCTGGCCCTTGTTATTTGACCACTACTATTAACATCTAACAAGCCTTGAAGCTGGAAAACCTAGAAGTCCCAACTACTTACCCCACTGAATTTCTAGTGACATCAATGAAGTTTCCAGGCATACCACATACTACATTTGATGCTCAGCTTCTGATGGGATTCAGTGCAGGAAGAGCACTGCAAACTAAGCACAATACTGCCATTATCTGTGCTCCTTCAGGCCTGAGATCGGGTCAACAGAACGACAGCGCTCACGCCACTCCAAAGCCATCTGAAATAACTGAGCATGTTCTGCAGAAACTTCATATACAGGATTTTATTGTCTTTTTAAATTAAAACAGATTACATGTATTTTATACTGAATGATATTTTGCTTAGAAAGTAAAAAAAAACCAAAAAAAACCAGATGATTCTCAAATGCAGGCAAGCTGCAGACTTTGGGACAGTTAAAGAAAACAAATGCAATTACATACTGGAAAGCAGCTGGAAGTACCGAAACCTAACAGGAAATACTAACACAAATTTATCTCTGAAGCATTTTTAAGCATTTAGGAATGAGTAGCTGTCACAGTGCGACTGGGGTTTACCAATTTTAATATATTTAATTTCTCTTGGGGATCGAATTTAGGAGTAAAAACAAAGCAGGCTTAGAACTTAAAAGGGTACAAGAAATTTATTAACAACACAAAACAATTCAGAACGAGATTCCCAGATTATGCCCTCCTCTCCCCTTTCTTCATACCAGCAACATACAGAAAAACACTTCAGTCAGTCACTCAAATAATCATTTCAGTTCACTTTAGAGAGAAAAGTCCCTTTTTCTTGTTTAGGCTTAGAGGGTATCTCACTCTCATAACCTGCATCCGCCCGGAACCTACAAATTATGATTTTTCTTCCCATTTTCACAGTCCTTCCAGAGCTGTATATGGGTTGCTAAATCACATGGGGTATTATTTTAAAGGCAGGCAGCTGAGAAACACAAAAAGTCTCTTTATCTCACTCTTCACTCAAATGTCTCTGTCCATTCCAGTCTCACAGAGAGCTCTATTTCTCGAGGCAAAAAAAGTCTTCATCTCAGGCACTTTAACCTCCCCAAGTATATTCTACAGTTTAAAGGAATTTAAGTAAAGTCACGATCCTCTAAAGCCCACAAAAAAAAGGTTTTAAGCTACTTATCAGAGGTGACTCCTCAGATCTCTCCTCCTATGACCTTGGTCTTCATTCTGCTGACTTCTGTAATTCTTTTTGCTTCATGCCTTTCGTTCTGGGGAGCTCAGGAAATCCGAAGTCTCATCCAGGCACTAAAAGTTAAACTTGTATCCAAACGGTAAAGAGCCAGGCTGGAAGAAAACGTGGTCACAAAGGGGACCACGTGGAGATGAGATGGCTGGACTCCCTTCTGCCTCTGCACGGGGTCGGTGGGGGGGAGCCGAGCCGAGCCCTGCTGCGCGAGGCTGAGGAGCTGAGCTGAGCCGAGCCAAGCCCTGCTGCACGGGGTCAAGGGGCCGAGCCGAGCCGAGCCCTGCTGCACGGGGCCGAGGAGCCGAGCCGAGCCGAGCCCCGTCGCGTGGGATCAAGGGGCCGAGGAGCCGAGCCGAGCCCTGCTGCGCGGGGTCGAGGGGCCGAGCCAGGCCCTGCTGCATGGGGTCGAGGGGCCAAGCCGAGCTGAGCCCTGCTGCACGGGGCCGAGGAGCCGAGCCGAGCCCTGCTGCGCGAGGCTGAGGAGCTGAGCTGAGCCGAGCCGAGCCCTGCTGCACGGGGTCAAGGGGCCGAGCCGAGCCGAGCCCTGCTGCACGGGCCGAGGAGCCGAGCCGAGCCGAGCCCGTCGCGTGGGATCAAGGGGCCGAGGAGCCGAGCCGAGCCCTGCTGCATGGGGTCGGGGGGCCGAGCCCTGCTGCATGGGGTCGAGGGGCCCTGCCCTGCACGGGGTCGAGGCCGAGCCGAGCCCCGCCGGGCCACGCTGGGCTCCCCCCGGGGCCTGGGCCAGGCCGGGTCCTTCCCCCAGGGCCACCCGAGGCCCGCTGGGGCCAGAGCCGGGGCTGGGCCAGGTCCACCCCGGGCCTTGCCCAGGGCCGGGCCCTTCCCACCCCTGCCGGGGCTCAGGCCAGGCCCCATGCCGGGGCCGGGGCCCCAGATCTGCTCACCTCCGCGACCGGAAGGCAAAAAGACCCCACTAACACCATTTCCCTGTGATTTGTGAAATCAAAACAGCATTCTAATTGGTTTTCTGGGCTGTCAATCACCAATCCAGGTCTCTGATTGGTCCCCCCATCCTCAGGGGAGGCTCCCAGAGAGGGGCTGCTCTCTTTGTCTCAAGCCCATGTGCTCTTAAGTGGCTTCCGTGGGGGTATGGGCCACCATCCCCCTCCCTGCTCCATGTGGCCCCAGCACAGTAGCTCCGTAGAATTTCTAAACCAATCATAATTAAGAAGAATTTTCTGTTTATATTCTGAAGCTTATTCTGTATATTCTTTATATCATCGCCTCATCATAGGCACAGACAGGACTTCCAAGTAACCTGGTAGAACCCGAACTTGAATAAGTCTCCTGGCTCTGACTGCTTGAACTGTGTCATTAACATACAATTTCTATGCTATATTAAAGCAAAAACACCCAGCTCCTTTCAGCTGAGGTCGGGGCAGAAGATCTCCTTGTGGTTACAGAGGTCAAGTTAAAAACCTCAAGGAAATAAACTGGACAACAAGTAAACCTCAACTATGAGAGCACAGGAGAGAGAGCAGATACACACAATTCTATGGTTGGTAGAAAGAAACACAGGGCAGAAATAGTCAGAGAGCTGAGATTACCTTAAATCTAGAATATAAAGTGCGTTAAGAAAGCAAAGCAAAAGGCAAAGAGCAAGGAAAGAGAACGTGCACCCTCAGCAGAGGTCACAAGGTGAGACAACTCTGCCAGTCCCACTGCAGAGACTCCTCCAAGGAAGAGCTTAAAGAAATAAAATTTATTTGATGACAATAAGATAACAAAGAGGAGAAAGTACAACTTTTTGCTTTGTTTCTGAGACTGACTAAAAACCTTGAGAAATAACGGGAAACTGGGAGTAACTGCTGTGCATTTCCAGCTGTACATTTCACATGAGACACATAAACGCACTGATTAATTTCTGGGACACAAAAATTAATCTTCCTGTTTACCCTCTTCCTCTTGGTTTCAAACATTCCTCACACAGTTTTCTGTAACTTTAAGGTTACAGGTACAGACTGTGGGTTTTCCTCCTCAGGTTCTGTCCTTTACCAAGTATGCACACCACTGATGCAAGGAAGGACAAGGGAAAAGAAAAACCAACTTACAGACACTTATCTCTGTTGTGTGGAAATAACTATGTCTGAAGGGCTGTAAAGACAGGGTTTGTCATGCTGCAGAAAACCAGAAAAATCTGGATGCAGAAAAAGTTGTATATCTGGGTAAAAAAATGGGTTTGTTTGAAATTTTGTTCATTTGGCACATCTATTTACCTAAACAGGATACCACCCACTTTGTCTTCAAATCCACATTTAGAAATAACTTCCATGAGTTTTGCTTGCAAAAGTTGTTCTACACATAACTTGCTGCCTACACAGCTCTTCTCCCCTGTGTTCATGTATGTTTGCACAAATGGATAATTACATATGTGCATGTTTAAACACACTTATTTTGCTTCATTTAAATTTTATCTAATTCTACAACAGCCACATCCAAATAAACTGATTTTAACAAAACATTTGTAGAATTTCTACTGAAGCAACTGCAGGGTTTGAGCCCAACTATGTATCTCTAATTACTGCTTTTCGTGCTGCCTGAGGCATCATTTTTCCAAAAGTGACATTCCCATGTGACAGCCTCCCACCTGATCAAGGCAGAAGTTATTTCTACAAAGACATTCTACAAATCTTCAGTCCTTCTCGGAAAGCATCAATACTAGTTCTTGCAACCCTCTTTTTCAAGGTTAACACTACATTTAAGAATCTATTAAAACCTACAATCAATATTCCCAGCAGCTATATTTTAAAAATCTTATACACAGTTTCATCTCTTAAGTCCATATGTCAGAGCAAATGAAAAATTCTAATATTAAAATCCACACTAGCTACTGTTAACAGAAGCACTGATTTTTTTTTTTGTGCTTTAACCCTTTTACACTTTCTAATAGTCCAGCTGTGCCTGCCTTCAATCCAGAAAAAACCACACCATTGCTACTCACACTAGCTCCACAAGGCCAGCAGCTGTAAAACCCATCAAAGAGAGTTAACACACAAACAGGAAGTTCTATTCAGTCAAACAGGAATCATCCCACTCAGATCTAAATCACACAGACTTCCAGGCGTTCCTTTCATGCAGCCCATGGGACGGCTGGGGTTACTTCAGTTCAAGAAGGAGCTGCTGCAGTTAGCCTCAGCCCCTTCCAGTTGGGCTCCAAATGGTCACAGGTGGTCAAGGCACAGCTGCATCACCCTGGTGTCCCTCCTGCACTGGCTGGGCTGTTCCTGCGACCCATGGAGCTTTAGTACAGTCCAGCTCCTCAGCATCACTCCTAATCCATGAATACACTCAAAAAAGAACCGTGCAGTCTTCCCACCTGTGTTCATGGTGGCCCTACTGAGATGTGCTGTCTCCTTCCTCCCACATTCGGAGGCTCTGGAAAACCTGGAGAGCTTCCCAAAACTTCGTAAGCAAAAAACCAGGCCCATGTGTCTCCAGAGCTGAGAGAAGCTCAGGTAAACCTGAGGTGAATCAAAATTCACCACTGCAGACCTCTCTACAGCAGCAGTTGGAAGAATGGCCATGGCCATGTCAGTCTTACCTCTTCAGTCAGCTCCCACTGCTGGGGTACATTTCTACAATCTCCAGAGAGCAGGAAATTTAAAGCTCTTGCTGCTATTCCATATCCAAAGGGTACTGAAGTGGGAAAACTCTACAATCAAAAAAATCCTTCAGTTTCTCCCTGTTTTCACTTTAAAGACCAGGGAGATGAGCGAGAAAAGTAAGCTCTACAAAGACCAATGTTCTTTGCCTTCCTTCACATATTTTCTAAAAGTGGAGAAATGTCTTGAAGCTGAAAAGATTGAAATGTCCCTTGGAACAACAGAGAAAACTAATAAACTGGACATAACTTTGCAGGAAGCCCTGGTGTAACACAGAACAGAATAAAATGCACATATCTCTCTTCAAACTTTTCACATCTTCAAATACAAAAAAACCCAAAATCTCTGAAATTCAATACATAAATTATTTACTTTCTTTTAAAAAGCTTCTCCTGAGCTCGTCCTTGCTCTAGCTCTCACCAGAGTTAGGCATTATTCACCAATTTTTCCTAATATTTGGTTTCCATAACATCTAATTAATACATGAAACTCTGAAGCTCTGCTTAAAAAACAAAAAAACCCCAAACAAACAAATGTACCAAACCAAAAATTAAACCAAAAAAACTTCCCACACTCTAATAATCTTCCCTTGCTGCTCAGAAATACAGCAGCATTGTATTTGCAAAAACAGAGAAAAATCTTCTTTTGCACACATGAATACAGGCAGATGTCAAATAAAAAGCCATGCTTTCTGACCTACAGGAAAAAGGTTTTTCCAAGCTTCAGATTTTAACCAAAGCCTGGTCAGAGCTCCATTCTAAACAGCCCAATTTTCCTTTTGAACCAAAACCAACTTCCATCTAGTATTTTAACAAAAAAATGTACCAGTGAAAGCCTCACCACAGGAATCTTCAGCCCATTCTGTTTAAACAACCCCAGCTGGTGACTTCAAGTCAGCAGCACACACAGAATGAACAGGATGCTTTGGTCTTGCTCTGTGATCATTTCTGTGCATCTCTCATCTTGTGTCAGTGTTTTTCCCAGTCAGCATAGCTCCATCATTCAGTCATTTAGAAAGGAATTGTGGCAGGGCACAGACTTACAAGACCACAGAAATTTCCTTAAGAACCACACATTACCTGCCGGATTAACTCAGAACTGGATTTTGCAAAAGAACAGTGAAAACACTCTCCCCTTGTAGGGCCCAGTGCAACTGTATAGTTTTAAAAGTGCAATGCAAGACACGTATATAACTTGCTTTCAAAGAAATCAGGACTATTGTTTTAAATATTCAAATAAACAAGGATGTGGCAGCTATATTATGCTCTATTCTTTATTTAAGAAGTGTCCAGATTTATTTGTATTTTACTCTAGGAGTAAGAAACTCATGTTGCCAAAGAGCATAAATTTACTCTTCTGGATAATGTAGGATCAAATGGAAAATCAGAAATGTTAGTCTACATTAACAGTCTGAAGGTAAAACTGTAACTCTGAAAAACAAGAAACTTTCACTCAGGTCCATGAGTTCTCCAGGCACTGCAGCAGAGTTCAGCATGCCTGGCACAGAGCAGGCAGCTCATAGCAGCCACCAACATCTGCACAGCCACAGCCAGGGCAGCACAGCACACACAGCCTGCTCTCAGCATTGCCAGGACCCCCTGCTCTCACTGGAGATGCAGGAACTGGTGCCCTGGAGCTGCCCCAGGATGGGCACTGCTGCACCACAGCATGGACACTCCTGGGTGTGCAGTGCTCAACTCCTCTGGGTATAAAGCATCACAGTAATATTCATACCTGGCTCTCTCTGGCTATAAAACATCACAGTAATATTCACCCCTGGCTCTCTCTGGGTATAAAGCATCACAGTAATATTCACCCCTGGCTCTCTCTGGGTATAAAGCATCACAGTAATATTCATACCTGGCTCTCTCTGGGTATAAAGCATCACAGTAATATTCATACCTGGCTCTCTCTGGGTATAAAGCATCACAGTAATATTCATACCTGGCTCTCTCTGGGTATAAAGCATCACAGTAATATTCATACCTGGCTCTCTCTGGGTATAAAGCATCACAGTAATATTCATACCTGGCTCTTTCTTGGTCCCTTTGCCACCCTCTCGGCTCTTTTTCAGAACGGCCTTTAGCATTTTAAATGTTGCTCCTAGAGGATAACAGAGAGAAACAAAAATAAATGCAACGTCCATTCACACAAGTTGTAACAAAGCACAGGATCAATACAAATAAAACAGCGAGGTAATTAGGAGAAACTTTTTGGTACTCACATTTATTTCTTAGAGTCACTTGTTTAAGCAAAAAGAATGTTTCAATACTTGAACTAAGCAACTAAGAGTTTGCTGTCTTCTGGTACAGAAAAATAACGCAGCATTCTCCACATTCCACATGCAATTACAGTTACAGGGCAAAACCTGAGTAAGCTGCTGTAAGACACTCCAGCAAAAATAAACTAAAATCAAGCTCTAACTCCTGACTGGACTTCAGCAGGCTGACTGGCAGCAGTGGGAACAGCCTGGTGCCAGCTGGGAATGCCAACTGCAGGATTGTACAGGGGGATACCAGCAGGACAGTTCCCACCCCCATTCTTTCCCCACACAGCATACAGGGCACCGGAGCAACAAACTCCTCCATCCCTCAACGTGTCCTGCCTGCCACACTGCACACTTCAGAGTCAACCTCAGGTGAGCACCAGCTGCAGATTTCAGAACAGCATGAAGTACAAGAAAAATATATTTGAGCTGATAAACCTGAAAGACAGTTCTTTCACACTAATAGCTTCAGTTACAGAGCAAAGAAAACAGAATCGAAAGAATTATGAAGACTACCTCTTTCTCAAAAAGCTTTCTGGGAGTATCTGTGAATCATAATTTCATTTGTTTTCTCTATTGAAAAAATCAAAAGGAATGTCATTTTAGAAAGCTTGCAGTATGTAACAAGAAGGGAGGAGAAAAGTAATCTGGCTCTGGTGTCTTATGCAATAGACTGCCAGGAACCTCACGAGAAATCAACAGCAAAAACTTTCCATCCAAAACCTATGGATTCCTCAGAAAGGAATGGATTCTCTTCATTTGTGAAATAAAGCAGAGAAAGAGAAATCAGGGACAGCACAGGAACCATGCTGAGGGTGGCACTCCCTGGTGTCACAGGGGCACAGGGCACAGACAGCACTGACTCTGCTGCCCCTGTGCACTGCCAGGCCCAACAGGCTCTGCAACACTTTCAGCTGCTTCCCAAAGGATGGAAATCAATCAGCCCTCTCCAATTTCAGCATCAAGAAAATGGAAACAGCTCATAAAACACATCCCCAGAACTGGATCATCTAACCAAAAAATGAAATACACTAAAAGGAAGCAATTTACAATTACTTACTGGACACAAAGCAAAATAAATTTATCTAAATAAGCATACAAAAACCACCCGCCATGTGAGAAAGCCTGCAATGGTAGGGCCTGAAGGTGTTAATGAATTTCAGAATCTAAGGAAGGTATTTTACATACATAGCTAGAATAGAATGGCAAGGTCAAGAGAAAAAAAAAGAAGATCTGGAAAGTCACATATTATATTTAACTTTCCTATTTTACGAATACAAATAAGAATTTTCTATTAACCAGAACAGACAGGCTTGATATAGAACTGAAACTCTACAGTATATGTCATTCCTATTCTTAGAATATGGATAAGTGCTAATGAGAGACCAAATAAAAGGAATCAAGGACAATTCCATCCTAGATTTACTCTTCTTGGAATCGAGGCCAATTTCCCTACTGTGCAAAGAGTTCTTCAAGGATCTATTCCAACACAGAACAGAACGGGCATGCAAGATAGCTGCTCATTCAGAGTAGATATGAAAAGTGCCTACTACCTGGAAATAAAGTTCATTTTCTTCCTTTTCAACTTCAGATGATGCATTTTTTCAAACCCATCGTTCACACCTCAGGAACACCAACTAAAGTGAACAGTGATAGTGTGCATTTGTAATTTCTCATGCCTTGAACCAGGCAAAAGGTACTAGATCTTGTTTTGTTTTAAAGGTAACTGTATAAATAGGACATTTTCCAGTAATCCTGGCACACTGTCTTTCTAAGCACACTGCACTTTCTGCCTCCTCACAGCTAAGCTGAAGTAGAAAGAATCACTCCCTGACTCAGAATTCAGGAACCCTTTCAGCTACTGCAAGTGCTTCACTTTTGGTAAACAACTCTAGTTAATATTTTCTAAATTCCAGTTTTTTAATCCTGCCATGAAACTCTTTGTTTGGTGTTTGTTGGTTTTTAAAAAAAGATTTTAAAATTATTATTTCCATTTTAAAATGGTATTAGATGTGGACTTGTTACCTCAGTGCTAATAATAACATTCCAACGGAACTCTTCTGCTGGTGGAACTGAAGGTGTTGTCAGCTGCTGACAAAGTGGATTCCCAGCTCACACCAAGAGCATTTCCAAACGGGTGCTGTCCTACCATTCAACTGTTTGTGTTCAGATGCACAAGACATTCCATACAACTGCTTCCTGCTCAGAGCATGGAGGGAAAGGGCAGAAACTCCGCCAATTCAAGAATTTGTAGTGATCAGCTTCTTTATAAAAGCTTTATAAAACACAAGTCTGAGGTCATGGAAAGAGTCAGGAGCACAGCCATACACAGCCTTATTTCCCAGCCTTTTAAGTTAAGTACTTCATTACCTGAGGAATCCCCTCTGAAAAGCAAATAGAAAAACCTCTCCCTACTTCCCCTCAGCCTGCAAGTCTCTCCTTAAAACTCAGCAACTTCCTTGCATGGGAATGTTTTCCATGTGAAGCTGCATCATGTGAGGACACCAGCATCAGGAACAGGATGATTCACAGCTCTTGTTCCACCTCCCTCACTTTCCAGAGAGGGTTCTTCTCAAAGATCTACCCACAGGAGTCATCACTACTGCAGAGGTCAAACAAACTAATCCCACACGGCAGGTAAGCACCCGAGCTCCTGCCCAGAGCTCCTGACATTTACACTCCTTACATCACTACCCACAGCTATGTTCAAGCTTCCTTATTTAGATCCTGAAAACCAGCGAGCATCTATTTGCAAAGAAATAAAAGGTAGAACATCTCAGTCTACTGTCTGCACAGAAGTACTGAAGGATTGGCCACCTTTCAGGGTGAGATTTGTTAAACACGTACTTCAAATAATCTGTGCTTTTAAAGTGCATTTTGCATTTCTGAATCCAAAGATACAAACATTTGAATCCCAAAATCCTAAGCTTCAAAAGAAAACTTCATTTAGTCAGAAGTGGTTTCACGGCCTACAAACATATTCAGAGTGTCATTCTATGTGTCACACAGAAAGGTTCCCTTTTCTGGCCAATTCCAAGTCCTTTAGCTGAACTGCAGACTTCAAGCAAGAGGAATGTACAGCAAAAAACAATACTTAAAGGAACAAGGTATTACTGATGTAGCAAATCAAGACAGTAAGTAAAAAAGCCCTTTAAAATTACTATATTTGGGCCATCAATAACTAGCATTTTGTAATAAACAGAGGGCATATCCCCAGATATTAGACTACTAATTCATGAATGAACAGACATTTGAAGAGAACAGTGTTTTTACTTTTAAGATGTGACTTCCAGTGAGATATATTTCTGCTATGATGGTTCAAATGCACAAATGAAAATAGAGAGGTCTGTCCCTGACCCTTTGTCCCTACAGCCAAGTAGAAGGTGGTATATATGTTTCCTATATTTAGCTAGACCCACTAAAGTAAAACAATTACTGAAATATTTTTATACATATTTTTATACATATACATAAAATTGATTATACCCTAATCAATTATAGTCTTTACCCTTTCTAGGCATTTCTCATGCAGAAAGATCAATACAGGTACAAAACAGATACAATACTGACAAGCTGTAGTACAATTGTGTCATTTGCTCTTCACTCAATCTAATTACTAAACTTACCTAAGAGACATTCCACATTTTCTCCGTCTCACCTGCCCCAGTGCAAGCTATGCAGCAGTTTAAAAGGAAACTGCAAAAGAACAGCAAGGTTTCCAGTTTGCTGTTCACTTCTGAGGTGGAATTATGCCCTGAAGCACTATTAAAGTACAGTAAGAGGTGAAAGATGAGGAACTGTGAGAAAAACCTCATTATCATGTTAGCTGCTAGAATGTGCTTTTGCAGTCGCTTTTTCCCACCAGTCTGGATCTAGATTTCATTTCTCAGATGCCACAGATATAACTACTCTGCCCTGCAGTCACCCAGCTTTCTGCTACGTTACCCTTTGACCAAATTGCTGATTATTTTGGCCAGTGGCCCTGAGGGCTGCCAACACAGGAGAAAAGCTGGTCACTTCATTTAACTGCTGTCCAAAAATCCTGGGCAGGTGCCAGATACTGCAGAAATGACTCTTTATCACCATTTCAGAGATTTCTGCTCCCCAGCTACTCATTACTGCCCTGAAGCACTGAGGAAGCTGATGCTCACTGAAGCAGATGGAGAGCACTCACAAGCCAGAACTACTCACTTCAAAGGTCCTCAGCCCTGTCTGAACCAAGCCCAAGGCTCAGCAATCATGCACATGGAGAATCACAAGTGGAATCACCTGTCTGACTACACTGGGAAAGAAGAGCAGCAGCTGTCAACACAACCTGAAAATCTTACCTGCTCACAGCTTTTCCTTGTATGAAAAGTATCTGGCCACAGCAGAGGTGTTTTAGATTTTTTTGTTCCCACTCTGCTGAGACCCTCCAGAGAAAATGCCAAGACCACAGCCATCTATCTTTTTCTACAGTTTTCCCTTTCTTTTGCTATGACTTACAAAACAAAATGAAAACTAACGAATCCAAACAAAACCCCAAACCAGGTCAGTATTATGTCCAGAACACAAAAGAGGTGACTTTTTTCATCATCACAGTTACTTTGCAGGTTTTCAACGAATCTAGTATGCCTGAGAATTTTATTTTTAAAAAGAAACATCACACTAATACAGACAGCTGTATTTTCTCGAGCGATAATATAAGATGATGCTGATAAAACCCAAAGCTTTTTCTATTTTAGTTCCTCATCATATCTAGTTCCACATCTCCTATATTCTTCATCCTTCTTATCAGGTATTTTCAGGATTTTATTCTCTGCTTTTTTGTGGAATTTTCCTCTGGTTTCACTAAGAGTCTTCTCCTAGCACTACAGATCTCAATTCAAACACAGACCAGAACATGCACCTGTATTTGGTGCCAATCTTTTCTTCCCCATGTCAGCTACCCTTAGAAACTCTGGGACAGTATGTTTTCTATAAACCCTAATCATAAAATACCTGATCTTGAAACAGCTGTGAATCACAGCCACTCACGTTTTCTAGAAATCAAATGTAGAGCTCCATCCAGAATCTGTACACAAACATGTTACTTACTTCCTGCTTCACAGGCAGAGATGAACACATGTTTTACTAAGTAAACACTCCTGAAGGTTTTAATGTGGCTTTTAAAATAGACTACTCTGATGACAAATGGATGTCAATGTTTTCTTCCTTAGGATAAGGAAGCTTTAGTTACTAGAGGTCGAATGGTATGTGCGCAACAACAGCCTGCGATATCCAAAGTGACAGAAAGGAAACATTAGGACTCACTAGGACTTCTTTGATTAGGGCAGAGTCACACAACGGCTGAGGTTGGAAAGGACCTCTGGAGGTCATCTGGTCCAGCCCCCTGGTCAGGGCAAGCCACACAAGAAAATCTTGGAAACCTCTATCGAAAACACAAAGCAACATTATTTCCTTCAGAGAAGGTAACTAAATGGATCCCTGTGCTGGCTTTGGATTAGTCAGCTAATAACAATTACTATAACATGACAGTACCTCCTACAACCCTCCTCCTAAAAAGAATTTTAAAAAGCAAGTGTTAAGTGACCCTATAATATGGGAATGAGCAGGAACACAAAGCTCAAACATACTGGACTGTTCAGGACATATAGCACAATTGCACAACTACATGCACACACAAAAAGAAGGGTGCATATCTTTGTGGACAAAATAAATTAGCCAACTTTGGAATTGAACATTAACATTTTTGAGGATGCCTAAAGAACAGAGATTTAAGTCATATAATTCAGAAAATATGTTGGGTATCTCTGTATACTGCCTCTTCAACCTTAGAGCATCTCAGAACATATGCCAGCTCCCAGCAGCCTGCAGAAGGGCAATAAACTTATTTCCATCTCACCTAGGAGGAGCAAAGCCCAGTCTTCTCAAGGTCATGATGGTGGAGCCTTTACAAGATGGCCAGTGGGGTCAGCCCTGTGCTCCTGCTGCACTGGGCCAGATACAATCCATCTTCTCTGTGCTTACAGGAGATGACATAGCAAAAAAAGATCCCACAGCAGGCACAGAGGAAGGAAAGGCACTCACTCCTCTGAATCACAAAAAACTGCTAGATTAGCTTGGCCATTTCCTGAAATCTCACTCATCAGAATGAGGCAAAACACAAATATTACTCTCCCTGCTTTCCACCTCAGATCTCTTGTGAAATGTAAACCTTTCATTTTTGATTACCTGCTTGTGTTATTTTATGGACAGATTCAGGCATTCTTCTGTAAACTCTAAGGAAACACTCTAACATCCATGTTCTCCCAGCTCCTTTTCCCTTGAAGCACTTTCCATTTCAGTGTACAAGGCAATGGCACTGAGAGCCCTTGTTAGAGCATTAATATCAGCATTGATATCAGCACTAATATCAGCACCAGTACCAGCTGTGTGCAAGCTCCTGACAGGCAGCACCTCCTAAGAGAACACAGCAGGCATGGTGGACTCACTGCACACACAGACCCACACCAGGGAGATTATTCACATGAACCAGACACACACTTTGGGGTGGAACTCCTTGTCAGCCACTGCAGAGCTCAAATTAAGGAAAAGAACATGGAATTACCAGAACATCCCAGAGTTCACTCAAGAAAAATTAAAGGCTTGTCTATACAAGGGGTAAAGTGCTTCACATTCACATTTTCCTCCATCCTGCAATAACTCCCTGGTGTAGACAAGATCCTACATGTTCTTACCAAAAATATGAAATATCTGGCAAGCCCATATTTATTAAAATTTTACAGTTGTCCTGTTGTTTTCAGTAATTAAACAGCCAAGCACCACTAAAGCTTCTAACTCAGAGGCCAGAAAGCATTCCTTCCACAGGCAAGTATCCAAAATAAATAAATTTAAATCCTCACAACCAGAATTTGACTACTAGTGGAATACAAACTTTTATACTTAAAATAAAAAAATAAATTATTCATTAAGATCTTAAGTCTGTGTAAATCCTTACAAGTTTGCCAAGACAGTACATCCTGGTCCCCTTAACCTGCTCCTGAGGTGCCTACAAGCCCCACTGCACATCACGAGTGGAGTTCACTGATGCACAAAGAGAAGAGATGCAACACCAACAGGAACTCACTCAGCTCAAAATCCTGCCAATAGAAGAAAAACTGCAAAGAAACAAAATTCCGTTCTTCTCCTGGGGAAGCTGAGAATTGAAGAAAGGAGGCTCGAGCAAGGCTCACTGAGAAGAAAAGCACCTGTTTTTCCTATTAGCAGAAACGATGAAAACAGGTAGAAAACAAACTTATTTCTAGCAGATTGAGGGACAGTGTGAGATTCCTCAGATGCCAGAGAGGCCTGGGACACACAGAAGGAGCTTTCTGGAGAAGCCCAGATTCCCAGTAAGACCCAAGGCAGTTCTGGGGGCACACACTGCACACAGGGTGCAAGAGCCTCACAGAACCTTCTGCACGGCCATGGCAGGAGCAAAAAGAGAAAAAAGTCCTCTTTGAAAAACCCGTCAGCATATTCTTCTGCTGCAGACTTTTACAAAGCTTTGAACTCCAGCAGAACAAAATAATTCAATGTCACTTTCGTTCTCCTTTCCCTATGGTCTTTTAAAGACAAAGTGCAACGTTTTCGGTCAGGGGAAAAAACCAATATTAATTGGGTCTTTTTTCCCCTCAGGCTTTCAAACTATGCCCAGTACCTCAAAATGAGTGTAAAATACTTTATAAGCTGCTGCCATCAATCACTGGGTGACTTATTATAAACTTACAGAAAATATCTGGTGACATACCACAGTGGCACAAAGAATGGCTTAGACAGAGAACAAATAAACAAAAACATACACACCAGCTCTGTATTCCAAGAGTTTTGAATATACCAGCACCACTGAATTCTGAAACTGCACAGAAGATTAATACATGATGCTAGAAGGCACAACGTTCCTATACTTCCTTCTACCTTTGCCAAGTATAATTTACGTGAGAAAAAAGCCAAGTTTTCCATTTATGTCTTGGCACATTGTCTCCTAACTTTTCAAAGTAATTCTTGCATGAACACAAACATTCTGTATCAGTAGCTGGCAAGTGCTGAAAATTTTACCTTACCATGCCTATGCTTTGTGACAGCAATATTCCTCTTCAAACATTCAATTGACAGAAATTTTTTTACAAAAATCCAGGAACCCAGTCCTTACTAACACAAAAAAATCCCTTTGCAACCTCAGTGGTATTTAGCCCAGTGTAAGACGGACCTTGAAGCATTATTAACTAAATAATCAATCTAATTCAAAGGCATTTCTGGTGCAAAACACAAAACCAATCTCCCTCTAAAACTCACACGAAGAATATTTTGTGTTTTGTCATTCTTGTTCAAAAGCAACAACAAAAAAACCCAAGCAACAGAAAACCCCATACAACACAGAAAAAGAATCAAACCCAACCCACACATAAAAGTCTCTACCAACTTCCACATCATTTAAATTTCAAAAAGTCATATTGTGCTTCTATTTACTCTTACTTGGATATTGTTGAAATACTTAATTGTTAAAGTATGGTCAGAAATACAGATCCAGAGGAAGGGACATCTGCTAAGATAGACACAGATTAGTTTAATTGTAAATGACTGAAAAGAGAAATGCACAATCTTTAAACTACACAAATTCTAGTATTTTTCCAGATAAAAGAAGGCTGAAGCAGATAAAAATCTGATTTTTTTTTCAGCAATTAAACACCTCTGCTGTTTTAAGAGTGATAGCTTTGGATTTAACTTAAAACTACCAGCTTTTGACAAGTTAAGACATATTTAACACTTAATGTAGCAAAGTTCCACCAGAACCTAAGCCAACATTTAAAGATGTAAAACCATTGTGACCAACCCAAAGGTCCCCAGGCCTGCGTCCATCGTGGAGCTGCAGAGTGCACATTTACACACAAACACACACATCAAAAACCTCCTGTAAGGGCGTTTCCTATGTGCTAACAAGTTCCAGCTTCTCTCCTGCTGGAGCTAAATTTAACCAAGACTAAGATCGAGTCTTAAAAAAAGAAAAAGAAAGCAAAAAAACTCCAAACAATAAACAAAAAAAAAACAACCCATTAACAAACAGAAATAACACCAAAAACCAACCTACACCATATACACAACTTCGGTGTAGTGCTGCAAACATTTTACAGAACCCTTTGGTGTTAAAGCAGTAAATTATCAAATATATGAAATACGCTGCTAACAAGCAGCAGCCCCTCACCCTCTCATGCTACACACCTCAGAAAATGTACTTTAGGGGCTCAGAGGCACAGGTGACAGCAGGCCCCAGTGCTCAGGTGTACATGGCTGTGTGTGGCAGTGGCAGTGGGTGGCAGAGTCTGCAGGCCTTGCTGCACACACATGCTAATTTTGAATATTTAATTACAGGCTTGTCTGAGCTACACTGGGGCACATGCAGGTAGAAGGGTAAGAAACAACTCTGGGTCAAGGAGCTTCAGCACTCAGGCTCCTGCCTGCAGCCACGGGCTCCCTTGGCCTCACTACCCCATGTCCCCTCCCAAAGCCACAGTGCCCTATGTCTCTTCCCACGGCCACACTCCTCCACTGCCTCTTGCCCCGTGTGCCTCTGGCATCAGCCCTGGCCCCAGACAGGGCTGGGCACCTCTGTGCCACTCTCACCTGGCACAGCCCCTACATCGGGTCATCCTGACAGAGCTGAGCCACCACGCATCTTTCAGATACATTCCACTAAAGCTTGGATCACCAATCGTGGGAAATTCTGCTGTAGAGCAAAATGAAACAGCAAACAATTCTACTGTAGGCTGTGGAGTGTTTTCCTCTTTTAACACCATCCTGCATTATAGAAATTTAAAACATGGAGAAAATCTGTATTTATTGATAATTCACAAGTTCTAACTTGCATCACCATGAATTAAGGACAGCTGATAAAAAACACTCAGATATTCAAAATACAGATCTGTAACTTCGTATATATTTTATATATTGTATATGCTTATTATATGTAGTTAAAATATTTAAGATCACTAGAACCCTAAGCAGCATGTAGTTTTCCAATTTCATACAAATTTAGATACAACTGAATTCCCTAATTCACATGAGGAAGAACTAAATGACTTCAAGACCAGCTGCAGTCCCAAAATTATTTTAGCCATTTAGACTTCAAAAGTGCCTGAGAAATGCTCCACAGAGTGCCTCACCGAGTCAGTCACCTCACAAACACTGCAAACCATAACCCCTGCACCTGCTGACACAGAGTATTCACTGAAAAAGGCTGGATAATTCAGTGAGCATTGCCACCAACTTCAACAGCATCAAGACTGCAAAGGCAGCTCTTGATTAGTCTGCAGACATTCAAATTCCTGGGAGGGCTGTGGCAGAACTCGCTGCTGCCACCACTGCCCATCACTGCCCACCACTCCTGCGGCCCAGCAAGGGTCCCAGGCTGAGATGTTACCCACCCACGGGGCTGAGAGCAAACTGCTCTCTGCCAGCATCCAGGGACTTGTCCTGTGGGACAGGACACCAGTGGCACACCCCACATCTGCCAGGCTGGCTGCTCTGTACACTGCTCACTCCGACAGCCAGTGCAACTTCTGCTTCCAAACCAGCACCCTCATTAGAAATTAGTATTCCAGATTGAGAGGAGAAAATATGTGAAATTGGTGGTAGTGCCTCAGGAAACAAAGCCCATGTCCCAGCAGTGCTCCCAACCACACACTGCAGAAATAACTCTCACAGGCTCAGCTGCCTGGCCCTTTGCTCCCACACTCTAATGAACATCCCTCAGGCACACCAGTTATCTCCACACTTTACACAAGGAGGCCAAGCACTGCAGCTAAGATATTGCAAAGTTGAATATTCTAGTAACAAAGTACTTTTACAGATTAAGCCTTTGGCTTAGCAGGCGTCCTCTCGAGGTGGGAAGCAAAAATGAAATTCCAAAAACACAGCAAGGGAAACAGGAATTTTAAAGTAATTCCACGTACATGAACTAGAATGCGTGTACTTCAAGAAGCATGAGTGGCAATGATGGATGAAAAAGGCCTACACAGTGATGTATCACCTACACAGCACAGAAATCTGAAATCACTATGCTGGATAAACCTCTGAAGGTTTATGAAGCTGAAAAACAGGGAGGGGGAAGCAAGTAGACATTTTAGCTATGAAAGGAGACCAAAAGCACCCTGCCTGACTGAAGCACAAACTGAGTGAAAGGAAACCTCCTTTCAGACTCTCCCACACCCCAGTGAGCAGGAGATGGACACTGCAGGAGACTCCAACACATCTGTGAAGAGCCCAAACACAGCACAGAGATCATCCCCTGAGCTCTGGAGTTTTATACTTAGATAAATAATCTAGTCAATTAAGCATGCTGAAATAGTTTTACCAGAACTTCTCAAGTACAATGAATACTGAAGGATTAATTCAGTCATGCTAAACAACGAATTTTAAAAGGAAAGGATAGCAGGAGACAGCGGAGCAAACAGACATATTAACATTAGACCACACAATAGATATTCTGCCTTAGTGAGCAACTGATCCCTTTATTTACTTCCCTGATAAGATCAGAGAGGTTAAGGCTGCACAAAAACACACTTATTAAAAAAAAAAAAAAAAAAAAAAAAAAGGCAGTTATCAAACTAAACACAAAACCAAATGCAGTGAGGATCACATAATGTTTTAGAGGTTGCCTCTGGGATTCCTTGAGTCTGGTGTTACACTATGCCCTCAATATCCAGAAGTCAGTTTCCTAACAGTGGTGCTTCCTATACACAAATACATTGTTAAGAAGTAAGACACATTTGTTAGGCCATATGCTGAGATTTGTTTTCCATTGCCACAGCGTTTTGATAAAAAACTGTCCAACCTCCACATCAAGTCTCGGGAGCTGAAAGCTACCAAAAGACTTGAACTAACCCAGTTTTCTCAGACTTTCCCCCACACAAAACCTACAGCTGACCTTTCTCTATTTTTCTGGAAAACATTAAGATCTAGCTCTTGACAGAGCCTGAAATACCACTTTTTAGTCAAAACAGCAGCTCTACAGATAAACCCTGACTTTAAAATCATGGATATAAATTACAGTTTACAGATCTTTATGGGTGTCATTACAAATAACTAACAGATCAGGCAATTTTCAAGCTCTTGTGCATATACGAATGCTTGCTAAATAATCTCCCACCTTCAAAGAAGGTTTAATCTTGATAAGAGGAAGAAGTTCAGCTAAAGAAAAACAAACACCTCTGCGAAGACTGCTCAGCTGTCTTCCAACATATAATTCAGATCACAAAGTTGCCATGGCATCACTTCAGGCCTGTGGTCATACACACAAAATGTCTTTTTTCCTACAGACTCTTATGGGAAGCTGAGCAACTCTGGCCATGAACCAAATATGTTTTGGCTCTAAAGCAGATATAATTCATCACCATTTGGACATTCCAATGGTTAGCTACACTGAGAAAGCAAAACAACCAGCATTTCAGAGCATCCACATAAATGAAGCTCTGAATACACTACCCAAGCAGCAGCAAGAAAGAAACAGTACTTGTGTTTACCTTGCTCACTGGCACTCTTTAATAGTATATTACCATTTTTCACTTAAACAGCAGATCAGAACAAATGGGAAACATTCATTTTTGGCCACTGAGTATTAAACAACAGAGGAAATTATCTAGGATGTAAAGTATCACATATTTCCCATATTCCCCAGTATTTTCAATTTTAAAGTATCAGGCTACTTTTAAGCAACAGCTATCAAAAATACGAGGTAACATAAGACTTCTGCATATACTGAATAATCCTGCAAAACTCTGAAGTAAGCTGGATAAGTAAAACATTTAAAATACTCTAGACCAGTGAACGATCCTCTTGCCAACTGTTTTTAAATCCAGCAGTCGCAGAAGCTCAAAGTAAACCTCCCACATCCCCAGCTGTCGGCCTCCCAAATGGTGCAGCAGCACTGCCCTGGTCAGAAGGCGCCATGTGAGGCAGAGCAGGGAGTGCAGCTTCCAGCCTGGGGCTGCGGAGCAGGGACCCGGGCAGGGTCATACCCCAAAGATGGATCTAGACCTCCTTCTGTCCCCCGGGGCTCACCCTCACACGAAGACGTCTCTAGTCACATCCCATTTCTGAAAGCAGTAATTCAGGACCCACTCCACTACTCAATAAATATGCATTAGGAGACTATGGCAAACAAGTACTGAGAAATCAGAAAGCTTTAGAAAGTCTGCTTTAAAATACAGTTACTAGAGACTATCAGCAACTCACACATTAAAAACGAATCAAGTAATCGTTTTATCACCTTATGCTTGAGATGCCAGCAGAAACACTGATGAGCTCTAGGGCAGGCCCTTCTGCTCCAGCCGTCAAAACAAGGTCGCTGCCCACAGACACGCACATGTCCGCCCCACATCCCCGTCCGTGCCCGCGCCCCGGCTCTGCCTCTTCTCAGCTCTTCTTCCAATACCAAAACCAAACACCACCAAGAAAACAAGTTTTCCAGAAAGCAGATTTTTTTTCTCTTTCCCCCCAAGTCTTTACTGTGCAAGGCACGAAAACCGCCCCAGTCACCGAAACGTGACAGTGCGGGCCGGGAAGGCGGAAATCCCGGCCGGGCCCCACCCGGGCAGCGCCTCCCCGGCCGGCCCGGCCCGGCCCCGGCCACCCCGGACCACTCACGAGCCGTGGGCCACCGCCGCCGGCCCCGGGCCGCGCCCCTCCCGCCCTGCCCCCGGCCCGGCCCGGCCCGGCCCGGCCCGGCCCGTGCCTGCCCGACATGCCCGCACACGCTCCTCCGCCACAAAGTTTTACCGGCGGCTCCGCGCCCGCCGACCCCGCGCAGCCCCCGGCCCGGCGGGCGCGGGGCGGAGGAGGAAGGAGAGGACAAGGCAGGGAGATCTCACCCAGCGGCAGGCCCAGCCCCTCGCCTCGGGCTCCACGCGCGGCCCAGCCCGGGCTGCTCCGCGCTCCTCCGGGCTGGGCAGGCGCGTCGGCGGGATGAGCTCACGGGAGGGGCGGCGGCAGCGCCCGCCTCCCGCGGGCCGGGCTGGGCGGAGTGGGGCCGGGCTGGAGCGCTGCGTGCGGCAAGCGGGGCGCTGCCCGGTCGGCCGGGCCGCCCCTCCGCGGGTCGGGGTCCAGCTCCGCGAGCACCGACCGCAGGGCCGTGCCCCGGCCCCGGCCCGTGTGCTGCTCGGAACGCCCCGCCATCCGTGCGCTCTGCCCGGCTGAGCTCTGCTCCTGAGAGCCCGCAGGCACAGCTCGGGGCTGGCGGCTCCTGCCCCGAGCCCCGCACCAGAGGCCATCCACTTCCACCAAAGCACCTTCCATCAGGAACATGAAAAGTAATCGCATCGGAGCTTATAAAAGCTGCAGGCGACAAAAGATGAGTGGAATACAAATAATATAAATATTAGAAATAATTACGACAGACCTGGAACAGATTGCCCAGAGAGGTTGCGGAGTCTCCCTCCACAGGTGGTTGTACTCAAGAACCGTCTGGACATAATCCTGTGCCATGTGCTCTGGGATGACCCTGCTTGAGCAGGGAGGTTGGACCAAGTGACCCGCTGAGGGGCTTTCAAACCAGCCCCATTTGTGATTCTGGGAAAATTTCAGACTGGTCCAAGCTACTTTCTGAACTGGCCCATGCAAGGCGTTTCAGACAGCCAGATTAAACATGCCAGGAGTAGGAAGGAGCGTGGCCCTGCCCACAGCACGGAAGAAGACAAACTTCGTCCTGGAAAAGCATTTGGGGCTGCCATGGCAAAGCCACACGACATCAATGCTGCTGCTCCAAAAGAAGTCGGTGTGTTCTTTACCTATGCAAACGAGGGATCAGCAAGCACGTGTAGAGGTGGCATTACCTCTGAATACAGCAGTGAACATTGCTCCCAGTCTATCCGTTCATATTTTCCAAGATACTGAAGAATGAGAGACTGCAGAAGAAATCCACAAAACTGATCTGAAGGCTGAAGATGATGCCAGGCAGCAAGCGTTAAAATATTTAGCTCTTCAAAAATACAGCTCAGATGCCAGCTTATGAGAAAAAAAACCCAAGGTGCTGGTAACTTTACCCTGGGGTATGCATGGTAACCCAAATGAGCTGTACCAAAGTAGCCACAAAGAGCATTATCTCTGCCTGGGAATATCACATGTAGATAGATAACTCTTACATAAACGGTTAGCACTGACGTGCCCAGTGGTTTTAAGTATTAACTATGTTAAGTATAACATAGGTTTAGCAGCGGTGATCTGCATGCCATTGTTATGAGCACATCAATCAAAATGTCAGCAGAAACACTCGGCTGGCATATTTTTCTCTCCCAGCCTGAAGCTGCTTGCCTCTTCCACCCCAAGTGGCCAACACTGCAGCTATTCCCTGCATAGAGGCCACAGTGCTTAGCCTTGCTACACACAACCTCTGCAATTTCACATAATGAAACACAAAAATGAATCCTCCTGACACCAAAAAAGGAAAATGTAGGAGCAATTCAAAATACATTTATAAAAGGGTAAATAAGGATTTTCTGTTTTCTGCGCAAACTCTAATTTTCATATGTAATTCATCATGACAAACTAAATCTGAATTTAACCACAAAATCACAGTGCCACAGTATTCTAGAACATTTTCTACACTATGCAAGCATTTCACAAAATATCTTCCAACATGTCTGTAAGGAGCACAAGACAATCCATGTATGCATTCAGAAAGAAGCGCCAGGCTGACACACAAGCTGCACATTCTCTGCAGAGCATTGACCATAACTGCCTCGTTATTACTCTCCTTTCACTGTCACTTCAGCAGCTTGGTAGCTGAAGATTGGTTCCAAAACAAGGGGAGGATGCTGTGTGCACCTTAGCCAGCAGCACAGTGTCTTTTCTCCAGTGGAGAATCCTCTGAATCACATTCTCTTCCCTACATTTTGCCAGTGTGATGAGGCCTATATCTGGAAATAAAGGAATTTTCCTTCTCAGAGGAAATGTCAGAGTTTGGGCAGCATTTTATGATTTTGTCTTTGTCTCTGAAATCTGAGACAAGAAACTGAGCTATGACTCCACTGTTGTGGGACCTATTCCTCAGCAGGTCCAGTGCTCGCACTCTCTTCCTCTAGATACAAACCAAAAAGTTTTCAAATAGTATTTACAGTCAGATGGATTTAGGTGCTGCTGCTGCTTCACAGGAAAACTCACAATCTATTCTAGCAATTCCCTATTTATCTCAGTAGAGCTTTTGATACCAGGAACGTAAAGATTTTTGCTCTCATCAGTAGCTTGCTTTTGGGAAGCATTTAGCTCACAGCTGTTCTTCTACTTTAACTGTTCTGCCCTCTGCTCCTTCTACTCATTTATTCGGATGATTTGTCCATTCCTAGCCACTGAAATTCTTCAGCTTTTTCTTCTTTCTTCTCACAAAGGTTATGGCTCTCTTCTGTCCCACACTTATCACGCAAGCTTCTAGTAGCTTTTTTATTTTAGGAAAACAGGAATCAGACCCCACTGAAATACAATGGCAGCAGTGTTCATTGAATTAACATACATGCTGGGGGCTAGAGAAATTAGAAATCAACCTTCCTTCCTTCTTCAGCTCAGCTTCAGTGTTGTTTATGTTAGTTCAGGCTTCTCATCTTAATCTACTATTCCAATTGTTGGTTTTGGAGCGTGCCTCTGAGGAAGGTAATTCATAAATTTTAGAGACTTCCATTCAATGTAGATGCTTTTATCCCACCAGATTCATTCTCATGCAACATAATAATTTGGTAGAAAATCCTCAATTCATTGATTTTAAGGTAGTAGATTGTCATGATTTTAAACCCACCTGGAGATGAAACACCATGCAGCTGCTCCCTCAGTCCCCTTTCTTTACCCCCACCCCAGTGGAATGCAGAGGAGAATCAAAGTAAAACTTGTATGTTAAGATAATAACATTTTAACAATTGGAAATAAAGTAAAATACAGTAATAATGGTAAATAATAAAAAGGGAAAAAACAAGCGATGCACAATGGAATTGCTCACCACTGGCTGAATGATGCCAGACCCCCTTCCCCAACCGATACAGGCCCTTCTGGCCCCCCCCCCCTCCCCCTCCAGTTTATAGACTGGGAATGAAATGAAATTCTGTGCTATGGAATGGCCCTTTGGCCAGCTCGGGTCACCTGCCCCAGTTTCCTTTGTGAACCTCCTCACTGGCAGAGCAGGAGACAAGAAAAAAAAAGTCCTATTCATGAGCTGTAAGCTAATTAGAACAGTATATGCATTTCAACCAGCAGAAGCATGCAGTATAGCCCCTTCTGCCAACCAAATTCCTGAATTCCTTACAGCCCAGGTCTGCCAAGTGTTAGGACATTCTGCCACCTCCCCATCACCCCCTTTATTGTCCTTTTTGTTCATTACTATGCAAGGCATCTAAACCACTTTTAAAACCAGCAGCTAGAACTTTGGACATAATTGGAGAGCTCTTTGTGACATATTTACAAGAACTGCTTACAAAAACCTCAACAAATTTTACTGGAGAAGAGTTCAAATGCACACACACCAGGAGCAACATGCCTGTCATCTTTGGCTGGCACCTGTGAACAGCTTCAGAAAATCCATCTATATTTGTCTTTTTGACTTGTTTTACTTTTTAAGGCTGAGATCCACAAAACAAACCAAATTAAAAGCTTTCAATTTCAGCTATTTTTTAATAGATAACCTTACTTTTCATTATTTAATATTTTTGATTGTAACATATAAATAACAAATATTTCAGGCTTATGTTGCTTAAAGATAGCTCAGTTTGCTCCAGCTCTTTAACTTCGAAAAAACATACTGAATGTGAAAAATTTAAACTGGAAGGAATTTAAGAAACTTATGATCAATGAAAGTAGAAGGTTGGATTTAAATTTTAATATTAATCTTCATTTTAGTGACTGTTGTATTTCAGTATATGGTAAATGCATGGTTTGCAACTAAAATAACACCTACTATATAAAACATTTTTTATCATAACTTGAGAAAAATCTTAATCATTCCTTTGCATAACTATAACTTCTGAATTGCTCTCCAGAAGTCAGGCCCAAAATAAAAGAAATACACTGTGTATAGAGTCGGGTTCAGAGATCTTATCCCTTGATACATAACAGAAAACATACATATTCAGATGCATACTATATAAGCATCTACAAACTGAGAAAATCATGCTGAATGTATCCAATACCAATAGAGTCTGCAGTCTCTCCTGTAGCTGACTGCAGCTGGGAGCCTAGAGACTGGAGGAGGGGTAGGGAGCCTGATACCGCTGTTTGTTACCATGCAGTTAGGCCCATTGTATCTTCATAGCTTCTAGGTAGTCATGTCCCCCATGAAATACCAGATAATGTTTCCATAAATGCATCTATTCTTTTTCTTTCAAACTTTCCAGCAGATTAAAGTATACCTCCTTGGCAGAAAACAGCTGTGTTTCTGAGGGCAGCTCAGCTGGCAGAGCTGGAACAAGCTGTAGGCATACAGCAACCTCTTGTGGCAAATGCAGTACAGGTGTAATAATTAATAACCTTCGAAACTGCATAAGCTATTCTTGATATGAGTTATAAACCTCTATAAAATTGCTTTAACAAACAACTGGAGAGATGGAGAGTCCTTGTTAGCTGGACACTCAGCAATACTCAAACTTCAGAGCTGTAATAGTCCTTCTCTTCAGTCCAGAATGAATTAAAACATTGGTAGCCCATTATAAATGAAGTGTCAGACAGAAATTCCTGCTAATAATGGAATCTAGACATTTTTCATTAAAATTGAGCAAGAGTGGCATAATGGCCAGGAGTAGAATCTGTGGCCATGTATGACAAGAACCATGAACATAGGATAGAAGTGCACATTCCGCCAGCCAGCTGAGCAGCTGCAAATACCTGTCCTGTGCAGGCTGAGGAGGAAAGGGCAGCAGGGCGGTGCAAGGAGGGAAGAGGAGGAATGCAACATGTGGAAACAATGTGGAAACAAGGGTTCTCAACAACAGCAGGGTTTTCCAAACCAGGAAACCAGGAAGTGCCTTCTTGGCAACATGGTGTGGGAATTGCACACAACAGGAACCATACAAGTATGGCAGATGACAATGATTAGACCACTGATTTTTTTATTTTTTTTTTAATTTTTTTTAAAGCATTGTAAGAATATAGTCTTCTATGCTGGAATTAAAGGTGAACTCAGGAAATTATTTGTCTTATGTATGCACCACTTACCAGGACTTTTGGGGCTTATATGCCAGGCAGAGGTTACTGTGCTTGAAATGATTTGCAGATTTATGCATACCACTTAGAGAGGAACAGGCTGAACAAGTACATCCTGGAACACACAAAGGCTTTAAACAACAGCTAATATTTGTTTATTATAATTAAGTCTTGTGCTATAGTTCTCTTTTACTGCAACTTCTCAGTCTCACCATGGGTAATTTCTTTGCCATTTCATCTGCTGCAGTTTCCCACAAGAGTCAGGAATTCCATGCTCTCAGTTCAGGCCTTGGTCTGTGCACTGAACAGCACATACTGCAGCTTCTGCTAGACCAGTGACAGTCCCAAATTTCCAACAGCTCTGTCCAGCACCACCCAACCTAGGAGTGCCAAGAGCCTAAAGGACAGAGACTCTTCCTTGCCCCAGAGAAAACTCCTCCCTACAGAGAAGTCCAATAGAACATGTGCCTCAGGCCATCAAACAGCACATGTGACATTACCAAGCTGACAAGGACATTGAACCAACAACGTGGACTGAAATCTCTTCACAGTTTTCACTGTCCCTTGGCTTCCCATCTCTGTAAGGTGTTTTAAGGGTTACAGCTAATAACAGCTGCCTATTAACCAACATTAGAAATGAAGATCAGCAGAAAGACTTTCCTGAAATCATGTCCTTCTCACTGAATGCCTGCATTGTTTGAAATAGTGCGTGAAAAGCCTGAAAACAGTCTTCTTGCAGGGGTTTCATTTTTCTAGCAAACCTACTGTATTTGTTCTTTATGTGCTGAATTTGGTGGCAATTCATATTTAAATAATAAAAGTTAAGTATTAAGTCTTGAACTAAATGAAACAAACTCCCTGCAAGGGAAGGCACAACAGCCTCATCACAGTATCATCAAGGATGGTGCAAACACAAACCAGACACCACCTGACAGAGCAGGACAGGGAACAGAACATTTGCCAGGATTTCCTGCTCTGCAAGAGTCATCTTACAGCAGAAGAGGAGATTGCACCTTCTCTGCATTTAGCAAACTCGTGAATCAGAGTTTTTCAAAACTAGACCTCCTAAGTTCTTGTCTGGACCTGTTTTTACATGTGGAAGTTTTACCTAGGGAGTACCTGGAAGATCCTTTCCATTTCAGCCTGCACATCCCCCCTCCCTGAACATACTGCTTTAAACAGTTAAATAACATTCAGCCTCATACAAAAGGCCTGTACAAAAGGCCTGCAGAATCAGACCCTACAACTTTTCACTAGTTATTGATTTTCTTCAGAAACAAAAAGGATGAAGATTAGAATTCTAAAGATTTTATGAATATCCTTTGCAGAGGAAGCATGTATTGGCCACTGATACATTACAGTGCACTGTACTATTTTTGCCTTTGAGAGCATGTATAGTCATTTAACACATGGACAGCTTTGACTCAAGTCCTGTTTGTTCACTGACATTCATATCAATATTCACTGCCATAAAGCCAGCCTGGGGAATAGAAGTGTGCTATAAAAGATACAAAGCAGACTGTTTTCCAAATCCCCTACCTATGACTTCAACACCCATAAAGCATATTGTTGCTGTTGTCCAGGATAACATTGACAGTATTTCACAAGTAGCTATCAGTCAGTAATGGAACCAGAGATAAAAAACAGCTGTCTTCAAAGGAGAAGCAGTATTTTAATCTTTTCTATTTATTCAAGGTGTAGCCAAATTATTTATTGCATATGCTACTAATCACCACCTCCTGTGATCATAATTTAATCTTTAATCAACAGAAGGGTATTAACATTTGATGGATGGATGAAAAGATGCAGACATTGCAACATTAACTCCCAGGACCCCTTGATTTTGGAGGGAGTGTCTCATCTGTTTGCAATAGCTTTCCACTGCAGTCATGTAGAAAGCACACTTTAAAAAGAATCGTGATTGACAGCATAACCATTTTTTTGAGTATCACCTTTCACATGAAGCATACATTTAAGTATACAATTTTAGTGTACAATTTCGCTACTCTGGTTATGCATGGAGCTGAAGCACATTTATAACATGGGTAGGATTGGAATAGATATAGCTGGGTTCCTCTCTTGAAAGGAACAACCCAAGAAAAAATTCTGATAGGCTGCAGAATGATCCATGGTTTTACACATGGGAAAGCCATTCAGATTTCAATGTTTCATAGTACAACAGAATCAAGCACAAAAGACTCGAAATTCTGTGACACCAAAAGGTGGATTGTTGGTATAATGTTACCCTGGTTAAATCTGGTTTTGTTATATGTCTTTGGCATCACCATAATGTGGGACTAACACTTAAACTGAAGGTGGATATTATTGAAACCAAAACAACATCTGCCCCAGTCAAAGAGGATGAAAAAATTCAATCCCCATAAATTTTTGAAATTAGACGATGTGTTAAAAAATGCAGATCAGCAACAAATGTTGTTTAATCCACCTTGGTTTCTTAGAATAGAATAGAACTTGGTGCAACCCACGGTGAAGGTTCTTTGCCTCTTAGCTACATCCGAGCTCTGTTGTGGATACAAGCAACAGCAGCAGCAGCAATTTTAAGAGATGGTGAAGAAGGCACCTTCACCCACTGAACTTCAAAAAGTAATTTTGAATAATAATTCCAGCCTTGGTGGCATTTAGTCAGTTTTACCTGTAATACCAATAGCACAGTCCTGGTACTAATCCATCTAGGATGCCTCGGTGTCCATCACTCAGTCACTGCACTAGGCCTGAATCAGAACCAAACGCTACCCTGGAGCACAGGACATGGGCGCGTGGGGAATGGCAAACCACCAGTGTTAGCACATGCACTATATCGCAACAGGGACTCACTTGTGCACTGACACCAAAGCCCTGACATTTGTCTGCATCCAGAATAGTGTTTGTCATTTTGAAATCTATCCTGATCAAGCTCATGAACCTCTGCTTTTATATACTGGAAAATGATGTGCTTATATGAGAACACTTTGTGGCTTCATTATTGCAGATAACCTTATTGTGGATACAAGTAATTACTCTAATGTTTGTGTTGATAATTTCACCAAAATCAATGGCTGGGATTTCAGTTATTCAGCTCCTGTCACATATCAGCCATTGCAGGATAATTATATGCTGATTGAAGATCTGCTGCCCACCCCTGCTGGGATGAATCTTACTTTAGTAAGAAAATTATTATAGCATGGTGATCTGCAACAACTGCTAAAACAAGCTCAGAAGAATGGATAAAAATAGCTTGATTACTGTCCATTGCGGTGTGGAAAACACAATGGTTGGAACAAGTGAAGTGAGACAGAGCACATGGATGGTGGGACACTTTTCAGATGGTCATTTACCACCATTACAGGGAGTTTAAATGAGATGTTTTACCTTGTTGGTGTCCTAATGCTAACTCTATTATGTTTTGTGTTAATTGCAGCATTATGTATTTGCATTTGGGAAATCATGAAGCAATTGTCTTACCTGTCATCCTGTGATTCCTTTCAGGAAAATATGTGCTGGCTCCAGAGTGAGACTTATGGTATATATAAGAATTGGAAGTATGGAAGTGGGGAACTGATGAATAACAAGAGCAAAGTTCCAAATAATGAGACAGAGAACAAAGCAGTTAAGCAATGGGAGCAACAGCCACAGGAATATAGAAAACTAAATTGATGTCCTAGGTCCTTGAAAGGGAGCGAATAAAAAGATTACACCCTTCTTATTCAGGACCTTATATGATGGGCCAACAAAGCCCCAGGTCTGTTTCTGTGGTGAGAACTTGCCCTTGCCATGAACTTTCCTCATGATATCAATTATAATAGCAAAAGGCACATCCCTAGCTCAGCTCCCTCTGCCCACCAAGAGCCCACTGCTCACTGAGCATGTACCATGTCTTCTTGGGGCACTATATCTTGAGACTGAAACAGAGGAGAAGCTAATATCAACTGAACCAAGGGGTGAAGTAAGATCTGCTTGGCCTGAGACTGTAACCTATAGTTGGGCCTGCCTTGGTTTGTGTCTGTGCTAGCTCTGACAATTCACCAGCCAGCACCCCTTTCTGCACACAACTGTAAATAAATCAAAAATAAACCACTCTCTGTGGGCATTAATTTCTTGCACACCAAAAGGGTGAAAGAATCAGTTTTGGGACAATACTCTTCTGCAATCACAACCTTAAAGTAAAACAATAGTCACAGCAGAATTCAATTCTGAGTCAGTGGAGCTCCACAACCAACTCCCAACAGCAAGACAGTATTATCCTCTGGCTCTCTCTATTGTCCCTGCTGTCACTGCAAGCAGGTCATGGCTCAGGGACATTGCCTGCACTGGGATTTACACTTGTTCCTCCCCATTTTTAAGCTTGATCCTTCATGATCCTACTACTACCAGTCAGTGCAGTGTCTCACACCCCATTCTACCAACTCTAACTACAATCTCCAGTCACAGCATTCTCTGCACCTTGGCTCCTCCCTGCTACCTGCCCTCCTATGCAAAGGGTTCAGCTCCAAGTCAGGTACTTCCTTCATTTATCCGCCTCAGCCCCAAATAGGTTCAGACTCTTTCCACTCAGTTCTTCCTGCTTGCTGGGTCTCTGCAGAGGAGCTGGGTTTTCTTACAGAAAGAAATGCAAGCAAGAAATGCTTCTTTCATTGCACTGAAATCCTTCCCAGGACTTTGTGAATTACTTATGTAGTAAGCCTCAGGCATGCATTCAGCATGGAAAACCTTGGGCCCAATTGAAAGAAGCCTCATGTCTTTCAGTCATGATCTGCTTTCTTAGAATCAAGTTCACATCAATGTTGCTTGCTACCATTAAACTAAAAAAACCCCAAAACAACAGGGCTGACAGTTTCCATCCCTTCACTCAAACTCACACAGTAAGTGACTCTTAGACTCTTTGGCATTGAGTAATTAGTATATACCAGTAACACCAGGTTAGAGAGAAGCCATGATATTGTAATAAATCCTGAGTACATACTCTTTTATTTTATTGTCAGTAACAGAAACACAGCAAGGTACAAGGCACACAGCTTTTGAGCACTTCACCAGTGTGCTAAGTGCTATATAGAATAGAAATTCACTTTTAAGTAAACATAAGTATTTTAATAATTATCTTAACATTTCCGTGGCTGTTGAATAATGTAAATTCTTTTAGGCAGTATGAACTTCTCCAAGGTAGGCTGTGGCTTTTGGTGAGCCACTTGTAATGCTGCTGCATGGATTTTGTGGCTCATCTGCAACATGAAAGGGGGGAGAAAAAAGTTGTGATAGAATACAGATTTTTCAGCTATTCTCTTTCTAAATTTCATCCTATTAATGTAGTTTAAAATAAACAGTAAAACCTAAACTCACAAAAAGTTCAAGTGATCAATACACAGAACTCATGGCAACTTGGTATATTTAGTTATAATTGCTGCTTTTAAAGTGATATTAGTCTGACTACATTAGGAAATTTTGTTTTTTTTTTTTTCTTTCCCTGTTTAGTAGTTCATAGAATGAGCTTCCAAGATAAGGAAAACACAGCAAATAATCTGTATAACCCTAACAGTAAATTAAAACAAATTCTTATTTTCCTAGGTTCAAAATCATCATTATCACAGTAGCTAACTATCATATTCTAAAGTAGCAAGGAAGCTTCATAAACAAGATTCTGGAAACCAACAGAAGAAAGAAATGGTGGGTCAGAACAGAAGAGATGAGGACAGATGGAAGAGAAAAAGGATGAGTTGTATCTGTTCTCCTTAAAATTGCCTAAGCAAAAATTCAAGATTTACAGGCTAAAGCCATGAGCACAACTGTTGCTAAAAGGCTTGTATTGCAATTATGCAACTGATGTTTTACTGAGCTCTAGGGATGAGGAACTCTTGTAAGCTTCAAACGGAAGACTGCAAGTGTGTAACACAGAGCTGCTTGTGAGATCAGCTCTTCCAAAGGGCAGGTGTGAGTCTGCACCAGCAGCCTAATGAGACACAGGGTAGGAGCTGTGATAAACAGAAGGGTCCATTAGCAGCTGTGGGATACAGGATTGTACAGGATCCCGTAGTATTCCTAAAGGAGAAGCCAAAAGGTTCCTGACTGAGTGATGTCAGGCCTCAGATGAAACAGCAAGACATGGGGCAGCAGCAGGACATGCTGTGCCTGTTGTCTGTCATCATTCAGTGGGGATCAGCCACAGGGCAGGACACTGGATCACCATCCTGATATGCCCTGCACCTGCCAGCCAAGCCACCCAGTCCCTCAAGCAGCTCTGTATTTCTGCTGGACCCTCACAGAGGTCGGAGTGATTTCCACAGTGGGATGAAGCATTGAAGACAAGGTTTTGCTCTGCACTGTAATCCCAGCTCAGCCAGACACTTAGAGGCCGCTGGTAATTCTTCCCTGTGTTTCACTAAAGCTGATGCACCACGCCACTTTACAGGCAGGACACACTCCTTGTCTGGCTGTGCTTCTCTGCACAGGTGTGCACAACTACCCAGGGCATGTCACAGTAACTGGAAGTGGAATCAGAGTAAGGAGGGAAGGCCAAGTACTTTTTAGCCATCTAGCAGCTCAGCTACACAACCACTACAGAAACAGGTTATCCCAAGAACATTTACTGGCAGATGAAACACCTGCAACTGCCAGACACCACTTTAAGGAAACTTCACTTTTTAACTCTTTTTCATGTTTAGATTTATGAAGAAACCCTGACCTTTTCTTCCAGACTTACTTTGTTCAGTGCTTCTGCTACCAAGACACCCATGTTCTGAGGTTTTGCAAAACTGACAATAGCACTGTAAAGCAGAAGAAAAAAATATTTAGCATTTCCACATCACAGAAACACTCGAGCACTTGCCACTTTCATTTTCCAGACTTAATACAAAGCATTTTGCAATATATATTTAGGGTTTGGAGCTAAATCTTTTCATCACATTAAAAACCATATAATATCAAAGAAGGCATGCTGTTTCAGAATGGAAAAACTGAAAAGCTGTGTGACAGGCTGTTTTACTCAGATATACAAAAAACTGTATATAAAATGTTCTTTAATATCTCCAAAAGGATTTTTTTTAATACACTGTGAAATAACTTCTCAGAAGCTGAGCAGTTACACCCTGATCTACAAAAAATTTTCTTTTGAAGCAGGAACTTCTTTTTTCAAGATTATGTCATTAGCTTCTCAATATTCCAATAAATAACACCATGTTACCAATATTCCACAAATAAACAAATCTGTGGATATAAAATAATGTACTTCAACAACAGGAAGAAATACTTGAAAATAAAGGAAAATACTTGTTTTAACAACCACAAAAACTAGTCGGTGTTACTTGATAAAAAATAGAAGCATGCCTTAATTTTTGGGGCAAACCAGCTTGATTAACCTTATAAAGTAGCAAACTGCAAAAGCCAAATTAGATTTTCGATTGAAATAGGGAGTATAGCCTATACAGGAGATAAGACTCTTCCTTGGGGGTAGTTGATGTGGATTTAATTTCCTTCAGCATTAAACAGCCTAAAGGTCATTCCTACTTCACTGGAAACATTTGACCATTCCTTTATTAGGCAAAGGTATGTAATACATTGTTTTAATTTCTGTTCCATAAAACACAACAAAGAGATGAGATTCAGCCTTTACCTTTCATTGCAAGGCACTGCCCTTGGGTTTTGAAGTTGTTGGATTTTGGGGTTTTCTAAGTTGATACTTATTTCAACATCAGTATTATTTAATCTATAAATTGCACAAGTTAATTTAAGAATTAAACTCAAAGAGTTTTCTTTGTTTTCAAAGATCATTACCTATGAGCTTGAACTACAGGGCAGGGGTGAACAGATCCTGTATTGTAATACCTTGACTTGTCTTTTCCTGGAGGTTTAGCGTTTTTCTCAACAGGTCCGTTTTCTTGCTTTTTAGATACTCTCATACCTCCAGCCTTAACTGCAAGAAGAAAGTGAAATGTAAGTAAAAATACCTCCAGAATTACATACCACATTACATACACAAGAAGAGAATACTTTTAGCCCAGATAACCATTAACCAGAAATCATCTTTTTATATTTAGCTCAATGTTTTACTTGTACACATGCATACACAAGAGTAGCCAAAGAGATGCAGCAAAGGCTTCAAAATTCTGTGTTATGGCAGACTCAAATCAACTTCCAAATACCATAAATCAAGAAATCAGAGTGGTTTCAGGCACTATATTAAACCATAACACCTTACTATGTTAATACGCATTCTTCCCCAGAAACTATTACATCTCAGATTTGTATTTTAAAAACAAAAAAAGAAAACCAAGTCACCATCTGAACACTTTCAGGTTGTTGAATGGTGTGACTAACAGCAATAAGGGTTTCATGATTAGTTCAGCGTATTCCAGAATAAATCTAATAATGAAGATAAGAACTAGATATATACTTGTCTTGCACTTGTGTCCCAACATGTTTAATTGGATTTTATTAACATATCTGCCAATCACAAAACCAATTAGCACTAATTAAGCTACAGGCGACCTAACAATTTAAGTTCTGAGGCATGTCTGAAAATTGAATTCTGAACAAAGAACACAAAAATCTAAAATATTCTCTTGAAAGAAATACTTTCTTCCTCTTCAGGAGAGCATTTTAAGTTTTAAAACAGTCAGTAAGCACAAAAGAACAAACTTGGTGTTTTTTTCTCATCCTATGTATTGAACAAGTTGCTTCACCTCTCAGCAAGACTCCTATTCCGATCATCAACAATCAAGGCTAGAGTTTAAATTTGCGGGTGGGAGAGAGTAGGAAATGGGGAAAGGTTTCTAGAATGACTCAACTAGCTACCATGAGAAATGCATTTGTATCCAGCTGTAACTAACACCCATTTTCTACCAAATCTGACTCCTGACCTTGTATTTCCTGATTGCAGGTTTAATTTTAGAAACAAAGATTCTCCCTCAGTCATGTCCAAAGCAGCACACAATATCAGTTATGCTGTATCTAGACTTGGCTTTTCTTCTTATTTTAAAATGACATATATACAGTTAATTATACTGCTGCATAAGCAACAAATTCTTTGTGCAGCCATCTTACAGCTGCAAATACGCTGAAGACCTGGACCAAACCTAATCCTTCTGGCAGCCTAACTGCAAAATTAAAAGTATCTGAAATGGAAGTTTCAATTTGTTTCCAAGTATCTACCACTAAAAAGAATTGAGATTCTAAATATCCTCACAAGGTGTGAAACTCTTCCTTGTCATTGAGGCAAAACTAGAATGACAAAGCATTTGGGTAAAAAACCCCAAACCAATCCAAAAAACCCCAAACCAAATATCAACAACAAACCAGACCACACAAAAAAAGCCCTGACATCTTCCGAGATCTTCTTGACATAATTTCTCTTTATGTAAGTTCATCTAGAACACCAACACAAGTTATCCCAAATGTTCTCCCACAGATTGTAAGGCTTTTTAGGAACCAGTCAAACCACAAACAGGAAATCCACTAAAATTTTGGAATAAGGCAAAGAAGAAGGTAACGGAACCTAGACCCACAACTTTTGGTTTGGGACCCTCTCTCACATGCAGGACTGGCAAATTCCAGATACAAGCATTACTTTAGTTTTAGTTTAGCAGGGCAAGGAGATCCAGGCAGAGGCAGATGTTTTAACACTATCAGGCTTTATACAAAGCACAAGGGGAGCTAGATGAGGAGGAGAGAGATACCCAGCATGGGAGGAGATACTGAAACGTAAACAATCTGAAATTGTGTCTAGTACCAACAGGCCCACAAAACAACGTTATCTACAGTGATTAAACATAACCCATCCTCCTTTCCACTTCTGCACCGACTTGAAACGACCCACCTGCTCACACACCCATTGTGGGGAAAGAGTTAAACATGGATGCATCTGGGATCTTGTAATTTGCTTTCCAAAGCAATAGAGAGGTATGTCAAACTTTTAATACAGAGTCCAATTTTTTTATTTTTATAAATGACCTGTTAGCCATGTAATCTAACATTTAAGTGACAAAATATTTACTAATTTCCATTTTTAAAACACCATGTGTCTTTAAAATAAAACAAGAAAGGAGGCACATTCCCTTTTATGCTCCCCTCTTAACAAACAAACAAACAAACAACAACATCCAAACAAGAAAACAACACAAAAACAAGAAAACAACACAAAAACAAGCGCAAGTGAAAATAAAGACAGCTTGGCTGAATATTGGTCAGAATACAGGTGCCCACCTGAACTTTGGTCACTAAGTGCATGGTTAAAACCACTTGCTCTCCTACCTCCACCCCTCTGCCAAGCTGGTCCCCACTGCAGTCACCCAGACTTCACCAAGACTTGCAAGACTACAAGTGGCAGCTCACTATCATGCAAGTTCAGAAAGACCAGTAGCTGCTCCAGGTCACTGTCTGCAGTGCTTTAAAGGCCCTTGCAGGTACAGCTCAACTGTCCCTGCCACACACACACAAATCCAGGAATGGGCTAGAGACAAGCTGAAAAAAAATATTTACATCCTAAATTCATGTAAAAGCATGGTTTAAAAAAAAAAAAAAAACAAAAACAAACTAACTAACACACAAACACACAAAAACAACGACAGCAACAAAAATCAACTCCAAACAAAAAATATTTTCAAGAAAACAAAATAGTTCTCAGGGGTACATGGAGACACACAAGTATGTGCTCCTCAGGCACTAAGTACTCGTAATAAACGAGGGGAAGCCCCAACTTCCAAGGTTTAAAGCCTTGCAGTGACGGTTCCTCAGGTTTCAGAGGCTGAGCCTGCAGTGACTGTCCTGCAGTGACTATCTATCCCTCAGCTCCCAAGGCTAAGCCTGCAGCATCTCTGCGTGTGCCCCAGAACAGGCGGGTCCCAGCCCACGCACCGGTGTGTTTGTGAGACAGCTTCGCACTGCTCCTGGGATGGTCCAGCAGCTGCTCACACTGCACGCATTTACACGCTTCCCCAACAAACACAGGCGCTACTACACTCGCTACTACTTCTTTAAAATCCCGGCACTACATCCTTACAGTCACCACACAGGCATAGCGGCGGCTGGAACAGCAAGTTCGAAGGCTTCCTCACAGAGAGCCATCGGGGCAGGGGGCTTGGTGGAGGAGAAGTAAATTCTTCACGTTACTACAGGAGGCCTGGGATACGGCTATAACATTAAACACAGATATTTCATTGAATACGGACACCCCTTTCTCTCGTTATCCCTCAATACCGCGTTCCCGATCACCGAGCGGCGCCAGCCGCGCACCTGCCGACCAAGCGCACTCGTGATGGGGCGGCTGCGGGACCTGCTGGGGCGGGCGGGCCGCGCCCCACAGCCGCCTCCACCATTCCCGGTCCCACTCGGCCGCTCCTCTGCGCGAGGAGCTGCATCTGTGTGGGACGGTGCGGCGGGAGAGCCCCCGGCCCCTACCTGCGGGAGGGCGCCGGCCCGGCGGGACACCCCTCGTCAACGCCATGGCGGGACCGGGAGCGCCAGGAACCAAGCGAGGCATGGCAGTGCAGGAGCACGGAACCGCGGGGAAGCGGTGTGAGGGCAGGTGAGAGGCGGATCAGCGTGAGAGGAGGTGAGAGAGGCGGGGAGTGATGCCAGGGGAGTGGTGAGGGGCGGGAAGCGGTGTGAGGGGCGGTGTAAGGGGAGGTGAGAGAGGCGGGGAGCGGTGTGAGAGGCGGTCTGAGGGGCGGGGAGCGGTGTGAGGGGAGGAGCGGTGTGAGGGCCGGTGTAAGGGGAGGTGAGAGAGGCGGGGAGCGGTGTGAGAGGCGGTCTGAGGGGCGGGAAGCGGTGTGAGGGGAGGAGCGGTGTGAGGGAGGAGCGGTGTGAGGGGCGGTGTAAGGGGAGGTGAGAGAGGCGGGGAGCGGTGTGAGAGGCGGTCTGAGGGGCGGGAAGCGGTGTGAGGGGGAGGAGCGGTGTGAGGGGCGGTGTAAGGGGAGGTGAGAGAGGCGGGGAGCGGTGTGAGAGGCGGTCTGAGGGGCGGAAAGCGGTGTGAGGGGAGGAGCGGTGTGAGGGGAGGAGCGGTGTGAGGGGCGGTGTAGGGGAGGTGAGAGAGGCGGGGAGCGAGAGGCGGTCTGAGGGCGGAAAGCGGTGTGAGGGGAGGAGCGGTGTGAGGGGAGGAGCGGTGTGAGCGCGGTGAGGAGAGGCGAGCGGTGAGGCGGTGTGAGGGGTGCGAGAGGCGGGCGGTGTGAGGGGATATGAGAGAGGCGGAGCGGTGTGAAGTGAGGTGTGAGAGGCGGAGCGGTGTGAGGGCGGTGTGAAGGGAGGGAAGCGGTGTGAGGGCGGTGTGGGAGGCGGGGAGGGGTGTGAGAGGCGGGGACATTAAAAAAACATTGCTAAAGTTTCAAAGAACTTGATTTAGTGAGGTAAATCTTACCCTCTTCATTCAATAGTATCTGCTTGAGACAAGCAAAACATTGTCATCCATGTACCTTCTTTTTAAAAATCCTTGACCTTAACAAATATTGACGTTTTACACAACACAGAAACACAACAACTGAAAGTAGATACAGCTAATCTAGAGTTGCTTAGTGTATAAACTCCTCAGCATTTTCAGTATTTAACATGACAAAAAAAATTAAGGTATTATCTTTTAATGTTTACCATCTATGTTGTAAACTATGCTGTGGAAGAGGAAACATCATCACAAAAGCTGTCAGTTCCTTGGACCTATCGGTGGGCTCGGTGCTGATCTGCAGGCAGCTGCTGGAGCCATAATGCATCAGGTCAAAAAGATTCTCCTAGATTGCTGTAAACCTGCTCTGCTTTGCTGTGCTAAAGCATTTCATCACAAAAATTAGCTCTTTTAGGGATTCTGAAAGTAAAGCGTGAAAGAAGAAAAAACCCTGTTATTCTCGTGATTTACTTGTAATTGTCTTATTATTGTATCTCAGTGAGTTTAAAAAAAAAAAAAAAAAAAGGAGAGAGGGAATGTAAAAATAGGATGCGATTGAGTGGAATCTGAAGAAGAGGGAAATGAAGTAAAAAAAATGGAAGAGAAAATAGACTAAGAAACCAGTAGGTATTCATAGCACAAAAACTATCTTATAGGTGACTCCTGTTGCCTTGGATCTTTAAAGCAGAAAAAAATGAAAGAACATCCAGTCTAAACTAGATATCTCTGATAGTTAATTCTGTATGTATGAGGCAGGAAATAGTTTTGAAATGCAGCAATTTCCTCCCTAGAAAAGCAACTTACTTGGCAAATATTAAAGTCGATACTGGGGAAATAAATTCTTTCAGGTAAAATGATCTGCAGGAGAGAGAACAAAAGAACCCGACTATGAAGTACTTGGCCAGCAGTAAAGGGTTTTGATATGCATGTTCCTCTGCCTCAGCAGAGAAATACTGACTTTTCAGTTTATTTACCTGAGCTGTTTGTTATTGCACAGACTGGAGAGGTGAAGTTTCATTACTTACCACGTAAGGCAGTCATGTTGTACAGCTTTGGTATGCTGCCTAAAGCATTAATAATGATGAGCTTTAGTGCCATTGGACATCTATCCTAGGAATCCTTGGGACAAGCATGGGAGGGAACTTGGTTTAAATAAGAAATTGTAAGTTCATGTTGATTTCTTACCATATTAAATATAATATACATTTTTTTTCAATTTTTCTTCCACCCTCTTTACTTCATTTCCTCTGTCACTTGTTATATCTTTAAACCAGCAGCTATTGCGAATTGAAACTGTATTTACATAGTACTTGTTGGAGCACCTTATTCTTGACAGGCAGCCCTTGGCACTACCTCAACAATGCTACAGCTCCAGCTTAGATCTGTATACCTGATTTTATTTAATGATTTCATTTATTTAGACTTTTTTTCTGTTTTCATTTAGACTTTTTACCTGTTGGAAAATATTAGACTGGTTTGTCTGGGTGAGAAGAATCAGCAAGAGAATAATCCTTCTGTGGCCATGGGATAGTGCAGTTGAAGTCTCTTGCTTTTCCTGCCATCCTCAGTCCCATTTCCCAGTCACACAAATATCAAACTTCAGAGATGTTCATCTGATACTGGGGATAGATTTATTTTAACAATAGTAATTTGGGAATGACTGAATTAAAAATGAGTTTACATTGTAATATGTTCTATGTATTTTCAGAATGTGTTTTTTTCGATAACATGTGGGAAAGCCTGGAGGCAGACCCAGAATTTTAGTTGTGATAAAGAGACAATAGTCACAGAAAATTTTCCTGAGTGGTGCTTTCAGCATTCTGGAACTCTTCCTATTTCCTGGCAATTTCTCCTTTATAATCTGCATTCTACAGGCAGGTTATTAGCAGATTGCAAAGTTTGAAAAGTCACTTGGCAGGAACAAAAATCACCGTGTTCCCAAGCAGACTGTCTGTTCTAATCCAGCTAACAGCTATTAGCATAATTATACACCATAGTCCACATCTAAAACAAGCAATTAGCATGCAGACATATGGAATACCTTCCTCATGTGTCATATTTTAAGTGAGGTCTCTCTGTTGCAAAAATCTATTGCTCACGACTCTGCAGTATTTTCCCTTCTCTGTCTTATGTCCAGTATTGCTTGTTTTCAAATGTCAGAATTACTAAATTGTGGGTACTGATATAAACTGATTCTGGTTTTATATCTGGCATCTGAATGGTAAAATACTACTGCTGTTTTCTTAAGCTCAGTGACAGGCAATACCTTCTTCAGGTGAGTCAATGTGGCTTTAGATGCTCCAGGAGCCCAAGGGAGACAACAAATATTCTAGGGCAGGTATAGAGCTTATTTTTTATTAATATGTGGTTTTATTTCCCCCACCCTTGTTTTAATTTTCTGTTTTACAGTAGTTCAGCACAAAGTTAATAATGTTAGAGAGATCATTTGTGTTATGTGTCTAAACCAAGGAGAAGTGGAGGCAGCCATATTTTCAGTGGGGTTTGTGTTGGTATAATTGTTCACTAATGCCTATAGTATGTATTTGACAAAATCTGGAGGAAAAGTCTGGCTTCACGTCTGTAAAACTTGCCTGTTTGTTATAGGAAACCTGACAAGTTCAGGTCCTGGTTCTGATCGGGATGCCAGTTGTTTCTCAGACTGCAGGAGAAAAAGGAGTCTCCAGGCTGGAAGGTAAAGGGCAACATCATTAACTAGAGGAACCTTACTGGCTAATTGTAATTGCAGATCTATTTTTTTTTTTCACAGGACTAAAAAGATATACCTTTGTCATCACATGTTTTATCCACCTAAGTGCCCAAGTTTAAAAAAGTATTGCTGGGTAGTGGAATAAGTGAGTGAATTCTAAAGAACTAGGTTGCAACACACTGAGACAGAGGCCTTTGTAATTTCTTCTTAATGGAGATCAGTTCCTTCTGAGAGTGTGATTGCTTTTCGACAATGAATAGGCATTTCTCAATCTTTCTGACTTTGAGAGCTAGCTGAAAACTACACATTACATATCCTGCTACTTGTCTTAATCTTTTACCTGGAATTTCTGTAATGTTGAACAGACCTGAAGCTGATGTTTCATTCAATAGAACAGTAAGTATAAAGGTATTTACTGATATCTGGGGTGGCCTGAAGCACTAAGGAGATAGCACTGGCCTGCTCTAGGACTAGTGCTGGCCAGTGACCCAGCTGACCATGACAGGCTGAGCCAGCCCATTGGAAGTCTGAAGAAATGCTGCAGCTGCAGTCTCCCGAAGGGATACCTGCTGTCACTATCAATTTCTGCTGGTGTGACAAGGAGTGGACTGTGACTGCACACTGTTGCTTCAGTGACATGGCTCATGCTAACAATTAAGACAACAGTTATCCCTTGTCTGTAGAATGTAGTTTTTTTTAAAAAATAGAATGAAATGGAAAAAGAAAATTGAGGAATTAATCACATTGAGGCAAGCTCCACAGGGGAATGTGAAGACAAGTATCAGAATAGGAATACTTATTGGAGTTTTAAAAGGAGAATGCAGGAGCTTCTTTAGAGACACCATCACACATAGCTGCCCATTCCATTGCTGAATGGAATATGTCATATGTCATACTGAGCTTTTGGTTCTCTTTCTGTGTTCAATGCATTTCTTTCTGTTGCAACCATATGAAAGTCACTTCAACTCCTACACATTATTTAAAGTTGCAGGAAGTGCTGCCACAGAATGAGGACAGGCAAGTTAATGGTGACAGCTAAAATGTTGCTCTTGGCCCTTCCAAACACAGCCCAGGACTCAGCAGGGCAGCGTTCCCCAGGCAGGTGTTCTAGTAAATGGCAGAAATAGGAAGTTCTTGCCCTCCAAAGTGGGTATAATAGAATGCCATAGGTGTAGCAGCAGAACAACCAGCAAGGCCAGGACAGCTGCCTGTCCAACCACCCACAGGCACTGTTCTGCCAGGGGAACAAATAAGGTCAGCCTTCCTTTTTGTCTAATTGTGATCTAATTATCAACTCTACTCTGAATTAAAATGCCATAAAACAAGCGAAATAAATATTACACTTTTTTTGATGGGGTAAAAACCTTAATAAGAACAAAAAGAAAACTCTGTACTTTTGGAAAATGCATGCATTTTAAACTAGTGAATGCCCTGAAAGTTGTATGCACCTCAATACAAAATATTTAGAATCTGTAATAAAGTAGTGATGTCTTTGGGCAGCGGAACTCACAAATACCACTTTGATGCCAATTGTGAGCAAATGAAGAACCTTGCTGCTGGTTTCTGCCTTCTGTCTTCTCCCCCCTCCATGGCAGTGTTTGGAGAGGTTTTCAAGTGGGGCAGCCAGCACTGAGTCCTTCCCTCACCTCTACCTGACAGCCATACAAAGGGATCCCTGCACTCTGTGATGGGGAATGACCAGCTTTCCAGCACATCTCAGTGACAATTTTCCCCTAATGTCTGCTGTTGTTGGCAGCTGCAGGAATCTACTTGGAGCTACAAAGGTATGTTTACCTTCTTTTTCAAAAGTTTATTTATATTTATGTTACCTTTTGTGAGTGTTAGTCTTTGATACAGTAACTCAGACAAAGAGTGCGTGCTTGAGTACTGTCCTTGGCTGAGATGGATTCTCTTCAGTCTGTTTACTCTGATAGAAAAATTCATTAGCCTTTTCGCAGTGTTCTCAATCCTTCTTTGGGATACTGGAAATCCTGAAAATCCAAGGAAATGCAGTGATGCAGAGCAATAATGCTAGTTACAGACAGGGTAGAGGCAACAGACTGTACAGCACAGGAGAGTTTGTGATTTAGTTACTTAAAATAATCAAACATTTTTATTGGAAAGAAATTCAGGCAGAATGCAGACCATCATTTCTAGGATAGCAAGGTGACCTCAGTTTCCTTGAGAGAGCAAAGGGAGGGGTAGAGGAGTAATGGAAAGAAAACAGGCTGGAGTTCTGAAGTACCTTGGATCGCCAACACCAACAGTAAAAACACAAGTCTGAGGAATCTTGGTAGAAAGGTGCTGGATTTAGCACTTTGGGCCGCCAGCCTGACACATTCAGGATGTTTCCACTGGAGAGAGCTGGGAAAATGGCCCAAATGTTTTGATATGTTTAACCTGTTTAAGAATATGCAATTAGACTGAATATTACACACAGTAAGAAAAAAATGAACAGGGAACAGCTTTCCATGGATGAGACTTCCATATTTATTGTTATTCCATGTGCATAGAAAATGGCAGTGAAGTTCCTTATGAAATAGGCAGGGAATGGGAGAGATGTGGATATACTGGACTGGACTTTGTGCTTCAAAATTACACTATTCATTTTTTAAAGTTTGGGCTCTTTTCCTCTTAGAATTCATAACACTTTCTTGGTTTCGGGGGTTTTTTTTGTGCATGATGTTTCAAAATCCTTTTCCATTGACACACTGCATTACAAATGGATGGCACTTGAGACCAACGTGGCATTTCCATATTTACACCAACGAAGAAATTTACATGACGCAGTAGCATACAATCCTGACATTCAGTAATAGCAATAAAACAAGGGCAGCCATTGGATTTTTTCTGTACAAACTATCAGAACAAGACTTTTATTCACATTAAAAAATCAGCTTTAATTTTCTCTGACCTACATGCTTTCCAAATTCATCGTACTCAATTCTCAAACCTTTCATCACATTGCCCACACCCTCGCCAGACTACAGGAGCTACAAGTAATGATACCTAACACCTAAGCAGAGCAAAACCATCCCTGCCAGCTTTTTCTCCTGACAATTCCTCACTCAGAGTAAAAAAAAAAAAAAAAAAAAAAAAAAAAAAAAAAAAAAGGGAAAGAAAGAAAGAAAAAAAAATCCATCGTCCTTTTTCCTTCTTTTTTTTTTTACTTTCACATTTCTTAACCAAAACACACAGGGCCATTCCAGTCCTTCTCAAGCCAGACAAGAAGCACGCTGGGTTTTTCTCTCGGGTGCTACACCCAGGAGTCAGGAGAGCCTGGGTACTGTTCTGCTCGGTAAGAAGATCGTCTGGTGGAATAAAAGTCTACATAATTGGTGGTTGATTTCAGTCCATACTGTGTTGTGTAATCTGAAGTAGCAGGAAAGTGAACTCGATCGTCAAAATAAGGGTCCTCATAGCTGTGTGGGGACTGCAGGTAAAACCGGTAGGCATCGTAGTTTTTCCTCGTGGTATCCTCTTGGCTGTAGTACAATTGCTGATGCTGCTGGTAAAATGATAGCAAAATAAGCTTTCAAAAATACAAATAGAAAATACTCTTCTCAAGTGCAGCTCTACCCATCACAGTAATACAGGTTTCGAACTTCCATGAAATGTACCAGGGAAATGGAGGAAACGCCCCTGAGTCTGCTGTGTGTCTCCTACATCACTCAAAGGGGGCAACTCCACAACTGTGGGAGTCCAGGGTGTCCCTCTGGACCTTTTGTGGGTGCAAAGACCCCCCTGTCGGACCATTTTGGGACCTCCGAGTGAGGCCAGGGGGGTCCAGGGGGCTGGACCCTGCTCCAAGGGAAAATCTGCCAACATTGCAGGAAGAATTACAAGTCACAAAAATAAGTAAAGTGTAAATTAGAGTATTAGAATGTAGAATAAGTAGATTTTTGGATTGTTTATGATAAGGGCCATGTGGTCAGTATGGAGGATTTGGGGCGTGGTGTGCCACTTCCTCCTTCTTCTCTGTGCCATCCATGTTGGATGACGTGCTGGCAGCCACAGATTGGATGGGGACAAAACTGGACAGTGTAATAAGGTTGTACTGTATTGGAAGGTAATTGTAAATATTGAAGACGTAGTCTAGAGTATAAAAGATAAGTCCTGCCTCTCCCAGAGGGGCATTTGGTCATGGTCACCTAGCAGAGCAGACCTCTGTCAGCCTGGGTGGGACACTTTGTAGATAAGATATAATAAACAGCCATGAAAAACAACAACAGAAGATTGTCTCCTGCAGTCTATCTCTCCGGCGGCTTCAGGAAAAACCCCGAATCCCGAACCACCACCTACATGTCCGTCCGAGGAGGTCTCGCGCGCCCATAAAGAGCCCCTCGGACTCTGACACACAACTGCACAACTTTAGAGCTCGAGTACAGTAAGTACAGAACCTGGCCATACCTACTAAAACCAGCCCAAACTCAAGTCAGAAAAGAGGTGTCAGATGCCCCTGTGAGAAGGTGCTAAAACATGTGATTCATGGGGAAATAACAGGGAACCAGTCAGGCTCCTGCAGCCCGAGACCCTGCCAGCTCCGGGCATGTGCCCAGAGCCCCAGGTGCCTTAGCCCCTCCTGCTGAGCCATCAGCTCTACCCAAGCACAGCTCGGGCTCACCTGCAGCCGCCGGTTCTGTTCTCTCGCTGGGGAGGAATAGGAGCTGATGTAAATTGGTGAAGCTTTGCTGGAACCTGGGAGAAAAAGGTTTAATGCTTAAACTTCATCTTTATTCATTCAGCTGTAAGTCTATTGTTTTTTATCTTGCCTTTTATGGAGCACCACACTATTAAATCTGCAGATTTCAGTACCTACTAATGATACGATGTAATAACAGAATGAAGGTAAATGTTGTCCCTCAGCAGCAGGTACAGAGAAGTCAGGAGGCTTATGTTGCTGTTTCTCATTTTACATACTCAACATCTTTAAAGCAAGGAGTTTCCTTCTCTTTAGTCACTGTCATCTGTTGGTTTACTACTTGTGTGACATAGTAAGAAGGAAAAGAGAGATCTTGGAAAAGATGAAATCTTGGTATAATTTCGTAATATAATGATATACAACTGCACATTAAAATTTATAACATCATCATAATATAATGTATACAACAATACAAATTTTTATGCTAGAATTTTAAATAAAAATAAGAATTCCAACTGCCTCTCACCTCCCAGTATAGAAAGGGATCTGTGTTTACTCTGGTACTGGGCAGTTTTACAGAGAACAGCAGAGACAGGTGACAGCCTGCCCTGTACCACAGCCAGGGAATACAAGGAATGGAAATGGAAAGCACTGGTTGGCAGTTGTCTGTGTAGCACTGTGAACTCTTCCCACAAGGAACAGTTCCCTGTTGCAGAAGATCTCAGCTGGTCTCTTACCAGAGTAGATGTCTTTATGTGCAATGACATCGCCCTGGCTGCTGTAATACTGCATAGGAGGGTGCGTCCTGTCGTAGTCAGAGCGAGGCTCTCTGATTCCCAGCAAAGCTGGGGACGAGGACGTGCTGCCAACTGATGGGAAAACAGAGGTTCTCAACATTGACAACAAAAGCCTTTCACACACCCAGCCATCTTCACCACTGCCTGCTCCAAGGGCTCCCAGCAGGGGCTGCCAGCAAGTAACAGAGACTGCAAGGGGCTGTCACTGCTTTCTGGTGCTCACAGGCACACACTAGACTTTTGTGACACTCACAGCCCAGATACCCAGATGGGACCTTACCATGCCTAGGACATGATGATACTCTGCTAATGGTGATGGTTTATCTCAGTTAAACACAATACTTAAGGCTACCCTGCCACTTGTCTAGCCTACCTGGCCTCAGTGACCCCTGTATACACAGGTGGGTCCTGGCATGGTGTGCCCTGGGAGGCCAGTGGCCATGTGGGGATCCCAGCAAGGGATCACTTTGTGTTCCTCAATGCGCAGCTGAACCTCAACTGCCGTTGTGAGAAGTTTGTTCTGCTAAATCCTCCCTGGTCTATGTATCACTTGGGCTTTGTTGGCTCAAAGACTCCAGCAATGTGAGAAAAATACTTAAAAACAATTTCTAGAAATTTTGCTTCAAAATATTACTTCAGTGATAATCTTTTTCCACTGATGTGTCCATTACGTCATAGCTCAGAATTCTGTGTTATTATGGATAGTTTAATTACTGGTATTTTCCTGGCATATTCATGGCTAAATATGCCATGTTGTTAAAATTCTGACATGGGTCAACATAATAATGTGTGTTTTAATAATGAAGTGACTGAAACAAGAACAACTGTTGCAGGCCAAGCGTATCTGTTCCAACAGGCATCTGCTGTGTCCAGCACAGTGCTGCACAGCCCCTCTGGGACTGTGAGCCTTGCACCAGCTTCCACTGACTCCCTTGGGCTTGGCCATCCTCTAGAGCAGGAAAGCAGACACTTCCTATGAGGAACTTTTACTAAACCCTCTTTGAAATACAGCATCCTCTGGATATTAAATTAGAGCTACTTGTCATTCAAAGAACTGGAGTAACACAGTTGTTCTGCTGGTGTATCCTGGGAGAGAAAGTGCTGAGATAGAAATTGGCCATTTGGTGTCAGAATACCCTTTTACACTGGGTAGAATGCAGTCATGCCCTGAGCCTAAGCTGTACCGGCTTCCTTGGTGGGTAAGAAGAACTCTGGCACAAACACCACGACAGGTCTACTCCTTGTAGGAAAATAAATCCCTGGTGGAGCCCTTGTTTTTCAAGTCAACCATGTCATAAAGAAATGTGGAGGGGTTGTTACTTTTATGTAAAGAGATAATTAAACAAGACATTGTAGGAACAGATCACTGATTTTAGCAGTCACAGTCGGTAGGTATTTCTCAGTATTAACAGAGATCTGCCCTAGACAGCCCCTAGAAGAGCAAACTGGGTAAAGTAAAATGCCAAATGAAGTCAAAATAGGTAGCTTCAGGTAGGTTTTGTAACAGTCATCTTGAAGATCTAAATCCTAGCACTGAAGACATTGAAGGAACAAAGGTGAGAAATAAATGAGAAGGAGTCAGAAAAGTGAGAATTTTGGGTTTGGTTGCTCATTCTTATTGAACATGACATATTTTGGAATGAAAACGAGCTCCTCACTGTAGGTGTGTTGCTGTTTGTGCTGCCAGGCCCCCATGTTCCCCAAGGCCACCCCACAGTCCCCACACAGCGCAGGAGGAGTGGCTTTGAACAGGGCAGTGCTTGGTAACAATGTCCAGCTCTATTCCTTGAGGATTTCACTTTGCAGAACCAGCTCAGGGAACACTTGGAGCATGTGCAGTACTTCGCTCAAACACCAAGGAGCAACAGCCTCTGTGTTTTAAACGGGATTAGTACCAAACTGAGAGGTTGTTTTGAGTTAAAAACATGGGACAGCAGGTCCCCTTCACCCTCCCTGACTGACCTGACTGCATGACAGGTGACATCTGCTGATTGGCTGTGGATAGAGAAGGATGGGATTTGAATCTCTCCCGTTCCAGTGTTGATACTGGTGTAATAAAGTGACTTTGATTCCATCCATCCTGTGGAGTGGCAAAAAGAACAACACATCAGTATAAATTGCAAGTTATAAATAAATGAGGAGCTTTTGTGGCACTGTTTTCCAGTGTAAGCTGATTTTACAATTTACCTTTTTGTAAATGCTCCGGAGGTCTCGGTACTGCCACAGAGTGTTCAGTACCTGAGCAGCTGCCTTGACAACCTTCAGTGAGGACCTGAGTAGGTAAAGAATATGGCAGTGTCAGAAAGCCACTGAATTCCACTTCAAAAGAGCAGTGTTCCTGAGCTTTGTAACAGCCTGAAGCCGTTTGTGGGGCAAACCAGACCCCGCCTCACCAGTGTGAGCACAGCCAAGCCAGCAGCCTCACCACGAGATGGGGCTCCTGCTACCCCATCCCCCAGCCACAGCGGCCTCCAGTGGCTGACCCAGCATACACCCACAGGGCTCACTTCCACTGGACAGCAATGGGGCCAGCAGAGAATTCGCCTGACAGCCTCCCTGGAGCTCTGGCACAGCGGGCAGGACCAGCTCCCCCCAGCCAGCATCTGCCGGGCAATGCTGCTTGAGGGCATCCCCCCAAGCCGTGTCCTCCTTCCACTGACCTAAGGGCTGCACTAGGTACAATTCATGGTTGCTGGCATATATCCTGACAAAGGTGCCCACACAATCTGGCTTGGACAAGCTCCAAATATTTTATTAATCTTGTAGGTGTTGAAGAGGTGACTGGTGAACTCATTTAACCTGAACAGGTCCCACGACATGATTACTGTGAGCGGCTGTCCCAGCCTCCAGAAGCCTGGGACAGAGAGCACTGCCCAGGACAGCAGTACCGGTCCCTCCTCCCTCCCAGGGAGACTCCAGCTGACGGCTCCTCAAAGCCGCAAAGGCAGATCTTTTTTTCCACTCAAAAAGCACTTCCCGCATTCTTAAGCGTTTTAAATGGACACAAACAGCTCAGGTATGATCTTGGCTGCCTACTTACCTGTCTCCTTTTCCCTTTGTGATGTTGACCAGCTTCTCTATCCCGCCGGTGTCGGCGAGGGCCTTGGCATTCTCCATGTTCTTGCTGGTGACCTCGTGCAGGGCGCAGCAGATGGCCGCCACCGTCTCGTCCGACAGGATGCTGGGCCCGTTGCCCCCCGGCAGCCGATTGACCAGGTCTCGCATGGCGTATTTACCTGCAAACGCACACCCGCAGAACCAGCTCAGAACCACAGCTGGTCCTTCAGGCTGGAAACTGCAGCACTCAGCACAAAGCTGCAGCTGAAGGCAGTGACAAGCAGCACAGTATCAAAACCTGCCAAAAACTCACATTTCACACAGAGTCAAGGGAGATCACATAACAATTTTTGAATTTTTTTTTCCTTTTAGCTTAAAAGTGTGAGAAGCTGAGTTTTGCACAATAATTATTTGGAGAAAGCAGAAATATTTGAGGAAAAACGTTAGGCTACTTATTATGATTGACAGAGAAGTGCATATTGCTGGGCTTCATCTATAGGAGGATTAAGAGAATCCTTACAGTGACTGGGAATTCTTCTGGATGTTCTGCTCACCTTGTTTGCTACCTGTCAGTGCTCAGCTCTGTCAGGCTCCAGCTGCTGACTGATGCCAGAGATAAGCTGCACACAAGGGACAGTTACTAAGATAAGGTTGAGATTTCTTCCTAATTGGGCTGTACTGTTAATTGAATGATGAATTGATTTTATAGCAGTCATGTATTTGTACATAACAGTGAATAATGAAGAAGCTTCACACAAAGTCATTCACTATCTATTTGTGTAATGTGCCTGAGAGGATAAAAAAGAAACAAAAAGGAATTCTACAGGCAAAAGGAACCTCACAGGAAAATTATCCCCACAATGCTGTCTGCAGCAATACCCTGCCAGTGCCAACCCTTCAGCAAGCTCAGCCACACGCAGCGTGTTCCAGCAGATATTGGCATTTGCTAGAGTCCTCATCTGTCCTTTCCTTCAGAGCAACCCTGTGAGCCCATTGCTCCTTTCCTGTATCAGCAGAGAAGCACCTAAAGAGGATTTCTAGCATGGGGTATGCACAACTCGCTTCATTGGTTTTATCCAATGGTCTGTTTCAGAGTCTGTCTGAGGCCAGACATTCTTTCAGGGCTACAGCCTTGACAGGGAGAAGGAGTAGGTGGAGGACCATTCCTGAACTGAAAAGTTTTGCCAGTAATGGAAGAAACATCCTGACAAGAGAATATCACCCGAGTCTGACCTGCACAGGGCTGGTGCTATGGAATAGGATTCTCTCTTTACACACTTCTCAGGTGTAACACTTACACTGCAGGAAAACACACTCTGAATGTCCCGGATGGCAAAGCTTCAGAAACAGATAACAAAGTTCTGTTCACCTGTATTTCTCTTTTTGAGAATAATGATCCTCCTGTCTCTATGGACAGTTGTTATATTCTTGACCCCATGATTCTACACACAGAAAATGCTTTCTGTAACAAAAATGAGACTTTTTTTATACCACACCACTTGTTAACAGGGTTCACTGAAGCCACAGCAGCCTGAGGCTGAAGCATGTTCAATACTAACAGACTGAGAAACCTCAGGGCAGGAAAGGCAGGAAAGCTGATAGTTATTTTGTTGGGTTTATTTTAATGCTACATCAGAAAGGCACAGATGAATTCTTAAACGGTTAAATATTAGAATTGACAAGATAGTAAGTTTTTCTAGCAAGAACCCCTATTCATTACTTAGTTCAGCAAAAACACAGATGCTGCTCTACATCTGTGTTTTCCTGGAAATACTTTACCAGGAGAAGATTTCTTCCCTGTCTTGCTGTCCAAGATTGTTACAAAAGCACTGCTGTTGTGGCAGCAGAGCTGTTCTATCCCCCAGGAACATATGGGAGACCTGCTCCCCCCAAGCAGGTGAGCACTGAGCTCCGAGGAAGCAGAGCTGTGTTTCCATCCCATTTGGCACGGAGAGTTTTCTGTCTGGTTTAGCTGACTCCCACCCATGAAATGTGGCCAGCAGCAAACTAATGTGGCAATATTGCTCTGGAAAGCTGCTGCTGTCAGGAGGACTCATTTATGTGACACAGCTGATGTGACACACAATCACCAAGTGTTCCTATCAGGGGAATTCCTTGGGTGTCCCGTGCAGGGCCTGGCGCCCAGCACTGTGCCCCCCAGGACGCTCTGTACGTACCAATGAGCTCCTTGTTCCGCACGTCCAAGGCCATGTTCCTTAGAGCAGTTGCCACAGATGACACCACTCTGTCGTTGTCCATCCTCAGCAGCTCCACCAGGATGGGCAGCCCCTTCTCCTTCCTGACGGCGGCGCGGATGTAGGCTGCGAACTGACAGGCACAGGACCTCAGCTCCAGCAGCCCCCATAGCCCTGCCACAGAGAGCCCCAGGCTGATTGTGGCTCTCAAGCATTTTGGGCATTCCCAGTTAAAGATTACGTGTTTGATGTGGGCTTTTTCTGGGAATATAAAGAGCTGCCTCTTGGCCATTTTTCTCTCATTCCTCTTACGAAGAGAGAAAGTATCTCAATAGATGATTATTGAAAAGGGAACAAGGGGTCTGGGTTTTGTTTGTTGTATTTTTTTTTTTAAACACCGATTTCATAATGGTCAAACCGGAAAAGGCTTAGCTGGCTTGCTGCAAACAAAGGAAGCAATTAATACTTGCTGTGTTTTTAAATTTCTCCATGACACAAAATAGTGTTCTCATGCGCTGCTTTTGTAGCACATTATATATGCAATGGCCAGAATGTATAGAAAAAAATAATGGAATATGGAAATAAAGTAAATGTATTTGTCCTGGTCTTATTTCATCAGCATCTTCGCACCAGAATTCACAGCTAGAAGATGCCAGAAGATTGTTTGGCTCTGATATGCACTGGAAGAAGCTTTTTCTGTTTATTTAAAATAAAGGCCAGCTTCCATATGGCTCCTGTTGCCCCTGCTCTTTGCCAAGGCTTTTCACTGTGGAAACATGACTGCAGCACATGAGCACTAATGCACAGACAAGAGGAGAATGCTCAGATGCAGACGAGAAAATGGCATGTCCCCCCCAAACACATTCCAGGGTCTTACTAAAAAAAACAGCTGGACTACAAAGAGAGGAGGAGGAGGAGAGGCAGGAATTCCCATACCTTCCAATTGCCGGCAGAAAGGTTCTGGAGTGATCCTGCAGAGCCCTCCAGGGTGGCTGGGTTGGAGCTCTCTGCCAGGAGTGTCAGGTATGGCTTCACCACTGACGGGTGCCAGAGCATCTCTACCCCTTTAGGAGACTTGGAAAATCCTGGGATAGGGCCAACTCCATCCCACTGAGAGAGGAACACAGATTTGTAACTGGACAAAACCTCTGTATTTTCATTCTATGGAGGATTAGTTTTGTCACTCTACATCCTCCCCCACCATGTGCCAAACTCCATCTGAGGTATTTGCAGTACATGGAAAATACAAACCTGATCCTCCTGGGAAGTTTTTTTTTTCTTCTTCTTTTTTTTCCCCCAGCAGCTTGGCTCTGAGTCTTTGCTGGGTGACTCTTTTCCCAACAAGTCATCCAGTTCATTGATTCCCAGCAGCCGTGCCTGGGGCACCTCCAGTTCCAGGCGGTAGGAGAGGTTCCTCAAGGTGCACACACAATTCTCCACTGTCTGAACCAAACCAGAGACACCACGTCACCAGCTCTTCCTCACACAGACACAAACCAAACCAAACCAGCTCAGCAGAGGAGAAAAGGCACTGGCAGCACAAGTGCTAAACTCTAATGCTGGGCCTTGGGCTGTGTTTTGGCTGCTTCTCTGGGAAAATGCAATCTCTCTCAAATCTGACAATATTTTTAAGAGTGGTCTCTGCTACAGTGGCTTATTCTTTAGTATTCTGAAAATGAAAAGCCTAAGAACTTATTACTGTTTTATTAAGAAACAGGTACTGCAGCACTGCTGGAAACAAGAGGCACCCCTGTGTTACACAGCTGAGTTTGGCTGTGCCTCAGTAGTGGGGGGCTGGGAGTGATGCCAGCAGAGCTGAGGACATCACCACGCCCAGCTGAGCTACACAAAGCCCCGGGATCAGACCCACAGGTTAAGGTGAAGTATCTGTAGCTGAGACAAGCCCACACCTTGCTGTCATAATCGGAGGTGTTCACACAGGTGTGGATCACATAGAGCAGCGAATCCACCAGTCCTTCGCAGCACCTCATCTGCTTCCGCGCCTCCTCCCCAGCGGAGCTCAGGTTCCTGGAGGGTGGAATGACAAAGGAACACAGTGTGAGCAAGGACAGACAGATAATCACTCATCAGACAGTTTGCAGAAAGTTCTTATGCAGCTGACTGGTAATTGGTTAGCAACTCTTAGTGACTAACTTGATAATTTTCATGTTTTTCTATTAGGAAAAAAGGACAATTGGAAAAGCTGTCTACATGATGGAGCCCTGTAATTTATAGACTAAAACAATTCCTTTGTCTTTAAAATTACAATACAAGAAAGACCTGCTGGATAACATGACTACTCTTTAAAAGGGAGTATTCCAGAAGAGCAAATACCTCAGGCATCCTGTTGTATTGCGCAGAACGAGAGAAGTCTGAAATTTAATTTTATGATCGTCATCAAAGGAGGAGCTGTTCCATCCCGAGTGGGGCACTATCACAGTGTTTGTCAGTGTGGACAGAGCATCTCTAATGATTGTCATCTTCACGGCATCACACGAAGACAAGTTCCAGAGAACCCCTTAGAAAACATTTCCAGAACAGCAAAGTCAGCAGAGACTTGGCAAACAAACATGAAGCAACACTGACAACTTAAAAGACATTAAATATGTGATGTGATTCTAGAGTAGGCAGAACGTGGAGAGCCAGCATCCAAAAAGGAAGAAAGCAAGGTGAACAAAGTGAACTTTGTTTTTTTTTCCAGTGATAAGAATGGCCTGCCCTGACATTGCTGCTACCTCGCACCATATACTGGGGATGTAAGGCACTGAACAGCAGAGCTGAACATACAAGAGGGGATGTAAAAATCCTACAGAAACTTTCTTCCTAGAAACAACAGCCACAAGTCTAGAGCATGTCCCATCCATACACCAGCTGCATGGAACTGCTATCCGTCTTTTATCCTTGGGCAAAAATCCCTAGTTCCCTGCCCAGCAAAGTCTCCATACACATCACATTCAGGTACAGAAGTATGAAATCTGACAAAAATAACCAGCAGAACTATGTATACAAATAACATGTTGAACACAGAATTGAATCTTCCTTTTCATCATGAAACACAGCTTGAAACTTTTTCTTAAGAAGTTATCCTTGATTGTAATTCAGACAAAATTCCATACACATTTAGATACAAATTCCGCAAGATCTTATTTAAAACTGTTGTCAAGAAAAGATAAAAAAAGCCTGCAATAAAACAAATGTTCAGAATCAATAAAGAAATACCTGCTGTGTGTGCTGGACACCCATATGAGGGAAAATCCACCCTCTGTGGAGCTTTAGCACAACTATCTCAGCATTCACCTCTCCCAATGACCCCACTCTGTGCTGATTTAACTGATCAAGTTAAGTGTCCAGAAAAACACATTGCATTATAACTCTCTGCTAGTTTCCCTTCCAGGCTTACCTGTCACCAGCTCCTTGACCTCAGCATCGACAGATTTCCTCAGCAGCCGCAGAAGGGCAGGGATCCCTCCCACGTTCTTCATGGCTATTTTGTTCTCATCAGTGGACTTGCCATAAACGAGGTTCCTCAGCGCACCACAGGCATTCTTCTGAACCTCCAGGACTCTGTGATCCAAGAGATCCACCAGGTGCTTGATACCTCCTAGCCTACAGACCTGGAAATTGGAATATCAGGACCATCAGCACCCACTATCTCACCCACCTCACTCCACGGATGTAAAAGGCTTTTGTTTTTATGAGAACAGTACTTCCCGTTCTACTTCCAGAAGAAACAGCTGCTGAACCTTACAGATCTGATTGCTATATGGGACTGAACCTCTCCCCACCCCACTGCAATGGCTGAGGGCCATTTTCAGACACTAGCTGTGTTCAGAGAATTGTTATTGCATCAGTTTGTTTCCAGTTTCAAAAGTAATTTCCAATACCCCAGAATATCTTTATAGGGAATATTGGAAATAAGACGTGATTATCACTGTGATTGTCACCAGATCATCAAAACCACCACCTGGTTTTCATCTCTCAGCAACCGTGAATTATGTTGGTCTATCTTCTTATAAAAGTTGCACCAACATTCTATTAACACAAATAAAATCTATACTGAAAGTAACATCTACCACACACACACATAGAATGCAAATGAAAAGGCAAATGCCCTCCAATCAACAGCTCACAGCTGCTTTGCAAAAACAGCAGGTCTTCGAATGCAAAGTTTCAAGAAATTTCAATAATAATCTGCATGTTCACTCAGATGCATCCCACCCCCACATCACAGGGACATAAATAGCTTCCTCCATGTTTCCCTCCTCTCCTTAGCCTGATAGCTCCCTCATTCCTTATGATGCCTTAGAACCCCTTGACAAAAAACAGTGAAAGTGCTCCAGAGCTCCTGATGGTTCCAGTCTCCAGTCACCAACAGGTTACACAAAGACAGGCTCTGTCAAACCTACTTTGCAATTCTGCTGAATGACACAACTTCAAGGTAAAGCATTTCCATAGGATTTCCATGCAGCTCTTATGACAGGAAGAATCTGAGTGTGTGTATAATTACATACCCCCAGGCATTTCAATATTAGCAGGGGAGCACTAGAGGGTCACAAGTACTGTGTCATGATGAAAGCAAAGGCAAGAGGCAAGAGGCCCAGTTCTCCTGGTACCACTGCCACTGCAGAGGAGCAGACCAGCAGCACCCACCTCTGTTTTGACTTTGTTATCCCCAAAGCAGAGATGCTGCAGGTAGGCAGCTGCATTGGCCTGCACCGAGGGGAACTGGTGCTGCAGCATGTGGATGACCTCGGGCAGCTCCGGGTCCCGCCACGCAAACTCCCTGCAGGGACAGCACAGAGAGAAGGTGACTCGCACAGCAGGGCATGCACCGACTGCAGCCAGCATCTCAATGGCTTCCCAACAGCTCAGGGCTGCTGGGCACTGAGGGCTACAGGGAAACCACGTGCAATGGGATAACTGTGGGCCTCATCACCATTTAGCCTTCCAACTGGAAAAGGACGCTATAACCAATGTGCTTCAGTTGGCTTATGGACCACACAAACACAAATAATCACCTAAGTAGCACCAACTCAAACACTTCAACCTACAAAAAATCTCCCAAAAGTTAAATATATAATGCAATAGATACCCCTCAACAGTGCTGCTTAGGGCCATCATTTGTACACAACATTTTTCTCTCAGTGTTTCATGTTCTTCCTAAGCAGAAGCCAATTATACCTCAACAAAACCTGCACATGTCATTGTCAGGATCAGATACAGGATGCTTGCTTGATTTGAGTTATTCAGGAATCGTAAATTTAAAATCATTCAATAATATCTCCTTCATTAAACCATAATGATTTTGTGCAGACCAGTCCTGAAAAAGCCAAGAAACATGCCCAGTTTGCAGATTTAGAAACATAGTCACTAATATTTGCTGGGCTATCTGCCTTCTGTAAAGGAGGACTGCAGGGGGATAAAGTAGTGTCTTAAGTTTTCCCAGGCTCAAAAATCCAAGCAAACAAAAAAACAAAACAAACCCAAACCCAAACTCCCAAAACAAACAAACAATCAATCAAACAAACAAACAAACAAACCACCCCACCAAAAATTCCAAAAAAACCCCAAAAACCAAAGCCAAAATAAACCAAAACAAGAGCAAAGTTTATTCCAAGAACAGTATCTGGGAAGTTGTTCCAAGACTAATGCTGGCCTGGCCATTCAGGTCTTCCCAGGATTCACAGTCCCACGAAGGGGAAGCTCAGGCCTGTGCCCATTTTGAACTGCTCAACAGTTCAGAAGTTTGTTTCTCCATACTAATGACAGGGAAACGCTAGGGGTAACTGGATTTCTAGTAAAACAATCACTTTCACTCCCATTCCTAACAGCCCTCTCTGAGGCTGTGTAACATGCTCCCCTGCCACAGCCTGATGTGCACACCATAAACTGGAACAGACTGAATGTAAGGCAAAAACTATTCCTCTGTAAGATTGCAAACTAAGAAGGTGCATCAGCAGTGACAACTGAGTCAGAGTTTCTTTAAAGTTCCTTGCTATTAATGGGAAGCATCCCTGCTATAAGTGACTCTTCTTGCCACCATACCAGAGCAGGCAGCCTCCAAGATTTACTACCTAGAGCTAAGATTGTGCTATTAATATCATTTGGATGAATGCACCATTCAGTTAAATGAAATTAATTTAGTCTCTCCATATCTATTAAAAATAAATTAAATATATCAATTTTTACTGATGAATAGAACAACAAAAGCCATGAAAGCAGGGTTTTCATTGCTGAGATGCCAGGACTGGCCCAGAGCAGACACCTGCCTGGTGCTATGAGCCTGCTGTAGAGAGGAGCAGCGAGAAGCTCCAGTCTCTCCATCTCTGCTTGGGGTTTCCTTGGTGCCCAGCATGACCCAGGACAGCCCTCAAGGCACAGCTGAGCCCAGGATGAGCTGGTTCCTCAGTGAGCCAGCGATCTGAGGAGGGACTGGAATTCCTACCATTTCCAAATCCACACCAAACATACACATAAATCCTTCCAAGCTGTGCACAGCCTGGGCTTTGACACTCCCAGGTTAAATACAAGGTTTTAGTGCACAGTGTCCAGAGTAAATGACAATGACAATATTATGCTGCCACAGGCTGACACTGTGCACAGACATCTACACCATCAAACCAGGAATTACTGCAGAAATGAGTGTGCTCACTTTCAAAACAGCACATTTATTTGTTTTGAAATTTAAGCAGACTGTTCATAAAAATTGATTCAAATAAATTAGGTCTGTATTTCCGAATTTTCAAGCCCCAATTCCCATTCATATAGAGAGAAATCTCATTGCAGTGTTACAGGTTACTAAAAAATATTTGCAATAATGCAGTCAAATCTCATCAAAGTTGTGGTTCCTGTAATAACTTCTCCATAAAAACAAACATGAAAGAAAAATGTAATAATAAAATGTATAACAGCCACTTTTCCTTACTGCAAGCAGAAACCTGTGTCTACGATTTTGGCATTAAAGGCAGAGATGTGAATGTTTAAAGGAGTGATGACTGCCCGTGCTGCGACAGCCTGGCTGAAACACCAAAGCCTGTCCTACCCTACCTGCACACCCTGCCCTGCCCAGCCCTGCCTGCCTTGCCCAGCCTTGCCCTGCCTGCACACCCTGCCCTGCCCAGCCCTGCCTGCCTTGCCCAGCCTTGCCCTGCCTGCACACCCTGCCCAGCCCAGCCTGCCTTGCCCAGCCTTGCCCTGCCTGCACACCCTGCCCTGCCCAGCCCTGCCTGCCTTGCCCAGCCTTGCCCTGCCTGCACACCCTGCCCTGCCCAGCCCTGCCTGCCTTGCCCAGCCTTGCCCTGCCTGCACACCCTGCCCTGCCCAGCCCTGCCTGCCTTGCCCAGCCTTGCCCTGCCTGCACACCCCGCCCCGCCCTTGCCTGGGGTCCTTGTGGATGCTGTCGATGGACGGGGAGCGCGTGGTGCCGCCGTCGGGCGCGGGCTGCAGGCGGCCGTAGGCGGGCTCGGGCAGCCGGAACGGCACCGCCCGCAGCGGCTCGGCCAGCGCCGCCGGGGCGGCAGCCCGTACGTGCTTCTTTGGTACGTGAGGGTGCTACGCTGGCTGGACGATCGCTGCAGGTTACCCATGCCTAGGACAAAACAGCGTCAGAAACAACCAGGGATCAAGTGCCTGCTGAAGAGAAAGGGCAACACCTCCTCAACAGGGCAAGCAAACCAACCAGCAGGCTTGAAAATGTGTACTATGCTCCATGTTGGAAGCTGATGTCAGATTTCATGGAGCAATTCCTCAATGTCCCATGAAAATAGAGGTTAGTTACAGAATGAAAGGTGTGGTGGAATCAGACTTGTGCCTCAGCTTCCTTCAACAAGTATTTAAATAGGAAAAGCATCCCATGCCAACAAGCAGAAATCTGGGTGCAAAGTGTTTTCAAAGTTCATAATATCGATTCACCAACTCTAACAAAATGGAAAAACAAGTAAAAAAATTTCAAAAAATTCATATTGTTTATATGATATTTTCCTTTTCCTAACTACACATACACTTTCCCTTACAAAAAGTGACATGTGGATCATTGCAAAGATGAAGCTGGGCAGTTCAAGAACAAAAAAATGCATCTTCCTATTTGAACAGAGCTGTTGTGGTGGCTCTTGTTCTTCCAAGGTAACTGGTATTAAATAGATGAGTAAACAAATAATTCCAGTTTCTAGTTATATTTCTTCATTGGCACATCTTGACAAACTCCATTTATTCTAGGTTGTGAAAGGCAGAACTGCAAAAACTGGTGCCTCCTTCAGCACTCTGTTCTCTTGGTATTGCAGTTACATTAGCAAACATTAAAAAGGCATTTTCAAGTGTGTGAAAACATGACATATGAATTGGACGGCTCTCTATAAATACTTCAAGAGTTACTTAACTAAATCACTCTAATATTTTAAGAGTTTTTAGAAACCAGTATACAAATTATTAATTAATCTTAACATACTGCATTGCAACATGCATTACATTTCTCTCTACAGAAATGAATCCTAATACAAATCTAATGCCTACACTCTTCATAATGCATGAGTGGCACTTCCATGAGATACTAGAGGAATATTTCGGTCCCAATAGACAATCCTCAGCTGTAGCATTTACCATTATGCCCTGTTGAGAAGTTGGGTAAAACAGTACTTTTACTGTGAAAGACGCCATAGGTAATTTTAGTGGCAAGCTCTCATTTTACTGCATCGATGAATGAAAACACCCCATGAACCAACTCAATTCATAAGGGTGATACACAGAGAATGCAAGAGAGGAAGCAATAAATTCTGTGTGTCATGAATACAGTTATCTGGGATGTAGCCATGCATGTGCTATCAAACAGAAACACCCTGACCCCAGGCTGACAGTGATGTATAGCCCCAAGCATTCCCTGCAAACATCAGGTTCTTTTGTCCTTCAAAGCCCCCATTGACTGATCCCCTGTAAGTGTCCCCCCGGCCGGTGACGCACCGGAGCCGCTGCGGAAGAGCGCTGCCTGCGAGCCGTGGTGCAGCTCCACGGCGCCGTGGTTGGGGCTGCGGTACAGGGGGCTGTAGAAGGTCCTGCCCTCGTAGATGGGGGTGATGTGCAGCTCTGGGGACACGGCCGAGCGCAGCTCCTGCCCCAGCTGGCTGTGCTGGCTCGCGTAGGAGCTCCGCAGGCCTGCAGGCAAGCACAGGGACAGGGACATGGCCTCAGCACCGAGCCTCTCCTCCTCCCGCCGAGGAAAGGTGCTCTTTGAACCTGTCAGTTACACTTACCCATCACATTCCTGCCATTATTAAATGGCCCCACTGAAAGGCTCACTGAGAAAGAAGCGTTTCCTTGACCAAAAGTTTTGACCATACACTGAGAACTTGAAATTTTGAGACTTAATTTTTTTGGTATCATTTACAGTCTAAAGCACAGGGAATAAAAGCAGAGTCGGCACGTGTGGTGCCCAGATTCAGCAATGACAGGGTAAGTATAGACCTGACAGGAGTCCTGTCGTGACAAAGGGCACAGCCCAAAGGAGATATGATCCTGAAACTGAAACAATCTGTAGCAGTAAGAGCAAAAATCTGCTTGATAGTGGCAGCAGAAATACAAGCACATGAAGAAAAATCTTTATAAAGGTTTAAATAGCCATTATGTGAGTATATATAAATAGCTGTGCTGCAGCTGGATGAGGTTTTTTCACCTTGCTATGTATTTAATAATTCATATAAAATGTATACAACTTTGTTGACTTCAGCATTGCCACTGCAGGCACTAAAGCTCTGGCAGTTATCAAAGCAGCAGAATATGTGAAATGAGCTATGCAAGGATGATGAAATGATGGAGATTACAGAACAACTTCAAAAGTACAATGCAGTAGTGATGTGTAACTAAATGTATCCTTCATCTGTGTATTCTCCCCCACCAAAATGCCAGCCCTTCTCTGCCACAGTGCCTGCCAGGAAAGTTTTGGGCCATCACTAAGGAAACACACCTACAGGTGCTGACAACAGAAGGACTTGAGCTGGCAAAGAGGGCAGCAGGGCCTTTCCCATCAAACTCATTCCCAACTCCTTATCAAACTAGTATATTATTAAGTCCTGCAAACAGAGGTGAGGAAGAGGACACATTTTATCTTTTGCTGAGGAATGAGAGCATTTTGGAGTTTGCTGCACTATAACGGTTCAAAAGAAAAACCAGAAATTGCCATCTGTTCCATGGCACATGGTCTAACTGGAAAATCACCTTGTCTGTGCTCATTCAGATGAAGGTCAGAACAAAATCAGTAACACGCAAAACTTAAAATGTAAAGTAACTGTATGTTAACGAGAACTGCCTCTCAGATTAATAGATTCTACCTTTCAGGGCTCTATTTTAAGCTACTATTAAAATGATTACCCTATATTAGCTAGAAATATTAGGGGAAAAAACCCCCTAATATTCAGTGGCAATAAGTTACATATTTTAAGAAAGAACTTGACATAAAATTAGTTCCAGGCTGGTATGTTTCACTTTATGTTTAGCCTGCACACACATTTAAACGTACTTTATCTCTGAAAATGTTGACATATCTCTGTAAGTCTTAGAATTTTATTTAGCAACTAAATCATAGAATTTAATTCAATGCATGGGCAGCAATTAGTAATCATACAGTCAGTATTCAGAAGGAACTCATGATTGACACAGAGTGTTTGACATCAGCATTACAACTAACCTGACGCTACCACTGCAATAGTGCCCCAGTGCCACAGTGTTCCGTGCACAGCGCCAGGGCTGCATTCTGGGGGTTGTGGCTGCATTCTGGGGTCTGTCCAGCTGTGCTCTGTGCTGTGCCTGCTCCTCACCTGTGAGGCTGTCCGGCCGTGGGGGGACCATCCTCTCGTAGATCTCGTACTGCTGGCCATACTGGTCCATGTCGTGCATGGTCCTCTGCAGCGTGGAGCCCAGGTGCTGTGGCACCGCCGTCATGCCGGAGCGCTTCGGGGAGGAGGATCCCAGCTGCGCCTGGGCTGGAGAGCCCACTCTGGCCTGCACGTCGGCGAGGGCGAGAGGGGAGCCCAGCCTGGCCGTGCTGTGGAACGGGGCCGTGCCCGGGCCGGGCTGGCCGCGCTGGGAGCTGAGCGAGCCCACGCGGCGCACAGCGGAGGCGAGGCGGGCCGGGCGGCGAACGGGGGCAGCGTGCTGCACGAGTAGTGCCCGGGCAGGGCCCGGGGCTCGGGGAGCCGTAGCCGCTGGCCAGGGAGGCGCGCAGGAGCCCCGCGCCGGGGACGCGGCGCTGCCCGCAGCCGGGGACGGGGACGCGGCGCGGGACGGCACCGAGCTCACCCGGCGCATCGCACGGCTCGGGGCACCGCTCGCCACAGCCTGGGGAGAGCAGAGACACAAAGAGCTTTAGCATGTAGCTCACACGGTGGATATTCCCTGCAGGATGGAAAAGTCAGCAGGAAATGCACACAGTGGTATATGCAGGCAGCTGGAGTGTAGCTTTTACCCTAAACCTAATCCCCTCAAGTTTTCCTGTAACTTTTTTCTAACCAGTACTTCTTAGTATATAAAATGACAATTTAACATTAAAAAAACACCTGCTTCTCATTCTCATCTGGCTTCCTATGTTAATCTTCACCTATGCTTTCCTTCCTCACTACTCAACCACTTTGGAAACTCAGGAACAGTAACACAAAGAGCTCCGGAGTAATCCAGAAATATTCTAGCAATTACTGTCTTACTATCCTTCCACTCACTGAAAAAGGAGGGAAAAGCTAGAAATGCAGAATGTACAGGAACACAAATAGCATCTTCCTTTGAGAACTATGCTTACATACAGGCTAACTTTTAGGAAGGTTTTCCCCCATTCCACAATGAATTTTGAGTGAGTGATACTTTCCTGATATGATAATAGCAGTGCACTGTGCACTCAGGAGTGTTACTTCACTTCAGCTCCTGAATGATCCCAGCAAACACATCCCTGCCATTCCCACTTTGCCCCAGTGGAAGTGCCAAACCAAAGCAGATGTCGTAACACTAACCCAGCCCACCCAAAGAGGCCCAGCCCTAGAGCTGCTGCCCTGAGCCCTGCTGGGGCCATGCCCAGCCACAGGGGCACATGCACTGCTCAGAGTACCTGGGCTGACGTCTGCCCCTCGGCGCGCGAGCTCCTCACCGCGTGGTTGTTGGGGGGGCCTCCAAGGGAATGCTGCTGTCTGAGCTCTGGCTTGCTCAAGCTTTGGCTGTTATGGAAACTGCTTATTTCCTGGTAACCACTGTCAGAATAAGAATTCATTTGTGTTGAACTTCTTGAGTTACCTACGGACCCTGTAGATATGAAGCCAGCATAAGAATAAAATCATCGAACAACTTCACCAAATATTACAGAACTTATTGTTGCATTCATAAATGTATTACATTTTTATACTGCCAATACAGAAATATATTCTAATATTTAAAATGCACACAACAGACCCTCACTTTCATGGAGAGATGTCTGCTCTGGTGAGTAGAGAGTCCCTTGCTCTGCTTCTGTCCTAATATTATAGGCATTGGTGTGAACACCTTCCGACACCTGGGGCTTGCTTACACCTGTCGGCGGAGGATCTGAAAGAATAAATTATTTAGATAAATCCAGAGCTTCATATGCAAGTTTCCTGCAAACTCAATAATGATCATTATCTCATACATACTAATGAAGGACTTACACCAAACAGAATAAGCTTACTGGCACACAAGTATCACATCACAAACACAACAAACAGAATGTTACTATAAATCTCTGAGAATTTTTTCAAATATATGTTCCAAACTATTTTAATGAAAACTTAATTGATCACTTAGCATACTCTGAAGAATAGAAACACTGTGCAACTGTGCAACTGTCCTGCAGTGCCCAGTGGACAGCTACCCTTGTCTTTAGGGGCTGTAATCAACACCTCCAGATGTAAAAGGCTGAGCTGAATTTCATCCCTGTTTGTGTCCTACGAACAGCAGTTACTGCAAATTTCTACACTTTTTTTTTTTTTACTTAGTAAACTACTATCTAAATATTTGCCTCTTAAGCTAACTTCATTTCCAAGAATGTCAGCTTAACTGCACAGACAAATGACAGTATTGTAAAGAAAGGCAAAGGAGGCACAGCAATACTCCTATGAAGAAAGGAAAAAGTTAAAGAGTGTGGGGGAACAAAAGGACAAAGATGAGGATACTGAATCAACATTATTTTCACAGAAATATTAAGCATTCACGTTATGCAGGCAGCAGAGATGCAGTACAGAACCACAGAAGGGTTTAGGTCAGAAAAGCCCCTGAGAGCACTGAGCCCAGCTGCTCCCCCAGCCCTGCCACCCCTGACCCATGATCCCAAAGTGCCATATCCACACAGCTTTCAAATCCCCCCAGGGATGGGCAGTCCACCCTGTCCTGGGCAGCTGTGCCAGGGCTGGACAGCCCTTCCATTGAAGAATTTTCCCTACTCTCCCTGAGGAAGCAGAGTAGGCAGTGGAGGTTATGTTTAAAGGTAACACCTGAAATGTAAATCCTTGCTGCAGGAATCCATGAAGGAGCCTGTGCCAAGGAGCACCAGCCCTGCCACCAGGACTGCCCAGTCCTGTGGGCTCTGGGCAGTGCTGCTGCTGCACAGAAATAGTCTGGCTGGTGCTCACTGCCTGCATAATGAGCCATAATGGAACACTCATACTAAAAATGTTACTCAGCAATTGCTATTACGAAGAATGCTTGAACACTAGTCATATTTTTAAAAAATCAATAAATCTTAGAAATCCTAGGCAGTCAGCAGGTATTTGCCAGCAGTACATTCTCAGGTCAAAACTAGCTTGTAAAATTTGACACTAGTTAATCTACTAGAATAGGATTATTATGACCAAATGTAATTAAGATTTAATAAGAAGTGTTACTACACTTCCATTAGTCTAATTGTCAGTATGCCTAGAAATAATCCAGAGAACCAAGACTGCAGGAACTCACTCCACAGCCTGTTACACCAGCCCAACAGCAGATGGTAACAGCCACCAGTGGGTGTTCCATGTTCTTCAGAATAAACACTTGGAGGACTTGGACATTTACATTAGGATTACATCCAACTTCAATACTTTAACCTTCAGTCTTTTTGTTTATCTCATACAAGGCCCTATTATCTCAGTTTCTGGCTATTACATGATACTAAATCAAATGTCAAACTGACAATCAGTTTGGGGAGAGGCACAGGAGGAAAAAGGTCCAATTGTGCTGTTCAGTGCAGATGTTCCCAGGACAGAGCTTTAAGCCCAACCCTGCTCCCATCACAGACTGCCCACCAGCCAAAGGCTTCAGAGGGCTCAAAAATAAAGATTGTTTAGGCTGTTTAACAAAGGCAAGAATGCACAATGAAATGAATTGTCTTTCTATCTGATTCCATTACCATAAAACAGAAGGAATGCCCTGAATAATATAATAGCCTTCTTATAAATGGCTGATCTAATATTCTATTTATAAGCATCTGCAAAACAACATCACTTTATATTTCTGTGAAAAATTCTGTATAATTCTACTGATGCAGAAAGCAATTATAGCTACAGTCACATCTTATCATTCACTGATGCTTTTGAAATAAACCACCACCTACAGTCATAGAAAAAGTGATTTAAGGCAGTGGTTTTATCCATCTTTAACTTCAGTATTTTCAGATTATAGTTCATAAAGCAGCATCTAGTGGCACTTCTACAAAACAAAGATCCATGGTGAATTGGGGAATAAAACCTACAATCAAGCCACATTCACAGCATAATGTAAACAGAAAATGAAATGTAGATTGGGAAATTTTAAGCAAGAGACAGGTTTTGTTTTTTTCCAAGGTGCCCACTTCTGAGCAATTACTTCAGGAAAGGCTACTTTGAATACAGAAATGTGTGAAATACACGTCTAGTTTTGCATTAACACATTGAGTACTGAAACAGAAATAGAAATTTCGGCCATATGTCAAGTGACTGCTTAGCAGGGATGTGCACATGAGATTTCTAAAAAAACCACAAATGTGAGAATTAAAGGACAAAATAAAAACATGACGCAGAAGAAAGAAAGAAAGAAAGAAAGAAAGAAAGAAAGAAAGAAAGAAAGAAAGAAAGAAAGAAAAGAAAGAAAGAAAGAAAAAGAAAAGAAAGAAAGAGAAAAAGAAAGAGAAAAAAAAAAGAAAGAGAAAAAGAAAAAGAAAGAGAAAAAGAAAAAAAGAAAAAAAAGAAAAAGAAAAAGAAAAAGAAAAAGAAAAAGAAAAAGAAAAAAAAAAAAGAAAAAGAAAAAGAAAAAGAAAAAGAAAAGGGAAAGAGAAAGAAAGAGAAAGAAAGAGAAAGAAAGAGAAAGAAAGAGAAAGAAAGAGAAAGAAAGAGAAAGAAAGAGAAAGAAAGAGAAAGAAAGAGAAAGAAAGAGAAAGAAAGAAAGAGGAAGAAACTAATTAAAGATCAAGGAGAAAAGTGAGTAAGTTACAGGAAAATCAGAGGAGGATTTTTATTTAAAACCACTGTTGAAAGAATACCCGAAAAGCACCACCATGACTAGCAAAAGTTAAATGGCAGTACATACAAGTAGGCTGTTGAGAATATTAGCTTTAAAATAAAGGAGAAAAGCTAACATGTGCCTCATGTCAGCTGCAGCTCCAGAAACCATGAAAACACAATTGTACACAAGTTTAATCTCCAAATAAAACCAAACCCAGGAATGGCATATAAAGTAATGCCAATGATGGCAATTCTGGATATGGCTGATTGAAGTGGCAGCAGCAGGGTCCCTGTGCAGCAGGCACACAGCTCCCAGGACAGTCCCACCTGTGTGAGGGGACAGGAAGGCTCTGCAGAACGGGCTCACGAGCTCCCACCCTGCACTGGGACTGCACTGGGAATATACTGGGACTGAACTGGGAATACACTGGGACTGAGCTGGGACTGAACTGGGAATATACTGGGACTGCACTGGGACTGCACTGGGAATATACTGGGCCTGCAGTGGGACTGCACGGGGCCTGCAGTGGGAATATACTGGGACTGAACTGGGACTGAACTGCGAATATACTGGGACTGAACTGGGACTGCACTGGGAATATACTGGGACTGCACTGGGAATATACTGGGACTGAACTGGGACTGCACTGGGAATATACTGGGCCTGCAGTGGGACTGCACGGGGCCTGCAGTGGGAATATACTGGGACTGAGCTGGGACTGAACTGCGAATATACTGGGACTGAGCTGGGAATATACTGGGACTGAACTGGGACTGCACTGGGAATATACTGGGACTGAACTGGGACTGCACTGGGAATATAATGGGCCTGCACTGGGCCTGCAGTGGGAATATACTGGGACTGCACTGGGAATATACTGGGACTGAACTGGGACTGCACTGGGAATATACTGGGCCTGCACTGGGACTGCACGGGGCCTGCAGTGGGAATATACTGCGACTGAGCTGGGACTGAACTGGGACTGCACTGAGAATATACTGGGACTGCACTGGGACTACATTGGGAATATACTGGGACTGCACTGGGCCTGCACTGGGCCTGCACTGGCCACTCCTGGCCAGCACACCAGAGCACAGGCCCAGCACAAGCAGGGACTGGCAGCAGCCCCAGGCTGTCCTGCAGTGGCTCCTGCTCGTGCCCCCAGCACTGCAGAGCTGGAGCTCAGAGGGGACCCTGCAGAGCCAAGCACCCACTGGTGCTCACAGCAGCCACAGCTCTGTGCTCTGGCCTGGCAGGGCAGGAGGGAGTCCTACAACACAGGGAATGCCACCTTGAAGATACAGTCCTACCCTCTCCCCCAGTATAACCAGGAGCAGGTGTAGCAGTACTAGAAAAATGCTTCTTTTGGAAAGAGAGTTCACACTAACCCGAGCTACAAAAGTAGAAAAAACACTCTCAGAAAAAACTTCACTTGTTAGAGATTTTCTCAGTTAAGTAAGAACATCTGTAAAAAGAAAAAACAAACAAACAAACAAACAAACCAGTTTTCAAGCTTAAAACATGCAGGTGTTTTTTTTTTTTTTTAACATGTTCCTTACCTGCCAGGGGGAAGAGCCACAAGTAAATTTTAGTTAATTGCAAGGAAGACCCAATACATGACAAGCCTTGTGTTACAGTCACAACTCACACAGAAATGCAAAGGCATATAAAGATACAAGAAAAGTACTTGCAACAACCTGTAAGCTCAAGCATCTCTTACAGTCACACAGGGAACACCCGTGTCCATGTGTGACAAAGAAAACATGAATTCATACTTTAGAAAAGACTCTTGGAAAAGATATGTAGCACTGCTGCTAAGTGTTCTGTTTGTGTCAAAACAAGCAATGAATGGCAAGAAAATAAATCTACTTGGGCTTAAAGCAAATTATACATAAAAGATAATACCTGAGGATCTCCAAGGAAATGACTTCTCAGTAGAGCTGCAGAAAGAAAAAAAATTATCACACAAATGAACCATGTGGTTAGCATGGACTTTTAATTGTATTTTTAATTAATCATAGAAAACTTCACAAAACTCCCCAGCAGATAAAACTTCAATAGTCCACGTAAAAACCACTCTGGAGTGCTTTAGACCTGACAACCAAAGCACTGGCTATGGAGTTCCATTTTCTATTAGTCAGTGGGAATTATTCAGTGTAACTTCCTGCACGTCACAGCACCTGGCAGCACACCCTGTCTGCAACAGGACAGGTGAGAGCACAGCTCAGGGCACACAGCTCAGGGCACACAGCTCATGGCACAGCTCATGGCACACAGCTCAGGGCACACAGCTCAGGGCACACAGCTCCTGCTGAGGGCAGAGCACTGCTCAGGGCACACAGCTCATGGCACACAGCTCAGGGCACACAGCTCAGGATACAGCTCAGGGCACACAGCTCAGGGCACACAGCTCAGGACACACAGCTCAGGACACACAGCTCAGGACACAGCTCAGGACACACAGCTCAGGGCACACAGCTCAGGGCACACAGCTCAGGGCACACAGCTCAGGGCACACAGCTCAGGGCACACAGCTCAGGGGGCACACAGCTCAGGACACAGCTCAGGGCACACACAGGGCACACAGCTCAGGACACACAGCTCAGGACAGGACACAGCTCAGGGCACACACAGGGCACACAGCTCAGGGCACACAGCTCAGGGCACACAGCTCAGGGCACACAGCTCAGGACACACAGCTCAGGACACACAGCTCAGGACACACAGCTCAGGGCACAGCTCAGGACACAGCTCAGGACACAGCTCAGGGCACACAGCTCAGGGCACACAGCTTCTGCTGAGGGTGCTGTGCTGCCAGTGCCACCACAGCAGCGTGTGCCAGCACAGCACAGCCCAGCACAGCCAGCTGTGTGCCACCAGCACAGCCAGATGTGTCACCAGCACAGCACAGCCAGCTGTGTGCCACCAGCACAGCACAGCCAGCTGTGTGCCACCAGCACAGACAGCTGTGTGCCACCAGCACAGACAGCTGTGTGCCACCGGCACAGACAGCTGTGTGCCACCGGCACAGCCCAGCACAGCCAGCTGTGTGCCACCAGCACAGAGAGCTGTGTGCCACCAGCACAAAGAGCTGTGTGTCACCAGCACAGCCCAGCACAGCCAGCTGTGTGCCACCAGCACCAAACTCTGTCCAGCAGCAGCAGGCACTGCTCGTGGCACGGCCCAGCAAAGGAGGTCTGGGGATCACACTCGGGAGCATCTGGCTTCTACATGTAAAGCAGTTCAAAACTCACAGGTCTCTTTCTGTTCATTTTTTTTCACTGTTTTTTTCAGTTTCCAGTTTTCCAGAGAGAACTGAGATCCTTTGAACAGAGCAAGCCAAACTTGCTGACACACAGCTCCAGCTCTGAGTGAGGAGTGACAGATGCCACACTGTCCAGGTCAGCAAGGTGCCTTCAGAGCCAGCTACTGCACAGACCAGCAGGGGTCAGAGATCAGTGCAAAAACCAACCTTCTCCTGCATTTTTCCAATACTGACCTTTTATCAAACTACCTCCACCCTTTTGTCCTTCCTCTGAGCCATGTGCTTTCCTGTGTTAACAGCAGCACTGATGCACCACCATCTTTGCAGACAAATGCAGAATTCATCCATGTGTTATTAGCATTTGATACTCTAAATGTTTCCATGGGAAAATGTATCTCCTCACTCTAAATATAAAATATCAAACTTTGAACAAGACACTATTTTTGCAATGATTATAAGCTGCTGTTTTCCGAACAAAAAACTCTTTAAAGGAAAAACAGGCAAGTCCGTCATATTTTATTGTGTCTCAAGATCAACATGAGTCTGTGATTTTGGATAAGATGTAGCAATTCCTAAATGACTCTCAATTTTACTTCTCTCTACCACAGCTACTGATTACAAAAACAAGCTCAGCAACATGAACAGCACGAGATACTTATTTTCTAAAATGAAAAAACCATTTAGGAGCCTTCTTGGAAACAAAATAGTTGTATAAAAGAGTGTTATAGATACATGTTAGCACAAACTGAACTAGAGCTACAAGAAGACTTCAAGTAAAAGGAGAACTCCGAGGCAGAGTTCAGGTGTCCCAAAGTCAACTCTGGCCTCAGAATTCTCTGTCTGAATACCAAGATTTCCACTCTTGCTCTTTTGCTCTGTTCTCCAGACTTTTTGGAAGCTCAGTTCCTTACAGTGAGGGAACGTGGCTCTGTGCTGCTGGCAATGGTAGCACACACTGAATACACACCAGTACTCCACTGTCACACACACAATATATTTATGTATATATAATACACAATATATATATTATAATATATATAACGCAGAGCACATCCCTGCCCAGCACACCTGAATGACTACCTGACCTTCCTTGGCAGGTACAGAAGGCAGGAATGAAAAGGCTGCTCTGGCCATGGGTCACAGGAAGGAAGCTGCTTCATCAACACTCCAACTGGCTAACTTGACACTTATTCACAATGATTTGGGAACAGGTCCAGCATACATCACCCACTGCAATCACCACCTGATTTTGTCACCCAGCAGGTGCAGTGTTTAGAGGCCAGCAGATCTTCCAGTTTGGAGCAGTAAGCCCAGTGCATTTCATGGCAGAGTTTGCCAGGCCCTGTGCTGACACATTGCAGTGCCCATGCCCAGCTGCTGCTGGAATTAATCATGATGCTGCCTCCTCCCAACAGCAGCACGTAACAAACACATCCAAAGAGAGCCCACATGTGGCACACTGCACTTTGGAAAATGTTAATTTAGTCACTGCTATCCTTGAAAAAGAATTAGGTTAGTAGAGTAGACATGCAGAAATATTCCTCCATCAGAAATACCATAACAGCTTGGTATGACATACAGTTTTCAATTAGAGAAGATAGAGACAAATACAACAGTAACACAAATATTGGGTAACTGGAAATGGAGCATGCATACAAACTGTGCTGAAATCCATTTATGCCTTTCTTTTTTAGTTTTTTTACCCTTCTGATTTTTGTCCTCACTTATATTTTTAAGGATCTGGATTGGTTTGTTTGGTTTTTTTTTTTTTTTGTTTGAGTTTTTTATTAATTTGATTTTTTATTGTTTGTTTGTTTGTTGGTTTTGTCCCTTTCTTAACTTCACACCTTTTCCTTGCCATTTTACTGCTTTAGTTCAAAGCTATCTTAGATACAAAATTGGACCAGCTGCCAATCTGGAAAAAATAAAAATCTGATAAATGGTAAAGGTTTTACATTAAATCATTTAAAGACAAAACACACTCAGGGTCACCAGCACTGCTTTACATTGTCATGTGGCAGCTTTCAAACACTTTCCAGGTTTGAATTTCCAGGTTAGAGCAAGGGCTGGCACCCCTCTCAGTGACAGGGCTGTGCCCCTCTGCTGAGGCAGCAGGGGCTGGTGGAGGTCCCAGCCAGTCTCAGGCAGCACCAGTGCACAGCACAGCACAGCAAGCCCTCAGGAGCAGCACTGGCACTTGGGGAAAAGGCACATTTCTGACTGCCTTAAGCAGCCTGCTATCTTTTTTAAATGTTGCAAACACAATTATGATCTCCAGTTCCTAGACTGGACAAGTCAATTCCCAGAGTGTCTTTCACAGGTTTTGCATGCCACGAAACAGTTTAAGGCTCTTATCTCTGCAAGTACTCCATAAGGTGAAAATATTTCTGATTTAAACAGCCCCACTGGAGAGAAAAGCAGTGATTTCCATCGCCCACCTTCCTGCTTGGCTACACTGCTGCTGTCATCAAAAAAAGGCAACAGGCGAAAAAATTAAGTACTATTTATTAAATATTTATCAAATGGTGTAAAGCTGTAAAAAGCTAAAAATACAATTCTGTTAAGCTGCATGTACTCCACAGACACTCCTGCAGTATCTACGCCCCCGTGGTTGGAGTACATCTGTGTGATCAGCACAGCACAGGGCTGCTGGCAGAGCTGCCAGCCACCCTGCAGAGCCCCCACAGGCTCAGCAAAGGGCTGCTCCACCTGTCCTTAGCTCCCACTCCCAACATCTGCACCAACAACACATGCACAGCTACACCAGGACATAGAAAACTTGGTGTAACTTTGAATTCTTACTGTAGGGGGATTTCTGCAATAAACTGCCATGTACTAAACTCCATAAACTTGCATTACACCTTGCAAGCAACTGCAAACCTGGAAAATAAGTATTTTGCTTTTCCTGTTGAGACAGGTAAGCAGACATTTTCACAACTATTTTAAGTAAATGAGGTTATTTTCAGTCTTCACCTTTTCTAACAGCTATCTTTTTGAATTCACCAATATAACTGATTCTTCTACTCACTCTGCCAGACCCTGTACCAGGAACCTAAGCAATCCTATGCTGCCCTCAAACCAATTAACCAGCACTGCCACCAAAACCAGGTGGTCCTGGACTTGCTGGCTGTTTCCAGGTGACCCAGAAAACCACTAATTCTCCGGATGTGAATTCAGAAAATGTCTGGAATAGACTGTAATCATTAGAGAGGCCTCCTGAAGCTGTCCCACAACTCTTTACAGCAAATCTGCATTTTTTTAACCCTTCAGATATTAATAGAGGTGAATAGCTATCAGTGAAAATATATGTAGAGGACATAAGCACCACTAGAAAGTCTTTAATTTATGGGACAAATGAAAGGAAAGTCATCAGGACCTGTACCTTGTGCTGGCGATACTTGGTGACTCTGCTCCAAGCCTACATCTCTCTAGCTGATTAGCCACAATCTGCCTTTCCACTTCCAGTTCTCTGGTAAGTCTTTGAAATTGAAGTTCCTGAAATTTCAAAATAAAAAGAAAAGCATTCTTGATGTTAAAAATTGGGTGTGGATTAACTCTGAAACAATCACTGATTCATCACAGTTGTGTTTTGTGTTTTGACTCTTCTTTAGGGGAAGAAATTATAAAAGTGGAAATTTAATCGTTCTTTAAACCAGTGATTCATGCAAATATTGATTTATCACCTGTTACAGAAAGAAAAACATATTTAAGCATTTTTGGGTTTTATTCCTCCTGCAACTAAAATTTTTGTGTCTTCTTACATTACCACAGTCGAACAAAATCACACATAGCAATTAAAGTCAGTCATATAGTCATTATAGTCAGTGCCTGTAAACTCAGTCTTCAATTTAATCCATAAACAAGTAAACTGGAAAATATAATATCCTAACCCTTCCAATCACAAACCTCCAAATTCTAAGCTATCCTACATTCTGACTGTAGTTGGAAACCTTAAGATTTATAACTTCAAAGCAGCTGAGTGTAGAGATGTGCAATTTCACCTTTTCTGAGTCCAGCTTTTTTTACATTTCTTGGTCAAGGGTACCAAACCTCTTCAGCCTTTGTAAGAGGCTTTTGGAACACAACGCTGCAAGGCTGAGTGGGAAATACCAGTGCTGCACAGATGGGTGTTACTGAAACCTGGAACCACTTTCCATAGCACTCTGAAAGCCAGACTGTGTCACATCAAAGGATATTGAGAGTGTTCTTCTCCCCAGTTAGCTTTTATTGACCAGAGAAAAGGGTACTGTTGAGCAATTGCATTATTTTTTCAAACTGATACTGTAAGGCCTCTGAAGTTCAGGTAAGCCATATAAAAATAGATGAACACCAATATTTAGTAATCAGAGGAAGCACCAAGCAAGTCTTTTATAGAGGTCAAGTGCAACCCAGAGCACTGCTGTGATGTGAAAGCCCAAATGACTGATGAGGTTTGTTGTGTGTGCTGTATGTGAGCCAGGGCTATCAGCTCTGCAAATGCTCCTTCAGCCCCACAGCCAGGAATGGGGCAGAGCCCCCTCCCCTGCAGCCCCCTGCCTGTGCCCTTCTTGTGAGATGCTCCAGCAGAGTCCCACAGTTCTCTGCAGGGACCCCTGCCCCAGCCCCACAGCCCCCTGCCCCCCCTGTGCCCTTCTGAGTGACATGCAGGGGGCTCCAGCAGTGTCCCACCCTGCTCTCTGCAGGGACCCCTGCCCCCTGCCCCAGCCCCACAGCCCTCAGAGATTACACTAACACTGCAGGCTCACAGTAAGTGTAGGCAAAAGCTATTCCAAGAAGTTGAGATAAAGATTTTTCTCCCAAAACCACGAGTTCCCCTCCAAGAGTCCCCCAAAAGAAGGCCAGTTAGTACCAGTGCCATCAGGCAGCTGAGGCTCAAGGCAAACAGCAGCTGCCTGCTGCCACCAGGACCAGGTTAGATGACAAAACTGAAAAAGTGGCTTCTGAAGGTCTGATGTGAGCCCCTGCACCAAACTGGCTGTGACACACACACACACATACATGGCTGACTGCCCTTCCAGAGGATATGAGCAATTGTGGACACATCCCAACATTTCTGAGAACTCCCAAACCAAATAAACACCCTAACATCCTCAATTTTGGCCAGAAAAAGTGTGTTTGCATCCAAGACATGTTTCCTGTTCCTTACTATTAAACCAATATTTAAACAGCAATGTCATGGATGCAAACTGAAAATCTGGACCTAGTGTTATTTACTGATCTTTTAATTAGATGAATAAAATAAAACTTGCTAGCCATTTATTGCTTCTATTCAACCAATCTCTATTAATTTCCCTTTTCATTACAGATAGAGGCATTAATGAACACATTATTCTAGAAAACATCTTGCCACCAGCCTCTCAAGGAATAAATTGCCCATTTAAACAAAAATCCCTATTTTTTGCCCCACACTACAAAAATTCAAAGGCAGTTAAAACAGAAGAATTATACTTCTATATATCGTGAGAGTGCAAGAGGTGAATGACATAAGTGGACAACAGAGCAATAAATTTTACTTCATTTATTTAAACTACATTTAAAAGCAAAACTCACTTGTATTCTACCAGAAAAAAACTGAGATAAGGAGAAATAAGAGAAAAAGCCACCAAGCCTCATTTGGCCACTTCAGAAACTCTTGCACTGCTGAGCTGGGAACAGCATCATCAGCTATTTCCACTGTTCCTCACTTTATTGTGGCACTGAGCAGAAAGCCACAAATGGCAAAGTGCTCTGAACACCAGAGGGGTAGGAGGTCTGCAACTCATCTGCCAGTTTTAAACACTCTGATGCTTAGGAAGATCTCATGTGCTTTTGAAAGTGCAAGCACAGTAAGGAAAAAGAAATTCCAGCTCTATTTTCTAGTCTGAGTACATTCTAGCATGCCCAGCCCAGGAGTCCAATGAAGCAGCAGTTTATAAACTTTGAAACAATAAGTGCTGACTTTTGCAGGTGCCTCCTTAAATCTGATATCTGCAGCAGGTGCTGTGTCTTAAATACCTGTATTAATACACAAGATGGAGAGTTTTAGAGCTACCATCTCTTTTACAGCTGGAATACCTCATGCTTTAAAACATTTTTCTTTTGCTTTGAATCATAGTATTATTATTATAGAAAACTATTTATTATTATAGAAAACTAAGTCCTTACCAGCTCTAAACTGACCACTTTTCTAGTTTATGCTTCCTTACAATGAAATTTTATACCACTCTGAGAGGACATCCCCCCACAGTATGTATCTACCACACAGCACACTAGCTCTAGCAGGAATCTATTGGAATTTGTTTCTCTATCCAGCTTCTCTGGGAGCAGTGGGAGAGCTCACCCCTTGAACAGGATGCTCCCTGCACAGAGCTGCTGCCCTGGGCACAAATCCCAACTCACTGACTCCCACAGCACTGGCTACTGACAAAATGGCACTGCAGGACTCAAATACAACTCTTCATAGGCTTATCAGCATTTGCAGCAGAATCTGTGTGGCAAGCACATAGTAAAATCACAGACATAAAATTACAGAACACACTGCCATACTGCATCCCAAGGAGCAAACAAACCTCAGACACATTACACCGGCTTGGCCAGAACTACTTTTATTCAAAATTATTCAACATACAAGAGGGAAAAAAAGCAATCTCTAATTCTATAAACCTCCTTTAGCAGGAACCACTTAATCACCTTATCAAACTGCAGGTTTTATGTTCATAAGCTAAAATTCCAGTGCAAAGCCACAGGCCATAATTCTTAACACAAAACTGCAATAAAAGACAGCTTTAACCACAGTTCCAGTTGTGAATCAGGAAGCAGCTTACTTTGGAAAGCAGCTGCACTGGCTGCAGGCAGCCAGGCTGGGAGAGTGGAAGCCAGAGCCCAGAACATTTCAGAGCTGTGCAATCTCCTTTTGGAGCAGGGCCAAACTGTGTTGGTGCTGTAGTGCTCACACCAGGTGACCAACTGCTCTTCCTTGGTGAGTTCTGCCCAGCAGGAATCTCACCTGGGAGGACATTTCACTGCACCACTGCCTTCATGCATCCCATCATGTTACCATGTTCGCCTTTTTCATTTATGTTATCAAGGAACTTTTATCCCTCAGTAACACAGATGAGAATGAGGAACCAACACTCACCAGACTGAAAAATAAAAATTATTTTCTTCCTGGCCTGTTGTGATTTTAGGGCCTCTGGAAAAACATAGACAGCTTTAAACAAACAGTGGTCCAGGTGGCTAGTGAAAGGTTTTCCAGTGACAGCCCTGCAAGAATCAGCAGCAATTGCATGAGCAGTGAAGTCAAGATTCCTTTTGAATGGTCCATGCCTGGCTAGGCAGACCCAGACTGGGCAGCTGGACATCAGAGGGACACAATGCCTCCAATAAACAAGGGCATCTCTTGACCAGCTCTCAGTGGCTGCTGTGGCACAGCCTGGGCTAGGATGGCTGCTGCTCCCAGCTGCAGTAACACTGGGACAGGCTGAGCTGCTCCAAACGCCAAATGTCACATAATATGAAATATTATGAAGGGAATTGTAAGCTGAACTATGAAATGTGTTCTAATCACAACAGTGCTGTCTGTTGAACAATTGAGCTGAGCCTACTTCAATAGCTCAACTTACTCATCTAAGAAAGTGTAGCCTGCATTTGAGAGGAATATTTTTATCTTGTGTTTACTATTTCTTATTCAACTGCAACCACAGTGCAGAGCCACACAACTTCCATCACCTGTGAAAGTTTACACAGTGCTACAGAAAAGGCCATTATATTTTGGATATTTTCATGATACAAATGGGCAACAAAGAGGAGGACAAACAAAACAGAAGTTGATTTATACCCTCCTTCATATCAACCTCTTGCACTCATCTATGTAGAGTTCTGTTTCCACCTGCCATAACTTGGAGCTAGATTAAGCAGCTGACTACTTAAACCCACACTGAATACTGTATTTTCCAAAATGAATGTCATACCGTAGTGACCCAATATTTAAATTCTCTACCAGAATCTATTGCAGAAAAAGCCTGTACTTCTAACTATATTAGAGAAATATTAATATTTTCTGTAAAAATTAAGTTTACTCATGCACACAACTATATTTGCATGCTTTCAGTATCTCAGTATCTTCCAAAACAGAAGACAAAAGATAAAAAATTGGACAGTGTAGAGAGAATCACAGATTACAGGAAGTGAGATGACACAGCTACAATTACTGGCTGATCACACTTACTCTGTATTCAACAGCAGCAGACCATTAAAGCCCTTAATACTTTTATGCATGCATTGTTCACTAGTCTGGTACAACAGTTTAGTGCTGCTCTAGCAGATGAGAGATCAAAATTTTAGCATTTTGTAGAAAGCTCACTGCTGCCAGTGGCAGGAGGGAAGAATGGCACTGGAGGCATTCCCGGGCTGCTCTGACACATCCTCTCTGGCAGCTCTGTGCCAATGCTCAGGCAGCCCCAGCCTGGGCTGGAGCTGAGGCACTGCTCTGCCAGTGCAGCTGGGCACCAGGGCCCAGGCACTGCTCAGCAGACAGGCTGATAATCTGAACCAAGAGTGCTACATGGTACCAATACTCCAGTGTGTGTCAGAGGCACCCACAGCTCCAGACTGGCTCTTCTGCAAGGGGACTTTCTCCTCTGAAGCTTCACAGTACAAAGGAGAAAGGAAAATTATCTTTTAGCTCATCACATGGATAAAGGAGTACAGAGAATTTTGATTAAGGAAACGAGCTAGCTATTCCACCTGAGACAGGTGTGGCATTAAATTTGTCCTACAGTAAGACCATTAGGAAGTTGTCATCTCAGACTGGACTCACCAAAACTAAAAACGCTGGTAAACAGCAGAAACTTGAAACCTCAAAGTTCTGGGATTAAATAGGCAAGAGTGACCTATGCAGTTGAGCACAACACTAAGACAGTTGGAAGAAAATCCCAATTCTTCCAGCCATTCACAGAATGATGACCAAGATTTTTGTTTCACTCATGCCAAACTTGGGAGTCAATTCAACACAAAGTGCTAGCTTCACTTCAGGACTGCCACACATTTATCACCTAACTGATCACTGTTTGCATGCAAATCAGAATTTCAAAGTGAGACTGTGAAAAGTTTGTGCCCAATTACTGGAAGTGCATTTAGTAAGTCTCTTTTCAGATATCTCCATGAAGTGACATGCCTACACAGTACTGAACCTACAGCACTACATAGACGAACTGCAAAGAAATCTCCAAGACTTAATATCAACAGTTACCATTCAAAAATATGTTGTAACATGCAATAAAGAATAGATAGAATGCATTCTTCCTTCCATTTCCATCTGAAAAACGTGGTTTGCTCCCTGCTCCCAAACCCTATTAAAAAAAAAATCTCTAAAATCATGTAAAAAATCTGTACTTAAATAATAATGAAAGAAAAAAGCAAGCTGCACATTCTTTATTTATATGACACAGTTCAATACACTTACACCAAAGATTTTGCTGAAGTCCTGAACAAACAACGCTTCTAGAATCTCTTGGGTAGGGAAAGCCAAGAGATGTATTATCACCCATCTGAAAGCATATCCAATCCTTCTTACTCTGTCATCGACTTACTAAAGAAAAGGTGAAAAGCTGCCCATCTCTAAGTGTCACAAACAGCTAGACCAAAGAACAAACGAAAAAACCAGCCATTGCTGCAAGTGCTTCTGTCCTAGCAAAGACATTAAAATCAGCCTGCTCCAGTTACTTTTGAAAACTGCATTGATGAGTGGCTTTTCCTGCAAGACCGTTTCTCTACCCAACCACTGAAAACTAATGTGCTAAGCATGAAATTCACAATTCCAAATGATCCCATTTAATCTTGTCATTCAGCAGCAGTTCATTCCAAATCCAGCAGCACACAGCTTGAATACAGAAAATAGCAGCTATTCCATGAACCTACAAGGAGCAGTTGGCAATTAGCTGCCCACATTCCATCCCCCCAAAAGTTACTGCTACCATGCTGCCCCTGCAATTTTTAACAAGTTGTTATTTTAGTATGAAAATACTCAATTTACTTTTAACATGGATAAGAGACTCCCTACAGAACTCAACTAAACTCCTATGTAGGATTCAGAATTCCTCAGGATTCAGAAGTATAGACACATTTTACTTTTATTTAAGACTTGTTTCAGCATTTCCTAAGATGCTTCTACCCATGATAGTATGGAAGTCTCGTAACATTTTAGAAGTGAAAGTCATATTTTAGGGAAAAAAATCCCAACCCTCCTCTAAAACAAATCCATAGAAAACAATCATCTTCCTCTCCGCCCCCCCAGAAAAAAAAAGAACCACAACAAACACAAAACACTCAAAATCCATCATCAAATCAACTTTAAGACAAAAACAGATCTTGAGCTTTGTCAGAAAAGCACAAAGCTATAGTGATCCAAATTTCTTCACAGGTTACACCTGTTCTGCTCATGTTATTTTATAACACCATGAGTGAATCAAAATGTTCCTTTCCTAAAATATGACCAAGGGAGATTGGCCCAGCTGTCTGACACCTGATTCAAGGAGACACTGATCAGAGTTGAGAGGACACACTCCAGTTTGCTAAAATATTTGCTTTAAACTGACTTGAGGTCCTGAAAAGAAATAAAAACTTTATTTAGAAGCAGCTTGTAGGATCCATAGGCTAATAAGCACAACTTTTTGTATAACTATTGTCTCACAACTACGGCAGAAAGCTTGAAATAATGCAATACATTTATCTTAGAACTACTGGAGTAATTTTTAAAGTTTTTATTAAGCTAAAATCTTGCCCAATTTGATGAGCAATAATAAAAGCTTTTCTTGATTGTGTTTCCACTGCAATGTTTCTGAAGTACTGGGGCCAGGGTGTGGCAGCTTTATTTTACAAACTGACCTGCTGCACCTCGCAGAAATTCCTGTACCAAAGGAAACAGCAAACAGTGTAGCAGTTTCTGTTCAAGGTTAATAAAGTAAAGAACTTCACTGGAAAATATTCTGTTCTGGGCTTTCTGCCACACAGGAAGGGTGTTGAACATGTCAGTGTCCATAATTACCATCAACAGAAAAAATACCAGAAAGCAGCAGTTCAGCTCTTAATTCTTTCATACTATCACTTCCAAGACTGAAGGGCAATTTACATCTTCCTCCCCTCACAAACATTTTATGTGTCTGTAAGGCTCCAGTTCTGAAGCTTGTGTAACACTAATGATAAATGACAATTTATTTTTTTTTTTTTAGCTTTCATCAAGATTTAGTTAGGTAATAGCCACATCTTTAATAGTCTTTTTATAAATGGAAAGAGGAAGTGGTTTTAACTTCCTTTCTTCCTTTTCAAAAGAAAGAAATATTCCATTATAATTTTTTCTCTAGGACTAATAAAAAGATGCAAGCATTGCTCGGGCAGGCCAAGGAACAGGTATAAAAGGCTTGAGTGCACACCCGTGTGTTAAGCCAATAAAGATGATCATTATTTCTCAGTATGACACAATGAACACCAAAGTTGCCCTTTTCCCTCTGTGTTCTTTAAATTTAAAAAGAAAAAACCAACAAAAACTTTAACTGGAGTGTTTTCTTGTAGAACTGCAATTTTTCCCACTTGAATGATCTTTAGAAATTAAGGCTGAATTTGATTGCAAATGCAATTTTATTTTTCCTATAGAAATTATTGCTTTAGATACACACCCATGCATGTGCTGCAGATTTAAAATGTGTTAGTACCTTTGTATTGATAATTGAAACTGAATTTAGAGTTTAAAGCCCATTTCTTAATAAAGTAAAATTAACCATACCCAATCTGTATGTGCAGGGTTTTGTAGCACTGAATACTTTGCTTTGCAGGACTTACAAGGACTGGTTCCAATGTGCATCAATTCTACACTAGCTTTTCTTCTTTCTTTGCCACTAAACCTGCATTTCCAGTCTGACTTCCAACAGCAGTGCAGACATTCCAAGGGATACAGAACACCAGAATGATACTTCTGTTTAATGCAGGCAACTGAATCCCTTTTATTCAGATGCTAAAACAGACACAGAAACAGGCAATAGTGGCACTGGGTCACAGCTACAGAAACAAACAGTGATAACAAACAAAGCACTGAGAGACAGGGTAACTGCACACACACTCTGAACTGGGTATTGCTGAACACAAGGCAGGTACCTGTTCCTTCACAGAGGCTAAAATGGTCGTGGCAGTGGTCTCTGGTTCCATGCCTGTGGAAGCCTCCTGCGCTGTCTGCAGCCCCTCCTCCACCATTGGACTCTGCTCAGGGGCTGGCATTTTGCCTGCAACAACAAGATTTTAAGATAGTTTACATTTTCAGCCAGTGATGTTTAAAACCCAAGTTTTCAGGATCATATTTTTTTTCTAGAAGCTTTCCAAACATAACTAAATTAGAAGAGAACTTTGCACTACTCAATCTGTGTTGTGTGACTGCGTTTCACCTTCACAAATGGAGACCAGAATCACCTACACAACTCGAGGGCTGGGTAGGAGCAAGCAGGCTGCATGATGCTTCACCACCATTTTTAAAAACACTGTTTTGTGGTGGTTAATAAAACTCACGATCCATGAAAAATACTAGTGTTAACTATTAAGAACACCCAGGATCAGTACAAGTTTACCACGTACAGTTTTCAGCACAAAAGAATGACACGTAACAGCAGAATGCTCTGCTGTCAGGAACAAACTGTGGAAGAGACTAATTATGGTAATAAAAGCTTAATGGGAGCAATGCTTCTAATGCTCTTTTTGCAAAAGAGGAAATTAAAATGCTAAAGTTAAAGCAATTACCCTGGGCTATGGATAGTGTGGAAAGGACTGACAGGATTAGCGTCCAATAATCCCAAGCTGTGCTATAGCAGAGGCAGCAGACTAACAATTCCAACCCATGGAAAAAAGCAATTAATTTGCTCAATTATCAAAGTCACTATTAACTAATATTAGAAAGATAGTTACAAAGTGTGTTTAACGCTTTGAAAACAGCAAGTAAGTGGCATTCACTAAGCTTCTACACAGATACCACGCTTTAATTTCCTTCAGAAAATAAAGCTTGTGAGGTCTAATGTTAGAAGTAGTCCATATTTCATTTTAGATTTTCATAAAAAATTCACCCAATATTCCTAGGGCAGACAAACAGGAGCAGATCCCTTCCCCATTCCATTCATTACTCACAGGGTGAGGAGATGCTCAGGCTGCAAATGGGCTCCAAGGGCAGAGACCCCTCAGTCTGGAGCTGTGCTAGCCATGAGCACAGGGTAATGAATGAGCACAGGGCAATGCACAGGGGCAGTTTCCATTGGTTTCAGCTGGTTTCATTGCTTTTCATTGGTTTCATACAAAGGCTGCCACATCGAGCCTGTCACAAGCTGCACGTCAGGCAGGGGAGCCCCTAAAGCTTCAAGGACCATTTCTACAGAACCTATTAAACAGCAATTAAGCTAGCAGAATGAAAAACTACCTCTAATAGTTGTATAATAGGATAATAGGATTCTGAAAAGTCAAATGCAACTTTATGCTCTTAGAAAATGAAAATGGTTTTTTCAAAGTTTTACTTCTGAAAACCAACTCTTTAATCAAGCAAGAACCCAAGGCACAAAATACATGCCACAATTCCATGTGTCATATCTGATTTTTTATATCACTTACCATAGTTCTTTTATAACTCAGTGTTTCAGGTTTCTAAATGACCTGATAAATTTGCAAGCATATCAAGTAATAAAACTACCCAATCAAGCCTTTCCTTCATTTAGAAACATCTGCTAAGCAATCTAAAGCACAAGTCTCAAAAACACAAGTTACACATGCTTCTCTTAGAAGGGGGCTGCTTGTTGGTCCATGTATCCCACCATGCCCCACCTGCACAGAACAGGGCAGAGCCTGCTGTAGTTTGGGATTTCCAGGAGAGAAGTACAAAATACAGCAATACAGCCTCAATTTGTCTCTTCCATAGTTTTCTCTCTCTTCTCACCCCAACACTGTGAGTAACTTCTCAACCCATCTGTAGTAGATTTCTGTAACAAACCAGAGCAGAAAACATCCCTCTGAGCTGGCTGGAAGGTGTGCTAATTCATTGGAACAGAAAATACACCCAGTATTGAGTATCTAATAAAAACATCCAGATAAAAACCAACCAAATTAATTATTAGTGAAGGTGTCAGTGTTAAATATACATCTATCCCAGTGTTAAGAGATGTAATCACAGACCTACACCCTTTCGCACAGGCAGTTGTTTCAACTGATGTTCCTTCAATTAACACATTTCTTGGCAAAGTTACTGATTTTCTAATCTTGATTTCAACATTAAATAACTGTTGGCTCTGATCCTACAAACACTTAGGTACACACTTGAGCTAATAAACGAGTCTGCTCATCCCCCCAGCCAGGGAGCAGGAGAAGCTCTGCAGGGCCCAGTCCCCCCAGCACAGCTCTGCCTAGGGATGCTGCTCAGGAACTCACTTAGTCAAGGCAGGTTCTCATCTTCACCTTATAGGAGCAGGAAATAGCACAAGCAGATTTGGTGAGAGCCTTAAAATCCAGTATGAGCAAGAAGTTGAGAGGACTTAATACAAAACCCTCTTTCTCCCTTACACAACACTGGGATTTATCCACCCAAAACACTCCCTGGACTTGTGCTACTACTCATTTGGGGATGGATAATTGATTCATTATTGGAAAACTAGCAACCTGATTTCATGCCTTAAAAAAATTAGGTCCCTAGTTATTTTGCCTGTCTCTGGTGCCATGGTTGAGCAGTCAGACACCACCCAAAACACAAGGCTGCTCCCACATCTTCCCCAGCCTGTCCAGACCCTCATTCCCCCACAGCTCCAGGTCCTGCCCTGGGCAGCAGTAAAGGCCAAAAGCAGAGACAACCCAGCTCCAGGCTGGCATGTCCAGATCAAGTGTGCAAGAAGACAAAGCTGTTCAGTTTGAAATACCCAAAACCAATTTTGAGAACAGTGGTTTTCCCAGCCTTTCTGCTTCAGAGACTCACTCGAATGGCTTCATGAAACCACAAAGTAAATCATAGCAGAGCAAAACAAGCCACCATAAAGACTCAGCTTTCCATGCAGGGAGGGTTTGGCAGGGAGCACCACATTGGGCAATTGTGGGATTTGCTTAAGCAAACCTCGCCTGAGCAGCTCTGTAACTGCCCCTTCAGAGGACTCCACTGTGCCCCCTGCTCTGCCCATGTGGCTCACTCAAACAGCAGCTCCTGGAGCCCCCCAGCCCTCCTTCCCCAGCCCTGCCCCAGGCTGGACAGCCACCCAATCACTGACACAAGGAAGCAAGAACATACTACTGAGAAGCAGAGAAGAAATATGAGAAATCACTAAACCAAGTGTACTAAACCATGCTTTAAGTTTTCGTTGTCATTAGTCTCTACTCCCCACTTTTCAGTGCTCCTCCTGTTATTTTCTTAGACAAATCCAGACAGCTTTGCCAGTACTGAATAATCCCACTTCTTTTAGCACAGGCCCAAGAAAAAGCCAGACCTTGTGAGGATTGATGCCAGACAGAAGTGGTGCTTTTTTACAACCTCCTAATCCCTTCCCTTCAATTCCTCCTGCCTTCCTTACACTGCTTATTCTTCCAAATTTGCTCTTTACCTACGTTCCCTGTTTCTCCCAATGCTGACCTGCAGCCAGTAAGAACAGTCACCAGCACACTTCATGCTGAAAAGGTGATACAGTTCTTACCACCTCTGCCAGCTAGGACACGATGGACTGGATTTATTTCATGAGGGCAACATGAGAAAAGCATGTGGCCAACCTCTCATCACTGAAAATCCTCATATATATCTATCTATAAGGGTAACTCAAGCAACAATAGTAAATTACCAATGATATTAGACAAATACTCATTAGTACAGAGCTCCTATAAGCTAAAATCAACCTGCTGGGACACTAACATTATTTACTACACAATGAAGTTATTCTTGTGTATCTACACTTGGAGCAATGAGGCACATCTCAGCTCTTGGTCAAAGACTCTACTCTTCTCATCCTTTACAGTGCACCAAAAGCCAAAACCTAAACAAGATGTGCTACATTCCCAGTTTTTACAGGAAGATGTGATTAGAATTCCTCTGTTTTCGAGCTCCTTCCCAGAGCTGCCAGAACAGTCCCAGCAGGAGCAGCTGCCACTGGTTCCCCCTGCAGAGTGCTGCCCACCTAAAGCCAGGCAGGGACTCACACGCTCAAGCTTCCTGCAGCCCAGTGCCTGAAGCACTCTGGGCTCTGTCTGGAGCCTGCAGAACGTGTCTGCATGGAGAGGCAGCAGATGACAACTTACCCACTTGCAAAGATGATGCAAGCAACTAAAAATGGGTTCTGTGAAAGATGGCTCCAGCATTTACATGAAAGCAGGGTTTGAGGTTTCCAGATGCAGCACAGGAAGACACTCCAAACATCACACTACAGGCTACCCACTGTCTTTGAGGGCATTAGCAGTGCACAAGTTCATGTGGACTTAAAGATGAAACCAGGAAAATAAACATGTTATCTGATGAAAACATGGAAGAAACTGACTTCAGAAATGACAAGATAAAAACCACCTGCACAGTTGTGCAGACTGAGCTCCATAGTCAAAGAGGAAACCTACACACACCTGACTCGCTGCCTAAGGAATGTGTTTAACTGACTTATCACTACATTTAGCCTCTTCCTAAGCCCTTTTTCTTTACAAGATGTATTTTTTTCCTCTTTGTTTTTTACTTAAAAAATGCAGGCTCAAAAAGCATTTGGTACTATGTCCTGATTAAAATCTTAGAATGTACATTACCCTACCTTTTGATAAACATATTTTTGTTACAGTTCCTAGGAAAAGACAGTCTTTTTTTTTTTTTGGCTGATGGCTACATACTTCAACTCCACCCCAGTGAGCAGGCAAGACTGTACATCCACAAATATCCAGTTGTAACATGCTCACGAGACTAATATCTTTTATATCTTTTACAGCTTTCAAACGAACCATTCACCAGAAGGTATCAGACACGTACAGCAAGACAACCATTTTGAATAAAGACATATTTATAACCACGTCCTTCAAGGCCTGAGGCACTGTCTGTAGCTCACCTGAAAAGAAGCCTCTGTCATCTGAAGGATGTCTAGAGAGCATTTACACTTTGCAAGTGTATGAAGTACAAGAAGCTAAATGGCAATAAATAGAGATTGCAGCAGTTTAATTTAACAAGGCTCCATGGCTTATAAGAAACAAGAGACCCCAAATCTGAGTGTTCCCTTTGGGCCATCCCACATCTGTGCTGCTCTGTTCTGAGGTCTCCAAATGCACTGAGCAGAGGCTCAGCACAGCACGGTGCTCAAAGGCAGCTCTGACCAGCAAACAGCAGGCTGCTCTCAAGGGATGAAGTTCAGCCTCTTCTGTTGCAGGCTGAGGGGGAGGAGGGACATGCAGCATCACAGAAGGATTTTAGGTTTTCCAAACAGACTGTCAGGTGACAAGGACATTCATCAGCTACTCATTCAACCATGCACAGAACGATACATTCCCAGTCTGGTGCTGGAATAGATGCAATTAAGGCAGGTATGAAGTCCTTCAGAACGAATGTCACAGAACATAACCTGCACACTGACAGCTGGGAACCTGCAGCTCAGGTGTGCTGGGCTGGCAGCACTGCTGCCCTGCACCCAGCTCCAACCCACACTGCCCCATCTGCACCTGAAAACCACAAACAAGCACATGGCAATGAAAATGAGAATGGCTGCTGAGTACAGATTTGGCCACCACCAACCACAACGATGGCTGCAGCTGCTGTTCCATTTCTACTTGTATTTTCTCCTAGCAAAATTCTTGCTGAAGTGTGACTATGTTATTGCTAGAGAGAATGCTCACTACCAGACATGCCTCAGCTGAAAGTATCAGCAACCCAAATCTATGTCATATGCCTTTATAGAAGTACGCTTCCCAATTTTGTCATGTAGCATATTTGAAAAAAATGTATTATATAAAAAATGTTCTCAATGATAAAAATTATCAGCTACAACCCCCCAACAAAAGACAGCTGGAGAGTTACAGAGTTCCACAGCTCCTCCTGTTTGGATAATGCAGTTTTTGAGTGATGTGGAGTCACAGGTATCCTGAGATGGTCTGAAGCCAGACACTACCAACCCTGGCCAAATGACTACTACAGAAATGACAAATTCTTGCACACCATAAGCACAGACTGAGGAATACAACAATTTTCCAATAAACATGGTTTTGGTTTAGCAAAAGATGTTACTAAAATAAAATTTTATCAATTACTAAACTGCAGTTTACTCTTCCTGAAATAGAACTGCACAGCAAAACTCTGCTGCCAAGAGCACTTCTACCTGCAAACTTTTACACTTAAGCAAATGAAGCTCTCTCCTCTTCTGTTCTCCAAGCTAGAAGCTAAAAAACCCCCCAAACTTGAATGTAGAAGCAAAATATAAGAATTATACAACAAGTATTTGGGTTTTAAGGCCACAACTACCAATACTTCCATCAGCTCTCCAATATCCCAAAGATTACTATTATATGAATTTAGCATTTCCACTAATGCTTTATGAGGAGATGAAGAGCTGTAAACACCAAAATTTACATGATATCACATTTAGAGGAGATCAAGGACAACTGAGTAATTTGATGGAAACCACAAAGGAAGATGAATGAGCCAGTGTTGATAAACACAAAATCACATGAACTGTTCCCATCCAAATGACCCATATGCCTTCCTGGAGCAGGGGTAGGTGACAGAAACACAGCCACAAAATCAGGCAGACTCAGGTCTGGCTAGGCAGGGAAACCTTTTGCAGAAGTGCCAGAGGGGAAAAGAGCCAGGTCAATGGTACATTAAATAATGTCAATAATTGTAACCACACTCCAAAACAGACATTCACAGTGCAAAATGCAGGCAATCCAGCATAAAGCAACAGAGAAATTCAGAGACAGAAAACTATACATTGAAGGAATGAAGATTAAGGGTGGAAATGGTCAAGAAGCAAAACAAATACTAAATGAAGGCATAGGGTTCTTTGCTGATGCTCAGTTAAAACAAGGAGAAACTTTAAGAACAGCATTCAGTCTTCCTGCTGTGTGGCAGAACTGCATCTTTATGCAGCACTACAAGATCTTAAGATGTGATTTTCTTCTCATAGTGAAAAAGATTTCTTCCTGTAAAATCTGCTAAAGGCATGCAATTTTGTCATGAGATGGCAACATTTTGCATCAAACTTTACCAGTTGGAGATGCAATTTAGATAGCCTTCCTGCCTTGGTTCCTGAAACACTGAAAGGATGACTCAAACGTGCTTTAAAAGCTAACATCAAAGGAAGCTCAAATAGTTGTCACAACACCACCAACCTTATTTCTACCTTTTAATTCCCTGTCCCTTATTCTAGTCACATGCTAATTCCTGAGCAGGGCAATTAAGCATACCAAAACCAGTAAGAGGGACTAGAACTTCAAGCATTAGGAAAGAGTGTGGGCCTGTTTTATCAAATCTGCCTAATTCTGTTCAATAAGAGCACTAGAGAAACACATTTTGTGTGAAGTCTTGATGCTGCCAGTGGCCTTGTGAGCTGCAGCCAAGAAAGGCCAGGTGAGAAAGCTGGGGAGAGGAGAGGTGAGCAGGGCACCTGGTGGGGAAGCTGAAGCCAAAAAGCAGCAGCCCCTGGCAGGGCAGGTGGGCTCTGCCCAGCTGTGCCAGCTGTGCCCAGGCTCAGGGCACAGCACAGCAGCTCCTGGCAGGGCAGGTGGGCTCTGCCCAGCTGTGCCAGCTGTGCCCAGGCTCAGGGCACAGCACAGCAGCTCCTGGCAGGGCAGGTGGGCTCTGCCCACCTGTGCCAGCTGTGCCCGGGCTCCCTGCACAGCACAGCAGCCCCTGGCAGGGCAGGTGGGCTCTGCCCAGCTGTGCCAGCTGTGCCCAGGCTCAGGGCACAGCACAGGCACTCAGAGCCATTCCCAGGGCACGGCTGGGCAGGAGACACACAGAGCATGGAGTGCTGGGCCAGCACAGAGGGCAGGAACTATGGGGGATCCAGCTTCAAACAGCAAGCTCCAAACAGCTGACCCCAACATACCAGACACTGAGGTTTGCTCATGGACCCCAATACCCAATTTTGCATCAACTCCCACCCAAACCCTGCCTCACCACAGTCCAGGTGATGCAGGTGGCACAGAACCAAATCCTGCATTAAAAAAGACACAGCAAAACAACAGCTCTGAGGAGAACACACAGCTGGGATGCTTCTAATCCCAGCACCTTCCTGTGGCAAAGAAAAGAGAAGGAAAAGAAAAAAAAAAAAAAAGATATATCTCACTGATCCCTCCTGCTTCTTTCCCACTTCACACTGCACTGAAAATGCACCATCTTCCCAGACTGCTTCACTGAAGTTTTCACCCATTTTCAAGCTGGATCAATTGAAAAGTCAGAAGAAAGCAGCCAAAGCAATGTAAATTTTATGCAGAAGTTGCCTGTGTTTGGATATAAAGCAGAGACTTTTGGGAAAAGCAGTACAGTAACAGCCAAAATACTGAAGTCACTGCAGGAAAGACAAAACAATAATCAAGGATAATATTTAAGAGCTACAGCTATCTTCTTGCTGGTATCAGACAATATAAACGACATTAATAATTTAAGTGTTGCTATCTTCTCTAAATGGAATAATGGGATTCCTTTCTGCCCTTCCAAATTCAAACAAACACGACTTTTTAGATCATTTCACAACTACATATAATAGCAAAAATTAAATGCTCACACTTAGGATTTAGATATGCCTGATAATTAATACTGATATATTTAAACATGCAACTCTACCAACAGTGAAGATACAAACTCAACCAGTTATTTTCACTGTGCTGTAACACAGATCTCAGAATGAAGGTATTAAAAGGCAGTAATCAAAAGCAAAGCTTCTCAGTAATGAGGAGGGAGTTGGAAAACTATGCAACTTAAATCTTAAAAAAATACAACAATTAATTAGTGTTTTAGGGGATTTCCACTTTCAAACCTGAGAAAGCCTGCTCCTGCTTGCTCTCTGCAAGTCCAGGAAAACATCAATACACCAACTCAGGAAATACACTCCTGGATGACACCAACAGAAAAGAATGCACTTCCACCACTTGCAGGATTGCTCTTTATTGCTCTTTTATGTAATGCTTAAGGGGTAATTGGAGTTAGAGGCATATCTTCCCATTTTTAGAACGCCTCACTCCAGCTGCATAGGAACATGCCCCATGTCAGCTGGCTGCTGTGGGGCTGGCTGTCCTCCCTAGGCAGGACTCAGGCCCAGCAGAGCCCCGGGCAGGACTCAGGCCCATCAGAGCCCCGGGCAGGACTCGGGCCCAGCAGAGCCTTGGGCAGGACTCAGGCCCAACAGAGCCCCGGGCAGGACTCAGGCCCAACAGAGCCCCGGGCAGGACTCAGGCCCAACAGAGCCCCGGGCAGGACTCGGGCCCAACAGAGCCCCGGGCAGGACTCGGGCCCAACAGAGCCCCGGGCAGGACTCGGGCCCAACAGAGCCCCGGGCAGGACTCGGGCCCAGCAGAGCCTTGGGCAGGACTCGGGCCCAACAGAGCCCCGGGCAGGACTCGGGCCCAGCAGAGCCTTGGGCAGGACTCAGGCCCAGCAGAGCCCCGGGCAGGACTCAGGCCCAGCAGAGCCTTGGGCAGGACTCAGGCCCAACAGAGCCCCGGGCAGGACTCGGGCCCAGCCCGTGGGGAAGGGAGGGATCACAGCACCACCGCTGTGCTGCAGAGCCTGGAAAGGCTCGGCACACAAGCCATAGGTGCACACAATCCTAAAATGAACCATGTCAGTCAGGGGCTCCAGGGCAGCTGCTAGTTATCTTCCCAGTATCAGAGATAAATCACAGATGGGAACAGAATGCATATCACCTCATTGCATCTGCCTGCCTATTTGTGAGAGACTACTTCAAATCCAAAACTTAAAATTGAGCTTTTCAGCAATAGCACAGGAGTTCTACAGAGGTTCAAACTGTTGGGTTTTTTTCCTTTAACTCAATACAGGACATTCTCTATTACTTCAGTTTTCATACAACCTGAGAGGTAAAGCTGCAAATACCAGAGCAAATGTGAACATGCCCAGCAAGGAGGGGCAAAAGTAAGCTCAAAAGTCTACCTTACATATACTGTGTTTGAAAGAAGTGTGTTACACCACAGTTCTTTTGTCAAACTAAAACCCAATAAAAACTTCATGAAAAATGTCATATAATGTATATATAGTCTGTACATAATTATTTCTTCAAATAAGTTTTCCAAAGAAGTTGCTTCTTTAAAACGGCAAATACATTTCGTAAGTTGTTTCTCTACAGTAATGTTGCTAGTTAATTCCAAATAATAAATTCACTATCTTCACAACAGACTTCTGTCATATTTGCAATTTATTAACCACAATCTTAATCCATCAGCGAATTGTAAGACCCACTGACCAAAGCAAAATTTAAAGGATAGGAACAGTCATGTCACCAGGAGAAGTGATAGGAGTTCCCTCTCTGGAGACTGTTCAGTTTAGTAACTGCAGCTCCTACATGGAGGTTACAGCATAACCATGAGCACTGCTCAGCCAGTCTCCAGCAGCAGAGAAAGAGCTGCTAGCAGTGCCCACTCACACTTCAGGGTGTGAGCTCTATTAGAAACAGATTTCACCAGAATCCTGGTGCTGTGAGACCCAGCTGCTCTAGACATCAATGCAGACATGAATAACTAGCACGCTGGTGGGGCACAGCTATTCATTTAATGGATATGGTGACAAAAAAAGCAGTTAAATAAAAAAGATTACTCAGCAAACTCAAAGCCTAAGACAGAACAGAAAAAAATCAGTTGCCAAAATTGCCATGGAGCACATCATTATGGACTGATTAATTTCTAAATGGAAAGGTAATTCAAGTTGGCAGAACTGTAACTTCAGTGGTGAATTTGAGAAGAACCAGTGTTACGAAATAGAAAACAGTGTGGTGACATGAACCAGCAGAACCCAGCAGAGCTGGTGCTCCTGCTCCCAAATAAATCCATAGCTATCCAAAGCAGTGCAAGGCATGACACACACAGGCATGCAACTAAGTTAATAGAGGATTCCTTATCTGAGAAGCATACCTACTTTTAAAAGAGATACAGATGCAAAAGAAGGTTGATGTTCCCTTCCTAGCCTAAGGGGAGAGGAGAAATGTCCCTGTCTGCTGCTGTTTCCCAAGCCAAATAACAATGGATTATGAGAAAGCTAGGGACAAGCAAGGCAAGCAGGGCCTGCTAAAGCAGCACAGAACAGGAACATCTGTGCAGAGAAAGCACAGCCAGGTAAGAGCCCAGCAGGCACCTCAGTCAGACCAAGGGAAACACAAACACAGCCTCTTGTCAAATGACTGGGGTTATGTATGCAGCCTGCTTAAGGGGAGGAAGACAAAAAAGCAGAATTAACACAAAACTCCACCTGGAGAGAAGATTCTCCACTAGGAACTCCCTTGTGATTGATCACATTTAACCCCAGCTAAAAAACAGGGCCCCAGATCTTCCAGATTTGGGGGGGTTTTGGAAGGCCAGAAGGGCATGGGGCACTAATCTTGCCAGTGCTCTTTACCCAAGTCACAGACAGTGAGCAAAGAAAGTTTCTGTGCAGGCAGCAAGGTCATCACCAAGAGGTAACTGGAGAGAAGAACAGAGCTGCCCCTGTGAGACAGGCACAGCGATGGCACATGCTGCGGTGGAGTGCACAAAAACACTTCCAGCAAAGACTCTGGAGTGTGCTCCCATTAGAATGAAATGGAAGTTAACCCAGCACCTGGCACAGGCCTTGTTTCTCACATTTGCAGCTGGTACTGTTGGTCTGCTTGAATTCAAAGGCTGTCATGAGGATAAAGAAACCAAACCCTCCTTTTTCATCACCAGAAACCTTTCAAAATAGAAACTGAGAAGATACTGTTTTCTATGAATACTTGGGTGTAAAAATAAGGATAAGTAAACATGTGAGAGATGACCAAACAGGTCTTAAATCACCATAAAGAAATGTATCACTGTAACTACAAATTAGGAAACTCCCCAGTGAAATGAAGATTTTGGAAAAGTAAAGAAGTGTAGTGAATATTTAAGAACAGAATTACTGGTAGGTATTTTCTCCATGTTTGTAATTGAACTGTTAGGATCCATAAAGATAATTACTATCATACTGGTACATCTTATTTTTTTCTTATTTGTACAAATAAAATCATATCTACCTTAAGGGAAGTCAAACTCCTTTAATCAGAGTTAAACCAGCAGAAAGTAGCAGGCTCCTCTGGGATGTGTTTACAAGGCAGTACTGTTTTGATTCACATTCTGCTGGCATCTCTGCAACTGGAAAATGTTAAGGTCAAACCAAGGTGATTTGCCTGCTTTCCTCCTGGGTAATGCCATTTCAGTTAGGACTCTTTAGTAAAATGTACACCTGTATCTTCATACAGCAGCTCAAGTACCCAACAAGCAGAGCTCTTGGTGCATTTAGCACCCACCCCAGCACCCCAGGCACACCTGCACAGCCACACCTTCAGCTTCCTCCTCACCTAAAGAACGAGCTGGCACAGGGAAACCACCAGCTCAAGTCACTGTCTCCCTGCTCTAGCACTGTGTCAAGACCTCACATCCTGGTTAAAGCTCACCTGGGATAAAGAGGGGTCTGATCCTGACTGTGCAGTGTAGGAGCAAGCCAAGGCCACAGCTGCTCTAACCCACCCATGTGAGTATCACACTTGTGCCACAATAAACAATAATTTGGGGGAGATGCTGAATGTCCCTGCCCAGGTCACTCTGCACACACAGGGCACAATTCTCTTTGAGTCTGACACTAAACCCACACAGATCCTGCACTGCAGGAAGTGTGACAGACGTGTTCTTTCATCTAGAAGAAGAAATGATCAGTGTCAGCCAGGTGAGAGGCACAGTCACTGCATCTCCTAACACACACTTCCAGACAAAAATGGCAAAACAGAAATGAAGCCAGGGATTAGCACCACCTCAGTTTCACAGGCCCACTGCCAGTATCCTGGACAAGATTAATCATACCAAACACTAGCTTTTGTTTCAAGGAGAATTGCATGAAAAACTTCTGCACACCTAAAGCTGAAAGGATGCCATTAGTGCTCATAAATCTGTGAAGTTTTAAGTCTCACAAATTCAACACATCACACCAAACTGACTCACATTCATATTGAAAAGGCCCACTGACAAGAAGTCTGAACTTTAGAGCATCCAAGGCTGTCCATCAGACAGGGCCTTTGAAAGGCACACTAAAATTCCCCAAGAGCACAGAGCAGAGAGCTGCTCTCTCCATGCACTATGTGAGACATCAGCCAAGGCACCAACAAGCACTGTATTCCAAAAAACAGCCTATCCTCAGTGACCAGCATTGTCTTCCCACCAGACTGTGCCATTTCAAGAGTGAAAAGGTGCAGATGTCACAAGCACAGGGTAAACCCAGCTATCCACAAGCCCTTCAGAGCAGAGATCCCTGTGACAGGGGCTGAGCACTGGTGTTCTGCACCCCAGGCTCTCTCCCAGCCTCCACAAGGAAATGAGCTGGCTCCACAAACACAGCATCTGCCACTCTGGAATTACTACATTCAGCTAAATTATGGGGATGCAATTGTAAAGAGATAAATTCCAACCTATAGTACCTTTTTAAAAGTTGTGTAAAATGGATAAATACTTTGAAGGAACACCAGGTATTAGCTGTTTCCCAGAAGTTTTTTTCTCATATTCTATAAGGAATCTTTTAAAAACTCTAAGTACAAGTGATTCTTGAGATAAAAGTCATTATTGCAGAACAGTGGTTATTCATCTGGTGTCTAGAACCAACCAAAACTTGGTTCTGAAATACAGGTCAAGCAAGCTTAACAGTTTTGAATTTCAACAGACTAAACTACTCTATAAAGATTTTCACCTCATACCTTAGTGTAAGAAATAATAAAATCCATTGACAAGTGTAAATCCAAAAGACAGTAGTACAATGGGAGGGTTGATAAAATAAATGCTGTAAAAATGTAGAAAGTTAAAAAATTTGTTTAGACATCACAAGTACACCCCTGCTCTCCTCCTGCCCCAGGCTGTTATAAGTTGCCAGAGCAGAGGCTCTGGGGCTGGTTGTTAATTAGTTCCTGGGCATTAGCAGCATGACACAGCAGAGCTTTCACATGTAGTATTTATGTTTGTACTAGGGAAAAGGACACACCACCCTTGAATTTCTGGACTTACAAGGCATATTTGCTTCCAAGATAAAAATCTCTGTTCTGGCCACAATTCTGTGCAGGATGCAAACCCTTTCAGTCAGCTAGAGGACAGTTTTAAGTCCAGAGATCAGAGGTAAGGCAGCCTCCATGAGATCCTGTGCATAGAGGGAAGCAGCCAAATACAATCCATGCAGCAGCACATCCTGTCTCCCCTTCCTCCTACATGTTTAACTTTGCCCACTGAAGACTTGGAAGTGAGACAGACACGTCAAATATTTGGAAAGAAAACCCTCACAGGCAGGTGGCTGTTTGCCATGCCGACAACAGCAATAAGTTCTTCCAAAGTCTGCTTGTGTCAGGGAACCTGGGGAAGGAAGAAGCAGTGCCCAGCCCCACGAGGAGCAAGAGCAGCTCTGGAAGTGACCTGCTCAGTTAGAGGTTCCTCCCTTTGGGAGACCATTCCACAGGAGCAGAAGGCAGCAGCTGGGCTGTGGAACAAGGCCTTCCTGAGAGCAGCAGGGCTGAAGGAAGGGCTGTCTGAACACTGCACATGGAACACTCTCCAGAGCTGATCAGCCAGCTCCATGCACAAGGAAAAAGCTCATGTTTGTGCTTCAAAAGACAGAAACCGTCTGCACAGCAGAATCCTTTGTTCCCACCATGCTCAATCACAACACCAAGTTGGAGAATGATCTGTTTAGAAAGACAGGATTTGGTAAACTCTGGGCAAACAGCTCCAATCCTCAGTGAAGAGCAGAGGATTCCAGCTGTTCCCCCTGCAGCAGCCTCAGCTGTGATCCTGCAGCAGCCCCAGCTGTGTCCCTGCAGCAGCCTCAGCTGTGTCCCTGCAGCAGCCCCAGCTGTGTCCCCCTGCAGCAGCCCCAGCTGTGATCCTGCAGCAGCCTCAGCTGTGTCCCTGCAGCAGCCCCAGCTGTGTCCCCCTGCAGCAGCCCCAGCTGTGTCCCCCTGCAGCAGCTCCAGCTGTGTCCCTGCAGCAGCCCCAGCTGTGTCCCCCTGCAGCAGCTCCAGATGTTCCTGCAGCAGCCCCAGCTGTGATCCTGCAGCTGGGAACACCTGACCACCAAGTGAAAACATCATCCCACACTGTGCACTGCTACATATAAACATTGCTTTTTAACTTCCTAAAAAAACCCTAAAACCTGGAATATTGCCATAATAAAATATTTATGTTCTGTTGCAATGACTCCTGTGATGCATTGAGATGCAGAGAAAACTAAGGAACATCCTGGGAAAATTGCAATAATTTGAATTATCCTTGCTAAGAAAAACTAACTTCCTTTAGTATTTCAAATTTTAGTCTAAAATATATTAATATTTATATTATAGATTAAATCAATATATCTAGTAATACAAAACAATTCAATCATACCATATTAACTAATACAATGAACTGCATCACTAAAGCAGCATTTGCTGGCGTTCTAACAAGGCAAATTCTTAAACTTAACTTAAACTTAACTTCCTAAATCTAATGCACTTCACACCTCCTAAAAGCAGAAAGTTGTGATTCAGGATACCTTCTTTTGTAGTAAATAAGATATTTAAAGTCTATCCATTATGAACAGCAGTAAATGCATTAAGTTTTATAAAAACTGTTATCCCCCTCCACTGTGCGACTGCATTTCCAGACTGGATCAATGCAGAGCAGCTCCCAATGGACAGTGGGTGGTTCCTTTCAGAGCACTCAAGTTGGCCAAAATAAAACTCAGTAGCTCATCAGACAAACCCAATCCCTGGATTCAGCATGCCTTGCTAATTCAACACTTTCAAACTGCATCTCTTCAGGATGGGGTTTTTTGTTTTGGGATTTGGGTCTTTTGTTGTTGCAGTTTTTTGATTTTATCTCAGTGTCAGTACATAACCTGATGATTTTTTTTCCTGCTTTAAAATAACCTGTGTTCCACAACTAAATTAAAAACTCTGAGTGTTGAAAGACTGACTACGTCAGCCTGAACAAAAAGCATTCCACAACAGGCAGTGCTCTCTACCAGAACTTCAGAACTTCCTTGAGAAGTGTCAAGTCCTTGAACCACAGGAAGTTTTTCTGCCAGTCTCTCTATTCTGTGAAGAACGCTAAACTAGGAATTTTTCTTTAAGTATCCTCTGGAAAAGAATGTATTTGATGACAGTGTAATTTCCCAAATCTCAGTGTATGCTGTTGCTATGATTTATGCTAAGGAACAATAGCCAAACTAACAAAAACTCAGATTTTCTTTCTTTATGTGGTAGTCCAAACAGCACAAAGCAAACGAGCACATCTCCCCAGCCAGTCCGAGATTTCTGGGTTCAATGTTTTTTCAGCTCCCATCCAAAATATAAACATGCTCCCAGGAACAAGTGATATGCTGTATCAGTCATCTCCCTGCCCATATTTTCAATATCAGCTGGAATATGGAACTGGGTATTTTCATTACCTTAGTTATGAGGACAAAGCTGGATATAAAGGCTGTGGAGCAGCAAGAGGTGCAAGTTCTGTCAGGGTATCTTCAGTCAAGGCTGAACCAAATGACACAGCCCAGCTGCCCAGGTTTAGTACCGGACCAAGGCACCCTGCACTAGGTGCGTGTTGCAAAAAGCATGTTCTTGGCATCTTCTTCAGCAGCCCAAGTTTTGTCTTTCTGCCTGTAAGTTCTCTGGAGCATGGACTTCACTGAGGGCCACATCCACTTGGAGTTTAGGCACTGGTATGATACAAATTATCTCCTTCCACAATATGTTGTAACTTCAATACTGCTGTCTTATTTCTCAGTAAGAATAAATGGTAATTTTGTTTTTAAATAAAAACATGATGAAAATACTAACTCTTCCTGAGATCCGTTTCCCTGCGTGCCTTTAGATACCACACAAGACTTGAGCATGAATTAGCAGAAGACAATTGCTGAACACCATTACATAAGCACACCTGTACACAGAATTTCTCCAATTAACAGTTCAGTGGTCCACTTGTCCAGAAGCCACTGAAGTCATGTATGCATATGTTACATTACATTGGGTTTATTTTGTGGAAGGTATGAAATGCTTCAGCTTTAAGCCTGTCATGTTGACATGGAACTATCATTTGTCTGAAATTGTTTCAGAGATTTCATCAATCAGATTTATCTGTATGATAACAAACATGACACAACAGGAAGTTCTGCCAAGGCAAGACAGTGAAGAACATGGGTTTGCAACTGAAGAGATTTCCTTTCAGAGCACCTAGGATGCATTGCCTGCTGCTGCCTTCTTGGGGAAGAGGACAAAAATCCACCACAAACTGGGAATTTCCTGTTCACATCAGATTTCTAGCACAAACAGCATTAAGTAAGATCATTTAAAGCAAACTAAGGGATAGATTAGGGGCTTTCTATTTGGGCACATGTAATGCAAATGCTCCTGATACATTTATAAACACCTGTTAAAAGCATAGCCAGATGATAGCCTTTGGCTTGCCACACCACAGACAGAGCATGAGGTGATTTTGATAAGAAGATAAAGACAGGAAAAGTTTTTGGCACCCACAGAAACAAACAGAAATCCAGAATTTTTTTAATGCCTCTCCCTTGTTCCTTACAGCTGGACCTCACAGGACAAAAGGGGATATTTGGCATCACATCACAGCTCCGTTTTTTCCTCACTTGCTCCCAGACCTCTGCTGCTCCTTGCCCTACCTGGCCCTAGGAAAAGTGCCCCACCTTCCTGCCTTCAGCCCCTCCAGCTCCTCCCAGGACATTCTCCCTGCTGCTCCTGCTGCCTCTGGAGCTGCCCCAGTCAGTCTAAAGGCATCCTTGGAGCAGCCTGATGCAGAGCTGTCCCTGGGCCAGCCAGCACAGGTGCCCCAACACCAGCACACCCCACAGGGGTTCCCTGTGTCATGCTCCAAGATGCAGCTCACCCATCAGGGAATGGCAGCCTGCTGCCCTGAACTCCTCTGCACAGACCCAGAGAGCTCTGAGGGCCAGTTCATCCCCCAGCCTGCACACACTGCCAGCCACACACCCCACTGATCCCACAGCCACGGGGGAATTTCATCCACTGCCCACAAACACCATCCCATGGCACAAACAGTAAACACATTAAACATCCCCCCACTGAGCTGTGATGCAGAAAGCAAGTTTCGACTTGTACACCTTCAAAGAATTTACAATAGATTCCTTTCTGCTCTTTAATAATGAATTTATCACAATACCAATCAAAACATTAGATCAACTACATTGTTAACTGAAGGTTCACAAAAACACACTACATTTCAGATAGAACACTACATGGGGAGTCAATTTTACTTATTTCTTGAATAATGGTTTAATGACTCTCAAATACAGTAACGACCCCCAGTTTCATTTTCTCCACTAAAATAAAGACATACTGTAAATTATTTCTAAAAGCAATTAAACAGCAAGTTGACTGGTATTCAATTCCTAGTGCTAGGTAAGAAATCTGTAAACCACTGTGCAAACGAAAAAAGGAAGGGGAAGATCTGTAAGAGATGGTCATGAAGATACTTTGGAGAAAAATAGCAATTTCTTCTTCTTAATATATTACAGTTGCTTGAAATTAAAGTAGGAAAACACAGGTATAACAAAAGTATACATTTCAATAAAAACTCTGTTAAAATGGCACCTTGTTTAAAGATCCCATACACAAAGAACGGATTTCCCCCAACTTTCCGGGGTCCTCTTTGTTTTCCTGTAAGAGTGGGATGTAATGAAGAGGACCAGAGAGATGAAGACAGCCCCAGAGATTGTGCAGGGATCTCACCAGCCAAAGGCTCTGGCAGGGAGGAAAGGCAAAGAGAGACAGCAGTGAACTGGCCAGGCTGGCTGCAGTGTCCTGCCTCAAACTGGCCAGGCTGGCTGCAGTGTCCTGCCCTGGAACTGGCCAGGCTGGCTGCAGTGTCCTGCCTCAAACTGGCCAGGCTGGCTGCTCCAGTGCATCCCTGACTGGCACACACGGCTGCTCCAGTGCATCCCTGACTGGGACACACGGCTGCTCCACTGCATCCCTGACTGGGACTCACGGCTGCTCCACTGCATCCCTGACTGGGACACACGGCTGCTCCAGTGCATCCCTGACTGGCACACACGGCTGCTCCACTGCATCCCTGACTGGGACTCACGGCTGCTCCACTGCATCCCTGACTGGGACACACGGCTGCTCCAGTGCATCCCTGACTGGGACTCACGGCTGCTCCACTGCATCCCTGACTGGGACACACGGCTGCTCCAGTGCATCCCTGACTGGGACTCACGGCTGCTCCAGTGCATCCCTGACTGGGACACACGGCTGCTCCAGTGCATCCCTGACTGGGACTCACAGGCTGCTCCAGTGCATCCCTGACTGGCACTCACTGGGCGGCTGCTCCAGTGCATCCCTGACTGGGACTCACGGCTGCTCCAGTGCATCCCTGACTGGGACTCACGGCTGCTCCACTCCATCCCTGACTGGCACACACGGCTGCTCCACTCCATCCCTGACTGGGACTCACGGCTGCTCCACTCCATCCCTGACTGGGACTCACGGCTGCTCCAGTGCATCCCTGACTGGGACTCACGGCTGCTCCAGTGCATCCCTGACTGGCACACACGGCTGCTCCAGTGCATCCCTGACTGGGACTCACGGCTGCTCCAGTGCATCCCTGACTGGCACACACGGCTGCTCCAGTGCATCCCTGACTGGCACACACGGCTGCTCCACTGCATCCCTGACTGGGACTCACGGCTGCTCCACTGCATCCCTGACTGGGACTCACGGCTGCTCCACTCCATCCCTGACTGGGACTCACGGCTGCTCCACTGCATCCCTGACTGGCACACACGGCTGCTCCATGACTGAGCACCACGGCCCCCAGCCTCCCATGACTCCTAGCCTCCCATGGCCCAGCTGAGCTGCTGTGAGACTTCACTCACAGACCCTCCTCCTTCAGCCTTCCTTTTCAATGACAGAGTTGGGGATTCTACTTTCAAAAAAAGAAAATAATTAATCTCCTGTGTAAGTGATGGAGTCCTTCCTTCCTCCTGAAATGCAGGCCTCTCGTCTGCCTCGAAATAAGGGAGAGAGGTACTAAGGGCAGCAAGGGTCTGAAACACTGCTGCCAGCTGCCGAGATTTAACTGACAAGACACTGGGATTTTCTTCTGTGCAAGCAAAAGCTTTGGGAAGGTCACCAGAGGCAGTTTTTGGCTGTCTTTATCCACCTCCTCCCCTCCCTCTGCAAACCTCCCCCAAGCAGAATAAATGACTATTCTGTTTGGATAAAAGAACATGAGAAGTTATTCAATGAACTAGGACATCTTGCAGGCCTTAGGAAAAGCAGCTGAGGATCAGCAAAGCTCCCAAGCATGCCCAGAGACCGCTCGGTGCCATCGTCCCCTCCAGCTCCATTCCCGAGCTCTGCTGCCAGAGCCAGCACAGCCTGCTCCTCGGGAAGGGCCATTCCCACAGGCCTGGCTCTGGGCTGGGCTGTGCCTGTGTGTTTACTCTCCATCTCCACTCATTTGAACTGCCTTGTTGTCAGCAACATTGCAAGCAAGGTGGAGGCAAGCAGCAAGTGATAGTTACTGGCCATGCCCAACAGCCCTGGCTCACCTCTGGCTTTCTGGTCACTCACACACAAAGCCATGCCAGGCCTTTCTCTTTTTCCCTCCTCATTAGTGGAGCTGGAACCAGTGTAATTTCAGACTGACAGTAGATGCCATATTCATAAGGATTTGACATCTTATTTTTGCTTGAGAAAAAAAGCCCCACCAAATCTAACCAAAAATGCTAAAAATTCTGGAATTCTGACCTGCACCAACACAGGTTCCTTGGGAGATGTCCACATGCTTGTGGTCCAAGGTAGCAGAACACGTTCTGCTGCAGCAGCTCCCGGCAGCGCTGTCCCACACACGCAGCTGCTGCTCCAGCAGGCAGGCTCCCACTGCCACGGCTCCAGACCAGGGGCTGAGAGCTGCACGGGCGGGGGGCACTGCCAGGGTCCCATGGAGAGGGGTCCCAGCCTGCCAGGACAGCTCCCTGCTCTTCTTAGCCACAGGAACAGGGGGCACTGCCAGGGTCCCTCAGAGCAGGGTCCCAGCCTGCCAGGACAGCTCCCTGCCCAGCCATGGGGACAGAGGGCACTGCCAGGGTCCCAGCCTGCCAGGACAGCTCTGCTCAGCCATGGGAACAGGGGGCACTGCCAGGGTCCCTCAGAGCAGGGTCCCAGCCCACCAGGACAGCTCCCTGCTCTGGTCATGAGCGCAGCTGCTCATCCACAGCAACTCCGTGTAACCTCCCAGACCCACTGATGGGACTGAAAATGACAGAGAAGGAACTGAGAGCAATACAGAGTATGGCCAATAACAGGCTCACAACTATGCTTTTCCTGACAAGTATCACGAGCTCAGCTTGCTTTTCTAGGGGACTTTTCTGTACTACATTACACTAAGTTTGCCCTGATACTAAAGCAAACTACTCTACCGTTAAGGTCACTGAACTCCCTGAACGAGCCACTGCTTTCCAACACCAAACAAATAACCATATATTGCAGGAGTTGATTATTTTCAGCATCACAGTTAAGAAAAAAAAATCCCCATAACAAAATTACTCACACAGTCCCATCATTCAGAAGCTTTAGCTCTTCATCTGTACTAAATGTATTGAAATAATCTACACAAAGTGAAGCAGAAGTACATGAAGTTCTTATTTATTTTTTATGTTAATTTAAAATGCAGCTTTTCTGCAGTCTTCTCTCAGTGTGTGCAGATAAACACCAAACACACACTACTAATTAAGACTACTATTATTTGTACATAGCATATGGTATCACTGAATATGAAAAGTACCTCAAAATGCACTACAGATGCTATTTTGCTATTGCAAGAAGCTTCTATTAAAAGGTAGTGTAACCTATAACTCTCCTTGTTTACACAGTGTGACTGAATTCGACTGTTCATTATAAAAGGATGCTGCATTACTATTGAAAAATGCAAACTCCAAAAGGTGCTATCTTGTTGACATTCTGAGAAAAATTAGAACAAATTCTCCCCTCTCATAGAAGATGACTCTCGCAAAACTTTCTCCAACTGTGTTTTAAAGCAGAACTTCTGATATCAGTACTGCTATTTATGCTGAACAACTAACAGGATGAAAGGGAAAAATGCAGTTTTTACCAGTAAGGGCCTATCAGCTTTTCCACTGTAATTAAAAATATTAATAGCATCTTATTTCAGCAGCAATAGAGCACTTCACAAGCAATTTTAACAGAAGGAGAAAGTTACTGCAATCGACCTTTCCACAGTCAGGTTACATTTATTTGCATATAACATTGTAATATTCAACAGAAACATTACAGGATATAAGTGCCAACAAAAAACTTTTGCCCCAAAACACACTCCCCCCACTTTAAACACGATGAGCAGGACTGAATTACTGTCTCTTCCGAAACTAAACAAGTACGTTTAGTAGGGTCCCATATTTTTATCACAATGAACAAACTATTTGATGTTGACCTCAAAAATAGAGTTATTGGTTAAGAGGAAAACATTATTATCCTTGTCATCTCCTAATCTCAAAACTCCAAGTTATCAAAAAAATTGACAACGCTGAAAAAACTGAAAAGCCAGGTCATGCAATACTAATGCTCACAGTCCAACCACACCTTTTCCTTCAAACACTCGAATCTGGAAGCAATGACTAATGTAAAATTACCAGGGAGCAAGAGGCTATTCAGAAAAAAAAAAAAAAGGTACAAAGGTCTATGAGGCAAACAGAGGCACTGCAGAAACACTCAGTTCCCTGCCCCTGAACTGGTGATGCCTCCTGAGCGTCAGCCGGGAGGAGAAATGGACCAGAGGGGGCTTGAGTCATCAACTCCGGTTTTTCTGTGCTGAAGCAGCCTGGGCTCAGCATCAGCATTTATTTTATTGCGGCGAGACTTCATTTCCCAGCTCTCCCAGCCCGAGCCACGGCAGTGGCACTCGGTAACCGGCACCTGCAGAGCACTTTGTGTGCTGGCACACGCTGCAGCGTGCCCGAGGCACTGCCGGCCGGCGGCACGGCACTGTCCCCGCAGCCTCGGCTGTCCCCGCACGTGCTGCTCCGCTCCCGGCCCCGCGGGCGGCACTGGAGACGGGGGAGAAAACAGCGCCGAAAGTTCCTGCAGCCCCCAGAGCCGTGCTCCCGGTGCGCGGGCCGAGGATGCTCCGCGGCTCCCCGGTGCTCGGCGGCGCGAGCGCGGCTCGTTCTGCGGCCACGCGAGGGGTGTAAAATCCGTGTTTAAACCCCGCACAGGAACACGGCGGCGGCAGCGGGGTCAGGGACTCCCGGGAACACCGGGGCGGCAGCCGGAGCCCGGGACTCCGGGGAGCACCGGGACGGGCGCTGGGCCCCGCGGGCACACCGGGCCCGGCGCCGCCGGCTCGGCCCGCCCGCCCCGCCGACCCCGCCATCCCCGGCGGCGCCCGCCGCGTCCCCGCCCGGCCCGCGCGGCGCTGCGGGCACGCCGAGGCCCGGCGGCCCTGCCCCTGCCCGCTGGGGCTCCGCCGGGCTCGCAGCCCCGGCGCGGCGCCGCGCTCGCCCCGCGCACACAGCGCGGCCGCGGACACCGGCGGGCCCGGGCTGCGCTCTCCCGCTCGGGGCAGGGGCCGGGCGCCGGCACCCCCGCCCGCAGGGCCCCTCCGGGCGGCTCCGCCGGGCTGCGGGCGGCCCCGCAGGCACGGAGAGTGCTCGGCGCTCCGCCCGCGGGTCCGCCCGAGACGGCAGCTCTTCGGCCCCGATGCCCCGGCGGGGTCCGCCGCCTCGCCTCCGCGCCGCCCGCCTCGCCGCGCCCCGCCGCCCCCTCAGCTCTCCCTCCCGCGCGGCGGCCCCGACCCGCGGCTCCCCCGTGCCCCGCACTCACCGCGCGGAGCGGCCCCGCGGCCCCGCCGGGCGCGCCCGCCCTACCCCGGGGTCTCCATGGTGGCGGCCCCGCCGCCCGCTCCGCCGGCCCCGCCCCGCCCGCGCGCCGCGTCACGCGCCGCCCGGCCCGGCGCCCGCTCCCATTGGCCAGGCGCGGCCTGGGGCGGTGCCTCATTGGCTGCTGCCCCGCGTTAAACCCGCCAATGGCAGCGCGACTTGAGGTTGCCGTGGTTACCGATGCCGTGTAGGGAGACGGCGCGGACGGGACGGGACGGGACGGGACGGGACTGGACTGGACTGGACTGGACTGGACGACCCGACCCGACCCGACCCGACCCGTGCCAGCTCCGCCAGGAGCGGCCTGGCGGGACCCGCGCTGTGGCCGGGGCGGCTCCTCCGGCCGAGCCCACTGGGACGGGAGGCTCCTCCGGTGCCACCCGCCGGACCCGTCGCGGTGAGTGTCCGATCGCGGCGGGGGCGAGCGGTGTGCGGGTGGATGAGCAGCCGGTTGCAAAATGCCCGTGCGGGGTGCCCGCGATGGCCGGGCGTGCCCGTCCCGCCGCCTCCCGCCCCGCCGGAGCGCCCGGGGAGCAGCCCGGAGCTCCGCGGCTGTTCGAGCTCAGAGCGGGCCAGTCCCCGTTACCCTGTGCCCGGGCTCCAGGCTGGCCCCGGGGGCAGGGCCCGCACTGCCTGCCCGCCCTGCTCCCGTCCCTCGTGTCGCTCCGGGGAGCCCGTGCCCCTCCGTGCCCCGGTACCGGCCGAACGCACAGCCCGCTCACACCCGACAGACTAAGCCCAGGTGCTTGGGAAAGATGGGGAAAACACTTTCTATGGTGTTTTACCATCCCACCGTTTAAAGCTTTCTAGTAGCAGTCGAACTCTCTTGAGGCGTGTGAGCAATCATAGATGTAGGAAAGAAAAGCCAGTATCCCTAAAAGCGCTGAAACACATTGCAATACCAGACTTTGTGTGTGTTAAATGCTTGATCAAATTTTTGCATCCCGTGCCTGCCCTGAACTCGCTATCTCACGTCCTGGCTGGGGCCGCTCCTCTCCTTGCAGCCCCTGAGCAGACCGTTCCGGTGTATCCCAGCTTTTCTATTCGCTTATTCCTCTGCTCCCACCCTCCCGTCCTGCAGGTACGGTAGCGATCGACGCTCTCCACTTCATTGAATGGCACTGTACATGGCTAAGAGGAGCCCAAACCGAATGGCCACTTGAATCAGCAGCTCTTGCTGTGTCAAGAGATTGTTTCATTCATCCTCTTCCCCTCTTTATTGATACAGATGCTGTTGAAAGCCTGCTGTAACATGAAAATGTATCCACATTGTAACTTGTGTCTGGTTTTTATCCAGCTTCGTTTTTCGGTTTAGTGTTCGATGGGGCGGACCATAGGGGGTTTTTTTAAGCATAAGGACACACGAACTCGTGATGTGGTTTAATTGGTGCTAATGCTGCAGGTAGAACTATGTCCTTCGTAAGCCTCTGCTTAGGAGGGAACTGCACATCAGCTGAACATGGACAGTCACCTTTAAACTCATACAAATTCTCTGAACTTCCCACTTGGAATGTAACCAGCTACATAGAAGCCATGTAGGCTGTTGGTAAGATATTTAATCTCTGAAGGTTTTGTTGCTATTTGTATAATTATTTATATATTGAATAATGCAGTAGGAACTCCTACATTCTGATGATATCCACATGGAAAATGCTTGGCAGCTGTAAACATGAGTCCTGAGTCCTCACTGCTCTGAAAAATCTCATGATTCATACCATGTGAACTACATATAAAATATAAAAATAAAATATAAAAAATATAAAAAATAGAATGGTGGTCTCTGTTTAGGAAATGGGAAACAAGAGCTGAGAAGAATAACAGAAGAAACTGAGTAAAAAAGAGTAACAGGTGTGAAATAAAACAAGTGGGGGAAGGCTCAAATGAGAGTGGAGAGCTGGAGTAAAGGAAAGATAAAATGTGAAATAACTAGATCTAGAATAAAGGGAGGAGAAAGTGCAGGATGTGCAGGAACTGTGACCTTCATTAGTTGCAAGGTTGCTTCTACCAAAGGCGTACAGGATTAATTAAATTAGCTTCAAATCAGTCTCAACCGGTTTTCACCTGTAATTTGGGCATTATTATATATTATATGTTCACAGATAACAGCTTTTGGGAAATGAGGAAGCTTAGTTGCCCCCCAGTACATGGAACTATTCCTGGGTGTCACTGTAGAGGCTGTGGGTGACGGGCAGGACATGGGAGGTGGCACAATGCCATCCCCTGGCCCTTGGGGTTCTGGGTGGTTCCAGGTGATGAGGAACAGGCTGCTCCAGGTGCCCTGCATCCCTGCAGACCCATGCATTGCAAGGTGTGGCTGTGCTTTAGAGCTTCCCTTTGGGGTGAGATGGGAAAGGGTAACAAGTACTGTTGGGAAGGAGAAAGGGATCTTGAGTTGGTTTGTTTTGGCACAGAAGTAGGAGGAATTGAAAGTAACATTTTGAGGTCCTGTCAGATTTGGAAATATGTTGAATGACTGTCAGTGAGGAGAAGCTGTTTCATTCTGTCTGGTATTAGTCATACTGTCATACCTGGTTTATTTGTTTTGGCACCCTGAGCAGCCAATACATTATCTAATTGACTACTCTGTGTCCAGGGCAGAATCCTGTCCAGCAGGGATGACAGAGACTATGGAAAGGCACCCCATTTCAACTTTCCAATGCAAAGGGCTGCGTGGAGGGTGATTCTTTGATTTGTTCCATTAGCTGATAGTGGCCTTTGTCAAACATGTTTAAATTCTGTGTAACTTTTAGAACCAGCAGCAAACAAGAACAGTTTCTTTTTATTCATCTTCATGTGACTTTTAAGTAAGATGCTCTGTTTCATTCTTATTTGGAAAGCCATGATTCCACTATGTTTGCAGTTTGTCTCGTGATTTCCTTTGGGACTGTACTGGTTTCTCTTGAGCCTTAAATCTGACCCATAAACTGACTGTGCTCATCTTCCAGTGCTTTAAATGACAATGTTGTTAACAGGTATTTGCTGGTTGTTTTGCTTCTGTTGTGCTTCTTCAGCCTTTCCAGTCATTAATATGTTTTTTGCTTTGTTTAATCTATCCTGAAATTAATCCATGATCGAGTTTTGTTGTGTATATATATATATTCCACAGATGTTCACAGTCCTCGCAGAACACTGATGTGCTTATCTTTTAATTTTAGTGATAAATAGCAGTCACAAAACCAGTATTGCTTTGTTTCTTGGAGGTATTTTTGTTTTGTTTCTTTTTCTTCCTGCTTTTTGTTTTGTTTTTGTATGTTTGGTTGGTTTGATTTGGAGGGGGCGGATCTGGGGAGTGTGGTTTAGTTTCTTCTGGAAGCTATGTAATGCTTTCTACTTTAGCTGTAATCTCTTCCAGATACTGAAATTATGAAGGTTTGGGGGAAAATACATCTGGAGACGAGAGTAATACTCATGGTGGGCTAACACAACACCTGAGCAGCTGTTTAGTGCTCACAGGGGGAGTTATTTAGGTGTGGGGGGTTTTTACCTCTCATTAAAACCTACAATTTGATTTCAAAAGTTACTGCAAGCCATTGTGTTGATGTCACAGAAAGCACTGAATGTTCTCCTACTTTTAATTGTTTAACTGGGGAGGTAAGGCACCTAACAGGTGTGTTTCTGAGGAAAGTGGTGGGGTGATGTTTTGCTTTTTCGGTGCGGGCTTTTATAGAAATGTTCTGTTTCAGACAGTGCCATTCAAAATTACTGCTCTGCCATGGATAGATATTACTCTTTCCCTGTGGTAAAACAAAATATTGAGGAAAACTATTGGATACGGACAGGTTGTTTGCACTTTCCGTTTTTCTTGCATGGCTTTGAAGCACCAAGTAGGAGTATTTGATTGTAGATGGTGCACAATGCTCAGCCTGTGCTCTGGCTCAGGCCCAGCTGCCACGGGAAGGACAATGAAGCCCTGTAATGAGATCTCCCTCCAGCTTTCCCAGTGCCAGCAACAGGATCCTGCAACCGTGCAGGGAGCTGCATTTCAGAATTGGTCAGCTTCCCCAGATACCTCCCTTATTCCCCAGATACATGCCCTTATTTTTTCATCTGGATCAATTTTCCTGCGTGCACTGTTCCTGCCTGTGGTGCCTGCACCAAGGAATGTGCAAGCAGCCAAGCACAGCAGGAGTGGCAGGAGCAGGAAAGGTTTTGCCCTGGATGCCTGTTTCAGCAAAATGGAGGGGGTTTGGGTAACAGCAGCTCACTGGCCAGTGGTGTAAGCTCAGTAACCTTTTCTTGGCAAGCCCCAGCAATCCTGCCCCACTATGTTGTTTCAGCTGGAAGTGTGTCCCAGGTGTTGTGTTTGGGGCAGCAGGAGAAGTGACACCCTTAAGTGAGCTGTGCTAATGGTGACATCAGGTGACATCAGATGAGCACCTGTAAGTCAGGGGTCCTTGAGGATATTGCAGCACCTGGAAATAGGCAGGCAGCTTGGCAATAGCCAAGTGGGTGATTTGGAGAAAAGATGTCAGGAAACGTTGAGTAGGATGTCCAATAAAGACAAGGTCATCAGCTGTTGGTCTGTTCTGTGGGTATTCAGGTCCTAAGCTTACAATCGTTGAGTCAACAACCTTAAAAAAACCAACCAAAGCCCACAACAACTTCCCCCAAAGCCCACAAAGAAATAATAAAACCCTCACACCCCAGCTCTGGGCAATGCAGGTACTTACATCTGCTCAAGGACAGGGGAAGATCCCCTAAAATCCTTTGCAGTTTCTACCAGTTGCTGAACAAAATATTATCCGTCTTCTTACTAGTTTGTATCTGAGGCTGGAAAAAACACTGAGAAGTGAACCAAACTGTAATATTTCTTACCAGACCAGGGATACAGAATGTCAGACTGAAATCTAGAGATGCTTTTCAATAAGGAGGCAATAAGGGAAATGTACATGCAGAAAGATTCCTTGATTCGTGTTTACAGACTGTACATTTCCAGTGGCTGTCACTGAGAGGCCCCAGACAAGGATGAGTTGCTTTTTCTAGTAGGAAATCAGACAACATTATGCAATAATTTAAAGTGGAGTTGTGCCAAATGCTTCCCTGCACATAACTCTGGGAATTTGGCCTAGCAGAACTGGCAAAAGCTGTACAGAATGATACTGATGCTCCTGACAAAAGAAGCTGCAGTGGCTCCTAAATCACATGAATTATCTGTCCCTCTGGCTTGTCTCTCATAGGCTGCAGACAAATGTTCTGCTCTGACTCCCACTACACCACTCAGACAAAAATCATCTGGGCTGCCTTAAAGGACAGTGACACAGAGATTTGGTGCCAGCACCACCTCACAAGGTCCCTTGGGGTCCTCTCTGCCCCGGGGTGTTGTCCTGGCTGTGTGTCCCTGCTGCAGTGATGTGGGAGCTTGGGCAGGTGAGATGCAGAATTGCTCTGAAGTTAATCACAAGTGTGCAAATGGCTGCACCTCCACACAGCCACAGCTTCCCGTAGCTTGGACAGGGAAAAGGATCTTGGCTTAAGGAGAAATTGGACTTATTCAGACAGAGTCATATGTTCTTGAAGCACTGTTAATCTGTTCTGCCAACAACACAAACTAAGCCAGCTGACTTCTGCCTGCAGTTCATTAGGAAATGCGTGCAGAAATTGGTCTGTCAGCAGAGCTGTGAGGGAGAGGCCTCCAGCAGTGGGGCAGGGAACCCTTCCATACAGATTTGAGGTTGTTAAGTAAAGAACATCAGCAACAAAGCTAGCATGAAAATGGGGTAGGAGGAAATGTTTCCATTTCTGCTACACAGAAGGCAACAGTAAAGACACAGTAATGTGCAAAAGGTGACAAGTTAACATTACCATTTTAATTCCATAAATTAAAATCCTGTTTCCCTTCCTGCTTTGACAAAATCTGAGATCTAGCTAGACACAGAAAATAAAGCTATCATTACTCTCAAACTGTGTATTTCCAATTGTGCATTTTGCAGCAATGGAAAGCACTGATTGATTTATCTGAGGAGCAATGGGGCTGTAATTTAACAACTGGAATCCAGATAGGTTGCACAGATTTTTTGAAGTTCACTCTTCAGTTGGTTTTTGTTGTTCTTTTTTTTTCTATTAAAGTGACTCAGTGACTTTGACCTGCTCTGAGCTTCTTTAACTGTCTTCCATTGAATTTCTGCTACTACTTAGTATTGACTATTTTGCTATCTGATGGTTCAGTGCGTGTGATGCTCTTGCAGAACTCACTGTTCTGCTGCAGCTCCTTTTGAGGTCTAGCTCCTTAACTATCCCAGCCTGTAAAATTGCATCCTGAGTCCAGTGCCCAGTGGTGTTTGGCATATGTGGGATTTGTCTCTGAAATTCCTGTGGTACGTGCAAATCCTGCCTCTGGATAAGAAGTGCAAAGCCCAGATACTTTGTTGGATTGCAGGGAATGTTGGTTCTCTAGTTTTGTGTTTCAGCATCTTTGCTTCTGCTGTGCTAAGTGAATTCTGTAGATTTAAGTGTTTTTTCTGAGGCATGCAGAGCAGCAGAGGGGTGAGTGCTCACTGCACCATTCCAAACAAGCCTTTGCACACAGCCTGGCCAATAGCAGGTGTGCTATACAGGCCAGGCAGCCACAGGTCAATTTAACTAAACATTTATTATTTCTTAACTAATGGAGAAAATGCTAGAGTCCTATAGTGGAAAACTCGGCCTCACATCTTCCAATTATTCTTTTATATATTCAAGCATATTGTTTCATTTTCTAGCTTTTGTTGTACACAGAGGTAATAAATAGAAATCTAGATAGAACAGTATTAGAAACAACATATGACAAAATTCTGCAAATTTTTGGTGTTACAGAAGTCTGTAAATGATGCCTCAGAATGTCTGCCTTTAGCTCAGTGAAGCTGGACTTTGACTGGGTTTGTGCAGCCAGGTTTGTCCTGTCCATGCCAGGAGCTGCCCAGAGGAGCTGTGGCTGTCCCATCCCTGGCAGTGTCCCAGGCCAGGCTGGACAGGCTTGGAGCACCTTGGGACAGTGGAAGGTGTCCCTGCCATGGCATGGGGTGAAGCTGGATGAGCTTGGAGATCCAACCCCAAAGCTCTATGATGAGCTACTCAAAGCATTCAGAGCATTTTCTCATCTCATCCTCTTTCATTTACACCTTGCAATCACCAGGTGTGCTGACTGCAGCAGGCCAGCTGTGTTTGAAAAGGGATTGTGCACGTTTTGTTTGAAACAAAACAGCATAAAATGCCACCCGACTCACTTGATCCAAGGTGATGTGGCTTCATTTTCTACACTTTTTATGTCAACTTACCAACTTTTAAAACATTTACTTCCTTTTCTTAATCTGCTTGTTTCAGTGTTTTTTCCAAGTGTTCCTGAAGTTTATTTCCTATTGGATTTTTAAAGAATATTCCAAGAATGGAGGGGGAGTAGAGTTCCCTTGTGATGTGAAGATCCTCAGAAAGCAGACGAGCTATTCCCTGCCCGTGCAGTGTGACAAAGCAGTCCATGAAGCTGATTGTTTTAAGTGTTACTCAAATTGATCTTCCTACTTTGGATTAAGTTTTACTTAATGAGGAAGTAACGAGATTATCATAGACAAAAAGGACTGTCTCTTTTGGGAACATACCATTTCTGAGACTTGACTTTATTTCAAAGAGAGCTATAATTCTTTCTTTAGGGGAATGTAAATTTAAATTACAATCAAACAATGGGATTTTTCTAGCAGCTGTTTTGACACCAAATGATAGCAGTATTATACTGTGTATTTTCTTCCTAGGGAAAGGATTGGCTGCAAGATTAACACGTTCTGGATGGGTGCCATTTTCAGATAGTTAGTTCAACCAGAAGAGAAAGGATCTGATTAAGGGATCAAGCTCATTATTTGTTTGTTGTTTGTACTCCATGCCCTACAATGAGAGTGAATCTGTACCTCTTTTCCCTAACAATAATTAGGATCAGAGGGTTCAACAACTGCATATTAATATTCCTTTTCTTTAAATGAAAACACTCAGTAGCTAAGCAATTAACATTTCATTAAACTTTAAAATCTTTCAAAAGGCCTTCCACAAAACATTCTAAGACATCACCAGGTATTCAAAAGAGAGCACAGAGAATAAGGGACTTCCGAGTTTGGGGATTTTTTCTGAGTTTGTATTTTTTAGGAACATCTGCTCTGATGTATGATCCCAGTTCCTGTAGATGCTATGTTCCAAGTCTCAGGAAGTCTGTGGTTCCACTCTGTTTTCAGTGGTGTACCCCCAGCAGTACATGATGTGAGAGGATTGGCTGTAGCACCTGCTGCCACAGGATTCCTCATCCTTCCTGCACACAAACCCGAGCAGCACCTGCTGTACTGCCACTGCTGATGCTGTTAAACTGTGTTTTGTGGAGACTTGATTCATATTATTGATTTTTACTTTTAATAATGGGAGTGATTTAAAACATGCACAGGAAATTATGTTTCAAAAGGCATGTCTGGGTCATTGAGCACTGTGCCTCCCTGCCAGAAACCCATCTGCCCTTTGGTTGATGAGCAGCACTTTAGCTGGGAGGGAAAAATGGCACTGGTGACCCAGATCTGCAAAGATTTATGTATGCAAACAACTTGTTGAATAGAGACAGTGGAATTAGGCACTTTTAAAAGCACTGGTTGAACTCCCTGGACTGGAGCTGACTCAGCCCCAGGAGCAGTCTGTGGTAGGCAGCAGGCTTTGCTTCCTCCAGGAACGCTGGCCAACACCGGGGAGTTTAATTTCTATTTAAATGAAAGGAAGGAGGATCTTACCTCAGTATTGGCTATTCTCATATGTAAGAATAAACATAGGTCATACACCTCAGACACCAGCAAGGGCTTACATTAAAAATGCACTGAAGAGTTGGGTTGAATTGGAGATAAAATCTTTTAAGAAATCACATTTTTATTGCCTAAAAGAGTCCAGTGAACAGTGAAATACTAAACTGTGAAAGGAGTAGAAAAAGAGAATTGATAAACCTTGTGCTTTTTACTGCTGCCAAAAGGTTTTCCTGTGGTTGGCTGTAGCAGAGAGGCAGAGCTGACTTGCAGTTTTTGGGGGACAGATTTCTATGTACAGGGACTTCTGCTTGGTGGCTGGTTGATCTTTTGCACTTTTTCTTTTAAGATGCATCAAGACTCCCAGCCTAGAACCTGCAATGAAGTTTGAGCAAAGCTTTGGGACAAGGTATTGGAATTTGGGCTAAGATGGACTTTTACAGTATTGGAGAGGTTTCTAAATATGTCTGCATTAAAACAGAATTAAATATAACTGTCAGTGGTTTTATCATTTTGGTTAGTACATTTGCTAGTCACTGAAGATAAAATGCAGGTTTATATGGATCTTGTCCTCTTCCAAAACCATCTTAGTATTAATTTTCAGTGTTTTAGGGAAGTCAAAATGTTGAATAACAGAAAATAATGCCTGTGAAAGGCTGAGATAAAATACAAATATGACATCATTGTGGAAGAGAGAAATGGGTTTGCTTGAGGAGAATAAGGACTTGGTTCATCAAATACAGTAGCCCTGAATGTACAGAAAATGGACAGTAATTTTTTTTGCATCAGTTCTATTCTTGAGATGTATTATCTTGGTTTCTTTCGGAAGGAGGTGAAGGCCAGGTCAATGTGTGAAGTTTTGTTCAAATACTGACATTAAATCAGAAGCATGTCAGTAGAAAGAAGATAGCAACAATTTGCCAAATGATCAAATAAATAAATAACCCAGAGGGGTAACTCTGCTGCTGCTAATATTACTAGTGTCCATAGTTATTTTTCAGAAAGGACAGCGTGTCTTGTGTTAGAAGCCTGTCATTTAAAGCTGGCCAGATGGAGCCAGATTAGGATGATGGCTCCCAAAATGTGTAATACAGGAGAGTGACGCTGGTGCGGCAGCTGCGCAGGGAGCAGTGATGAAAGGTTTTAATAGGGACAAGTGGCTCTGATGGATCCAATCTTCTTAGAGCTTCTGAGTACTCCCAATTTTCCATCATTGTTATTTTTGCCCTCATTACATGGTGCAGATGAGAGTCACTGTAGTACTCCCTTCCCAAGTTTATCAGCAGAAGCAGTGCTCGGATGGTCAGGAACCAAAACAAGCAGCAGGAGGAAGCCTGGCAGTCTGAAGCAGAGGGCTGGATGCAAACATCAAACAGCTCACAGGAAAGTGCACTGTAAACTCTCTTCAGCTGCAGCCTCACCTGTTTGTTTGGCTACATGAATAGCTCTGTCAGAGTAGTCCCCTTTACATTTCTTCTGCTGCTCTTCCTTCCCACCTTCCTGTTGCGTTGTGCCGTCCCTGGAATTTGTAGGGATGAACTGGTTCATTTCACTAGAGCTGTGAGGAAATAACTCCACAAATGAATAAATTATGCTGCTCTATTATATGCTGTGCTGCTGCTTGGTGTGGGACCAGGCAAATGTCAAAGGTATGACAAAGAAATGGAATTGTGTGTGTGTAATTTTGGCAGAGCGTGGCTGGGTTTGAGGGAGAGGCTCTGTGGGCAGCCTTGCTGGACCTGACCTTCCCTTTCTGGTGTGACTCAGTGTTGATTCAGTGCAGCTGAAACACCTCAGGTGGGTCTATTGCTTTTATTTCTGTGCAAGACCTGACATGACACCTGTGCATGCTTAATTCATAGTGAGGGGTTTGACACATAAAAGACTTTTTTTTTTTTTTTTTTTTTTTTTTTTTTTACTGTGTTGTGTAACTTGTTGCATCTGAAACATCCCATTTGACCCATGGTGATGTGGGTACTTGATACATGCTGCTCACCACTGAGAGAGCTGAGCCACTGCTGCCTGAACAACTGACCTGGTTTCACAGGTGTTATTGCAGAGGGGGTTAAAGGGACCTAGGCAGTCTCCAAATGTAAGAAAAGAGTGATCATTTCAGCTTAATATCTATAAAGCAAAGAACACCTTGAAAGCTGACCTTACATTTTGATTGAGGAACTCATATTTTCATATTTTGAAAAGCACAAAGTAAAGAATAGAAGAGCTGTGCCACAGGGTTACAGATTAATTGAGGAAATAGTACTTTGTTTTCTTGACTGCTAAACAGTATGAGGCATATGAAATCTCTCCTAAAGTGAAAGATAAACCCGAGGAATTTCTGTCTAATTACATTTTTAATGAGATTTACCTCTTCTCAGAAAACAATGGATGTTTTTGAAAGTGTTTTTAGATTGCATCCACAATGTTGGTATTCTCAAAACATGTTTGTTTCTCAACAGGTAAAAAATATACATAAAAAATAAAAATGGGTGAAGTGGACCATGGAACTTCGTTTTCAGATCACAGGATTAGTGGTGGAGGTATGTGTGCTGTCTTGCTTAGGTTTAATTGTTTTCTTGACTGTTTATGAATCACCCTGCCATTAATAGCCTCATATAGGAGCTGCTATGGCACTCTGGTTATGGTTTGAGTTGGAAGGGACCTTAAACCCATCCCATCCCACCCCTGCCATGGCAGGAACACCTTCCCCTGTCCCAGGTGCTCCCAGCCCCAGTGTCCAGCCTGGCCTGGGGCACTGCCAGGGATCCAGGGGCATCACAGCTGTGCCAGGGCTGCCCACCCTGCCAGGAACAATTCCTGCTTTAGTTCCTGTCTGTATCCCCCCTCCTTTCAGGTTACAGCTGCTGCCCCTCGTGCTGTCACTTGCAGATCCTGGAAAAGGAGCAGATCCTTTCTGTTTCCTGTGAAAGCCCCTTTACAGAGTGAGAGGCTGCAATAAAGTGTCCCTGAGGTATCCTTGAGCCAAACATGCCCACCTCTCTCAGCCTGTCTCCACTGGAGGGGTGTTCCAGCCCTCTGGCTGTTTCCATGGTCTCTGTGCCCCTGTGCAGGGCTCTGGAGCTTGGCATGGTAACTTGTAGTGCTGAAAACATTGGTTCTGATTTCTGTCTATAGAGCTTTCACTTTATGCTTTGCACTTGAAATATTTCACAAGAATTTGAAATGACCTTATGTGTTTTATATGATAACCAGACAATTTGGTGGTTCCTGCAAGAAATGCTCTTTGCAGCCAGAAGTACAAACCTGTTGACTACGAACATCTGTATGAACTTGCTGCAGAGGCAAAAATGGCCTCTGCACAAATTCAGTTAAAGGTATGATTTTTGTTTTGTTTGTAGTGTGAATGCTTTCGAAATTCAGTGACCATATTTCTTGTCCCTGTCCCCATGAGAATGCATAGGGATCACAAATTTCTGTAACAATGTTCAGCCAGAGGGGGTCAAATATGAAAGTTTATCATAGCTATACTGTGATTTAGATGTGTTAATGTCAATTTGTGGACTTTCTTCAGATCAGGGATGCAAAATATGTGTGGATTCTACTTCCTCAAAAGGCAGGAAAAATTCTTATTTTACTGCCTTGAGGAAATTCACCCCAACTTATTACACAATCCTGGAGGCAATGAAGAATTTGAGGGATTAAATGGGAAGGGAAGGTTGATCCAGGAAAAAAAAGCCAAACAAAATATATGAAGTGAGGATTTCCAAAAGTCAAGAGGAGGTAGATCTTAAAAAGAAGATTAAAAATGTTTAATAGCCATAAAATGTAAATGTAGAGCAGACAGAAATGTACAAATTGGTGCAGAACATCTCAAGGGGTAAAGACAAGAGGAGCCTTATTTAATACTAGAGACTGGTGACAGTGAATGTGAAAAAAATAAATACTTTATAATATTGCTTCCTTTAGTGCATGTAGGTATCATATGTCAAAAATTCTGGCAGATATTGCTTCATGGGTTGGCAATACCAAATTCTACTGAACTCATTCAAGCTTTATTTTTTTCATCTTTCTTTTGTTTTTCCACCTTCTCAAGTGTTTTCCAAGTGAGTAGGTAGTAAAATATACATGGTGAAAGCTCCAGGGAAACTAGTATGTGTTCCACCTACTACTTTTTGTTGCTGATTCAAGCCATTCAGATTTTGAAGAGCTGGGTTACTCTTCCTTTGAGGTAGAACCAAAGAAACAAATGGTAAACCAGTTGCTGACTGCTTAAGGAATAAAAAGACAGCACAACAGGGAAAAAAGGTAATATTGCAGCAGTTGTACATAAATGGAATTGCTGTTGCTATAAAATGATTTCAAGAGCATGTTAAACTTTACATGCAAAAGTACTTCAACTTTTGTTTCACTTAGTTTTAGAATTGGTTTGAAGATATAACTATTTTCAAATTGCTTTTAATACAGTATTCTGTGTGCTTAAGTCTGATTTTATATGAGTTTTCATATTGTGACAATAGAAAGAAGTAACAGTAACATGTTTCATGAAATAGAGGAAATCAAGAGGAAACAGTAAGTAACTTTTGAAATGTGAAAATAAGTAAGCAGTAAACGTGAGATGTTATCTTTGGTTCAGAGTGTTGTAACCTAGTGATTGAAAGCCAGGTGTGTTGAGGCTGCAGAGCAGCTCCTGTGGGCACCTCGTGTCCCATTCACAGGCACAGGCTCTCCCCTCAGCTCTCCCCCAGACAGCTCCTCACCCCATAACAGCCCAGGGCAGGCTTGGTGCAAGCACAGAGCATCAGCCACGCTGCAGCTGGGTCTGTTCCTTGTGTTCTGCCTGGGAGCCAGGTCCATTCCCCCAGCCACTGGCTCAGACTCACCTGGCAGGGGCGTTTCTCCTGCCTGAAGTGGGATTTGGGGTTGCTGGCTGCCTGAGGGATTGGGACTGCAGAGTTTTCAAGGCCTTCCTTGTCTGTGTGTGAGTGCTGCAAAGAGCAATTCTACACCTTTACCTGCTGCTGTCCCAGCCCAGCTGGGGCAGGGATGGGAACATGCTGGGGACGTGTTTGTCTGTGTGGGTGTCTCTGTGTGTCTGTGTGTGGCTGTCTCTCTTTGTGTCTGTGTGTCTCTCTTTGTGTCTGTGGGTGTCTCTGTGGGTGTGTCTGTGTGTCTGTCTGTGTCTGTCTGTGTCTGTCTCTGTGTCTGTCTCTGTGTCTGTCTCTGTGTGGCTGTGGCTGTCTGTGTGTGTCTGTGTCTGTCTCTGTGTCTGTGGCTGTCTGTGTGTGTCTGTGTCTGTCTCTGTGTCTGTGGCTGTCTCTGTGGGGCTGTGGCATCTCTGTGGCTGTCTCTGTGTCTGTCTGTGTGTCTCTGTGGCTGTCTCTGTGTCTCTGTGGCTGTGTCTGTGGCTGTCTCTGTGTCTCTGTGGCTGTCTCTGTGGCTGTCTCTCTGTCTCTGTGGCTGTCTCTGTGTGTCTGTGGCTGTCTCTGTGTCTCTGTGTCTGTGTCTCTGTGGCTGTCTCTGTGTCTCTGTGGCTGTCTCTGTGGCTGTCTCTGTGTCTCTGTGGCTGTCTCTGTGGCTGTGGCTGTCTCTGTCTGTGTGTGGTTGCTCAGTGCTCGTGTGCATGTGAACACGGAGGGCTGGTGGTGTGTTTGTGCAGCTTTGCCCTGGGCAGGGAAGTTGCAGGTTGTTTCCACCTGAGCCAGGTGGACTCCAGCATTTGTGACTCGGAGCACTCCTTTGCTGCAGTAGCTGTGGAGAGAGATGTTTATTCACTTCTGCCTGTGATGAGCTAAAACAGGACTCCCCTGTGTTTTTGCCATAGGACAGTGTCTGTGCATGCAGGGGGCTGGGGGGAAGCTCTGTGGGGAGCTGGGGGTGCAAACAGGAGCTCTGCAGGAAGGGATGGCAAGGCAGCACACAGAGTGGAAAGAGAGCCAGAGATGGGGCTGTCACTGCAGCAGGAGGGGGAGAGGAAATCACCTGTCCCACCTGTCCCAGGCCTCTGGCAGCCACAGGCTCCTGATCTGTTCCCTTCATTGCTGGCTGGCCAGAGTGTCTGGCTCTCCTTCAGCAGCCTCCCCTGGCAGCCTTACCCTGGGTTCAGCAGGAACTCCATCTGTTCCAAAAGCAGGTATTCCTATTTTATCCAAAGTGTGAAGCAATACTTTTGTGAAGCCCTCAGACACTCTGAGAGCCTCTCTAATTGGATAGATTTTGTAAAAAACCTCTTTTTTAGTAATGCATTCTGAAATTCCTTTTCTTGATGTACTTTCACTCCATCATCTTCCCACCTGTAAGAAAGTATGCTTTCCATTTTCTTGCTTATCTTTTCTCAACTTTACCTTCAGGCACATAGGGATGGGAAAGGAAAGAAGAAAATGGACTGATTTTTTTTTTCCCACTTTCTCCTGTCATTAATTATGATTTGAAATGGAACAAACTTATTTAATGAAAATTGGTTACATTTGAGCCCATTGTTCTTTAGAAAAATAGTTTTAAAAAGTGCTATTAGGTTCATCATTTTGTATTTAAAAGTTTCCATGTGAAGACATTTGATAAAGCTGTTGAATATGTTCAAAACACAACCTTTAATTTTCCCTGCAGATTAAAAAAGCAGAGCAAGTTTCAAAAATTAGCAAAGAGCAAATGCTGCTGAAACAGCATCGTCAGGTGTGGTGGCAAGAGTATAAAAGACTGAGTGAGAGCAGGTAAGGGCTGAGGAATCGGAATGAGTGATTTCTAAAGAGACTTCAGCAAACAGAGTTTTTAGGCTGGCATACTTGATTTGAGGAACACTGAGAAAGGAGGTTATAACACCTGCTCTGAAAGTATTTTTGTGTGGGGAGTGAGGGTTTGTGGGGCACACAGAGGGGGGTCTGTGACATGAAGAGCTCACCTGGGGACAGGGGGAGCAGGGCTTGTGGCTCTCAGAGCCTCTGGGGCTGGGCTCAGAGCTGTGCAGTCCATCTGCAGCCTGAAAACTTTGCAGGGGAACCAGGAGTGTCTTTGCAAGAGGACCAGAAGTTTTCAGGTGGTTTTTAGTTCCTTTAGAGTCTGTCTCTGCATGTGTGTGTTGGGGTGACACAGCAGGGGACGTTAGCAGGGCTCTTGTCTCTTACCCTCTGTACTCAACAAGAGCATTGGTGGCTTTTTTACCATCTTTGTGTCCAAGTTCACTTCTTATCTTCCCAGGCAAAGAATTCCATTTTTAATGTGATTGTTGGAGTATTTGAGTATTCTTGTAAATTGAATGAATAAGAAATTAAAGCTTCTTTGAAACACGTTTAATTTCCTTCAGGCAAAAAGCAGAAGAAGAAATGAAGACTTTTCTTGATGAAGAAAGCCATAAGAGCAGCTCTTTTTTTGATTTGAGGAACTTGGGTAAGAATTTTTTATTAATTTCTTAGTTATTTTTTTAATAGTCAACATTACCTTGATAGTTTGAGTTTTTAGATCCCTTCTTTGATAGGTTTAGATTTACAGAGCACAGTGCTGTGTAACATTTTTTGTGTGTTTGAGAAAACTTTGTTTCATATAGCGCAGAAATTGTCCAGAGAGTGGGACACTTATCAAACAAATGCTTTGGCTCCTGTCTGGCAGCTAAAGGAGGATTTGAAGCTCACACTGACTAAAATGCAGCATTGTCTCTCAAAAGAATCTTGTCAGAAACCCAAGATCAACTCAGCTGAAGTGTTGCAGCAGGTTGGTATTTGAACTTTATTTTTACAATTTATTATCACCATATTTTTAGCATTTTCATTTTTTTTTTGTAGAACTTTGAGACTATGACTCACGTGTGTGAATAACCTCCCTCCCTTCTTATCATGAAATAAATCTACTCACCGAAGTCTGTAAAAGTGTAGCAGTGTAGGGCTGGAAATCTGACTCTGTTTCTAAATAAGAGTTTTCATATTGTAACAAGAGGAAGAAGTAACAGTAGCGTGTTTCATGAAACAGATCAAATTTATGAAGAAGCAACAGAAGGCAATTTTGGAAGGTCTCATCCTTGAAAGTCTGGCTTTGGAAAGAGAGCTCAAAATGTTCAAAGAAAATGTAAGCTTTTCCTTGTAAGTTCCAGTAGAAGTTTATTGAGGGGTAAATATGATGCAGAGTAATGTCCTGAGCAGCATTTCCTCCCTGCAGGCATCAGTGTGCTCTTGTGAAGAGAAGAATGGGCTGTCCCTGGCAGTCCCTGCTGAGCTGCTGGGTCTGGAGTGCCCTTACCCTGAGCTGAAGGCCCTGGTGATGCAGGAGTACCAGGAGCTGGCCAGCGGCTACCGGGACCGGCTGCGGGAGCTGGATGGGCAGCTGCAGGATTTATCCAGGTAATGCAGCCCTCTGCACAGCTCTGTGGGGTCAGGGCTGTGCCTGCAGTGCTGCTGCACTGGGCTCTGCTCTGCTCTGCACCCCTCTGCACAGCTCTGGGGGATCAGGGCTGTGCCTGCAGTGCTGCTGCACTGGGCTCTGCTCTGCTCTGTTCTGCTCTGTGCAGAGCAGTGCAGGCACCCTCAGCCCCGAGAGCACAGCCAGTCCTTGCAGGAGCTACCAGCTGCAATAATAAACAGGGTGCTGGTGGATTAAGGAACCAACAATCTGGTGTGCAGCTAATGTCCTTTTCAAATGGAAATAGAAATTACTCCTTCTGTACAGTAATTACACTAGCAAGATTATGACAGAAAAGGACAGTCTTTCCAAAACATACCTCCAGAGCTTTTATCTATAAAGCAAAGAAAAAGGTCCAGTATTTTCACAAATTTTGGATCACTGCAGTAATTGTCATCACAAAGAAATGTAAGAGATGTATATAGCTCTGATTCACATAACAAAAAGGAGGAGAGATTTTTCTGTAAATAAAAATGTTTATTGAAAGAGCAGTATTCATAGTGATCTAGAAATGTAATAATCCTGTATATTAATAATATAAAGCTTAGCCTTTCTGCTGAGGCTGCCTAAAGTCCAGGAGATACTGAGCTGCAGACATTGGATGGCCTTTGACTTCTTTTTGCCATCTCCTGATATTCCTTTGGATGGCTTCAGGTTGTCAAAAGACTGAGAAAGGGTAGGCCAAGGGAATGGTTCAGAGCCTGGGCAGGAGAAACTGGGGAGAACAGGAAGGTCCCTGAATTTCTTTGGTAAAACAATCACCTGTTGCTTCCAAATCTGTGTTCTGTACACACATACAGTGCAGTGTTTGTTCTGTCTCTGCTGCTGAAAGAGTTTGGTGTGTTGAGACAGGCTAAAGATGCTCGGTGCCATAGAAAGGGATGTTATGATCTACTTATCTTTTGTACAGATTGTACAAATATTCTGTATGTTCTTCTTATATTACCTGAAACTTAGTTATTACTGGAGCATCCTAGATGTTAGAACATGATACTTATTGAAAATTGTTTTGATTTATCCTATATTCATAGCATTTATGAAGCCACAAATGGCAAATTTAAGCAGTTCTTTTGCTACTCTCTCTGTTATTTTGTTATAGTTTCTCTTACAGAAGAAGTTTGAACAACCTCAATGAGAAAACCTGTGACAAATGCTAAATCACTACATATGTACAAAGTCTTTCTAGTGGTTTTGATCAAAATTGTGTCAAAGTTTGTGATCAACACAATTTTGGTGAAAATTCTTATATTAAAATCCTTGACTCACACAGCATGTGTGCTGCTGAATAATGGACAGATGTGGATATAGACAACAAAATTTATGAAAATGGCTGAAAAATCTGCTGTAGTATTTTCACTGATCATAGGCCAGGTGTGAGTTTAGGTCTGGAGCTAGCTAGTTTTGCACCAATAATTAAACAATATTGGGACTTCAAATACCATATTTGCAAAGGAAAGAAATCAGTAGCCTGAGCATGGTGCAGTGTCACTTTGGAGGAAGCAGGGTGTGATCTCCAGATGGGAAGGATGCAGTGGGTGCAGCTGGGGCAGATGCTGCTGCTGGGGCAGGAATTGCTGGGGCTGTCAGAGGCTCTGGGGCCATGGCCCCAGCTTGGGCCAGTGTGCCACCACTGAGAACTGGAAATGCAGGGAATCATACATGAACCTTCAGCAATCATCTCAGGCATTTTATTTAAAACTAGACCTCGGGGACTTTTGTAAGCCTTCTGGTCTCCAAATCTTTAATGTATTGCTCATTTATGTTCCAATTATTCTATCCGGAACAGCATTAAAAATGAGATTTCAGTTTTAAAAAATGGAAGACTTTGTTCTTACAGCATTGCTTTCTTCCAATGTATGGGTTTGTAAAAGACTCAACTCACTTCTTACATTTATATTGGCAAATTTGCATGGAGATATTCTATGAGTTTGCAAGATGCAGCCTTGTGACTGAAGTATTCTATAATTCATCATGCTAGCTGTGATCCAACTGACAAAGATAATGCTGTCAGAAGTGGAGTGACAGATCCTTGACCTTGGTGTGTATCCCCTGATTAATACAGCCTTAAGGAAGCCTTTGCAGTTACTGTCATTGCTCTGTACCCAGAGAGACCAAACATCCTCCTGCAATGCGTTTTTTTTCTTATTTTTGTGATTTGAGAAGTGGCTCAGTAGCACATGATTCTATGAGAACACAATAACTTGGTCACTTCAGCTGGGTCACTTGGCCACTTCACTTCCTCTCTCATCATATGTTGAATGTACAATAAAGAAACTTCCAGTTAATACTACTCTGGCATTTTTTTAGCAGTTCAGACTGTCTGGAACAGAGGATTTGGAAAATCTACATAGAATGTTCAAAAAACCCACTTTAGAATAAGATAATGTTCTGGTCTGGTTATTCTGTGTGATTTTCATTCACACTAGAATGCACATTGCAGTAGTCATTGCTTTTAGAAATGGAAGAAGGGCATAGGGTTTTGGGGTTTTTTTCCAAGCCTTATACAGGATTATCGTATTTTATAATCCAATTTAATTTCTTTTGATGTTGCTAAAACACAAATTTTCATGTTTGGGAGATACCCGGGTCCTGAGCTATCCCACAAATTGTGGATTTGGACTGATGTGTGTTAGAATGATTCTCTAAGCACAACTATATTTTTTCCACAATTCCAAGGATGTCTGATTTGTTTAAATGGCTGAAGGATGAATGGAGCATTGCAGGCTCAGCACTGCATTCTCTCAGAGGAATGGCAGTAGGACACAGCCCCAGCCCTGGGTGCTTCTGGAGCAGCCATGGCCGTCACCAACAGCAGGGGGTTGATGTCTCATTCGGTGGCATTGTGGCACTGTGTGTGCCTGCAGATCTGGTGGCACAGCGGCACTGTGTGTGTCACTGTGTGATGGTGGCTCTGTCTGGCATGGTGGCACTGTGTGTGGCACTGTCTGTGTCATGGTGGGACTCTGGCATGGTAGCACAGTAGCACTCTGTGTGTCACAGTGGCACTGTGTCATGGTGACAATTCTGTCTGGCACAGTGGCACTGTGTGTGTGTCACCATGTCACGGTGGCACTGTGTCTGTCACTGTATCGTGGTGGCTCTGTCTGTCGCTGTGTGACGGTGTCACTGTGTGTGTCCCCGTGTGTGTCGCTGTCCCCGTGTGTGTCACTGTCCCCGTGCGTGCTGCAGGCGGCGGCAGCAGTGCCGGTCCCTGTCCCTGTCCCTGTCCCGGTGGCGGTGCCGCTGCCCCGCACGGGCGCAGCTCCGCGGGATGCCAGGGCCATCCCAGCCTCCCTGGAGCGTGCAGAGCCGGGGGTTGCTGCTGCCTTCCTCTGCTCCCAAGGGAGCGGCTGCCCCAGGGTCAGACAGCGGCTGGGACAGCTCTGAAACAAAAGGAAGATTGTGCTGCGCTCTGTACAACGCTGCACACAGCGAGAGCAAGCGCTGCATTTAAAATTTGGGTCAGGCATTCAGCCTGGCGAATGTTTGTCAATATCTTGACAGTGCAGAAACTTGATAATACCTTAAATATTCATGTTAAATGTGTTGGCACTTTCCAGGCTTGTTTGAGATGAGGTATTCCTTTCTGGAATTTTACAGAAGTGCAAGCGAGGTGACATCTCAGACTCACTCGGCAGGATATGTTGAAATTCTCCATGTGTTTGGTGGCTATGAATACGCTGGGTGGGGTCATGCTGTGGTGTTTTTTGGTGGTTTTTTTTTTTTTTTTTTTTTTTTCACTATTTGTCTGTGAGCAGCTGACAAAATCTCAGCACAGCTGCCAAATTTTGGCACAGCTGACAAACCAAGGCATTGGCAGTCAGTTTGTCCCTACTTACAATAAACTACTTGCAGCTCTCTCTCCAGCTGACTGCTCCCCAGAGGATCTCCCACAAAACCTTCTCCTTGTTTTGAGCAGTGCAGAGATTGATGGTTAGCTGGCCATTAGGAATATAATTCAGAGGGAACCTGGCAGAGGTGTGGGATGGAGGGGGCAGGAGCTGGTGCAGCTGCTGGGGCACCTGCCCAGTGTGCTGGAGGCACAGGAGGGCACAGGGCTGGCCATGGGGCTGCAGCATCCCTGCTGCTCCCTGCCCTCAGGCCATGCTGTCCTGCTCCCTGACCAAGGTGTGCTCTGCCCCACTCATCGGTGTAGGCAGAGCTCTGTTTGTTCACCAGCCTGCATGGACAGAAATGTCCAAGGTAAAATGCTACAAAACCAAATCTCAGCTCGCAGAGCTGCCTCACTACTGTCACTGAGGTGATGTGCTCAGATGTCACCATAGGAGGTGTGTCAGGACTCACAGGGAGGATTTTTGATTTCTTTAATGATGGATCATGGAGTCTAGTTTAATATTAATTACATGTGAGTTCCTCACAGAAATCTGTTTGAAGTTCCTGTTCTTTCTGCCTGCAGAAGGATAAGGCTGTTCCAACATCCCAGTGGCTGCAGTGCTGTGGAATACTGAGACAGTGCTGCTGGCCTGGGGAGTCCAGGAGCTGCAGCAGCTGGAGGCAGCAGGAATTTGGGGGGTGGGTAGAGACTCATGATTGCCTTCTTTTAATTATCCCTGGGCTCTTAGTCACTTCTGAAACCAGGTCACTGGGCCAGAGAGACCTTTTGGTCTGACTCAGTGTTGCTGCTTGGATGTTAATGCTGACAATGACAGCCTGGCATTAATCCCTTCAGGGCCAGGAGTTCAGACTGGGGGTAAAACTGCAGCCCAGCCCGTGGTGTCCTTGCAGATGGATGCTGCTTCTCACTGCTCTCATTTTCTGAGACAGATGCATGCAGGCTCATTACTACAGCTCCTACTCTAAACTAAAAATGGTGAATCTTATGCCTTGCTGATGAGTTTATGGCTTTAGTTCATTTGCTAAACTAGATCCACATTTAGCTGCATGCAAGGATTGTCTCTTCATTCATTCATTCATTCATTTATTCATTCATTCCCTTTTGATCGTTTGTTTACTGCTCAAAGGTAGAGTCCGATCATCTTGTTCTTTTTCAGCTGCATTTTCCCTGTGGGGTCACTGATTATCCATTAATGTGACATGTTTGAGAAACACAGTGGCATTCCCCAGTAAAAAGCCAGATTAGAAACAGAACAATTCACTCACATGATGACACGGTGTCATATCAGCAAAGCAATGTACATTTGCTTTATTTCATTAATCTGATTTGTCACCTCCGTCCCTACATCCAGTTTACAGCACCAGGACTGTGAGCCCACTCAAGACTGGGCTGCCCAGAACCAAACTCTTCCTTTTCAGTGGTTAAGTTATACTGGGATGAGTTGTTTTGCATTCCTGTAGGAGCAGTGACTGGAAGGAAGAAGATCAGTGGGTTTTCCAGACTGTTATCAATCAGTACCCAAGTGATCTTCAGAGGAGGAGAACTTTGTACCTGGATATGCTGCAGAGGTATCTTCCCCACAGATCCAGGCAGGAGCTGGTCAGTGCTGGTTTACCTATTCATTCAATTATACAACTTCTTACAGTATGTAGTGAACAGTTGTATTAAAGAATGTATGTTTATTTAAATTTTTTCATTTTAAAATTTCTTAATTATAAATTTTATTCTGCACAGTAAAAAAGAAAAATCCCCATTTTCAAAATGCAGGAATTTTAAAACCTATCATCTCTTCAAAACAAGTCCTGGGCAGATTTAATAGTTCCATGTAGTCTTACAGCCAAACTCACAAAAATCATTTGTTAGCGTTGCTTCTGCTGTACAGTTTTACAGCTGTTATGCCATTCTGCTTCTATTGGTGTTTTTATTTTTCATGAGGATGTACAGCCTTGTTGCATTGTCTAGGAATAGTTATTTTAATTGTTCTGTGGCACATACATAGCATGAAGAGTGGAAAGTTATCTCCCACTCTTAAGGGAGAGGCTATTTTTATATACATAATGCTTTCAAATTGATTGCTGATTCCTCTCGCACTCCACAGTGAATAAGCACATAGCAGCTAATTGAGAAACCCATTTCAAGGCCAGAACACTTCAGGATGTCATAAGGAAAGTAGGAGGCTTTTTTTATCTCTGTCTGTATTTTTAGACCATCTACTTCCCTGTGTTTGAGGAGTGTCTAGTGCAAAGGAATGACAGTGAAGTGATACTGATAATTAGCTAGAGTTTCTCTAGAAATAAAGTTCTTATGGATTTCAGAAATGTTGCCCTGGACTGATTAGGGCTGAATAGTCACATGCTTTGGACAATGCAGGTGTGTTTTAAGCACAGCCACTATTAATGGGTCTACTTCTTTGAAGGTTCATTCAAAATTTAAAACCACTAAATTTAAAAATCCAATTTCTACATCCAGCTGATATCTCTTGGTATGTGTATTAGCATGACAGCTATGGAAATGTTAAAGCACTGCTAAGAATCTGTTCTTGGAGTGTGTGTGTCACACTGGAGCAGCAGCCTGAGCCTTCCTCAGCCCCTTCCCTCCATGCACAGTGGTCAGGGGACAGAACTCAGTGCCTGATCCTGCAGCAGCCCCTTGCAGGAGAGAGCTCTGGCTTTGGGGGGATGAACTGTCCAGCCCTGCCCTGCTCAGGAGTGCCCTGTGGGCTGTGCTTGGGCTGCAGGGAAGCTCGAGGTGCAGCTTCAGCCAGCCCTGGGCTGGCAGGAATATCTGTGAGCCAGCATCCCCCTGCCCTGCCAGAGGCCTGGAATTAGCATCTGGAGTGGTCCCCTGGACACCTGTGAGCAGCCAGCCATCTCCAGAACCTCATTATCCCGAGGTACTTTGGGGATATAAGGCAGGTTCAAGACTCTACTGCCTCATTCTATGCAGCCTTGCCTGATACTGCTTCCATCAGACTTGAACCTTGAATATCCTCATGAACCTCACTGGGTTAGGCCAAAGCAAGTGGATTTTGGATTAAACACTCCTCGTTTTTGCTAGGTGGGGGCACTGGTGCTGGCACTGTGCTGCTTGGTGAACTAAGATTTTATTTCCAAATTTCCTGCTAGGCAAGAGGAGGATTCCCCCCTGTACTGCTTTTGTACAATGGCTGTTATTGGTGCCCAGTTTCTCTGCAGATCAGAATTTATAGGAAAAGCCTCATCCTGCTGGAAGTGCTCGACCTGCTCATGTGTTATGTCCTTCAGGGCAGGGAGGGCCCATTGCATCTCATTTATTCCCATTCCAAAAGCACAGCTGAGCCAGGAGCAGCAGGCCAGGGGGGTGCTGTGGTGCTGGAGGGTGTCACTGCCCAGGACACTGGGAGCTGGTGACATCCCTGGACCTGGCAGAGTGCACAGGGCTGTGCTGAGGGTTCCTTGAGAGTATTGCTGGTACGAGAACTAAATCAATCACATGAGGTTAGCAAAAATGTTTAGGATTTTAGTTTTATTAATGAATGGGTTTTAAGCCTTTCTGAAATGCCTTTCTCTTTCAGGTTGTTCATGAGAAGGCTTGGGATCAGTTCCATTCCATCAGGAACCAGCGCAGAGCTCTGCTGTTAGCCTGGGCTCAGCTTAGGAAAGCCTTTGTCCTCAGGGCAGTGGCAACTGCTGCTGAAGCTGCTGCTGCTCATGAGGCAGAAGTGCTGCTGGCTGATTCCAGGCAAAAGCAACTGGAGATCTGTGCTGATCTGAAAGCAAAGGTAGGCTTGGTTATAAATCCATCACCAAATCTGTGTTTAACATGCATTCAAAATGAAGTTTTTTACACTTACACTAATCTGTTTTCAGATGAGTAATGGATATGTGTCTGCCCTTCTGTTTATTTTTAAGAATGCTTTTTAAGACATGAAACCATGGATCCCATAACTTGTTTGCCCTTGTTATAGAAGGTTCCCAATATTCTGATTTACTGTGGTAAGAGATGAAAAAAAGATAAAAATACCTGTGTGGTTTTGGTGAATGAATAAAGTGGGAGGAGGCTGGACACAAGAGGAAGATGTTGTGATGTTCATGCCTAGGGTGTTTGTAGAAGGAATCCCATTTCTGGGCATCAGAGGCGTGTTAAGATTTGTTTAAACTGCTCTCTCTGATTCTCGACTTGCACAGAAATGAACATCTGAGAGCATGCATGATGTGTTATTCTCACTTTACCAATATTCTCTCTGTGGTGCCCTCACTTTTCAGTGACATACTAAACACTTGAATTAGGTTTTCTACAAGAAGTAAAGCACGGTAAAACCTGTTCTGTGAGGCAGGTTTTTGATGTTATTGGTAGTTTCTAGTTTGCAATAACACAAAGCCCTTCTGTCTTGTGTTCTGGAGCTGTCTGGCGTAGGAAGGTTTGAATCTAAACACTTTAGGGTTAGAAACTGTCTGGGCATGACTGAGTGGGGAGTACCCTGCTCTGACTCCTGTGTCAGCCTTCCCTTGAGCCAGGGGCAGGAAGGAGTGGCTCTCTGGAGCTGGGGGGATGTTGGGTGTTTTTTTACCTAGGCCTTCCTTTCTGGAATGCCTGTGTGTCTCTTACCTGCACAACCAGAGATGGAAGGGCCAATTATTCCAGAACTGAATGTGAGTCACTTTTTTCCCCCCTTTGTTTCTTGTCTTTTCCTTCCCCACGACAAGTAACAAGCTGGTTTTGGAGCCCTTTGTTTTCTCCATGTAGTTTAAGATTCTCACAGATGCACTGAATGTTGTCTGAAAGTTTTTTGGATTCTGACCTCCTGTTTCCAGGAACTGTTTGAAACTTAAACCTATTAGGCCTACACTTTTCAAGGGTGACCTTCAAAGGGATCTTCATTAAAATGTTGAACTTTTGAACAAAATCAACTCACCTGTTTCCCAGGAAAGAGAAAGGAAAAAGGAACATTTCTTTCATTAAAGGAGGATATCACTGTGACCTTGTTTTGATCAGCTCCACAGCTCAGAGGGCTGGAGGGTGGAAGCTGAGGTTGGGCACAGAGCTCACTCATTTCCAGAGAAATGATTCTCAGTGTATACATGGGTTCTGTTCTGGTCTGATGGGGATATGCATTTGAAAACTCTTAATCTGCCCACTTAGAGTTCATTTTACAGACTTGCCTTTCTACAGTTCTGAACTTTACAACTACAGAGTGCTGGACATGGAGAGGAGCTGCTGGCAGGTAGAAGGGAACTCTGTCCAGTACCAATTCACAGAGGTAAAACCCATCCTGAGAGGGATCCAGAGGATGGGTAAAAAGTCACTCTGTCTCCGAGGGAAAGAGTGTGGAACTGGAAATCAGGGATTAGGGCTGTCCTTCCACCTTTTCTTTTTGGCCATTGATTGACTTAACATTCTGCATTTCAGGAAGTTTCACGTCAGGAAATCTTACTTATCTCCCCTTCCAGAGGGGCAGTGTAGCTGCTATAATGATTTACCTGTGAGTAAACCCTGGGTATGTTTTTGAGGAGGTTTTTTCTGACTGAGAGGGACAGAGACCTCCTTCAGAGATCTCCTTCATTAGAGCAGCAGGTTTCAGAGAGAGCCACAGCATTTATGGTGACCCCATCTGTGAAAGGCAGTGATGCACACACAGGGAAAGAGATGTAATATCTGACAGGTTGTGCACTGGTTTAGTTACTGCAATAACCACACAGTATCAGCCAACTTTTATACAGTTCTCTTCCTTGTCAACAACAAGCCAAAGGGGCATCAGTCTGACTAAAGAATACATGATTTAAAGCTGTTTTAAATGCACTCAAAGCATCTATGCCATTGGTGAGACTCTGGGCCTTGTGACTGACTGGGAGGGATAATTAAAAAGTAAAGCAGCAGAGAAGTTAATATTTATAGCAGTTTCTACTTGGGGAAAGGACTTTCCAATTTTTATTCCATGTTCCATCTCGCAGAGGATCAATGTGTGTCCTTAGCAGAAGTCAGAGTCCCTAAGGAGGAAGAACTCAAGAAGCTCAGGTGAAATAAATCATGATGGTCGTATGGTGGCCATCTGAAGGAAATAAAATGTGAAATGGATAATGCAGGGGAGGATACACTGTACATTCTTAAAGAATAACTCTGCCTGTCCATATCTTTAACATCTCTGTTTGCAGGGGGAAAGCAAACAAAACAAACCCCGAGGGGTCACACTTGGATGGGTGATCAGGAGTCACTCAGATCTGCTGTGCTTTGTGCTGTGGGAATCTGATTCCCCCAGGGCTCTGCAGCAGGCACTGTGTAAAACCAGTTCTCTCTTGGTAGAATTCCTTTTCCTAAACAACACAGAGAAGCAAATTTTTCCACCTTGCAAGGTAGGCAAGGCATGAAGTGAGGAGTGATCTTTCCAGAGGATTAGGAGGTGCTGCCCCACAGCTGGGGTTTGAAGTACTTGCTGTATTACATCTCAAATTCAGCTGAGGTCTCTGCATTCCAAACATTATTTTTCTATTGAATCTATCTTCAAATATTTATAATCTGGTACTTTTCATCTTCATATAAAATGATTTTAAAAGAGGACTAGAGGGAAGACTTACTGCAGCAGACCTTAGGGCAGTTGGATCTCCTGTGTGTGCTGCTTGGGGAAGCTTTTTCTTCCTTAGCACTGAATTGTGTGCCTGCTTGCCTTTAAATCTCTTCTCTCCCTTGTTTTGTGCTCCAGGATTAATCCCCATTCCAGTGCTAAAATCTCTTGCAACACATTGTGACTTTTGGGAGAGCAGCTCTTGCATTTCTTATCCTGGCAGAAACTAAGATAAATTAATTTCAAACAGAAAAGCATCAGGTGGAATTAACAGGGGTATTGCAAATTGTATAAAGCATCTTGCAGACTGTTTTCATTCTCCTTTCCTGTATTGTAAGAAAGGATGTGACAGTAAACTTAGGAGAAAAGTATTTCCCTCTTCAGCATGTAGTCAAGTCACTGGTTTAAACACTGTGACCATCAGAGGAGATCAACATTGAAGTGTTGCAACTGAATGTTAAAAAAAATCCACAGAAGTATCACAGACAGTGCTTTGACTATTTGACTATGATCCAATCATCTTGAATAAAACTTTTAAAAAGAATAAATATTGAATAGTAAGTTACTCAAAAGAATGGTTTTCTTTTTCAGAACTGTTGTCTATTCAACACTGAGTTGACCCATCCATTTGTTGGACATAAAAAATACAAGGAGCTACATTTTAAATACAGCTGCTCATATTGGTGGTGAACTGAAGAGCTGTAGGATGTTAAAGCATGTCTCCAAAATGGATGTGAGCAAGTGTCTAAGACTCTAACATTCCTCCAAGATGAGCCAGCTCTGACTCAGTAATAAGTTTTCAATCCAGATCCAATAAACCTGGATTTAATAGTCTGAGGCCAGCACAGCACTGCCATGTTTTTGTCTTTGGGTCAGACAAAGCTCATGCACAGTACATGGGAAGCACTTGCAGAGGTTGTCTCTGCACATTTGCCTTTCCTGCCCTTCCTCCAGTCTTTTCCCCCCTGTGCCCTGTGGTCCATCACATGTTGTTATTTCTGATCTGTCCTCCCACTGTATTTCTGGCATTTGCCTGTGGCTGCAGAGCCCTGCACTCCAGGGAAGCTCCTGGGGCTGTTTGCCAAAGCCCTGAGTGTGTTCCTCCAAGAGTTGGATTCCTCCAGGGACACTGGCACAGCTCCGTGCTTGATCCACTGGGCTGCAGGGTGCTGTGCATGGGAGGAGACCATGGGCAGGTTTGGGAGCTCTGAGATCCTTTGGAACAAGCCCCAGCAGCCCAGAACTTGAGCTGCTCAGAGCAGCACACAGGGGCTCAGCCTGGGCTGGAGCCCTGGTTTGCCAAAGCCTGTGAGATCTGGTGTTTGAGACAAGCACTTCTCTCTCAAATTTACTTGGAATTGTCCAGTGGTACCTAAAGTTGCTTGAGGATGGATAACTAGACAAGCAGCCAGCTCCTGCTAATGGCGTTTTCTTAGAGTGATCTTCAGTGAGCAAAGTGGCACCTCAGGCAAGCAAAGCTGCACCAAAATTTTGCAGTTGTAGAGGATCAAAGGAGCTCTCCTCCATATGATGGCAGATGGACCTAGAAGAGAGAATTCTGCATCTAAAGGAAGCAATTTAGATAAGTAGTTGTAAATAGAAATGCAGCCTACTGAAGGTTATACATGTGTGACTATTTAAGCCTATATAATATTGACACATGTTGATAAAACACTGACATTCCCCTTGTCAAGAACAGAAAGATGTTCTCAATAATGCTGGATGAGGAAAGAGAGGAACTACAAGGACAAGCTGTGAGAAATCAACTGTTCACACACTTTGAGCAAAGATGATGTGATGTGCTGTCAGCCCCAGGGCTCTGCCACTGCTCCTGCTCTGGATCCAAATTTTTACCAGTGCTGACCAGCCCTTGGCACCAGTTTCCTCTCTGGAGCTGGTACGTGGTGCTCCTCCTCAGGCAGCCACTGAGGGCTGTGCTCAAGTGCTTTTCTTTTGTATCTCTTTTTCAGATTTAAGCATTTATAGAACTGAAGACAATATTCTGTTAACGATCAAAACAGTTACTTTGAGCCACTTTTCTAGTATTTATTTTTTTAACCTCTTAGAGGTTGCCTGTGGAGCACAAGCTATTCAAGAGTACCAGTCAAAAATCTATTAGGGAAGTGAACCTCCATTGTTTTTCTAACCACAGCCAGAATGAGATTATCTTCTGAGATTAGCAAACTTGTAAATGCATTATTTCTTAATTATCCTACTGCCAAATGCTCTAATACTGCTCTAATCTTCTTGTAGGTCTTGTGTAGGCCAGTCAGATGCATAAATTGTTAGTTTTTACCATTTATTGTTTGTCATTCAAGACCCTGTGGAGTCTGGATGTGATTCCAGGTGCTGCTCAGAAGTTTTTAGGGTTGAAGAATGCCCAGTTTAGAGAGAAAGGGGCAGATATTTAGAGCTGAAAGTTACTGGAGCCTTCAGACACCACCTGTGAATGCCACAAGGGTTTGCTGCTGACAAGATGTGGGTGTTGGTACCTCTGATGTCAGAACTTCTCACCTGTGTGGTCTCAGGACTGTCCAGGAACATGAGGAGTTCTCTGCCAGGACAGGAGAGCTGGGCTGTGTTCCAGGGAGAGGGAGCTCCCTCCTCTGTGCTCCCCAGCTTTGGAGCAGTCCTGCCCTCCAGCCCTGCCATGGGGAAGGTGGGCTTGTGTTCGCTGCTCGAGTTTGCAGGTTTGAATGCTGTGAGTGCAATGGACCCCAGAGCTTTGAGCACAGACAGCAGGACATCTCTGGGCCTCTGGGCAAAACCTGTGACCAGCAATGGCTCTTGCTGAGGGTTGCTGCCTGATGGGGATATGTGATATGGAGCCCCTGTGCAAACCTGAACCTCTCCCAGCTCCTTCTGCAGTCCCATACTGGCTTTTTGAAACCTTTGAGGCAGTTCAGGAGGTTACTGACACCTGAGAAAAGAAAAATTATACATACCATGCTTATAAAAAAGTACTCTCAAATTTTAAAAAAGATGGCTTTTTCATATTGTTTGGATGAACTCCCCCTGCCCTGTAATATTTCAGACTCCAGGGATCTGTTCCTAATATACACTCTAATTTTTTCCCTTTTATAAGCTCTAGTATTCACACCCTGAGGCACCCATCTCATTAGCTTTCCATTTAGGAGTACACACATGCACTTCCTATTCTTATTGTATTTCCAGAAATAACACTGTTAATATTTTATATTTCAGTGTGTGGTAGCTTTGAATAGTGCAAGTCTTTTTTATTATTATCAGTTAACACAATTACACATCAGCAGCAGGTCTCCCATACATCCCAGTTTCCTTGGCAATGCTGGCTTTGTTGGGGCACAATTTGCTTGTGGCTTCTGAAGTCTTGGCAAGCAAATCCTACCTGAGGTGTGTGAGGTGCCCCTTCCCTCTCCCCAGAGCCTGGGCTGGGAGCTGCTGGGGCTCCAGCACGTGGGCAGCTGCTGCAGTGGATCCCTGATCCCATTTCCATCATACCCACACCCTGTGTGTGTGCCCAGCACTGCAGTTAGGATTTCCATCATACCCACACTGAGAGCAATATCCTCCCTGAGTGGGACCCACACCCTGATCTGCAGTGGCAATCCTGCAGTGGATCCCAGATCCCATTTCCATCATTTCTTTGGCACACATTAGGAAACTGAGAGCAATATCCTCCCTGAAGGACTGATCAGTTATCACATCAGTTATCACATTTTATATCTGCTTTGCTTTTTTGTCTTTTTTTAGAACACACTTGAAATACAGAGCTCTAAACTGGCCATTTCTCTATAAACACATTTCCTTTGGTCACCAACTTGTCCTGAGGCTGCAGCCCTTATTTTAAAAATGTGAAGGCAAAATGTCATAGTTGACGTGGTTTAAATCCAAATTTGCAATTGAGAGGCATCTTTCCCTCTCTGTGCCTTGTGGCTTCCATCTGGAAGAATGGAGAGGTATCTCTGGCTTGCCATAAATGGGTAACTCTGAGTTCTGTATCCAGCAAACCCTGAGCAGAGGAATGGGGATGGGGCAGGGAGGCTGGCAGGGAGGAGGGTGCTGGGGCTGCTTTGGGCAGGGGATCACTGTGGTTGTCTGCACATGCACGTTTCTCAAGGTGCTTTTGGAGCCTGTGCTGGGCACAGGTGAGCAGCTGCAGCAGCCTGAGGTGGCTGAGCAGAGCGTGGGAGGCAGCAGTGCTGGGTCTCCTGACACACTGCTCATCCTCCCCAGAGCTCATTGCTGGCTCCCAGTGCCTGCTTGGGCTCTGCATGGAGTGCCCCTAAAGCTGCTGCAGCTCTTCTGTGGCCCAAGGGTGCCTTCAGTAGCCTGGCATGAGCTTTGCCCCAAGAGCAGCGTTGCTGGTGCTTGCAGTGGTTTTTGGTGCAGCTGACAAGCACAGCCTAGCACTGAGCTTCAGCCTGTGCTGGCCCCACTGGGAACAGGGAATGGTTCTTTGTGCCCCCTGTCACTGGGATCTGCCACCTGCTGTGTACAGTCTGGGGCAACTGTGCGGACACATTGTGTGCTTTCTTTTATCATGCATGGGATTTTTAAATACTGAACTCCTTCAAGTAGCATTTGAATCTCTAGTTGTGTCAGAATCCCATTTTTCTGTGTGTGTCCATGCAGCCCTACCTGCAGCTGTGGTGTTCCTGTGATCCCACCATGAATAGGCAGGCTCTGCTCTGCCCTGGGCTTCCATGGCTAGCCAAATTTTGTGGTTCTTCTTTTTTGTCTTTTCTTCTACCATGTACAATCTCTACTTGTCTAGTTATTTTTCTTGGAGACCCCCTAATTTTTTTCCCAGGGATTCTTAGAATCAGTTGTGAACAATTTAAAGAAGAAAAAAAACTTGCAAACCATAGTATAATTAGGGAAAGATGAGCAGAAGTGATTCAAAGATTATTAAAACTCCAGGGGATTCTTGGAGAATATTTAGATTGTATCATTTTATAAGGTTGAAAAAGGGAGCTAGAAGACATCAGAGTGGGGATCTCAGAGGATTTTCCTTTTATGCCTTCAGTTATGACAAACAGCACTGGCTTTATCACACAATTATTGGGAATTTTGGCATAGAATTTGGATTCTGGAAGCTTAGTATGTCTGTGTGGCACAGAGTGATCTGAGCTCTGGGCAGTCATTTCTGACACTGTTCCTCCTGGGATTTTGCATCCTTATGCTTCCTCTGGAGTGTTTTCCTCCACTTCCAGAGGCTGATGTTGCCTCCTCACTCCAGCAGAGCTGCCCTGTGCCCCTGTGTGCCACCACAGGCAGCTTCAAGGTCTGTTTGTAACAGGTCATTGCTGCTTGAAGAGAAAACCCCCCATGGTGCTGAGGTATTGTGAATTGTTTTGTCTTTAAAAGAGTTATATCTGTAACATTAGGTGAATGGTAAATACATTCTTGCCATTCAGATATTAGAGTGAAAGAACTAATTTATTACTTTAATTAGTTTGTAGTGTACTTTACATTATTGTAATATGCAATATTGAAGTAATGAACTGGAAAAAGGTGTGTATGCATTCTGTTCAGCACAGCAATTCAATAATTCACTTGGTAAAACCTCCTCTAATAATATATGAACTGTGAAATGCACTTGAAATGCCAATTGTAATTAAAAACTTTCAGAACTTAATGTTGGCAGTGCTTGTACTGCTAAAGTGAAGACTGTTTTGTGGAACAGGCAATGGGAGAGCAGGTTTCAGTGTATTTTCAATATTAGTTTTAACTGCTAGGATTTTTTTAAAATATTTAAATAAAACATTTACTGTTGACACAGTAAAATACACCCTTCTGATTTTGAGCTAATAGGAATAGAAGAATGCAATCAAGAGCAGGTTGTATTTTTTTGTGCAGTCTGTGGTCCCAGATTGCAGCTGTAGTGAAGCAGAACTATTGTTTGGGAGGTTTTTGTTCTCCAGACCTGCAGGATCCTGCCTCTGGAGATAAAAACCCGATGAATGCAGCAGGCTTTCTTGGCACACTTGAATTGCAGGAGTGCTGGCAATTCAGCACCAGGTGGTCACTTGTACCCAGCAGAACAGAAAGGCAGGAAAGGCTCCCTGCAGGTTCCCCAGCCCTGTGCCAGGGTGGCACTGCACAGGGCAGGGAATCCCCCCTGTGCTGCCTCCCCACGGGCCAGAGCCTCCTCCTCCTCCTCCTCCCCTCCTCCTCCTCCTCCTCCTCCTCCTCCTCCTCCTCTCTGACTGTGACACATGCACAGCGCTGCCTGGGAGTCCCTCCTGCCACCTCCTGCACCTGCACTCCCTGGGGATGTGCACATCCCCTAGAGCTGCTCTCTGGCACACAGGATTTTAATGGTCAAATGTGGTTTAAAAAGTGAAATATATTTGAATCACCTGCTCAATGTCTAATTCTTGTTACTTCTCACACTTCACTCCACCTCTGCTCTGTTGAGAACATTTCATCCTATATGATTTCAGCTCTTCTGGGAAAAGCCATGGCATAAGGCCAGCCTACAGAATCATGGTCACATTTTATATATGTTTTGCAAGCATTGCTTTTCTGGCTTTTACCAATGTTCCTTTTTTTGTTGTGTTTTGGGATTTCTTTTTGGGGGGGGGAGGTTGCTACAATTATGTTATTTTTTTGTCATAATTATAGTTTTTTTAAAGGAAATTATTTTTCTTTTGCCCTAATAAAAAGACATGGATTAGACAAACATGGGAGGGAGCAGGAATCTAAACTAATTTCGTGTGCTGGATACAGACAATAATAGCTGAGTATTGAAAGCAAGTATGGTACAGTGAAACTCTCCTCTGGTATCCTTGTTACCTGTTTTCCCAATTGATCTCAGGCTCATACATTCAAAATCCTAACTGAAAAATGGAAAAGTGGATTCAGAACTGAAATTTAAGAAGTGGAAGGCATGTTGTACCCCCTGGGCCAATGTATGTGTCAGCAGTGATTCAGGGCAGAGTAGGGAGCACTGCAGGAGGGGAGATGCACACTGAGTTATTGGCCTGTCATTTCTGTCTGAGGAACTATTGTGTGTTAATGCTTTGTCAGCTTAGTGAAGTGCTGGATTTGATGCTTGGTTCTGCTCATTTGTTTGTACATAAGCTGTCAGAAATCCAGATTGTACCCCAACCTTGGTTTGTGGCTTGGATCAAAAGGCTGAAATGAAAGAGCTGCTGGAAACAACCCGAGAAGGAGATCATGGCACGTCACAGGGTCAGGGTGCCACACACCCCACACAAACTGCTGCTAGTAAAATGGGTTAATAGGGAGGCTGGAGATGATTTCAGCACAGGTTAGTGTCTGCCACTGCTTCAGTGTGGTTTGCTTCCTTCAGCTGGTTGCCATTGTCCCAGACTCCCTGCAGGGTTTGCTCTGCTCTCCATGGGCATTTCCAGGCACTGGCTCCCCTGAAATGTCAGGGAAATGCAGCTTTTATTGAGACCAATTTATGGCCCCGCCCTACTAATGGCTGCAATCAAACAACCAAACAAGTCCCTGGTTAACAATAAATGAATATCCAGAGAAGGCCACCAGAGGATCAGGGAGTTCTCAGACATGGGGGGAACTGAAGCTGCATCATGAGCTGCACCCAGTGACATTGAAAGGAGTGAGAAGCAGGATGTAGGGAAATCCAGGCTTACAAAAAGCAATTTTTTGGTTACATAATCTTACTGTTACCTCATATCAGTTGAGAAAATCTGTGACATTATTACAAAAGTTTAAAGCTCCTTCAAATGCTCCTGCAGCTTATCCCAGCTCCAATTGAGTATGCTTTTAGCAGATTTCATTCACTGTTTGCTTGTTAGATTTGAAATCTTTCTATGTATGGTTTTGCTTCAGTCTGTTTCAAAAGCAAGGTAGAAAGGATGGCATGTTCTTCTGGCTCCTTTTCAAAGCATTCCTTTTCGAGTTCATTAGCGTGGCAAGTGAAGGGTAACTGAAACAATTTAACATTTTATTTTAGATTCTTAAACCGCTAAACTGCATGAGCAGGCTGCTGGCAAAGTTGCTACATGAAGATTTCAATTTAGACAGCCCTGGTGTCACAAGTTCCACGTGTGTGGGAAGCTGGATTTGGGTGTTGCAGCTGGGGCTGAAGGGACCTCTCCAGTTTGAATCCGGGTTCAAACAGCTCCACAACCTCGCTGGCCAGCATGTTCTGCTGTTCACCCAGCCTCTCTGTAGGGAAGTGATGAATGCATTGGAATTTCAGGTGTTTCAGTCTGTGCATGTTGTTTTCTTTCTGTCACTGGGCACCTCTGGCAGAGCCTGGCTCTGTCCTCTTTGCACCCTCTGCATTTTCAGATTATTTTCATGTTATCATTTTGCCCGCACCCCATGAGAAGTTGCAGCATTGTTCAGTGTATTGCAAAGAAAAAAGTATAATTGTTATTTTAACAAGAAGCGGGTAAGCATGGCATTGCTCAGAGATGCTGCTGAGAGCCTTGGACCATGGGGAATGCTGGATTTCTCAACAGAACATCCTTTATAAGCACAAACCAGAAGAATTAATAATTTGCACAAAGAGCCAGTGAAATGCAGTAAAGGTGGAAAAATTATAAGCATTTTCATATCTTTGTATTAAAGTGCTGTAGTGTGGAAACCCAGCTGAGAAAAGGCTGCAATGCTTGTTCCTTAGAAGGACGCAGAGTTCTGTTAGTGCTTGACAAATCCATTACAAAAAGAGCTGGCAAGCCAACAAAAAGGACATGGTTAATCCTGTAGGAAGCAGCGTGAAACAGATGAGCACACAAGTGACAGCACCAGGGGAACCGGGCTGGCTGGGATGGGGCACTGCACATGAGTCCCTGCCATGGCCAGGCTGGGCACAAGTTCTCGTCTTTAACCAACACAGGAAGGGATTTTTGGCCCACTGGGCTGGGTGGTCCATGCCAGCCCCAGGGGGGTTTTTAGGAAGTGTGGCAGCCCTGCAGTGATGGGTGCAGGGAGCTTGGCCCTGCCCTGCCCTGCCAGAGCCTCCCTTCCCACACAGCAGTGGGGTGCCAGGCAGGCAGGGACCCCCTCGGGGCCAGAGCAGGGCAGGGGTCCCAGGCTGGGCTGCACCACCTGCAGCTGGCACAGGTAAATCCCTGGAGTGAGCCGGGGTGGAAGCAAGGTGCTGGTACAGGAGTGCCTGTGCCAAAGGCTGGGAATGGACTCTGCTCCGGGACCCTTGGTCTCCATCCCTTCACAGGTTTTAAATGCTGAAGGGAAATGTGAATTACTGAGACTGATTTAGCAATTTTGCCTAAAACCTTTCCATAAGTGATTTTATTGCACATTATGCCATCAGCTGGGAACTGCACATGAACATGCATAAAGGTGGTGTTTGCTGAATGGTTGTGTTGTTGATAAGATTATAAACCTTACTTTGTAAGCAGATTACGTGAGTTTCCTTCCCAGTGTCAGCTTGGCAGATCCGTGTTTCACAGTCTGCTGCAGGACTGTCTCTTCAACTGCTTCTTCCAGGTTCTACAGTGGAAAGCACAGCAGGAAGAAGCTGCTAAACTAGAAGCTGCTGTGGCTGCCAGAAGAAAAGAAAAGGAAGATGAGAGAGAAAGGCTACAGAAAGAACAGGAAACCATGCGTAGAGCTCAGGATAAAGAGAAAGTATGATAAATTTTATACATTTTTTCATATATTAGTGTGTACCATTGCTTCTAAAATCTGTAACTGATCTCATAGCACAGGTATTCTTGTGCAGTATTATGTATTGATGTAGAGATGGGCAAATGGTTAGTCAGGTCTTGCTCCTGTCCTTTTTAGCTCTAAAACTGCCTGATCTGACACACCAGTTCTGTTGCTCTATTGCATTTCTCAGAAAAAAAGCCTCAGCAAGTTTTGTGTGTCTGTCACCAGAAGAGCACAGAGGCAGGGCTGGGTCTGAATGCACAGGTCTGCAATGCAGCAGGGGAGCTGACACACAGAGCCTGCAGCACAGCGGGGCTGCAGGGCACCCTGGGGACAGGGACAGTGCTCCTGTCCTGGGGATTGTGTGCTGGCTCCTTGGGACACGGCCTGGGTGCAGCTCCACAGGAGCTCAGGAACGTGTTGCAGTGAAGGTCATGCTTTAGAAAATCGAGCTGTGTCACAAGTATTTGTGTTGGCCTTTCTGCCTGAGTGATGTGGCAAACATCCATGTGGCTGTTGCACTGAGATTTACCTCGGAGTCCAGTGGCACAGAGAGGGACGTTTGGGGAGGCTTTGTTGCTTCGGTCACGAGTAGCTTTGCTGCTGCTTCTCTTTTTGTTCCAGCTCCTTCTGTGTATTTGCCTTTGTACTCATGGTGTTTGTAGTGGCAGCTGGCTCTGAAACCACAGGGAGGGAAGAGTCTTAGGGAGGCAATGCTGACCCAACCACCACCAATATTCATTTTATCTGTAAATATTCTGCTTGGGCAAACTTTTCTCTTGCTCTGTGTAATATCTGTATGGAGCGGCCCTCTGCCCACGCACAGATGGAATAGCAGCTGTTTGGGGTCAGCAGTCAGATGTTTCATTGGAGTACTTCACATCCTAGATCCTTAAAAGAGCTGATAACCTTATACTGCAGCTGCTTTTCTGGGGAATGCAAGCAGAATGGAAACGGTAGTCTTCAGATTGTGGTGGAAAAATATATTCAAGTTAGTGTTCACAGTCTGATTTTACTACTTTTGTTGTGGGGGCTCCACACCTTCTTGGTCTCCTAGTAAATATTCTGTTAGCTTGTAGTGCTCCAAAATAGAAATATTATTCTAAAAGGATCAAAATTGGAATTTCTAACTTAATGTTTTTCTTACTTGCTTTGTTCTCACTGCCTGGGCTTTGGAATGAGCATTAATTTGTTTGCTGTATTTGTTCAAACTCTAGCTGAAAAAATACTGGGCTGAGAAAGAGCTCAAGTGGCAAGAACAAGAGGAGAGAGATCTAAAACATCTGGAGGAATTGAGAAAATTAATGGCTGATCAAGCAGCCAAAGACAGAGAAAGGTAAAAGAAATTAAATGTGATACCTGTAGTATCTTCTTATATCCTTCTTATAACCTAATTTGCTTTGATCCCCTGACTTTCTTTTTTAGAATTAATTAGGATAGGTATATTTTTTTTTTCCTTCCTGTTTGGCAAATGCTTCAAACTATATAGTAAGGTTGCATCCTAGGTGATTGTATCCTTTTAATGTGGTGTCAACAACTAACAACTGCCTTTAAGTCTTACCGTGCTTCAAAAATTAGCATCCAAAAAGGCAAAGTGTTTGTTGCTACCAGCCCATTTCTCCCTTTTTATCTGTGCAGTGAATTTTAGTCAGGTTCTCCTCAGTCCCTGAGGTAGGAAATGGTTTGAAAATACATCACATGTTCTAAAAGAATGTTCCCCCCAAAAGCAGTAGATTTGGCATTACTCTTGCAGGGTGAAAAAAAAAAAATTGGGATTGTGCAAATATTTGCACTGACTGCCTATGGGAAAGAGGCTGGCACAGTCCTGCTCTGCAGGGAGACACCTGCCCTGCTCTGCCCCAGCCCCTGCTCTGCTGCCAGCCTGGCCCCACATCCCAAGGGAAGGCAGGGGCTGCTCTGGGCCAGGGTTTGATGTGACTGACCCAGGGGACAGAGTGATGGCCACTGTTTGCCAAGGGTTCAGTTCTCCAGGGCCAGGGTGTGGGCACTGCATCTCTTCCCTCGTCCCACCCCAGGGCTCTCACACACTCCCCTGAAACTCTCCTGGGCTCCCCAGACACAGCAGTTCATTATTTCATTATTTCCTATTGAATATTTATGAGACAGTGTCTGAAAGCAGAGTTTTAATGAAAATATGCTTATCAAAAATTACATGAATGTGTACCTGCAATGCTACAAAAGGTACCTTTACTGAAACTAATCAGTAATGCTCATTTATCAGTTAGTGATTTATTAAAATTTTACTTACTGTGCTGCTTAAAAGCAAAATTGACTATTAATGTATTTAGATTTTGAGGTTTTCTATAAAATTAACTATAGGTAGAAGAAATAGTAAAATGTTGCTAAGTGTAACAGAATGAAAGAAAATGAAAGAATCATTTAGGTGTGGACAGGGTGAAACCAAAGCTTGAGTAAACCTTGGAAGCCAAGTATAAAAACGTATTGAAGGGGCGTTCCAACTTGGGAACATGATGTGCAGTTGAGTATGTATTCCCAAGGGTGGCTGCCTTCCCTGGGTGTGGATTTTAGCTGTGCCATTGCCTGCTGACAGTGAACTTCGTCTGTGTAGTGCAGGCTGTGCTCTCTGCAGCCTGAGCAGGACAGCAGCATAGCCATGGGGACACGACCCTGAACCTTGTGGCTGCTCCCTGCCAGCCAGGATCACCTGGGCTGCCTCAAACTGGGCATGGAGCTGTGCAGGATGCTTCAGTTTAGCACTGCTTTGTATTCCCCTGGGCAGGAAAACTGCCGGGGCAACACCAAGAGTTTGAAGTTAGGCCTGGCCAAGTGCCCCCAGCCTTCCTTCTTGGCTTTGCACAGAAGCTTCCAGAGTACTGAATTTTATGTTCGATAGCTCTGGAGTATTTTAAAACGTGTATCATGATAGTCAGCTCAAGCAGAGTGAAATGATTTCAGTATAATTTTTGTAATTTTTTTTTAAAAAAAAAAGAAGACCTGCTTTTTATTAAATGTTCTCCATATGAAAAGCAGGTTAGGCTTTTTCCCTGGTACAGAATGACCCCTGAGCACTACTGCTGGAGCATTTCTCTGCCTGAACTACAGTGGACACTGTAAGGAACTGGAAGCCTCTCTGGGGTACCCTCAGGCAGCCTTGTACCACACTCTTGAGATAAACTTGTTTGTCCTGCTGATTGTGATTGGGGTATTGACATAGAGGTCTGTGCTAATCACAAGCAAACTGCAGGTTTAGTTCTGATTGTTGTAGTTTATAGCATGAATTATATACTCCTTTGAGCTTACTAAAATTTGGAGAGCAAGAAAATAACAATGCATGTTTTATTGTAGTTGAGGCGCTGTCTCATTGAATTCTCCGAATTCAAAGTATGGCATTGACAAGTCCTGTAGAAATGAAATGCCAACAAATATCTATAGCTCCATGAGGAACAGACTCTGCACAACAGTCTAAAAATGCCTGCAGTGAAAGGTGGGAGAGCACAGTACTGCTCTGGGTAAAGCTCTGGAGTCACTGGTGTGAACCTCCAGCTTTTTCCTTTGGAAGAAGGGTGTAGGAAGTCTCAAGTTTTTTTCTTTTTCTAGTGACAAGGCTGGGAGTGAGGTGTTTCTTTCAATGGAAAGGGTTGTAGGAAAGATTTCTTCTGCCATACACAGATATGAGAGAACATTTCTTCTTGGCAAAGAAAATGGGGGAGAAAAAAGAGTACCAGGGCTATATAAAGCATGCTAGAAAAAATCTGTGGTCTAGACATGAAATCTGAAAGATTAGCCAAGTTGTTTAAAGAAAAACTGACCAACCAAAACCCATCAAAACAAATCAAAAAGCACAACTCCCCAAACTCCCTTTCCCCAAAAAACCCAAACCAAAAGTCTCCAACAAGGGCAGCACACTGAAACAAAAAAGCACCTCTGCCTTTCTGGGGTGTTTTGGGGGAGCACGTGCTGAGGTGGGTGCACAGGGGATCGGGGCGGGTTTCAGCTGCAGTGGCACCCCAGGAGCAGGACAGTGTCACTGGCCAGTGTCCCCTGTGGCACCCCAGGAGCAGGGCAGTGTCACTGGCAGTGGGGCAGTGTCCCTGGTGGTGTTGCAGTGTCACTGGCCGGTGGGGCAGTGTCACTGGTGGTGGGGCAGTGTCACTGGCAGTGTTGCAGTGTCACTGGCGGTGTTGCAGTGTCGCTGGCGGTGTTGCAGTGTCACTGGCCGGTGGGGCAGTGTCCCTGGCGCTGTTGCAGTGTCACTGGCCGGTGGGGCAGTGTCACTGGTGCTGTTGCAGTGTCACTGGCAGTGTTGCAGTGTCACTGGCAGTGTTGCAGTGTCACTGGCCGGTGGGGCAGTGTCCCTGGCGCTGTTGCAGCGTCACTGCTAGTGGGGCAGTGTCACTGGCAGTAAGGCAGTGTCCCTGGTGCTGTTGCAGTGTCACTGCTAGTGGGGCAGTGTCACTGGCCGGTGGGGCAGTGTCACTGGCCTGTTGCAGTGTCACTGGCGGTGTTGCAGTGTCACTGGCCGGTGGGGCAGTGTCCCTGGCGCTGTTGCAGCGTCACTGCTAGTGGGGCAGTGTCACTGGCCGGCGGGGCAGTGTCCCGGGCGCTGTTGCAGCGTCACTGCCCCGTGTCCCCGTGCGCAGGGTGCGGTTCCGGCGGGCCCTGCTGGAGCAGCGGCAGCAGCAGCAGCGGGAGCTCGCCCTGCTCCGGGAGCAGCAGCTGCAGCACAGGGAGCAGCGGCTGGCAGCGCTGCGGCAGCAGGTGGGTGCGGGCTGGGGACGGGCTGCACCCACACACACTCAGAGGAAATGAGGGAACGAGGTGAAACGCACTTCAGCTCTGCCTCACAGTAATTCTCTCCTGCTATAAATCCTGTGTCCTTTCTAGCTCTGACAACAGGAACATTATGACATTAAATTGTACTGTAGGAACTGCTGATATCTGAGAGGAGATAGAGAAGGTTTTTTCCAGGTTGGATGTGATTTTTTTCTGGATTTTGTTTGTTTTAATAACCTTAAGTCTGCCTTGGGTCTTAGGCAAGATTTATGAGTAATATATATTCTTTTTAAATTCTGAAAATTTGCACACCTTGGATAACTTTTCTTCAGAGATATTTGAGTGTCTGAAACTTTAGCACATTACTTTTTAAAAGGCACCCATACAATGCCTACTAATGCTTGCTAATGTCATAGTAAAAGTAGTACTAGGGTTATTTTTTTCTACTGCTGACTTTTGAAAGAGTAATTTTGCCTTAATTTACATTTCTGTCTGTAATCTCCTTGTTTTTCCTTGAAAGAGGCTGGGTGGTAGTTGTGATCTGTTGAGCTCTTCCCACTGACTCAATTCTCTTGCCAGAGTAGAAAATGCTTCTAAGGGCCTTTGCCTGGGATGGGGATGCTCCCACTTCATTATACCTCTCTGACCAACATTTATTCTCTGTTTCACGCTAAGGAAATATTGCTTTATAAAGTATGTACATTGTTTGTATGGTGGAGGGGGGACAAAAGATCTTTACTAAAGTCATTTGGGCAGCAATACAAAGATGACATTTTATTAAAGAAATGGGTGAAAAAGTTATCTTATGCAATTTAAAGTATTTTTTTCTACTTTTAGCCATTCTTCATATGGGCTTCTGAGTTCAGTTATTTTGCTCATGCATCTTTCTGTATTTTTCCAAAGTAGTATTAGCCTGTATCTGAACATTTTAACACAAAGAAAGCAAACAGCAAAAAAATATTAACTCTGGCACAATACAGTGTCTGGGAGTCTTTGATATTGATCTAGCAACAGGAAATTGCACAGTTGAAGCAGTTGCACTTCAGAAAAAAACCCAGAGTTTTATTATTTGGGGCATATCACTCAATGCTGTTACCCATGACTCTGTAGAAATTGTGAACTATTGCCCTGAACAACTTTGATTCCATTGGAAGAAAAAGGAAGTCTGGACTTATTGGAATTGTGGGAATTGCAGGATGATGAGGCTGCTGGATCCTTGCAGAGGCTGGGTTGGACACAGCTCGTGTCAGTGTCTGGTGCTGGTCTCTCACCCTTGCTGCAGCAGGGACCCTGTTCTGCAGCAGGGACAGTGGCTGAGGGTGTTCTCAAAGCTGTTAGTGACAATGACCTGCTCTGGCCTTAGCTCTACACATACAGTGATTGCTGTCTTCACACCCTGCCTTTAGGTTGCTGCCAGACCAGATCCAGCCAGAGCAGTGGCTGACACGGTGGCGTCCAGAGCTCGGATGGGCATTGGGAGCAAGGAGGAGTTTGAGCTGCAGCAGCCCCTGTTCAGGCTGCACACCTACAGTGAAGAGCAGGTAATGGGCTGCAGTCCTGCTGAGGAAATGAGTCAGGAGCTGAACTGGCTGTGCTTGTGTTTCAGGGCACTCAGGTCGCTGAGGAGGCTGCTCCCTCAATTTCAAATGCACTCAAGGAACACCTTGATTTCTTTAGATTCCCTCACTGTTCCCTATCTGCTCAATCAATACATTTGCAGTAATTCACACTCTGGAATTTGAAAATTATTTACAAAAAGAGAGGAGCTATGGTACGATTCTGTGGTGTAAAAGCTTTCTTTTGACACTGAATAAGATGAAAAATTTAACAATGTCTATAGCTAAAGTTGTCCAGAACTTCCCATTTCAAGACATTTTAAAGCTTCTCCGTTTGGTAATGGGAAGATGTGGGCTTTGTTTGATTATTGAAATTCCCCAGATCTGACCAATGTATGAGGTTCTGACAAAACTTACACATGCTCTGAACATGTATATTTGAATATGCATATTTGGGTCCTGTGCCTCAATTCTCAGCATGCTCTTTCTGTTTTGACTCCAGCCACATTTGGTGCTGCTCAGGCTGCAGTTTGTGATCCCTGCCCAGCACATCCCTGTGCTCCTTCCCAGTGCTGCAGGCCTGTGGATCATGTTCCCAGTGCTGGTCTCCAGCAGCTCTGGGCACTGGGGAGGTGAGGTTGGAGCTTCTGCAAGGTGTTGCTCTTCCTTGTGCTTCCAGCACAGTCCCACTGCAGACTGTGGAACAGGAATTGGAAAGAGGCTTACAGATCTAGTCAGAAAAACTTCTGACAAATGTCAGAAGTAATTTTCCTGGGACTAATTGTCCTTCTGACAAATGGAAGTGGCACTGCCATGTAAGCACAAGGCGACACTGTGAGAAAAATCATAAAGGCATTTGAAGCACTTGGATTCCACAGGAACAGCCAGGAGGGGATTGGCGTCTGTGCTGCACTTGGGGCTGTGAGCATGGAGAACATGAGGGATGGCAGCAGCTCCTCAGGGAGCTTTGTGGCTTCTACTGATCATTGCTGTGGTTTTTTAACAGGTCATTTCTGACCCCAGGCTCCGTGTGGAGCTAGCACTCCGAGAAGCTGGGCTGCATAAAACACTTTATGCAAGAGAGGTTTTGTCAAAACTTCCACCACCGAAGCTTCCAAGGAGAGACATGGAATCTACAGCTTTTAAAATGTAGAGCACCTCTCATCTGAGGGGCAGAGGAGCAGCAGGGGTCTGGTCTGGCCCCCAGTATGCAAAGCTTGAATCAATTTCCTTTGATGTGTCCCAGAACTGCTGATTTCCCCGTGTGTGCAGCCATTCTGAGCTGTGCTGTGTCACTCTGCACCTGCCTGCTGCAGGAGGAGCTGGGCTGTGTGCTGCTGTCCTGGGACTGCCCACGGCCCTTTCCACTGGGAGCTGGCACACCTTGCTGAAGGACTCCTCCACACAGCACAGCCAATCTGATCTGCAGCACCTGGAGTAGCAATTCTTGGGATTTAATTGCCAGCAGAAGTCCAAAATAGCTTTGCACAGCAGTTACTTTAGATTTTATTATGTTACGTGAATAAATCCCACAATTTTCTTTCCAGGTTTCTTGAGAATTTGATTCTTTTAGTTATAAAATCTTCATTGCTATGAATGTTTCTAATATTCCTAATATGATAAAATGAAACTTAAACTTTTGTCTATATTTAGAAGCCAACTTGCTTCATTATATTTACTGCAAACCAGTCATACAATTTCATATTGCAGATTAGTTTTCCAGTATAAATTATAATTAGAGCTGGGATCTTTATTTCTTTATTTTGTGGTGTGACAGACTCCTGAGAGTGTGCACAGGGTCAGCCCAGGAGTAGCATAATCCCAGTGTTGCAGCTGAGTTTATTGGGAAAATGCTGCAGAGCCTGCCCTGAGCTGGGGGAATGACATCTGGGCTCAGCCTTTGTGTGCTTGTGCTAAAATAACAATTCTGTGTATATTTGTGCTTTTTATTTTGGTATCTCCTTTGGGGTAACTCATTATTTTTAAAACACATTTGGCCACCTCACAATTGGCTGGATATTATTCCTGTGGGGAGACCAGCAGTGCTTTGCTATGGGGAACAGTCTGGCTGTGAGACAATTCCCAGGCAGGCATCATCCCAAACCCAGGCAGCTGACTTTTTCCCTTGTCCTTAAAAGCAGATTTACAGGATAAAAAATGGATAGGGGTGGCAGTTCAGAGCTCAGCTGTCTTTATGCCAGGGATGGGCAGTTCACTTTCAGTCATACTGTTATAAAGCTTGATGAGAAATTCTCTGTGAAAATTAAGTTATTTGGTTACAAGCTAAACTACTTATTTGTGAATTTTGGTAATGAGAAAAGTGTCTTTAATGCTAACCAGTGTCTGAAGGTCAGGTCCTCAGCTGACCACAGCTGGGTGCTGTGCTGTCCCTCTTGGCATGTGCCTGTTTGTGACACCTTTAAATACTGTGGGAATGAAAATCTGAACGGCCTTTGTAACGGCAGTAACAATAATGGTCACAAATAGGGATTAATTTTCACGTCATTTACTTAGGTTTTGTCTTTATGCCCAAAGCAAAGTGTCGTCCTTCCTGGAAGATGGCTGTGGATAGGAGTGACCCTAACCGGACAGTTCTTCACTGGGGCTGGAGCCAGGGGTGAGAAACCTGCGGCTCTGTTCTGCAGCCTCGATTCTTCATCAGTGCACATCTCACCGGTGCAGTTCCAGTGGTGCTGGAGGCCGGCTGTTCCCAGTGTCCGCTGGCTGTGGCTGCTCCCGGTGTCCACTGACTGCTGGTGTCCTTTGGCTGTGGCTGCTCCTGGTGTCCGCTGGCTCTGGGAACTCCTGGTGTCCACTGGCTCCAGCCGCTCCTGGTGTCCACTGGCTGTGGCCGCTCCCGATGTCCTTTGGCTGCGGTCACTCCTTACTCCACGGGCCCAGAGCTGTCCCAGTTCCTGGAGCTGTTCTGGTTTCCTGGAGCTGTCCCGGTTCCTGGAGCTGTCCCGGTCCCGGTTCCCAGAGCTGTGCCGGTCCCGGTTCCCGGGGCAGGCTCCATGTACTGGGCCCGCAGCCCCGCTCCCAGGCAGCGCCGGTGCCTGGGGCTGTCACCGTCAGTCCATGGGGCACAGGCCCAGGCGCTTGCGGATGAAGGCGGCGATCAGGCGCTGCGGCCGCTGCTGGTACTCCCACAGCACCTCATGGGACGCCCGGATCTGGTCCCCCTCCAGCCGGTCCAGGAGTGCCACGCACACCACGGCGGCTGCAGGAGGCCGGAATGCCGTCACCTCACAGCCCTGCTGAGCTTGGCCCTCACGGCCCACACGGCTGGACCTGACCTGGCCTGGCCTGGCCCTCACAGCCCAGCCCGCCCCTCCTCATGGCCCTCACAGCCCCCACGGCTGGGCCCAGCCTGGCCTGGCCCTCACGCACCAGCCGGCCTCTCCTGCCCAACCCTCGTGGCCCTCACGGCTGGACCAGTGGCCACAGCTCCGCTGCCTTGGGCTCTGCCCCAGCATGGCCAGGACCAGGACCTGCTGTGGGACAGGACCTGCTGTGGGGCCAGGAGGGGCGTGACAGGAGCAAGCTGTTGGTTTGTCCAGCACACACTCAGGTTTTCTAATGCTCACTTGGGTTTTATTGAGCTATGAAATTTGCTTTAGCATCCTTTTCTAGATAAAATCATTAAGGATGTGTGTTTGGCCTTCTGGCACTGAACAGGACCCTTTGAGTGGGTTAAGCCCATGTGTGCAGAGGAGGTGGGAGCAAGAGCACTCACCTTTGAGACCACACAGGCCACAGAGGGCAGCGAAGGCCGTGGACTCCATCTCAATATTCCTTACACCGGCATCATAAGCTCTCCTTAAGTATTCCAACTTTTTTTCACTGGAAAAAGAGCATAATGCACCGTCTAATCTCCCCTGACCTGGAAAGGAAGCAGAGAAATGTCACTGTTGGCCTTGCATGATGTCGTGGGCCACTGGGCATAGGTGCAAATGGGAAGTCCAGCAGTGCCCACATTCTATCTGAGGCTTACAAAGTTCTCCTGTGAGCAGCTGGTTAATTCGTATTCTCCTCAGTGTTAAAGCCAGCGTGCTGTGTCTCTGTACAGCGGAGAGAATGACGCAGGTTTCAACATGCGTAAAAGGTGGAGTCAGCCCATGGGTGGGAGGTACCGGGGGATGCTGTGCTCTGTGGGGACAGGCCATTGCTGCATATCAGCTGTGAGGGCCTGCCAGGTTAAATCCCAAAAATGCCAGCTGACTGTAGAAGAGGTACAACAATCTGTGCAGAATGGGAACGCTAAGGAGAGAAACCCCTTTAATGTGGGTTTAATGTTTCTGCAGGGGCTGCTGTGGATGGAAGCGGAGCTGCTTGCAGAGGCACTCCTGGTGCTGGTCGGGGTGCTGGGCCCAGGGCACTGGTGCTCCCCTCCTGCAGCTGCAGGCAGGACTAACCCTGTGTTCAGTGTGGGCACCCATCCCCACCGTCTCCTCTAAGCCCCAGGCTCTGCTGTCCTGCTGTGTGCTCAGAGCAGACCTGTGCCCCGTGCAGCTCCTCCTCTCACTGGCTGAAGGCCATGGGGCAGGCAAATGCTTACCTGTGGCTGGCCAGCCTGGGACTGCCCTTCAGCTTATTGCTGCTCCTACTTTAATCCTCTCAAATAGCTTTTTGTTTAAATAAAATATGGACTTGAGCAATACACAGATGGCTTCATCTGCAAGCAGATCTAAAGGTTTATAAATAGTGCTCAGATTATTAATTCTTCATTTATTACATTTCATCTACTGTGCAATCAGCATTTAATTTTGCAAAGGAAATGGTTCCAGAGTAACCGAAGTTTGTTTATGGAAATCTCACAGACAACCTAATATTTTCCTAGAGTTTGGTAGGTCTGAAGTGACAATCTTGCTGCAGGGGAACAGCTTGGTGGCAAACTCAGCAAGGTGCAAGCAGAGGTACTGTGTGTTCCAAGGGTGCCCCCTGCTCTGCCTGGCCCCCCAGCACCACGTGGGTCTCTGCCTGCAGCCCTCCTGGGGCCGGGGTTCCCTGCATGGCTTTGTCCATGGAAGAGTGGAAGGACTTGGTGTTACATGAGATGAGGAAGGACAGACAAAGCTGGCTTTACCTTCATAGAAGTCATAGGTACACATGGTATGGCCAATGAGCGTGGGGAAGTCGGGGATGCCCCTGCTGCAGGCCAGCAGCTCCTCTGCAAGGTCCTTGTCCAGCTCGGTGCTGCGCACCACCACATCACCCAGCACCACCTGCTCGAAACGTGGCTGGAAGGAGGAGTCCACGGCCGTGTCAGTGATCACAACAGAGCCAGCCTCGATCCCTGTGGAAATGGAAGCTGAGGCTGCCAGAGCTTGTAACACCTGTGTCCTGCTGCCAAACTTTAGCACAACAGGAAAATCTCAATAGATCTGTCTCTTCAGCAAGTAAAGAAGATGTCAGGGAATAATTGAAATTCATGACGTAGCACAGATGTACAAGCCAAATGTACAGAGTCAGCACAAGGTAAGTGATTGTGAGAATGTGCTGAGTGACAGGAGTTTAGCTGCTTCTTGCAGAGATTGTGCAGCCCCAGCAGCTTGTGCAGGCATGGGCAGCACCACTGCCTCAGCCAGGGGACACAGATTCATTTGGGTCACCACTAATCCAAGTTTTCTGTTTGGAAAGTGACACTTGGCTGTAGTGGAATCCAGGCCTTGGTACACTCCGAGAATGTGCACTCTGCCAAGCCAGTTGCTACAACTATTCTGGGTTTAACCCAAAACAAAATACCACGTTTGATATTTAGAGACCTGACAAAATGCTAAAGTTCAGAACTGCATGACCTGTTGCTGAGAGTTCTTTTTAATAATGGCTATTTTGCTCTGAAGAAAGAGCACGAATCGCTTACCTAAGCCCCCAGAAGTACCGATGCGTATGATAGTAACGTCCCGGCATTTTGCATGGTGCAGCAGTTTGATCAGCTCATGGAGCATAATGGAAATGGAAGGGATGCCCATTCCATGCTGTTGGAAGGAGAGAAAAGAGAAGCATCAGTCCCCACGAGGCTGTGGCAGGTGACGGTACATGACTGCAGTAAACTCAGGGTTTTGCTGTGTTTTTTCTGCTGAAGATCCCAACAGCAATTTTTGGCAGATGTTCTGCAGGCCTGGAGCTGCTGGGGCTTCTGCTGCATCTGCCCAGTGCTCCCTTGCTTGGTCATCTGTCTTCTGCTCCATTGCTGGACCAACATCCTTTTCTTAGCTTAACTTTTAAGTACAAAAAGTGTTTGGTGCTGTGGAGTTTGGATTTTTCTCTTGAAAATGCCTCACATTTTTTTAGTTTTGCTATCATCTTCAAAAAGTGGAAGGAAGCATGTATGGAAGCTCCATTGATTAAGGTACACAGCCAGTTTTTTGTTGCTTTGTCTCCTTTCTCTTGGCTGTGGGACCAACGCTTTGTTTGCCTTGTATCATGTTTTAAATATGAAACCTTTTTTGCTTGTTGTTATTCTGGAACATCAGCCTCGCTTATTCACCAGTGCCTATAAAATTTATTCTCATTGTAAATATTCAGAGCTGGAATCTGTGTTCCTGCCCCTGTACATTTGAGCTCAGTTGTGTTTCTAAGCAACTTGCAGAAATGTGAGGTTGGCAGCTGCTCTGCATGATGCTCCTCGAGGTGGCCATGCACTCTGCCCTGCGTCCCCTTCTGCACTGGCCAAAGCTGGCCACAAGCTCAGTGAGGATTTGCCTCTGGCTGTGTCACTGCTGCTGCCAGACTGGGGAGCAGCAAATCTTGTGGCAATTCTCCCCTTGGATTCTCTGAGACTGATTCCCTCAGGCTTGATTCCCTTGGTCAGGATTGGTTTGGTTTTGTCAGAGGAAGCTCTGCTGTGTGAGTGATTTAATCTCCTGTGAATCACATTTCAGACTAATCTTGTGCCTGAAGAAATGGTGTCAGGACCAAGCCTTTGGGTATGAGTTCTCTCCGGCACAGCCTGTGTTTGCTTTCCCCTTTGTTCAGTGCCAAAAATCCTGCTCTGAAAGAATAATTATTAATAAGACCAGGTTTTTCTTTCAGAGCTTGTACCAATGTAATACTCCCAGCAACGTTTCATAGTTCATGTGTGGTGAGAAGTGGTTTTGCCTCCCAAACTGAGCTGAGCAGAACACGTGTGCGGCACTTTCCAAACAGCAGCAGCTTTGCCATGGCTGGGAGCTTGCACTGCTGGCAGGGGACGAACAGTGAAAGGGAAACTTTTTGCGTGTGAGGGAGAGGTGGTGGCAGCCCCATGGCTGCGGCCGCAGCCCGCGCTGTCCGGCCGTGGAGGCGGCACGGGCAGGGCACAGCAGCACCCCAGGGCCCCAGCACAGCCAGGACTCACGCTGACGGAGAGCACGGGCCCTGCCCGGTACATGGCGTAGCGGTCCGAGCCCGCACAGATGTCAGCCACGTCCTCCCCGGCGGCCGCCAGCCCCAGCTCCCGCTGCATGAACTGCGCGAACGCCCGCATCCTCTTCGGGCTGCCGCCGACGCACACAAACTGCAATAAAACATCAGCGTGCTGCTTAGAACGAGTGCCGCGGGTCAGCCTGGTCGTGGCGCTGGTGGCTGTGCCAGGCGCACCTCCCCAGAGAAAGCAGCGGGGCGCCACTTCCTCGCCGTCAGTCAAGGGACATTGCAATAACTGAGGGTCACAAAAGCAGGAGTTAACGCAAAACCCAGGCCGTCACTCTGGCAGGGTGGTCACTGCCCTGGGTCTGAGCAGCCATACAGCTGCACATCCTTGGGTATCAGTCCCGGGCAAGAAAATCTGAAATAGTTCAGCGAATTTGAGTTGGCAGTATCACCACAAAGCAAACCCAGATGTTGGAGGAGCTCATTGGTTGATTTATTCTATGAACAGTGCTGACTGCAATTAGTGAGCACTGCTGATGGCACAGAGGCCAAGAAGTCAGGGAGTAAAAAGGACAAATTTTACATATTAAAGGAAAATATGCTGGCTAAATGTAGGAGAAGGATGAGTGTGCAGCTGCCAGGGCAGTGCTGCTGATCCTGCTGCCAGGGTGCAGGGCAGCAGGAGCCCACGCTGCGCTGTGCCAGGCTGCTCCAGCCCTGGGCACTGAGGCTCTTCCCCCGCACAACTGGGGAAAGACTGGTTTGAATGAGGATGTCATCATGACAAGTCAGTTTTGACAGCAGGTCTCAGCCAAAAATGATATGACATCCTCCTTCCCTTGTCTCCAGCAGATGATGATCAAGATGCTTTAGACAAATGCCTCCTCTGTCTGTCCTCCAACACGGGGCCAATATAAAATCAGGTTTTACAGAGCTACAGGTTTTTAAAAGGATAATTTTCTGTTGTGCTTTCTGCCCAAAACAAACAAGGACAGACAACCTCCTTGCCCAGGCTGCTTTGGCTGCTGAGTCCCTTGGCTGAGCAGCCAGACCCCACCCCACAGGAGCTCTGGCAGCAGCAGGGCCCCGGCATGGGCCGGCAGCACCATGGGATGGATGCACAGCTGGAGAGCCTGTGCAGGGGGAGCTGCTGCCTCGCTTTTGGACCTGCTCTTTACCTTGATGTCCCCAAACATTGCTGGCAGGTCATGCGTCTTCGTTCCCAAGTCCAGGTGGTACAGGACATCCTCCTCCATCAAGTCCAGGTGTGGGTTTTTAACAAGGACCATCCCACTCCTGCAGGGAGACAGCGAGGAGATGGGCTGGGGCGCCAGGCAGAAGTGGGGCACAGGGCAGCCTGGAAGCTCCACGAGGCTACACACATCCCTGGTGTCGGCCGAGGGATGGGACAGGGCCAAGGGACAAGCCAGCTGTATGTGGTGTTGGGACCAGGTGTCTTTCTGCGCCAGGTAACCTCTTTGACATGTCTATTATTATATCAATATATCTGGCAAAAATATGTCTCAGTATTTATCAATTCTGTCAATGGCAACCTTAGCTCTTTCCTTCATAGGGTTTTGCCAGCAATGTCCAGAGGTGATATACTGTGCTATTTTCTAGGTGACAGTTTATTAAGCTCTTAGCAAATCAGGATTTCAGACTTGTCCCAAATAACTGCCTGGCAGGGTGAGTGCAGACACTGCAGGCAGTCAGAGGCCAGCTTGCTGTCCCTTTCCACCTGCTGTAAGAGATGAGAAGTAACTAACTAACAATGCAGGTTCGTTTTATAAATGAGGCTTAAAGGAAACCCAGGGAACATTTTTATTCTCTTATTAAAAGAAATTCAGATGTTCCCCTGTTACTCACCCTGAGTAAGCTGTTGTTTCGGTCATAGCAGCTCCCAGAGTCAGCTGAAATGGATACCCTGCTGAAAGGTAAGGAAAACACTGCCTGTGTCCGCAGCCACTGAGGTTTAGAGCTCAGAAGAGGTTTCAAGGGGCTCTGCAGGGGGTTAAATACCTCCTGTGCTCTGTGCAGCTCCCAAGGTCAGCAGTGGCCAGTCCCCCCACCCGCCTGTCCTGTGTTCACTCAGGTGCCAAGGTTCCTCCTCAGCTGGCACAGTTCCTCCCAGCCTGGCTTTTTGGGCAGGTGCGTCACCAATAACCTTGACTGGCAGCCCTAGGGCGGGGCCGGTGACCTGCTGGCCCTCTGGCCGGTGACCTTGTGCCCTCTGGCCATGCAGTGGGCACCGGGCACGTGGCTGCACATGTGCGCCCTGTGGAGATGGTTTGTCCCAGCTGGATGTTGCTGTGCTCCCACCCTGGGCTGCTTTTTGGCCCTGGGGACTGAAGGGCACTGACAGCCTGGCCACTGCTGCTGCCCTGGACACTTCTGCCGACTGAGCTGTTCTCTGGCTGCAGAAGGTGCAAACCCAAAATGTCCCTGCATTTGTCTGGGGTGCACCAAAACGGGATTTGGGCTGTAGCCAGCCACCAGCCCTGCTCAGAACAGCTCCTGGACCACCAGGCTGGCCTGGGGAGGCTGATTTCAGCCTCAGAGATGCCCAGACAGCAGCTGGCTCTCATGGCCCACCCAGCCCCGTCTGAGCCCAGCAGCCTGTCAGAGCAGTGTGCAGTGTGCAGTGTGCAGTGCACCGGGGCAGCCTTGCATAGTCCCGGTCCAGGGCAGCCGGAGGGCTCGTGGGGCTGCAGGACGAGTGTGTGATGCTCCTGCAGGAGCAGGAGGAGGCTGGAGATCCTGCTCCTGCCCCCTGTCCCAGCAACGGGAGGCACTGCCCTGGAAGATATTTAGGCAGCTGCTGGAGAGGGAGAATCTGGCATTTGCTGTTGGTGTCTGGAAATTGTCAGTGGAAGCTCTGATAATGAGAGAAGTTCTGGATACTTAATTACTGGGCGAAAGCACATTGTGTGGGGCTGGCTTGCACTCTGCATTGGGGCAGTGATGTGGTCCTGCTTTCCTAATGAGGAGGGACAGAGATTATTGTAACTGAGGAAGCCTTTCCCTGAGGCAATGCCCATTTTGCTACCCATCCAAGCCCTTTAAATTGCAAAAGCCTGTATAAAAATAAGCAGACATTGCAAGCCAGTGGCCTGGAACATGTAAATTGGGTACCTTACCCAAGATAGGGTCAGATAGCTCTGAGAAGGGGAAGGAGCAGAGCTCTCAGGGATATTTCAGGCTTGCTGGAGTCATACCAAAGGCAGACTGAAAGGTTTTCTCTGCTCTGATGACGTTCTCCCTTCCTGGATGCTGTTCACATATGCCTGCCAAAAATGACTTATTACTGATGCTCCACAGCACTCCTGAAGAATAAGGATCTGGAGACTTTTCCCTTTCAGAAAGCACCAGATTTGTGCGAGGGGCACAGAAGAAGTTTCCTTGGCTGCACACACCTTCTGCCTGCCGAAGTCACTTGGTGCAATTGCTGTGGTTTCAGCACACAGCGGATTGCACACTGGGCTCCATGCAGAGCTCCCAGTCCTGTCCAGTGAGAGTTACCTGAGCTGGGGAACAGGAGCAGAAGGTTTGCTGCTGTTTGCCAGAGGCCGCTGGCAATGCTCTGGGGGAGGTGAGATCAGGCTGAGGTTTCCTGTGGATTCTCCTCCTTCTCTGGTCTTGTTTGGTGGAGGAACACGGCCCTGGCCCTGCACCCCACCTGCAGCACGGCTGGGCAGAGCTTTCACCAGGGAGCGAGGGTTCAGCAGAATGGTGGATGGACGGGAGGACAGAGGGACAGACAGCTGGACACCTGAGTGACCCTGTGGCAAGGCAGGGCAGGGTCCCACCCACTGCCTGGGCTGGGAAAGGCAGTGCTTCTGTGTCTCCCTTCCTTGGCAGAGGATTTCTGGGCACACCTGGAAGTGTCCACACCAGCACGGTTCACACCATCCCACGATAAAACAATTTTCCCGAGCACATGGACAACTTCTTAAATATTTTCTTATGAAAAATAGTGTTCCAACACAGCCAGCTGGGACATCCCTGCCTGCTGATCAGCAAAGCACTGCTGCAGCCTCTGCCCCTGGTGTGCTCGGTCCCAGGCAGGGACCTCCCCTGGCAAAAGGGACAAGATTTTGGAGGGTGGCCCTGCTGAGTGAGCAGGAACAGAGTCCCCTGGAACCACAGCTCTATCTGGCATGTCAGGCTGAGAACTGGTGGGCAAGCAATGTTCCTGTGGTGTTTGTCCCTGCTGTGCCCAAGGTAGAAGGAGCCAGTGTGTTCTGTTTAAGTAAACATGATTGCACCAAGGGAAATGGTTGCATTGTGCTTTTGGCTCCCCAGAAGTGACATTGAAGAGAAGGGACAGCAGCCACCACTATGGCCAGTCAGGTTTCAGGGCCTCTCTGGCTCAGCTCAGCTCCCTGCCTGGCCAGTACAAGAAGTCAGTCACCTTTGGTTCCTTCATCTGATTATTTTTCTCATGGTTGTTCTTTGGGATGGCTCTCAGTAAATCTCAAACTGAAGTGTGGCTATTCTTTTCCTACCTCTCCTGCTTGCCATGGCAGAGGCTGCAGAATGGAATGGAGTAGAATAACACGAATTGAATCGAATAGAATAATGGACTAGGATAGGATAAAATACAGAAGTAAAATGCTTTCAGTTGAAAGGGCCCTGCAGTGCTGATCTAGCCCAGCTGCCTGCCTGTTTCTCCTGCTCGAGGCGGCATGGGGAGGTGGGGATGGTGAGAAGCAAAGAGCGCTGGCCCAAGTGAGTGTTTGTTTGTGCCTGATTCAGAGCTAAATCCAGCCTCTCCAAGTGCCAGGCAGTGGAGCTGTTACCATATGTGCTAGAGATGACAAATAAAGCACCATGAAGTATACGGCACAGTAACATATGGCAGTGTAGACAGGCTCTCGGCAAGGGAAGGGCTGGGGAGAGCCAGCTCTCCCGCCCATCCGACAGCTCTTGTCATGTTAAATGCAATTTTAGAACAGACAGCGATGGCAGCCTGTGCTCGGCAGGGAGCTCGCCCCGCCGTGTCCCGCCGGGGCTCTGCAGCCTTGCTCCCAGCCAGCCCCAGCAGCTCCTGCTCCCCTCGGCTCGTCTCTGCCTCCCTCCCGCGGTGCTGCTGCAGCTCCGGAGCTGCTGATGGATGAGCTGTTCCAGCAGCCTGCAGCTCAGCCCTGCCGCGGCTGCCGGCCCGGGCTGCAGGGCGAGCAGGGGAGCCCGTCCAGGAGCTCCTCAGCCCCGCCCGGCAGGGGTGTGAGCCTGGGCTCAGCTCTCAGCTCTGCTTCAGCAGCAAGGGCTGATGAGCATCCCCAGTCCGGGGGATGTCTCCTGCGTTCCTCCAGCCATGACTCCTGGCAGGGGTGTGAGCCTGGGCTCAGCTCACAGCTCTGCTTCCACAGCAGAGAGCTAGCTGATGAGCATCCCCAGCCCGAGGGATGTTTCGTGCGTTCCCCCAGCCATGACTCCTGGCAGCCGGCAAAAGGGAGCAGCAGAAGCACCGGGGAGTGTTTTACCTGACAGGAGGCAGGCCATGTGCCAGCAGTACCAAGATTTCCTGCTCCCCTTACCCACCCTGTGCTGCGGAGCCAGAAAAGCGAACGCAGGCAGCAAAATGTGGATTTTTATCAGCTGTTTGCTCTGGCTCCGTATCTTGCCTTGTTTATTACTGGTATAAAGCTGCTCTTGGCATTGGGAACAGACAGTAAAACACTCTCCAAAGGAACCAGGCTCCACAAACCCTCGGGGCACTCGAGTAATTGCAGCTTGTCAGGACGTGTTTCCCCTGAGGGGCAGCACTACGCAAAGCCATTTATTTCAGGCAGAAATCAGCTGCCTGACCTGTGTCGCTGTTCAGGATTTATTCAGGAGCTGCTGATCTGCCTGTCCCGTGGCGCTCCAGAGGAGGGGCTGAGAATGCAGCCACTCCACTGCGGGAATGTCCCTTAGAGTTGTGCACAAGTTACTTTTCCCACCATCCCCTGTCTGCAGCCTTGCCCATGGCGGTGGGATTCACCCTGGGAGCAGGCAGGGATGGCCTGCCCTGCCCCAGAGCTGCCAGGGCGGCCAGGGGGCTGTGCCCACACTCTGGGGGTCCTGCGCCCCAGGAGGTGAGGGCTCCAGGTCTGCCCTTGCACCCTCAAGGAGCACCAGGCTGGCTCTGCACGTGCTTTGGGAAAAGGGCCCTGTGTGGGTTTATACCCGTGGGTTGGTGCTGTTTGCTGCTGACTTGCTGCAGGAGCAGGGGTCCTGTTCCAGCTCTGCCTGGCTCCATGGGGATTGCTGCTGCCCATCCTGGACTCCACATAGATCCACTTCACAGGAAATATTGCTTCTGCCATCCTGCATCTCCCAAGGCTGAGTTCCTTTCATTCCTCGAGGCAGGATGACATTGAAATAAGAAGGAAGATGAACAGTGGGTCAGCTTGGCAACAGGGACCTCTCATCCTCTCTGGGTAGGTTGCCCCTTGCCTTCCTGCTTTTTGTTCCCTCCACACTGCAGGGACAGGTGAGCTGCTCCATCCCTTCCCACCCCACAGGGCCAGGTGAGCTGTTGCCTGCTGGGAGTAGCCACAGAGGTTTGTGTAAAGGTCCAGTTTGCTGAGAGAGAGCAGGGATGTACCCCAGAGACCGGCTGTGGTGGGAGCAGACACAGAGTCAGCAGTGGAACCTGCAAGTGAGCCCCTCTCTGCTTGCTCCCTTCCTGCCCAGGGCTTCTCTGTTTTCCAGCCTTTGAATCCAGACAGTGCCTGGGGTTTATTCTCTTTTTTTTTTCTTACATGGGTATTTTTACCCTTTTGTCTTTCACTCCTTGGGCTTGTGGGTGCCTGTTGCAGCCGCCAGTGCCTGTGGGTGCAGGCAGGAGGGAGGGCTGGGAGGAGATTCGGCCGCAAGAAGGCGAATGACGCAAGGCCCGAGCACAGTTCATAAAGCCATGCTGCTTGTCAAGCCCAATCACGTCTGAGAAACAGGACAGGGAGCAACTTCCCGTCGGGAAACGTGGGGCTTGAGTGGCAGAGCCCCAGCACTGTGCCCCCAGGCTGCCCTCCTGCCCGTGTGCCCCGCACTGACCGAGTGCCCACAGCTGCTGCAGGGCTGGAGCACGGCACGAGGCGCTCCTTGGCCCTGGCAGTGTGCTGCTCTTGGTGGGAGCTGCTGCATCACCTCCAGAGCGGGCTTTGTCAGGATCTGAGCTCACTGAGCACGGCTGTGCACACACGTTCCTGCACTCCGTGGGGGATCAGGGGCTTCCATGCAACAGCAGACTGACACTGGCCCCACTATGTTAAAACAAAGCATCCAGACCCTACTTTATCCAACTTTTTTGAAATGGAAACAGATAAAGGGAATAAATGCTGGTTCCAGAGGAGGCATTTAGTTCTGCTGGTGCTGGCTCCGCATTTCAGTGCCCTGTAGAGATACCTGGAAGACCCCAGCAAAACCATCCCTACCTTTCCTCCCTCTTCTCTCTACCCAGGTAAACCAAGCAGGCCTGAAGTCTGGGGTTTTTCCTTTTTCAAACAATTCATTTCATTTTTGCTGTGTTTATCATGTTTTCTGTTACTTTGTCCTTTCTCCTTCTCCTCCAGGAAAGCTGGAGAGGGAGAGTTTGCCCTGCATCCCTCCCTGACCTGCTGTCCTGCTCCACCAACATGGGAGCCTGAGCCAGCACTGGGCAGGCAGAGACCATGGAGCTGAAGACAGATGGGAGAAGCATGATAAGGGTTAAAAATAATCACATGAAAATCAAAGTGCTCTCTTGCAGCCTTCAAGACCATTCCATGCCTTTCTCTGCAGCTCTGAGGACCAAGGACCTTGATGGAAGTACCTTGATGCATCTGGCACTTCCAGCTTCAAGGTTTTTAAGGTTTGAAACCACCAAGCCCAGGGCTGGCTGGGATGGCACTGCTGGCCATGCTGCCAGAGGAGATTCAGCAGGAGCATCTCTGTGCCAGGGGCCCGTGCTGGGCTGAGGGGTCCTGGGGGTGCTCAGTGGCTCTGTGCAGGTGCCGAGGGTGGCAGGACAGCCCAGCTCTTTCCTGAGCCTGGGAGAGGTGGTACTGCCTCACTGCTTGATGCCAGAGCTGTTCTAGCTGCACTGCATTTCTAACATGCGATAATCCAGCTTTTCCCTTGTGTGGGAAGGTCAGGATCAGAAGCAAAGCCCTGCAGTGGAAGGCAGGCCTTTCCAGCATCCTGCATGGGAATGCAAAAGCACTTCCTATGTCAGCAGTGCTTGCACTGCTCTGCAGAATGTATGAAGAGATATTCTAAAATACCTTAATTGTGATTGAAATGATGGGCACAGAGCGTTAATCTGTGTCAGATAAAGCACAGGGCAGATCTGGAGCCCATCTGCAGTGGGATGTGCAGTGCTGCCCTGGGGAGTGGGCAGGGATCCCCTCCTGGTGCTGGGAGGCTCCGGGTGGGTGCCCGTGTGTCCCAGGGCCGGGCACAGGCAGTGGAGGCAGCTCTGCCACCCCGTCCCTCCTGCCCGGTCCTGGCTGCCAGCCCCAGCGCTGACTGGGGCAGCGATTCCTGCCGTGCCTCACCGAGTGCCCAGGGAAAAGCCATGGCTAACGAGGGAGTTCTGCATCCTGTCTACCACGAGTTCATTCTCAGAGAATATTTCCAGGCGCCTTTCAGCGTCTGCGGCTGGAGACTGGAAGGAAGGAGACAGGTGCCACCTTGTGTGGAAACGTTTCTCCGTGCAGCAGGCACAGAATTCCTTTCCCCTTTTCTGTGGCGTCACTGCAAGCTCCTCCCGGAGGCAGAGCACAGGCAGCCCTCGCACAGCCCCTGCCAGCTGTTTAACCGCCCCTGCCAGCAGTTTAACAGCCCCTGCCAGCTGTTTAGCAGCCCCTGCCAGCTGTTTAACAGCCCCTGCCAGCTCTTTAACCGCCCCTGCCAGCAGTTTAACAGCCCCTGCCAGCTGTTTAGCAGCCCCTGCCAGCTGTTTAACCGCCCCTGCCAGCTCTTTAACCGCCCCTGCCAGCTGTTTAACAGCCCCTGCCAGCTGTTTAGCAGCCTCTGCCAGCTGTTTAACCGCCCCTGCCAGCAGTTTAACAGCCCCTGCCAGCTGTTTAGCAGCCCCTGCCAGCTCTTTAACCGCCCCTGCCAGCAGTTTAACAGCCCCTGCCAGCTGTTTAGCAGCCCCTGCCAGCAGTTTAACAGCCCCTGCCAGCTGTTTAGCAACCCCGGCCAGCTGTTTAACAGCCAGAGCAGCGCGGAGGCCCCCAGAGGCGGGCACGAGGACGCAGCTCGCTCAGTTACAGCGAGGGAAACCCCAGGAACAGGAGGGGTGCCAGGGGGAGAGAGGCTGGACACGGCTGGGAAACGTGGGCTGCCAGCCCAGAGACCCCCCGTGTCCTGGGCTGGCCCCAGCGTGGGCAGCAGGGAGGGGGATTCTGCACCTGCAGAGCTGCCCCAGCCCTGGGCTCTGGCATCAGAGGCACCTGGAGCTGCTGGAGAGAGTCCAGAGGAGGCACCCGGGCTGCTCCAGGGCTGGAGCCCCTCTGAGCCAGGCTGGGGAGCAGGGAATGTCCCCCTGGGGAAGGGAAGGATCCAGGGACAGCTCAGAGCCCCTGCCAGGGCTAAAGGGACTTCAAGAGAGCTGGACACAAACATTTTAGGAAATCGTGTTGTAACAGGACAAGGTGTAAACTATAAGAAGAGAGATTCAGGTTAGAGATTAGGAGGAAGCTCGTGGCTGTGAGGGTGGTGAGGGCCTGGCACAGGTTGGCCAGAGAAGTTGTGGCTGCCCATCCCTGGAAGTGTTTACACAGCAGTTGGTCCCTGCTTCCCATCCCCTGACCCAGCTCTCGCTGTGCTGTGGGCCTGAGCTGGGGCAGCAGCACCCTGCTATGTGCCACACCACGTTCCAGCCACAGTTGATCCCACAGGAGAATAACCTCCCAGAAAGGACCCTGCAGGTTGCAGCCAGCTGGATTGTGCTGGGCTCACCCAGGGAGAAGGACAAGGGGCAGGCTGTACCCTCAGCCATGCCAGTCACACAAGAGCTGAAGAAATCCAGGCCCTCCCAGAGTGGTTTATTTAAATACAACAGCATCTCATGGCACACACACTGGCTGTGCTGGGCTGTCTGCCCCCTGATACACTGCTGGGTTATTTCTGTCACCCCCAGTATTGACAGACATTCTCCCTCTGTCCCTTCCCAGCTGTCCAGAAGCATCACAGTGAGCAGTCTTCAGTTCCCTGTCCCGAGTCAGACTTGTCTTCCCTATCCAGCCTCTTAATCAGCTATTGGAGAGCAAAATAAACTTGATGCCTGGCTTTAGGAGAACAAAATGGTGAGAACTGTCCTCCTATGGCTGCTGCTCCCTCAGCCTGTCCTTCCTATCAGCTGCTCAGTCCTGTCCCTTGCTGCTCTGACCCCACTCCTTGTGCTGTGGAGGCATCAGAGTCCTGGTCTCTGCTGGAAGGTATCAGGCTGAGACCACATCCAGCACCTCCTCTCCCTCCTGGGTCTGCAGTCCACCCCTTTCCCCAGTGTCTGCTCTCAGGATAGCAGAGCACATGTCAAGGCTGCTCCGAAGTACCCAATATGGTTTTCCAGCTCAGACCCTGGCCATTATCTCCAAACAGAAGCAGCCTGTCACAGAGGGGTGCAGGTGATGAGACCCTCCTGAGCCCTGGGGAGGTGGGGAGTCTTGAGAGACAAGTGGGAGAAGAACCTGCAGATGCCTGAGATGGCTGCTGGCCCCTGCTGTGCTCCTGCAGAGGTCAGGGCTCCCTTGGTTCAACCCCAGGGAAAGACATCTGGAGACTGGCTCAAAAATCTGCAGGCTTTAGAAAAGGGATTTTTTTCTGTATTGTCTGACTGAACCTTTGGCATTTCCATCTCGAGCTGCTTGCTGCAGCCCTGAGGGTCAGAGGCATCTCCTCTTGTTCTGCACGGCCCCTGGGGTGTGTCCAGTGTGTCCAGGACCTGGGCCCCTAAGCCACTGGGGCCAGACTGGGAGCCACTGCTGTCCCTCTCCTGGCCCTTCCAACCACCCTGTCCAGCTGCTGCCTGGGGCTGGAGTCAGGGCAAGCTGTGACCGAGCCTTGTCCTTGTCCTCTTTCCTCCCCTCCTCCTGTCCCCTGCCACACAGAGCAGTTGGACAAACTCTCCACAGCCCTGCGTGTGCCGGCACTCTGCGGGCAGCCAGCACTGGGAGCCTTCCTGGAGCACCAGTGGGATGTGCCTGTACCGGTGCTGGCACCAGTTCTGGTACCAGTGCTGGTGCTGGTGCTGGTGCTGGTGCTGCTGCTGGTACCGGTTCTGGTACTGGTACTGGTGCTGGTGGCTCTCCCTGGCCACCCCCAAGCTCCTGCTCGCCCGCTGTGCCCAGGCTGGCACGGCCCCTTAGAGCAGGGAAGGCTTTGGGAGCCTGCAGCTGGGCCTGGCAAGGGGACACGAACAACATGTGTTACAAGCCCTGGAACTCAAATATTTTGCTGCTATAAATGTTAGCAACGAGAGCTCTCGTTACATTTAAATGCCAGATGACAGGAGCTGAGGCCAAAAAAAGCTCCTTCCCAGCCCGGCAGAAGAAGAGGGGGTGGCCGTGCGGGTGGGACACGGGGCTGGCACTGGGGACACCGCTGTGGGCACGGGGACAGCCTGGCCGAGGTGTCTCATGGAGAAGGGGCTGCTGAGCCCTGGGCAGCTGGGGATGGGCATGGCACCGGGCAGGGCTGAGAGGGGCACTGGGCTGGGGCAGGGAGCAGCCACCAGCCCCGGGACAGAGCTGCTCCCTGCCCCTCGTTTGGTGTTGGAAATGGAAACGAGCTCGCCAGCATTCCCACCCTGACCCCAGTGCCTCCAGTTCCATAGGCTGGAACTAGAGTTGCATGGGCTGAACCTTGGCCTGCAAAGGCTTCCCCCCTCAGCTGGGGAGTAGCTTTCATCGTTTATGTTTCGGCGTCATTTCAATAAATTCCACTTGGTTGTTCCTGAATAACACCCGGAGCAGAAAGGAACTGTGCAGCCCTGTGAAGTGAATCTTTGCAATTAGAGAACTTGAGCACTTTTTGGTGGGTTTTTTGCTGAAAACAAAGCGCCGCATGTGATGGGTTTGGAAAGCACAGGACTAATTACCAGTGCTATTTTAAAAAATGGCATGAAAATGAGTTATGCTGCTAATGCTCAGATGCAAGAACATGGTCTGCTTAATTTAATAATACTGTGTAATTTGTGTAAAACCAAATTGGTAGCAATTATACATTATTGTTAATTACTTGGAGCTGGGTTCTCCTCTCTGTGCTCACACTGACTTGCACCTGGCTCCCCAGTGCCCCAAAGTCCATGGGGTTTGTGATGTGAAGATGCACACGAGGTAAGGACCTGACAAAGGAGAGCTGTGGAAGGTGCTGGGGGTGAGCTCTTCAGAGCTGCTGGGACAGCAGGCATGTCCCTGTGCTGTCCCCACTCTCCCAGAGCTGCTGGGACAGCAGGCATGTCCCCGTGCTGTCCCCACTCTCCTGGAGCTGCTGGGACAGCAGGCATGTCCCCGTGCTGTCCCCACTCTCCTGGAGCTGCTGGGACAGCAGGCATGTCCCCGGGCTGTCCCCACACCCTGCAGTGTCCTGGGGATCCCAGAGCTGTTGGGACAGGCCTCACCGGCTGCTCCGCAGCCCCAGCTCAGCTCCTTGTGACTCACAGACGCCTGGTGAAATACGTGTACTCCCATTTATCACAGCTAACTACTGGCACAAGCTCTTTAATTTCAAACCCCAGTGCTTCCTGGGCTTTTCTCAGCAGCTGTGCTCCGGCCAGTTGCTGCGCTGGGAGGGGCAGTGATGCAACTTCACTACGGTGCAACTGCCAGGATCGCTTGTTTGCATGCATATATACAGATATATATTTAGAAATCTCCTCAAGGCAGAAGAAAATAATTCCTGACAAGCAGCAGCATGGAAGGTCACCTGGATTATTATTTCTGTACCGCAGCTCACCTCTAGCATATAACCAAAGTCTTTAAGTGCCGATGTTAATAATGCTAAAGAGTTAAAAACCTCAGCAGCTCTGAAGGCAATTATCAGACTGGCTTTGTCATGCACAGGCTCATTTTGTGTGCTGCAACAAAAAGATATTTTACTGTGTGTTTTAGAAGGAATAACAGTGTTTGTTAGTGGTGTTTTTTTGCTGTTGGGCTCTGTCTGTCCCCAGGGCCCTCCCTGTGTGGTGCTGCTGGCCTGGGCCAGACCCCCAGCCCTGCCTGCTCCCCACTGTTAGTCTGGGGCAGTGCTCACTGCTCTGCAGAGCTTGAAAAGGCACAGGAGTCGAAAGGAAAATGGTTTTACCAAATGAGGGGCCTGGTCTGGGCTCCAGCAGCCCCCTCTCAGGAACATTTCCTCCGTGGCATCTTTCAGCTGCATGAGCTGTTTCTGCACTCCCAGAGCATTGCAAAGTGGTCTGACTTGAAATCCCAGCTGCTCCTGAGAGAGGCAGAATTTATGAAGAACCAAGGCAGTTCAAGTTACCATGGAAATTGTTTCAAAACAGAGAAGCCCAATTTTGCTGTACTTGTAGTCTTGGGAGGGTTTTCTGTGTGGAAGGAAGCCAGGGTGAACCTGCCCCACAGCTCAGGGTATGTTCTGTGTGCGCTGTGTTCTGGGGCACACAGACTTCTGAAGACCGTGGCATTTGCATAACATTAATATGTTTATTCTGATGTCCGTGGGTGGCAATTTGTGCCCACAGTGCTCCTTTCACATGGACATGCCATTATTACACCTGATTAATGCAAACATTGTCCGGGAAGAAGTTCCAGACTGTTCCCCAGCATGGAAAAAGCCACATGAGGTTCTCCTGCTGGGAACTGCAAGACCCCGAATTTAATCACACTCTACTCCTTGCAAAACTGTGCAAGGTCAGCTGTGTATGAATAACCCCATTAAATCCACCCCACCTTTCCTTGGGGGACGGTAAAATAGCTGACAAGCCAGATGCTTTACCAGCCTCACTGTGCCAGCATAGCATCTCAGGTACAGCCCCATGATCTCCCCAAATCTCAGAACTGGCACTTCTGACTCTGAGATGGCACTGCCAGCCACTAACCCTAACACTTTGTCATGATATCCCTTTCAGGCTGCAGCCCTGATTTTCTCCCCAAATAATGTTATTACAGATAAAATTCTACTTACAGCTGGAATTTCCTATCAACAATCATGTTACCTATAGAAGAGATAATTGAGAAAACCCTGTGCTGTTTGTTAAGCAAATTTATTTGTAAGGATGCTTATGATGATAAATAAGAAGTGGCATTTAAACGACCAGAAAAATATCCTGTTTATAGATTATGCTGAGATTACTTCAGTAACCTAATTCTTCCCTCTGTTTCACTATTAATTAGGAACAGTGGCATGTAAACTGTACGTGATGCAGCTCCAGGAGGCTGTGGGCAGGAGCTGCCTGATCCCCAATCCCCCTGTGGCTGAGAACGAGCACTTAGCAACAGCTGTCCCTTGGTGAGCCATGCGTGGGCTACTCAATGACAGCTTCCAAAATTCATATTCTTCTACCAGATGTGAAGCAGAAACTTTTTCATGCAAAGGGCTCCTAAGCCATGCAGCTCCTGGTGTCTCCTGGGAGCCCCTCAGGCACTGGTGAGGGGTGGCTCAGCCCAGCAGGGTCACCCTTTCCTGGGAGCTCGGATAATCACATAGGCTATGCTGTCAAAAGTGCTTCAGGCTGCAAACAAGCTGGTGGGTGTTCAGGAGCGTTGGCTGCCAACACCACCTGTGGGGCCTCAAAGGAAACTTGGCACTTCTGGAAATGTAGCTGTTTGGTTAAATTTTGAAAAACTGTATTAGATACCCAACCCTTAGTCTTCTCTTTTGGAAAATGGTCCTTGTTAGAGCTGTATTTTCTGCTGAGGAACACCTACACTTGAGCTACTTGAATGTCACATTCAGCTACTTGGCAGTATGCTGTGGAAAATCACTGGCCTTGTGCTGTTGAGCCAAACGTAGACCTATTTGTATTTTTAAGGGAATTAGTATTCTTTTCTCTGTTTAAAACATTCCTATTACTCATAGTGAGTCAAATCCTGGCCCCATTTGGAGGGCTGTGCACAAATGGGCTGTGTGCACAAAGGAGCCTCATTGGGAGCACTTTCCAAACCCTCCATCCACCTGTCTTTTCCCGAGGGAAGGAGTGTTTGCCTCCTGCCCTGGCACCACAGCTGAGATTGCTCCCCGTGCTGTGCCAGCCTGACTCGTGCCATGTCTCCATTCTCCTGCTTTACTGCCCCGAGTTCCTCACCTCTTGCAGGTGCTCATGCTGCTGCATGTGTGCAGGAAAAGCACAGCCATGTCCCTTGTGACACAGGAACAGGATCACAGAGTCACACTGGAAAAGCCCTCTGAGATCATCGACTGTGACCTGTGACAGTCCCCACCTTGTCACTCAGGCCAGAGCACTGGGTGCCATGTCCAGCTGTTCCAGCAGAGCTGTGCCCAGAGCAGTGCCCAGGAACACAGACACAGCCTGGCCTGGGGCACGGGCAGGGAGAGGCTCAGGGACCAGCCCCAGCTGATCCTGAGGGAATGGAACAGCTGGATATGGGGTCACCCACCATGACCCCATTCAGGGGCAGTGGGACCTGCCCTCCCCAGCGCTCCCCAGGGCTCTGGCATCCCACCTCTGCCCTGGGGAAACCCAGAGCAGTGCTGGGCACACACCCTGTGCCATGGGCTGGGCACAACCTACGTGGGGCATCAGCTCAATAATACTGAGGAATTTCTCATGTGCTTGGTCTGCTCAGGATTGTTCTGATTTATTTAAAATGTAGAATGTCATGTGTCCTTAATCCATCACATCATAATGTAAGAGCTCCGTTGACAGTAATTGGATGCAGTTATTCTGGAAATCTGCTTTATTTTCCCATTTAGGAAGAAGCCTGTGCCTTTCCAGGCACCCCAGTGACATTGGCTCCATGCAGCTGGCACGGGGACATTGGTTCCACCCAAAGTCAGGGTGTTTGCATCATGGTGACCTTAACGTAATGAAGGTGTCCCTTCATGGACATGAAGGGGGTGGAACAAGATGGGCCTTAAGGTTCCTTCCAGTCCAAACCATTCTGGGATTCTATGACTTGGAGTATGATCGAAGTACCATGGTTGGAGGAATATATGATTTTGGGGAAGTAATTCAGGTGGATGAGGGAGAGTTGAAACTTCAAGATCAAGGAAGACACCTTCAACCCTAAAAATTATGATGTGACAATAACTACTTTATGAATAACTTGGTGTGAAAATTGGAGTCAGATTATTTTTTTTATAAAATTAAGCACATCCATCTTGTACCAGGGTATTTGCAGTCTGGCTCAGCCCTGGGCTGCTGTGCCCAGCCCTGGCTCCCCAGCACAGCAGGGCCAGGAGCTCCTGGAGCTGGGCAAGGGCTGGAGCATCTCAGTGCCCAGGGAGGCTGAGGGAGCTGGGGGGGCTCAGCCTGGAGAGGAGCCCCAGAGAGAGGGGCTCAGCCCTGGGTGTCCCTGGGTGTCCTTGCCTGTGCCTATGTGTCCCTGGGTGTCACTGAGTGTCTGCTGTGTCCCTGTGTCTCCCAGTGTGTCCCTGTCTGTCCCAGTGTGTCCCTGGGTATCCCTGGGTGTCTCTGTCTGTCCCAGTGTGCAGGGAGGGCTCCGAGCAGGGCCCAGCAGTGGCACCAGGGGCAGGGGCAGAGCCCAGGAACTGCCCCGGCACAGGAGGCAGAACTCCGGACAGGGGCTGGAGTCTCCTCCCCGGGACGCTCCCGAGGCACCCGGACACGGCTGCGCCCGCAGCTCTGCGATGGCCCTGCTGGAGCAGGGAGTGGCACCGGGGACTCCCGGCTCCTTCCAGCCCGACCCGCTCTGGGATCCGGGGAGTCTGGATGCTTCTGTCCCCGCATGCTTCTGTCCCTCCTTCCCCGTGGTCGGACGGGATTTCGGTTCTGCCGCACCCGAACCCGAACCTTAACTCGAACCCGAACCTGAACCAGAACCCGAACCGAACCCGAACCCGAACCCGGACCCGAACCCGAACCCGGACCCGGACCCGGACCCGAACCCGAACCCGGACCCGAACCCGAACCCGAACCCGAACACGGACCCGAACCCGAACCCGAACACGGACCCGAACCCGACCCCGACCCCGAACCCGACCCCGACCCCGACCCCGACCGAACACGACCCGAACCGACCCCGACCCCGAACCCGAACCCGAACCCGAACCCAAACCCGAACCCGACCCCGACCCCGACCCCGAACCCGAACCCGAACCCGAACCCGCACCGCCGCGCCCCCGCGCGCTGTGTCCCCGCGCTGCCGGCAGGGGGCGCGCTGGGGCGGCGGGCGGAAGTGACGTGCACCCATTGCCGGTGCGGGCGCGGCCCCGCCCGCGCTCCTTTGTCAGCGGAGCCGCCGCCCGCGGCCGCCCCCGGCCCCGCCGGCCCGAGCGGGGCAGCGCCGCAGCACGGCCAGAGCCGCAGCACGGCCCGCGCCGCCCGCTCCGTCCCGCCGCGTCCCGCCGGCCCAGCGGTAAGTGCCGGTGCGATCAGGGAGGGCTCGCTGGGGGCGGCGCCCCGGGGGTGCGGGCCGGGGGCGCGCCAAGGCCCCGCGGGGTTCGCGGTTCGGGGTTCGGCATCGCCGCGGTGCCGCGGGGAGCGCCGCGCTAGGGCTTTCCCTTTGCTTTTTATGGACTTGCGCTCGTGGAGTTCATTTGCTCCGCGGGGGCTGCCGGGGGCTGATGGAGCTTGCCCGGGTGGGCGGCGCGGAGCGGAGCGCAGCGAGTCCCCGTGGGTGTGCTGGCGCTGCCCGCATCAATGCGCTGAAAGTCCGAGCTGCGATGGGCACGGGGAAGTTACAGGCCAAAGTCCCTAGTGCCACTTCATCTGCCCAAGGTGGTTCTGCCGCGGCCGGAGCCGCCGGTGCGGGCAGGCAGCGGGTCCAGAGCCCGCCGGTGTCCGCAGCCAGCCCGGCCTGGGCTCGGGGCAGGACGGGGACTGGATCGGGGCAGGATCGGGGCAGGATGGGGACAGGATCGGGGTAGGATCGAGTCAGGATCCAGGCAGGACTGGGACAGCATGGGGACAGGATCGGGGCAGGATCCGGGCAGAATCGGGGACAGGACGGGAGCAGGATCCGTGCCGGATCCGTGCAGGACAGAGCTGGCTCCTGCCGGACTCTGCAGCCGCAGTGCTCTCAGCCCGCTCAGCTGGGCACGTTAACCTGAGGCTCTGAACACACAGGCTGCCCTGTGAAATCTGGGCCATGGAGAGTAGGGGAAGCTGCCCAGGTAGTCTTTCCATCGCTGTCTATAAAAAGTGCTAAAATAACTTGTTTCTAGCAGTGCTTTTACATAAATTGAAACTAAACCACTTTGTTTTCCAGTAATTGAGAGAGCGGTTCACCTTCAGCAGGTTCTCAGGGAGCTGGGGTTCATGTGGGTGTGCTGGAGGCACCTCAGGATGATGTTATGGTGGGAACTTCCAGGTTCTGGACTGAGCTGCAGAACTGGAACGTTTGTACAAAACCACTTTTTAAAACGAGGCATTGAGCTCTCCGAAGAGAACAGATTCTTTATCCAAATCCTGTGTCTGCATTGAAGCCCATCTCAGCTTCTCCTTGAAGAAGACTCCTGTGGCTATAGCAGTTAGCACAAGTCTATTTTTAAACTTTCACTTTTCTTTTGTTTCCTGTAATACGATCCTTGCTATGATGCTTATACTCATCTTCAGAGGGACAGTGGTGACCTGGAATGCATCAGGCACTTTGCACATACTCTGCGAGCCCTGTCCTTGAAGGGCTGGAGCTGTTTGAAGAGTGCTGGGGTGCCTTGCAATTGAAATGGGGAAGCTGGAGTCCTGGCTCTGGAGAGCTCTCAAGTGCATGCTGGGGCCTTTGATGGCCGAAACTTTTGTTTTTTTGGGGGAGGAGGTGTTAGAGATCTGTTTTAAGGGAACAAAAGTTCTTGTATGCCCTGTGCTCTCCCCAGGAGGTGTTAAGTGTGTGCAGTGGTTGCAGAGGTTTGCTTTCCCCCGGGATTTGTTTGCTGGGATAAGAGCTGCATTCCTCTGTTTCAGGGGCTGGGTGTGTGCTCCTTGCCCAGTGGCACGGGACTCGGGAATAGTTCCTGACTGTGTCTCTGTCTCTTTGTGTCCTTACACTGAGAGAGAGGTGTGTTCTGTTCTGTCTTCATTTTGGGACAAGCTTTAAGGTCTGTTACTGTGATTTAATTCGTGCCTCAACCTCCTCGGTTTGTACATGATCAACTCTTACAGGCCTAAATCGTGGTTAGTACAGAATTTTATCAAGTGAGGCTGTTATTTAAATGAAACAACTTGAGGGGAAAAAAAAACCATTATATGTTTTTACTTTTAAGTCTTACAATGTATCCCAAAGTTTCAAGCTGGGGAAGGGAAATCCTACTGACCTGGTGCTGAGGGCATTTCCAAAGGTGTTGCTGATATTCTCTGCCTAAGTTCCACTGCCAGGGAACTGTTGTTAACTGGGGTTTTTTATGATTTATTAGGAAATAAATTTGGAAAATTATTTAATAGGAAAATATTTTAGTTGCAGAGCTGTTGAGTTTGCTGCCTCATGTTTGTACTCTGTAGAGAATAGCATGGCTGTGTTAGTTACTGACAAAATGGGATTAGTGTGTGCAGAGGTTCAGCCTCGCCCTCCATGGCACCACTCAGAAAGTGATTTTGGCCATATTGTGTTCCTAGGGCTTGCAATTCAACACGCTTTGAGACACCAGAATTTTATTGTATGCCTTAGTAGCTGAATATTTGATATTCTGGTGATTATTCACGCTCTTAACACGGATGAAAGTTGGTTGCATTTTTTGTTCTGAGGTGACCTGCTAAAGATCACCTCTAACACTGAGTAGAAGGATCCTTTTGCAGGAGAATGCAAGTGTGTGGAGGAGCTGAGGTGAAAGGGGAGGGCTAAATATAGCCATTTCCTGCAGAACTTATCTGCTTTTGAGGCTGGCTTTCCAAATGGAACTGGTGTCTTCCAAGCCCTCAGTGAGGGTAGGAAGAGAACATGGGCGGGGGAAAGAACACCCGTGGGGTGTTGTGAGTGGGTTGTGTTTGTGGTTTTTGTTTTTTCCAGCCAGCTGGTACTCTGAAGTCATGCTTAAATTTAATGAAAGCCCGATGCTAAAATAGGATCTAGGGACAGCCGTTGTGAAATAATTAGGCACCCGTTCAGCCCTTCTTGTCCCTGCCAAAAAAAAGCTGCTTGAATTCATTTACATTCTTGGTATTGGAACTCTCAAATGGGCATCTTGGTACCTGCTCTAGTGTGTATGAACAGGTTAAAAACTTGTCCCACTCAGCTGTGCAGGAGCTCCTGTCAGGCGCTCCAGCAGGTTGCAGTGGTGGTGCTGAGTGCTCTGCATGAGCATTCATGGATGTCACGGAGGTGGATGGCAGGCTGGCCTCACCCAGGCTGTGCACATGGGTTAGGGGTTGGGTTAGTTACTTGAGAACCTCAGGGCAGTCAACACTGGGAGAGTTTAAGAACTTCTTAGTTACAGAGGTATCAGATGCAGAATCCTATCAAAATCCTCACCTTTTGAGCACTGCTGTGGGCAAGTTCTGTGGCCACATGTAAGGTATTTATATCCTGTACATGGCTGTACATATCTGTAAAAATCAGGAATGGTGGTCTTTTGTAGCAGTGTTGGAAAGCTGAATTCACATGTTTGAAAACTGTTTTGGCATCACAAATTTGTAAAATGTTGTTGGATACAAAATTTATGGAATTCCATGGAAATGCTTTCAAGAAATTCCTTTTTTTCCCCACTATGTTTGCAGCCAAAACATGGTTTTAGAGTAAGACTTTTCAAAGGCGTAAAAATGCAGTCAATAACAGCGAGTGGTTGTAGTGCTGTAGTTTTCTGTGTTACAATGGACCCTGAGTTTTCATGTGCCCCAGTCTCAGGTGATGGTAATCCCCTCCTTAACATGTGGTCTTCTGGAATTGTGTGTGCACAGTGCTGACAGGTTCCTATTGCAGAGTGATTTGCGTCTGTAGATTGAGGTTGTTGAGAACACACCCAAATTTCTGCTCTGGGGAGAAGATGCACAGAGAAGGAGCTGTGGCTATAAAGCAGCGTTGAAGCACAGCTTTGCTGAGCTGCATGGGATGCTGTTTTCTGGAGGGACAGGAGGAGTGTGCTGCAGTGCAGTGAGTCCCCAGCTGCTCCTCTGCTCTGCGTGGGACAGGCAGCACTGCAGGGCACAGGTGCTGCTGTGTGTGCTGGTTCAGGTGCCGCTGCTCCCCTGCAACGCCAGAGCTGACCTCATGGCTCATCTGTCTGCTCCTAACACTCTGGAACACCTCTCAAGCCCCCCAGATCGAGGTCCCTTATCCCAAGGGCTGGAGTTCTGGTTGAGCCACAGGCATTGTGAGTCCCTGAGCAGCTGGGATCGCCAATGTCCTTCAGCTCCATGGTTTCTTCCAACTTGGGACCTGTTTTAGTTTTACAGGATGTTGGCTCAGCCTGATTTTGCAAGGCTGGGTGAGGTGGTGTGTAAATAAACTGACTTGCTAAGGGGGAAATGCTTGAAAGAAAATACTGTAGAGATCCTAGAGTCACAGTTCACATGAGTAAATGGGAATGTAATTCCTTATTGTGTAAGAAATGGGGAATACCAGGGGTAATCAATTGTCAGCAGCTTTACAATGAAAACCAATAGCTTTTATGTGGTGCCTGTTTAAGCTATAGACTGATTGTTGTTGGATATTCAGGAGATATTCCTCTTTTGAGGAGCTGTTGGATCTGTTGGTAGGCCTGTGGGGGTCCAGTGAATGCAGTGACTCAGATGCAGTTTTGGGTTTGGTAATTTACCTCTGACTGGGAGCTGTAGGGTTGGGGGCAGAGGGGGTGGAAGAATGACCCTTTTGTGCTGTGTCCTTTTGCTTTTTCCCGAGCATCTGCTCCTGGCCTTTTCTGCAGTCAGGTTGTTGCTGTTTGGGGGTGTGTGTTATTGGTTGTTGCTCCCTTTGGTGTGCACAGGTAGTTCAGTGGCTCTCACCCAAAAAGTCCTGTTGCCACTGCATCCCCCCTTCAGAAACACTCCTGGAGGGTCAGACCAAGTCACAGTTCCCTGCCTATGATGCTGCTGGAAGGATGGGTCTGAAAGTGTCTGGAGCTGGTTGCAGAGTAACTCCAGTCTGCTTTAGAGAAGGGAATGCTCTGGCTTTGTTAAGAAAAGCTTATTGAAACCAAGACCTCCAGTTTGGTGATTGTCCAAGGCTGTCTTTGGAGTAATTTGTGTTGTCTGAAATGACAAAGATGGAAATAGAAGATTGTGAGGGGAACACCAAAAGCTGTTATCTGGGCTTTTTTACAGATTTGTTGCTGCAACACTTAACCTTCAGTGGTGAGTGCCTGGAATGTTCCTTCTCAGCATGCAGAAGCTGGCCATCCTGTTGAGTGGGAACTGGAAGGAGCACTTGTTGCTTGTCTTCCAGAGCAGCTGTAGTGAGCTGTGCTCACCCTAGGTCGGGACTTTCTTGTTCTGACTGCCAGCCTTACCTCTGCTAATGAGCTGCAGGAGAGAGGCCAGCAAACACCTCTTGTAATTGCAGCTCTGGTGTTTGCCTGGCGAGGGTCCTGTGACAGCCCCGCCAGCAGCCGTGGGACAGGGAGAGCTCAGAGCCTGCCAGGGGCTGCTTTGGAGTCTGGGAGCTGCTGCTCCTGCTCCAGCAGTGCCAGCAGCCCCCCAGCCCTCCTCGGGGTGCCTGGGGTTCCTGGCTCTGGGGCACTCGGGGTTCCTGGCTCTGAGCACTCAGGCACTCAGGGCTGTGCTTGCACAAACCTTTCTGCCAGCTACTCATGGCAGGGGAGTAAGTCCTGCTTCTCCTCCTCCCTGTGCTGCTCTTTCTCCTGTTTGGGGTCTCTGGCTGTGTGATACACTGGGTATGGCTTTCATTTGGTTAGAACTTAGTCTGCCTTTGCCAGGTTACTTCTAACACGGGTTAATTCCCAGTGTTTTTCCTGGGTCTGGGGGGGTTTGTGGGGGTGTGAGTGGCTGAGCAGATGCACAGGGCTCTGGGCTGCCGTGGCGTGTTTTGGAGGCTGGTGCCTGGCTGGAGTGCCCCATGGAGTGTTTGGTGTGCCTTGGCCTGAGCTGCTGTGCTCTGCTCCAGGGACAGCTCCTGCAGCTTTCCCTGCTGCTGGCATGCTCCTGCTCTGCCTGTGACTCCAGGACATGCTCAGACATTTTTGGTGGCCCCACATGCCTGCCTGCCCTCCCTTCTCTGCAGGATGGTGGCCAGCAGTGGCCAGCCTGTGCCCAGAGCTGCCCGTGCTGCTCAGCCTGCTGGGGTGGGTGATCTCCTGTGCTGTCAGGTGCTGTGCCAGATACAAGAGATGAGAGCAAAATCTCCCTAGGAGCAAATGTAAAATTAAACAAAATGCTTGTTTGTATTAGTCAGCCTAAACCAGACTCAGCTATTTAGGGCTCTCCATTACAATAAACTTGTCTCTTGTATTTGTGTGGGAGGACTACAACAATTAAAGTCATTTTAAGGCTGAATCTGAAAAGTGAAAACAACGAAAAGATAATGGTTTGGTTTAAGAGAATAGGAATTGTACTATATTATGTTATAATACTGCTGTGTTAGAGAAGAAATAGGTGATACTGCAGGTTGGTTATTGGTAAGAGCAGCATCCATGCTGCATGTCCATACTACACATTAAAACTCTTCTTGACTTCTTAAGGAGTAATTTTTTTTTCTGATACTTTTTAATTCATTAAGTTGCAGCCCTTACTGCTGCTGGAGTGAGCTGCCTGCTGCAGCTGCAGTTGTGGGTAGCAGCCTGCTAGAACATTGACTTTGATGGCATGGGCTGGGCAAATCCCAGACTGGAGGGATAAACAACCTAGAGAATAAAAATTTTCTGTTCCCCAGAAGTTGCTGAATAGGACTTAAAGACTAACTGGCAAAAAAGATAAAAAGATATTAAAGTATGTGCACAGCATGATAAATGTGAGTGGAACCAGTGGACTATTCCATCTGATTTCAGGATCAGGTGGATGATCTGGCAGTGGAGTTTGTGGCAGTCAATCCTGTTGGATTGCACTGTGTGCTGCTCCTTGTTTTCTATTGTCAGAACAAAAACGTGTACCACTTGTAGTGCACCAGTCTGAGTGTTAAATGAATGAAGTCCTATCTCCTTAGGACTGGAATTGCAGTAGTTGTGCACTTTTTAATTTGATCTCTAAATATTGGCTCAAGTTAAATGATAAAAAAGAGCATTTGAGATGTACCCTTAGCACATGAAAAAAGTGCTGATCCTTGTGAATAAAAAAAAAACTTCACAACAGAATGGAGGGGTGTGTTCTCTTGGTGATTACAATAGAAAAAATAAATGCTTGGAAGACTTAGGAAATTATTTTCTGGACACGAATTCTTACATATTGAGCATTGATCTAAGTAACTTTTATTCCACTTGACCTTTATTTTTGGACTGAGTTGCACAACCTGTTTCGATCCTGAGTCTGAATGAAACGATGATGATGAAAATTGCCACGCAGCCACCTTTTTACTCCACCTGTTTTCCTTCTGGGGGTGACTGGTTGTGTGAGTGGTGTGGGGCCATCTCTGCTGTCTGCTGCCTGGGGAGCTGTCCTCCCTGCAGAGGGGCACAGAGTCAGGAGAGCCCTTCAGCTGGCAGAGCCCGTCTGGGAGAGCACTCAACATCTCTGTGCTTAGCATCAGTCCTGCCTCTCCTCCAGCTCCTTTGCATAATTCCAGCCCGTCTCTGGCCAGAAAGAGACATTCAAGTTATTTCAAGTCGCTGGGGTAGGAGAAGCTCAGCAGGGTGAGCTGTGTTCCCCACCCTGTGTGCTGTGGAGGTGGCTCCTTGCTCTTTCCCTCTTCTCTGTTCTCATGCATCCTGCCCTTGCCTTTTGCTGTTGGGCCTGTGCACTTCTTAAATTCCTGAACAACTCCTTGGCTTGGCTTTTGCTCTCCCACATTTGCTGGTTGTCAGTTGGGCCTTTACAAATGTGCCAGAAATGCCACGTAGACACCTTTGTGTGTTTGTGGACCTGGCATGTTTGCATCAGCCTCCAGAAGAGAATAATCTGAGTAACATGCCCTAGCTTGCTGAAACAATAGGGTGTTTTTTCTGTCTTGGTGTAGGTATTTTACACATTTGTAAGACTCGTGTCATACCTCTAAAGCAAACCTAGGCATGGTTGTTCTGCAAAACCTGTTCTGAAATCTAATCCTATTTATTCCCTTCCCTCCATACCTCCAGCTTCCTTATGACACAAGTGATATTTTGAAGAGTGAGTGAATCAATATGACTGTTCCTAAATTATGGAAATAAAAACCTAAGCACCATGAGAAGTCTGAAAGAAAGATGGTATTTCATGCCTGATGCAAAAGTGGCATGTTTTAATGACTGGAAAAGTCTTTGACTTCATCTTTTTGGTTGAGATTTGATCCTGGACATTTAGACATTCAGAGAAAATATGTATTGGACTTTCATGTGGAACAGTGTCCAGGATTGTGAGGGAGCTTTGCCTTGTTTCTCCATTAGGAAAGCCAGAACGCCAGGCAGTGAGGAGCCAGAACAACAAAGTGGATTTTGAATCTTAGTTTTCTTACAATTCCTGGAATCTCTGGTAAGGAATTGGTGTTCCTGAGGCTGCAGTGCAGCTTTATGCCTTCTGTAACAAAGGATTTGTGAGGAGTAAAACCTACTTTATTTCCAGTCTGGGGATTTGTAAAACTTTGACATGCAGCCCGATTATAATTATGTTGGTTTAGTTCCCAAAGTGGATGCTCTTTATTCTAAAAGAGGCCCTACTGTGTGCAACCAGGAGTATTGAAGGCCCTGAAGTGTTAGTGTTTGAATGGTTTTGGCTTAGCTTTAAAATAAATATCTACTGGATATGGAGCTCGGGGGAGTGGGTTTAAGCAAATGGAAAAGGTGAATTAACTGGAAGCTGTTCCACAAGGCTGGGTCCATAGAGCCACAGCTCAGCAGTGCAGCAGCAGATGGAGGCAGAAGAAAGGCATTTTGAGAGCTCACTTGTATTTTGAGCCTGATGAGAGGTGGGTGCCGTTCAGAGGCTGCTGTTCCTCTGCACAGGGTTATTCTGTTATCACTGTTCTGGCTCTGCAGCATCAGTCCTGGGTGGCCGCAGCAGGTTTCCTGGGAGTGCCTGCACTGCTCCCACAAAAGCAGTGAGACCCACTCCTGGCACCTTTGGAAAGGCTGCAGTGTTTGTCTCCTGGTACTTGATGGTTCTTTTGAGACCTGAGTGAAAACATCTACAGGTTCCCTTCCTGAAGGCAGAGATTCACAGTTTTTCCTGTCTGTGATGGAAACCTGGAAAGGAGAATGTGCGCTTCTTGAGGAGTGTGTGTGCCACAGGGTGACTGAGCAAAACAAATTGGCAAATGCTCCTTTTTCTGGGGATGGAGGGAGCCTCACGTGGAGGTTTTGGCCACCTCCTGGTGGGAATCCACGTGCCTGTGAGCTGGAAGTGGCCTGGCTGTGTTGCTGCAGGGTTTGTGGGGTGAAGAGCCCCTGTGCTGGGAGTGAAGGTGTCTGTGCTGTTGGGTCTCCTACAGGAGGGTTCTGGAGAGCCAGGATGGTGCTTGGCCCTCGTTACAGACAGAAGTGACCAGGGGGGTCAGTGTGAAAGGGGGACACTCAGAGACACTTTGTGGGGCTCTGTCAGAGGAGGGAGTGGCACAGGGCCAGGCATGTGGCTGAGTGTCTCTGACAGAGTGAGTTACTGCTTGTGAGCTGGTAATCGGTGCTGTTCACCTCTGCACATGCTGCTTTTCCTGGCAGGGTGACTGGAAACACACCAGTGAGGTCTCGGGTGGGCTGCCTTCTTCTGGTGGCCACAACTCACTCCTGGTCACTGTGGTGCCCTGGCACCATGGCAAGGTCCTTGCTGGCAAGTCAGGAGAGGTATGATGGCCAAGGATTGCTGTGTCTGCCTTGGGATGGCCGTGCCCGAGAGGTTCCCAGGGCACACCTGAGGTCTCACATGGTGGAACTGTGCTTGTTAGAGCTTCTCCTGGTGGGCAGCACGAGGGCTCTGCTCCCGGGTGTGCAGGCTGAGAGCACAGACAGCCCTTTGGGGCTGGGACCCTCCTGAGAGCACAGCCCTTTGGGGTCTGCACTGCCTGGGACCCTCCCCAAGGGCTCACCCAGCAGAAAGTGAGTGTGCCTAGAAAAGGTTGGTTCTGAAGTGCTGCCCAGTGTGAACACAAAGGGAAGTGAACCCAAACCAAAGGCACAAACAGCATTTACTTCTTGTAAATGAAGTCTCTGAGGGGTTGGTGTGCCAGCAGTAGGAAAGGATACCAAATATGAGTTGTTTTTTTTGGTTTTTTGGTTTTTTTTTCAAAGTTCTGAAATATTCTTCCAAAAATCTTAGGGCTTTTTTGACATGATTGATCTTGTTTCAGTCCCACAGGTGTGTCTGGTTGTATGTGAAAGAGGGATTTTTCTGAACTCGAGTTCATAAAGGCATATTAATTAAAAAATGAATGTTGGACAAGCTAAAAACACTTGCATGTCATTCATAATTGTTTGAAAAATGTCTGTAAGTGTGTTCTTGATGCAGCTTGCAGGTTTCACCCAAATAGTTCTTAGGACCACAGCTGAATGAAAAAAGTGCTTGATGTGTTACCTTCTTGTTGGGAGATGATTCTGGGTCAAGAGGCCACAGTAGCTACTGTGTGAAGAAGCAAACCAAGGCCAAAGGAACAGCTTGTATGGCCAATGTGAGTTAGAGGTGAGCATGGAGGTGGCTTTTCTGCTGTAGTTGTTGGTCACTTTGCTGAGACACCAAGGAGATGTTTGAGCATCTCATCTTAAAGGGAGATTCTGCTGATTCTCTGATCTTGAAAGGCTACTTTCTTACAAAACAAACAAACAACCCACAAAGAACATGTCTTCTCTGTTAAAGTAATTTAAAATGTTTAAGTACGGTAAAGGAACATAAAACATGCAAAAAAATCCCCATCTGATTTTATTCTGAATTAAGAACTAGCAAGCTAAAACTTAGACCTTTTTGGAAAGATTTGAGGAATTAATGAGATTTTCGTTGCTGAGCTGACCCACCCCTGAAGGTTGTACAGAAGTGGGCGGCACCTTCGGGGTTCTGTGTCTGGAGTATAAAAGTTAAAATTACTTTAAATGGCTGAACTGTTTTGGGTTTAATTTAATTTGTGTTTTTGTTTACTTGTTTTTCATAAAAAAACCACAGTAAATGCTAAATAAAGTTTGTTAAATGCTCAGCCCAGCTGCAGCGTGAGGAGGGTTTAAAGGTGATTAAACTCTCCCTCCCAGTCTAACACACCAGAGATCTTTAGAGAGTGTTGAGATCTTCCACTGTGCCATGGTGGTGTGGGGGCGTGCACAGGGATCCAGGAGCTGCAGGGCTGATGCAGGAGCTCCTTGTCGTGTCTGCCCTGCCCAGATCACCCAGACAAGCTCAGCTGGCTGGCTTTGGTCAGCTCAGCTCAGGAGCTGCACGTCCTTGGGCCACTAATGGGACCTTACTGGCTAAAGGCCTTGGGAATTTTTCTTGTATAGTTAGCACAGCCAGGCCACTGCAAGCCTGCTTTCCAATTAAAAATAAACTTTAAAATACTGCATTTATAAGAGTGAATAATCAAAACAAATACATCCTTTTCCATAAAAAATGTGGACCTGAGTTTCTGGGTGTTGGAATAGAGGGATGGAGAGGGAAATGGTCTTTAAAGACTGTATTTAGTTAGTCTTAACAAGATGTTCATTTGTCTTCAACAGCAATTGAACCTTTCTTAGAAAAGAACAAAAATAAGTACAAAATCAGACCTAAAATTGGTTATTTAGATGATACTCAACTTCCTGACTTAAATTACCTTGATCAACTTGGAAGCATTTAAATGCACACCAAAACCTGAAATAAATATTCCACATGTACAAATGTAAAATGCTGTTTTGGAAACTCCAGGTAGCCAGGTAAAATTCCAAGTGTGTGGGTTGTGGGGGGATTTTTTGTTTTGTTTGTTTTAAACCGTGAATTTTGAATCACTGCTCACACAGTTGCTCAGTTGGGTTTATTTTTCATTTCTGTAGCTGTTCTTTTCCTGTAGCAGTCCAGAGGAAGTTCAGTCCCGAGCAGGTGTGTGCTCAGGTGGAGTGCAGTGCTCCATGTACTGCTGGTGAATCCTCGCTGTGTGCTGAGGGCAGTCAGTGAGGTGTTCTTGCTGGGAGCAGCCTGTGCAGCCTGGCTGGATTTTCGGGTGGCCAGGGGTTGGTGTCTCCCAGGAGCTGTGCAGACCTGCCCAGTGCTCTGGCTTGTCCAGCCCTCCCCAGAACTGCCAGTTTGGCAGCTATGCCCTGTGAGCTTTACCACTGAGTGGTTTTGGAGCTGTTTGATTTCTTTGCAGCCCCACTGTGGGAACTGGGTGTTTTTGGGTTTGTTTTGTGGTTTGCTCTGCCTGCTGCGAGCTGGTACCTCTGTCATGGTGCAGTGGCATCTTGAGCCTTTGCATGGGTGACAGCAGAGTGTTCAAACATCTCCTGCCCTCTCCTCCTCACCTGGTGGCAGGTGAGCTCGGCTGTGTTGGTTTGGTCAAATACAGGCATGGAGACATTGGTGTTCCCTGCAGTTTGCAGGCAGGAGCTGCCCTGTGCTGCTGTGCCTCTGGGTGTATGGAGGTGGGACAGTGGCAGGACTCCAGAGCAAGGAGCACTCAGAGCTGCAGGGGCTCGTGGGGTTTATGGCTGCTGGAGGAGGTAATGAACATTGCAGCTCCAAAAATAGGTGTCTGTCTGAGCAGCTGTGGGTGAGGAGTCGTCTCTGAGCAGAGCTCTCAGCCAGAGCTCAGCTGGTACTCGCAGGGTTTCTGGCAGCAGTGTGTCAGTGTTAGCTGGTGTCCTGCAGCCCTTGTCTTCCCCAAATGATTGCTTTGAGGAGCTTGGAGTGAGTGGAAACGATCATGGTGTTAAGAACTGGGAACAGAAAAAGACAAAATCAAAGTGCTAAAGAGTTTTGCCATGTAACTTGTGTAGGTAGCTCCAGTTCAGTTTCCTGCATGGTCATGAATGGGTATTGGGAGAATGCTGCTGCCATGCTCTTGGAATTCAGGGAAATCCTAGGCTGAGCAGATTTTGCTTGACTGCATAAATGTCTCTTCATGAGAAACAAGCCCATCCAAAAACCAAGTTCACACAATTGCTACTTGCTGGTTTTAGCTTCAAGCCCTTCTAGCCCAGGCTGTGATTATATTTGCTGTGGGAAGCCATGAGGGATGTTGGATGGTCTGTCCTGAAAATGGTGAGAGGGACACGCAGGAAGTCCTTGCCATCAGACTGCAGTGGGACACGTCAGCCCAAAGCTCTGGTGCAAAGAGCTCAGTCTTGTCCATGTTTGTGGTGAATGTTCCCAGACAAAGGGTCTGCAGATCAGTAGGGGTGACTTCTGTGTTCACCAGCTCATACTGTCGGGTGAGTTCATATTGTTCAGCCAGTTCTGGGAGTTTTGGAGATGATTTAGTAATTCCTGTTTTTTTCAGCTATTGTCAGGAAAGTAGTGTATTAAAAGCATTGATAGGGAATCAGTTTATTCAGCTCAGAGCTGCTTGTTAGCTGGCAGTGTTCAGCTTCCTTTGGAGCCCTGGCTGCTGCAGGGTGGGCTGGGGACCTGCGGGGACAGGGGCTGGTGTCACTGCTGCTGAGTCCCATTGCTGAGAGCTAATCCTGCTTTTTGGAGGGGAGATGGCTAATGTGTGAGTAGGTACCTTGTGAACAGGCAACAGCTGGGTGCAAAGCAAAAATCTGCTAAAACATGACTAATTTCTGAGTGTTGCATTGAGTTTCTGTGTGTATTCAGCAGCAAATTACCATTTGGAGCTTATGCTGCTGTTGCTTCCCTGGAGCTGGCATGAGCTGTGTTTGAGCTGATGGTCATTGCTATGAGACTGTCACAGCTCTGCTGCAATGTGAGCTTGGCTCTCTGTCCTTGCACTTGCAGCACGGCCCATTCCATTCAACCAGAGCTGTTTTAATTGGGTTCCACTCTGTGTTATGTTAAAGCTGTGATGCTGGGCACAGAAACCCGTGACACTTGTTTTGTTTGTTCCTGAAAACATACACTTCATTCTGCTTTGGCCATTCAGATTGGTTTTACATGATTGTCAGCTGAAAATAATGCTGGGATTGGCAGCAGCATGGCAGCTTCCTGCAGCCGGGCCCAGCAGCGGGGTCACTGGCCCAGGGGGGCTGGGAAATGAGAATTCCTGCTCTGGCAGCGTGGGTTGCTTAGCAGGCAGCAGTGTGGCCCTGGGGAAGGGCTGACCCAGCACCCTGAGAGCCTTGGCAGGCAGCTGTGACTGCTGGGAGCTCCGGGACAGCCGAGCTGGGCCACTGCAGGGAGCATCTTGGCCACCATGGGCTGGGGGTGAGGCCAGGAGAGCCTGGCTGTGTAACTGCACTGGGATGGCTGGTTAGAAAATAACCAGTAGTCATGACTTCTGTTAATTAACTACTAAGAGTTAAATAAATGTTGTTGGAAAAACTAGTCTGTGTTTATTTGGCACGTCTCTCCCCAGCCCAGGCTGGTGCTAGTTGGTACACGCTCCACTGCTGAGCCTGTCTGCAGCGTGGTTTTATGTTTTCCATCTGTATTGATTTTCATGATTCATTGACCATGATCTAAGCAAAAAGCACACTTAAATGACACTGGAGACAGCTGTCTGTTAAAGTAGGACCTTTATGTAGTCTGAAATGGCGCCAGGTTTTTCTTCCATTACTTTATCAAGTAACACACACCAGTAATATTCTTTGTTTAATTTCCTTTTCTAGGTCACTGGTATGTCACCCCTCTTTTGTGTAAGCAGCAGATGGTAAATTCTTACTCTAAACTTTCTTATCGGTTTTGCTCCTGTTATTTTTCTGATAATCATTTGAGGTTATTCTCAAATGGAAGGGGCCTTACATTGAGTTTGGGAGTCTCTGTGAAGGACTCTGTTCTTCTCCCTGCAGAGCTGTTTTGGAAGGTACATGTGGGAAGTCCAGATAAAAGCAGAAACGTTTAAAGCTTGGGAAGCTGATGTGTAGCTTTTTCCAGTTATAATCTGTCTCTCTTTGTATGGCAGGCTGAAGTTCCAGATGTTGTTTTGGCTTGGAGATAGCGGGTAAGGGAAAAATAAGCATTCTAATGTTAACAGAGTCAGGCTGTCTGGATGTGAGCTGACAGGAAGAGGGAGAGATAAACCTTCATTAATGGTGTGTGCAGAGCTGGAGAGCCAGAGTAGCTGTCCCTGGAAAGCAGTGCTGGTGCCAGCTGCAGGGCTGGGGCCACCAGTGACCCTGAGAACTGAGCCCGTGGAGCTGGGCTGGCTTTGATCCCCTTCTCCTGGTGAAAGTGAATTCTTACCCCTCTTGGGTCCTGCTTGCCCTCAGCAGCTGTCTCTGGGCTTTGGGGGATGCAGAGCTGAGGTGAAGGGCTGCTGGTCAAATGTGCTTTTGGGGTCAGGAGGCTCTTACCTGCTTTGTCACGGAGCACCAGGGCATTTTTTGAAACTTGTCCCTGCAGCAGCTCCATTTATTGGGAGTTGCAGAGTGATTTGGGCCTGTGTGTGCTGGATTCCTTCTGGGGGGCACTGAGCTGCAGGCTCTGTTCCTGCTGTATGGCAGACATGCTCCGTCCTGGAATGTGGGCATGGAGTCCTCAGCCTCTTCTGGCTGGGAGCACATGTGGTGGCACCTTCCAGGGAGGGGACCAAGGTCAATCCACATGCATGTTAGGAGTACTTGTGCTGTCCAGAAAAGGGATTTCCTGGATTAGTCCATAGATTGTGTGTGTATCTATTTTCTGTGTTACATTAAATGCACAAATATAATGTGTCCTGTGTCTCTCATACCTGTTCCTCCTGTCAGGCCGATTTCTAAGATGTATGAGCAGATTATTTTTAATTAATCACTGAAGTTCTGCTGACTTCCTCCTTAATCTTTCCTTTTTTCCCTCTCATTACTGAGTCTAGGAGGTAACAGTTTTGGTCGATGGCCCGTCCCTGCTGTGGTGCAGGGCCCTTGGGGGCTTTGTGCCTCGGAGAGCAGTTCTGGTGAGAGTGCTCAGCCCACTTGCCTTAATACCGTGAGGCTAGAAGGGAATAGTGCTGACACTGAGGCACAGAGAGCCGAGCTGCTGCAGCCCTGGTGTCTGAGGTCTGGGTGTTTGCTGCTTGGAGCTGGGATAAACCTGTCCTGTGTGAGTTACTGGAACTGGAGTCTGGGAGGGAGGCAGAGAAGGGAGCTGTCGTGTTGGTGTGGCAGACCAAGGGATCCTTGGAGCAGGGCAGTGCTGGCAGCTGGACGTGTGAGTGCCAGCACAGCTCAGGGTTGGACTGGGTTACCCCTTTTTGGCCTTGCATTTGTCTCACGAGTGGGAGTGGGTGTCTGGAGCTGGCTGGCTGAGCAGCTGTGATGGTGTGTGCATTACCTGGCACCCAGAAACACCATCCCTGGAGATGCTGCTGGGCTGGGATGCGCAGGGCACGGCAGCACCAAGGGGCTGGTGCAGGAGGGTGCAGAGGCAGCTGGGTGTGGGAGTGCTGTGCCTGCCTTTGTGCTGCCCACATTGCTCACATCCCCCAGGCAGCACTGTGCTGCCTCGCTCGTGTGGTTCATGACTCAGGCCAAGCCCAGATGTGTTCATGCCTGGTCTGGCCTATTTTCTGAGAATAATTTTGGATGCCTCAGTCCATTTTATTGTGGTTTTCTTAGTGTCTAGTCCAGCTGAAGTTGAGATGATTCCTGGCCTAATTGAATGCTCACAGGCAGACATGGCTTTCCCTCTGCAGCTGTGTTCCTGCTAACTTCAGAGCACTCACAATTAGAGCCACGCTGGTGAGAACCTGGGGTAGGGTTTTGATGACTTTTTTTGGGGGGTTTTTTTTTGAGTGGAAAGTTTTAGAGCATGAAACCCAGAAGAGTCTGTCTTGTGCCTAGAACATGAGTGAAAATGCTGAAGGTTTCTGTGCAGTCAGATCTGGCCTTGTAGACCAACCTGGCTTTCCATTTCCACTGAGCAGTGAGTGGTAGGGACATGGAAACCTTTTTGTACTGACTGTTGGAGCTTTCATTCAGCGTTATCTGGCTGACAGGTTGGTGACAGTTACTATCCAGAATATCCAAAATTTATTTAGCCAGGCTGCTCCCAGCAGAGCCTGAGCTTTCACTGTGCTGCACCTCTGCAGCTGGCTGTGTGTGAGCTCAGCCACGGGAATTCAGATCTTAAACAGGGATGGGACTGGCTGCTTTTGGCTTCTGCAGCAGCAATTAAACCAGAAGTCTGTATGAAACTGTGCAATGGTTTTTGAAGATCTGCAAGTACAGTTGGGTTTGGCAAGGCCATGTGAGATGTGTGAGTTTGGCAGCATACAGCTAAATAGGTAGAAAGGGAATACTTGAAGCAGCTCTGGAAAGAAGTGTCAGAATTGTGTATAATTGAGATACAAGTGGTGTTTGGAGGGGTGACCAGGAGCCTGGTGACTGGGCTGAGGGGTGCAGGCACTGATGGACATCTGTGGGGGGGACCCCCTGTACCAGGAGGGACACAGGGGTTTGCCTGAGAGGTCAAAGTGGACACAGCTGTAACAGGAACGAGGAATGCCAGGACAAAGTGATTTGTGAAGTTCTTGAGCTGTTTTAGGACAGGCTTGAATGCTGGATGGCTCAGTGCCCCAGGTGAGACTGGCACAGGTAAGGTACAAGTGAGACAGAGACCTGTGGTACCTCCAAAGGCTCAGGTGAGAAAGGGGCACAGCCTGCAGGATGCTTTGAGAGAACAGGGTAAAGCTGTGAACTGCAGCACTGGGGTTAATGCTGCTGATGTGGGAAGAACAGAAATAACACTGCAGGGTTCAAGGATGGATGGAGAAAAGCCTGAGCTGGTCTTCACCACACTGTCTTCTCCAAGTCAGCTTTGGGTTGCATTCCCCTTAGTGATGAGTGCCCCTCACTGTTGTTCCTGCATTTCCTGAAGCTCTGGTCACCCCTGCTCCCCAGGGTCCCTTGGCACAGTGCTGGTGGGAGAGGGAGGCTGAGGAGCATCAGGGCTGGGACAGGACCTGCTTTGTTTGTGTCTTGGATTTAAGAACAGGATTATGTGGCTCTGGCCAGCCCAAAGAGGCAAGACCAAACTGTAGAACAGTACTGCTAAAGTTCTGGGGTGGTCTGGTATAATCTCTGAACATTTGACTTTCTCATGCAGCAGGGTGAGCAGGGTGTTCCTTCTTTGTGGGATTGCTAATTGCATTCAGTTTTCTGGACTCCAGAGCAATAATTACTGAAATGCTCAGCTGAGAGGAAATGCTGTTTCATGCCTCGTGTCTATGGAGTGTCAGGAGCTGCTGTTCTCAGGCTGATTGCTCTATAAATGTTGTGACTTTTCTTTGGCTGGCTGAGGCCAGGAGCAGTTCAGCTGTGAGTGGGGTGCAGAGTGAACACCTGACTCTTCCATGTCCCTTAACCTTTCCTTGGTGCAGCCCATCACTCATGAGGAATGCTGCTCCATTCCCAGTGTGATCCCTCAGCACTAAGCCCGAGGTGTGAAGCCAGGCTCCCCTGGGCTCTCCTCTGCCATGGGTCTGTGTTCCTCTCCCCTGCCCTGCTCAGCTTTATGGATTTATATATATACACAAATAAAAATACATGTATGTTTATAGTATTTCCAGCTTTGATTGTTCTGTTTTAACTAGTGGCTGTGCTTGCAGTGTCATGCTGCCCTTGTATTATTCTGACAATGCAATGAAATTAATTAAAAAAAAAAAAAAAAGTTTTGGCTAATTTTTATCAAATACTCCAAACTGCACTCAGCTTGGGCTAAAGGGCAGAAGTAGAATATTCTTGCAGGGATAACCTATGAAGATAACTCTGGAGGTTCAGGTTTACCCAGGGTAAATCTGCAAAATCTCGCTGGGATTATTGATGTGCAAATGAGGGTCCTCACTGGAGTGAAATATCAGCACAGCTGAGGGGTCACCTGGAGAGTGCTGGGGCCAAGGGAGCCTCTCTCAGTTTGGCTCTGAGTGATCTGGCCCGATAGGGCAGGGACTGTGAATAAAAAGCATTTGCACCTCTCTAGGTCCCTGCATGTGTGAAAACACACTGAGACTGTGGGGAGATGCTGCTTAATTAATGCATTTGTAGGAACTAGACAGCATTGTTATCTTGCAGCAGGGTGTGCCCCCGTGAGAGATGGTCTCTAAAAGCTGTGCACATCATCAGACCCAGGCTTCTCTGCAACCCAGAATAAATAAATGAGTATTTAAAATTTCTGTAAAGGAAAACAAGGGGGAAAAAACCAGCTCTTTTTTAAAAATTATTTTTTATTTTTAAGAAAAAAATAGGACTTTTGTTGGTGATGACCAAGCCAAAGATTTGTTTTTGGAAATGTTTGTTTTGGTTGGCTGGAGTGTTCTGCAGAAACTCTGAACAGGCAAGCTGTGTAATATTTAACTAGTTACTAAAAAGCATTTGAAAATGATTAGCAGTCAGTGATCTCATTTCGACTGTGGCTTCAACTGTCTGGGTTTCTGGTTGGGATTGCAGCGCAGCCCTCTGGCAGAGCTGAGTTTGTTTGGGGAGCAGGGGCAATGCAGTGCTTTCACTGTGGGGTGCTGGCTCTGGTTTATTGGGGAGCAGGGGTTTATTTAGGTGCAGTGCTTTCACTGTGGGGTGCTGGCTCTGGTTTATTGGGGAGCAGGGGTTTATTTAGGTGCAGTGCTTTCCCTGTGGGGTGCTGGCAGAGCCATCCCCAGTGGCACTGGCTGGTGCTGTGCACGTGGGCTGGGGCTGGGTGTTTGTGTCCCCCTCGTTTCCCCCTGCCAGGACAGGAGCAGTGTGTGATGGGCAATCCCAGGGTGCCTGGAGCTTTGTTCCTGCCTGGGCTCCTCCATTACACACTGCACAGACAGCATCTGCAATAAACACACTGATGCTGGCCCTCTAAGCCCTCTAAGATCATGAAATCAAACCATTCCTCCAGCAGTGCCAAGCCCACCACTAACCCAATGTGCCACATCCACACAACTTTTAAATCCCTCCCGGGATGGGGACTTCACCACTGCCCTGGACAGTGCCAGGCAGCCTGTGCCAAGGCTGGACAGCCCTTTCCATGAAGGAATTTTCCCCAGCACGCAACCTGAACCTGCCCTGGTACAGCTTGATGCCATTTCCTCTTGTCACGTTCCTGTTCCCTGGGAGCAGGCTATGTTTATTTTTAAGAACCAAGGGGTTGGCTCTTTGTGACCATGTCAGAGTTATTGAGTGGGAAAACCTTCCAGGACACTTTACTCTGTGTAGTTGCCTTTCACGTGGTGGTTTTGTTCTTACTCAGCAGTGCTGTGATTTTGCTTTGTACACAAGTACAGAAGAACCAGCGTCCCATCCTTCACTGTGTTTGCAGCCACTTGAATCCAAGATATTTGGTCTTTCTGGGTGGCACTTTGACACATTTTTGGAGCTGTGAGGCATGGATGTGTGCCTTGTGCCTTTGCAGGTGGGTACCAAATGGAGTTGGTGGCTGGCTTCCATCTTCTGAATTCTGGCAACCAAGTTTATACCATAAGAAAGGACTGGCCAAGGTTGTCGCTCTCTGATGCAAGGAATGCCTTCGTGGGGCTGCTCGGGGCTTGCACCTCCTTTGTGTGAGCTTCAATTAAAGAGCAGGCTGTGAATTATTGCTTTTTAATGCACATTTCTCCTTCTGAAGACACAGCTGTGGGTGAATTCAACTCGTGTGTGGCTGTTGTGGATGACACAACTGTGATCCAGTATTGTGGATGTTTTCTTTTGATAGGAATCTGGTGAGGTACATGCAAAATACGTAGAGCCCTTGGGCTGCTGGCAGGGGGCCAGTGGGACTGCCAGCGATATCTGGGTGCTTCTGATCTCATCCGGGAAGTCTGAGCTGCTTGGTGTTCCCATGTCTGTGTCATATGGAGATAAATGCAGCCTGGAGTCCTGCACTAATGGGCTGCCTCTGTCTGCCACAGTCTGTGCTCACTGCTGGCACTGGGGACCAAAGGCCATTTCCCAGCAGCAGTGCCTGCAGGGCTCCTTGGGCTCTTTGGGCTTGTCTCAACTGGTTCTTCTCTGCCCTGGGCTGCTGTCCCGACAGCCCCAGCACAGAGCTTCACCCCACACTGCTGTCAGGCCAGACAGGAATCATTTGGCTGGACACAGTTTTCTTAGCAAGAAAGGAGAGAGCAATATTAGGTGTGAAAGTGGAACAGGCACTGGGGTTTCAGGGTGGATTTTGCAGTGTTGGCACTTTGACTACAAACCATAAGGGTGCTATTGACTCTGTTACCCGAACCAGTTGTGTGTCTGTGTGTTATGTTGGGTGTCTTCACCCAGTGTTTGATCTGCCTTGTGCTTGATTGTTCATTTGGGCTTCCAAATCCAGTTTGAAGAATTCCCTTGGCATCCAAAGCTGGCCTTAGAGTAGATGCTGGCCTGCCCAGGAGCCAGGGTCCCTTCCCCTTCCCCTTCCCCTTCCCCTTCCCCTTCCCCTTCCCTTCCCCTTCCCCCCTTCCCCTTCCCCCCTCCCCCAGGGTCCCTTCCCCTTCCCCTTCCCCTTCCCCTTCCCCTTCCCCTTCCCCTTCCCCTTCCCCTTCCCCTTCCCCTTCCCCTTCCCCTTCCCCTTCCCGGCAGGTTTGTTTGGAAACCTGGAAGCTGCCACTTGGAAAGAGGCTTTTCCATCAGTAGCAACTTCTGGTTTTTCAGTGACAATGTGCTTTTGCAGGAGGTTAAACCCAAAGGGGTCACTTTTTCTGTATGTGACTGAACCTCAGACAGTGTCCTGCTCCAGCTCTGCCCTGTGGTCTCCATGCTGCATCTGGAGTGTGGGGTGGGATGGTGGCATCCCTGTGTGGGTATGGAGCGTGGCACAGGGCACTGGGATCCCTGTTATCCCTGTGTGTGTGTGTGATCCCCGTTGTTATCCCTGTGTGTGTGTGATCCCTGTTTTATCCCTGTGTGTGTCTGATCCCTGTTGTTATCCCTGTGTGTGTGTGTGATCCCTGTTTTATTGTTATCCCTGTGTGTGTGTGATCCCTGTTGTTATCCCTGTGTATCTGATCCCTGTTGTTATCCCTGTGTGTGTGTGATCCCTGTTTTATCCCTGTTATCCCTGTCTGTGTGTGATCCCTGTTTTATCCCTGTTATCCCTGTCTGTGTGTGATCCCTGTTGTTATCCCTGTGTGTGTGTGATCCCTGTTGTTATCCCTGTTATCCCTGTGTATCTGATCCCTGTTGTTATCCTGTGTGTGTGTGATCCCTGTTGTTATCCCTGTGTATCTGATCCCTGTTTTATCCCTGTGTGTGTGTGATCCCTGTTTTATCCCTGTTATCCCTGTGTATCTGATCCCTGTTGTTATCCCTGTGTGTGTGTGATCCCTGTTTTATCCCTGTTATCCCTGTGTGTGTGTGATCCCTGTTTTATCCCTGTTATCCCTGTGTGTGTGATCCCTGTTTTATCCCTGTTATCCCTGTGTGTGTGTGTGATCCCTGTTTTATCCCTGTGTGTGTGTGATCCCTGTTTTATCCCTGTTATCCCTGTGTGTGTGATCCCTGTTTTATCCCTGTTATCCCTGTGTGTGTGTGTGATCCCTGTTTTATCCCTGTTATCCCTGTGTGTGATCCCTGTTTTATCCCTGCTATCTCTGTGTGTCTGGGATCCCTGCCCATGATCCCAATGCCCTCTAGTGGCTCCTGCTGCTGTGCTGCAGTTCCACAGGGCACAGACTGCAGCTCCAAACAAACGGCAAAATCCTTGTGTTTCCAAAGGAAAATACCTTTTGTGTCTTTTTGCTGGTTACTTATTAATTCATCTTTATTTATCTGGGTTAAATCCCAGCCCTTCCCTTGGGAAAAAAGTTCTTGTGAATTCAGACACCAGATAGTAACTGGATATCTCCTGGATCTTTAAATCCATAGCAATTTTCTGAGGGGATTTATTAAAGAATGTTTTATTCCTTACATTAAAATGTATATTTTCCTTCTCTCTAAGCAAGCAGTAACTGGAAGGGGTGTGCTTGCTGCTGTCACTAGAACCAGGCTCTGATGCTTATGTATGTGCATTAATTGCTTTGAAAAAGTAATTTTTTTTAAGCAGTGGGAACAGCACCTTTGAACTCATGCTCTCAGATAATTTTTGAGGGAAAATTAGTATTTTGTGAAGGCCAGAGTGTCTGTCCCAGCTCCTTCCCTTCTGCACTGTCCACCACAGCTGACCCACTGGAGGTGTGGCTGGGCCATGCCAAGGGCTCTGAGCCCTGCCAAAATCCCCAGGGTGTCCTGGCTGCACACACAGTGCAGGTTTGATTTGGTGGTGAGGTGTGTGACACCTGGGCTGGCTGTGCTACAGCTGCTGCAGATGTGCACAGCTCTTCTCAGCAGGGCAGGTACTCCTTGAGGCTTTGGGGAAGATGAATGGCTGCAAGAACAGCTTCGTGGAAGCAGGGTTTAAATTGAAGCGTTGGGCTTTTTTCCTTGGGAGGACCATGCATGCTATGAAATGTTAAAAAATTCTGTTAAAAGTTCAGTATGGTTTGTTTGCCTCTTTGGGGCATGGGTCTGATTTCCATCCTCATCCTCCCCCTGAGAAGTACAGGGCAGCGGCTTGTGTGTACCAATGTACTTGTGTATATTTGTGTATGTACAAATACACTTGTGTATATTTGTTTCTTTGTTCTTGGGAACTCAGACTGCTTGAAAAGACAGCAGATAAGACATGACACAGGTTTGGGGGATGGCTCCCTGCTCCTGGGTTAGGCTTGGCTCAGTGGATGGCTCCCTGCTCCTGGGTTAGGCTTGGTCTGGGGCATGGCTCCCTGCTCAGGTGTTAGGCTTGGCTCAGTGGATGGCTCCCTGCTCAGGTGTTAGGCTTGGCTCAGTGGATGGCTCCCTGCTCAGGTGTTAGGCTTGGTCTGGTCCTGTTGCCAGTGTGGCTGCTGGAGGTTGTGTCAGCAGGTGTTAGGGATGCCTTGGGCTGTGTCGAGGACAGGTAAGGGAAGTGTCCTTGAGGATTGGGTCCTTGGAAAGGGAGAGGGTTGTTCTGGGAGGGGAGGTGTTCAGAGCTGCCTGGGCCTTCCTGTGAAGGCAAAAACTGAATACTTGGGTCAGAAATTCATGATCATTTTAAGTGATGACAAATCAATTACTGAAGACAAATCTCTGTCAGGAAATAAATACAGAAGTAATGGCTTGGCTTTCATCACTGAGCACTTAAGAAGTGCTAATGGTTTGAACAGGCACAACAGAAGAGATCTGAAAGGAAAATGGCAATGTCAGATTTATTTTCATTTTTCATCTGCTTCAGTTGGAATTAAATCTGAAAAATGAAGACAAATACCTGCACATAAGGAGCGTGGTAATGGGTCAGTGGCTTATCAAGTAGAACTTTGGTTTGCACCTAGTGCTTGCTGCTGCTTTTGGCTGGAGTTCTGTTCCATGTGGCCAGAGAGTCTGTAGGAACCCACCAGCACAGGGCAGATGAGCCTTTCCCATCACCAGCCCTGTCTGCTGGGTTAAATCCTAAGAAACTGCCCACAAGTTTCTTTCCAGAAGCCTTGTTTCACAGTGAAAAGTGGAGTCTTCACTTTCTTGTGAAGACCAAGTACCACAGCAAAGATTGGAAATGCAAAGGCAAATTCACTCCTTAATTTCCTGTTTTAGAGGGAGCATGTGCTCTGCTTTTTGCTGAAATCAGCCTGAACTATGCACAAGGTGTGGTTCCCTGTCTTCAGCAGCAGAGTAATGGGCTTGGGCCATCAGAAGGAAAATCCTTAGAGGAGCAACTTAAACTGGGAAATTACTCTTCAGGGAGCAGCATCTTCTTAAATACATCTCGATCTTTTCCTTGCCATCCAGCAATGGTTTTTGCTGGTTAATGGAAGTTATTCTGAATTTGCTGGTGGAGATCTTTTCTGTGTCCCCTCAAAGCCCAGGTAATAGTTTTACAGACTACCTTCCCAGTTCACAATAATTTAACTTTTTAATAGCTGGTTCAAAGAATGTATCACCTGTATTACCGTTCCTTCTTGGTACTGGGAGGGTTCACACTTCCTGACTACAAACTTTTCTGTATCTACACAGTAGTTGCATGGAATGTCTCTGTGAATCTAAAAAGACATTGCAGTAAATGCATGGCTTTTATAAGTGGAGCAAATTACTTGGAATCAAGACAGAGTTACAAAGGAGAGCAATCAGCATGGGGTTGTGTTTTGTGTGAGGAGTTGGTGAAAGACCTTGCTAACGCTGCTCTTGGGGTGGCTGCAGTGTTATCCAGCAGGGTCAGCATACAGAGCTCTGTGTCTGTCCTTCCTGCAGCTCCAGCCTGGTTCATGGAGTTATGATTCTCCCTGTGCTGATGGTGATGGCGTTCCCCTCTCCGAGCTGGCAAGGTGAGTGCTGTGTGTCAGAGCTGCCAGTGTGTGTTTGCTGGCTCTCCACGATGGCTCCAGTTTGGAAAGTGACTGTGTGACTGCTTTACACAGCTGTGTGCACGTGAAGCTTTGCTCTCACACGGTGTGTTCAAGGTTTGCCTCAGAAAAAGGGGAATTGTATTTACACTGCCATGGAAAGGTGGGAATGGTTCATTTGAAGATCTCTTGGATGTTTTGAGAGATGAACCCCTGAAAGGTGTGTGCTTGCTGCTTCGCAGAAATAACCTTTGGAAAACATTGGCTTTCTGGGAGTAACTTGGCTTTCTCAGTTTTAAATTTTAACTTACTTGAGAGAGGTCTCTGTGTCTGCTGTGCCATATCCTTATCAGCTGAAATAGCTGAATTAGCGTCGTTACCTCCTACTTAGTGGTTCTTCAGCACTACCTGAGAACAATATCCCTTCCCTTAAGCAGATTTGATTGTCTCATGATGTCCTTACCTCTAACTGAAACTGTTAAGGACAGGATGATGCATTTTTCCTGGATTCTTCCCTTCTGCAGACGATGAAAGGAAGCTGAAGATGGTCCCCTACGAATGTGTGTGTGAAGGCATCTCCTGCGGGAATGGGGATCGCTGCCAAGGCCAGCGCTGCTTTGCCTCCCTGAGCATTAATGATGGGGCTAAGGTTTACCAGAAGGGCTGCTTCCAGGTCTATGAGCAAAGGAAAATGACCTGCAAAACTCCTCCATCCCCCAACCAGGCCGTGGAGTGCTGCCAGGGACACCTGTGCAACATGAACATCACTGCACAGCTGCCCTCCTCCAAAGGTGAGAGCTTCATCCATCAGCAGTGTGCTTGAGAAGGAGCTGGGACTGCCTTTGGTCTGCTGTGCTGGGAGAGATGGCTCCAGTGCTGGCTGAAGGAAGGCTTTGGGGCACAGGATGCCCTGTGTGCCCTTGTTCCCCACCCTGGGCGTGCTGGCACACATTGATGCCCGTGGGTTGGCAGGTCTGTGTGCCTGGGGCAGGCAGGGGGCTGCAGCTCAGGGGCATGGAGAAGGGTCAGCATGGAGCAAGTGCAGGTGTGCCCACCCTGGGTGTCACAGCCTCTGCCACACTCTGTGCAGGTGTGCCCACACCTGGTGTGTCACAGCCTCTGCCACACCCTCTGTGCAGGTGTGCCCACACCTGGTGTGTCACAGCCTCTGTGCAGGTGTGCCCACACCTGGTGTGTCACAGCCTCTGCCACACTGCCTGGGTACCCAGGGCAGCCTTGGTGTCAGTGTAGTGGCTTTAAAGCCTTTCTCTGGGAACCTGCACATGAATTATTTTCTCTGTCTTTTCACGCTTTTTCCCTTCCCCCTCTCTCCCAAGGGCACACCTTTCAGGGAGAGGCTGCAGGGTACAGCATGGAGACACTGATCATCGTTATCCTGGCCCCTGTGGTAGTGCTGGTGGTTTTTTCTGCAGTAGCTGTGCTGATCATCCGGAGGATCCAGAAGAACCACATGGAGAGGCTCAATTCCAGGGATGCAGAGTATGGCACCATCGAGGGGCTCATAGCCTCCAACGTGGGGGACAGCACGCTGGCAGTGAGTGCCCTCCCTGTGTGCAGCCTGGCAGTTCTCCCTTGCTAACCCCCTCTCTCCTTGCCCTGGCCACATCACTAAGAGCAGGTTTTGCTGCCAGGGGATGCTGCTTGGCCTCAGGACTCGCGTGGTGCTGTTCCTGTGCTCCCACTACTGTAGAATTAATGAATTTTCACCAAAAGATGGGTTTAGCCAGTGTAGGCCTTTGATCTGGAGAATTGCTCTAAACTGTTTGTGTTCCTGGAAACAATGTCAGCACATCAAAACAGAGAGTGCCTGACTGTTGGGGGCCTGAAGTAATGGGAGAGGTGAAGAACTGTGCTGCATGTTTGATGCACAGCAGCCTGAAGGGTTGCAAAAGATGTGGTGCTAGGTGAGAAAGAGAATACAGAGAATTTTAATGTTTAAAGCCTTCAGACCTGACTGCCATGGTCTTGGTAGCAGGGCTCTGGGGTGACTGGGATATCAGTGACATTTTGTTGATGGAAGAGCAGTGGGAGTTCTAAGAAATGTGTAGTGCTTACTCAGAGGTCATTTTACAAAATACACTTGCTGATGTGATCTCTGGAGAATGCAACGAGCTGGGAGTTGTTCCCTTTCTGCAGGGTGAGTGCCCCTTCCCCCTTCCCTGGGGCCAGGCACACGTGTCCCAGCAGCTGTCCCTCACTTCATCAGAGCAGAGCAAGTAAAGCTTCAGGCTGATGGAGTGTTTCTGAAGCAGTGCAGAGTTTTCTTCTCCTTGCATTGCTGAGATAAAAAGTCCCCAACATTAAGAGGCTGGAAAATATTTTTTATTTTGGTGCTGTCCCACCGTAATGTGCAGGGTTGAAGAGTGGCCTATGTCTGTTAACATTTTTTTTTTTTTTTTTTTTTTTGTAATGCCAGTGAGTCTCTAATCAGCCCACAAAGCTTGATTGCATGTTCCTGGTTTGAAACAGCCAGTGTTGATGTGTCCACCATGGCCCAGGCACTGTCCTTAAGCACTGACTCCCAGCTTTTACCAGCTCTTCTGTCTTACCTGGGCAAGATCCTTCCAAGCCATTTGCAGACCTTTTGTACTCCTGGTTATTGAATGTACTTGGAAATGGTGATAAAACCTGCGAAGAGTAAATGAGATTCTGTTTGTAAGAGCTGTGAGGGCTGGTCTGGTGGAGCTGCCAGACCCTCAGCCATGGTGCCAGTGCTGCTGCTCTGCCTCCCAGGGTGGCTGATCCACAAGGTGTACTTGGTACTTCTGTGCCTAAATGTTCATCTAAACAGCAAGTCTTCTCGATTCCAGATTTTTCTTCTCCATTGTGTTTTAAGTCACTGGTTTTGTCACACATTAAGTAAGTTTACATTTAGGATTAGTTTCCACAGTGTAGCAAGTGCTTAAAGCCCTAAGCTGCTTAGTGGGCATGGAAGGAGCTCTGACCTCTTCAAATCTTGTTTTTACAGTTGCTGTAGATAAGTTCGGGAGTGGCTTTTTGTTTTTGTTGCTTTTGTTGTGCTGCTGATTCAAGCATGAAGGAGAATGAGCCCTCAGTTTCTGTTAAAAAGTAAGGTAGTCGCTGTCAGTCCTAGGTTATCTTTTTCTTGAGCACTCGTTAAGAGGTTGTTAGAAGAAATGAGATCTCATGGATATCTGGTTCAAGCACAGAAATGCAGTTCTCTGGAAATAATAAAAAGTTGATTACACTCAGGCTTTTTTATCCTATTGTCCTTTGTAAAGAAAGAGTCCAGCTATAGTTGTTAATGCTTTGAACTAATAAAAAACTTCTTGCTGTAAAAGTAACTGGGCATTGGCATTTTCAAGGCTAATGGGATTTTAACATTCAGTCAGGATCTCACTGTTGTTTCTTATAAGCTTACAGCTCAAAGTCTGCTTTCTATGCACTAAAAATACCAGAAACTGATAAAGCTTATAAGAAAGATTTGCTACAGAAGTTTTTCTGGAGTATCAGTGGCAAATCTTATGTAGGTGATGCTGGTAAATCCCCTCACCTTGTTTATTTGAAAACTGGTTTTGGTTTTAAATACCTGCACCAAACTTGAGTAGGTATCAGAAACAGCTGAGAGGATGTAAGGTAAGTAAAAGAAGAGTGAAATGCTGAAAGAGGCTGGAATCTCATGACAGAGAACAGGTGGTAGGCCAGGAGTGGGCTTCCAGTGCACAGACATCTATTGTCATATATTTATTAAACTTACTAAAACAAATAATGACTTAGTAAATAAATGCTCTTTGACCCCAAGTGACCAAATGGCATCTCCAGAGATACCCCTGAGCTTTAACCTAACCTGTCCTTTGTGCATGTGAATAGGGAAAAAGGAGTGTCTCATGGATCCTAAACTTCTGCTTTTCCTTCTGAACAGGATTTGTTGGACCATTCCTGCACATCTGGAAGTGGCTCTGGACTTCCTTTCTTGGTGCAGAGAACAGTGGCTCGCCAGATCACACTTGTGGAGTGTGTAGGTCAGTGTCTCCTGGGTGCTCAGCTTTTTGTAGGGCTTCAGTGTTAATTTTAAGGATTCATTAAATTTTTCATCAGCATATTTTGATTATTAATTGAGTAGTCTTAAATTTGAGTTCAGGAAGCATTTGGGTCAAAGATGGCTGGGGGCATTGGCATTGAGCCAGGAGGGTGTGCAGGCACTGGAGAGCTGAGGGAGCTTTTGGGGTGAAAAGCTTGGCTTGCAGAGACAGTGTGTCCTGATCTCCACAGGGCAGGGCTCAGTTTTGGTGCAGTTGGTGGTTTTTTAAATCCTTTTTTTGTTTGTGGGAGGATTTGGTTTTTAGTTTTCTTTAAATCATCATTTTGTGTTTCTGCCAAGGGTGATGATGGAATGGAAATGTAAAGGCTGTGTCTCCCAAGCATTGCATTTTGTAGGATTCACAGCTTTGTGTTGAGCACACTGACCAAAAGCACCCCCATTGCTGGTGGTTGGGTGGTGGCACCTCCCAGTTCAGACCCTGTGTGCTGCACGGGTGTGCAGGGAGGAGAGAGCCACCCTCTCAGGGTGGCACTCACCAAAGGCTGACAGGAGAAAGGAGGCATGTGGAGCAGTGTGGCTGCAGTGGTGAGAAGGGCAGGCAGGGCTGCCCAGTGCACCTGCTGTGGTGCTTGGTTCATGACAGGAGCTGTGCCTGCTGGAGGCTCTTTGTTACTGACAGCTTCTCCTGTGTTTTCCCCCAGGAAAGGGCCGCTATGGAGAAGTTTGGAGGGGTCAGTGGCAAGGAGAAAATGTTGCTGTGAAGATCTTCTCTTCCAGGGATGAAAAGTCCTGGTTCAGGGAAACTGAGCTCTACAACACTGTGCTGCTGAGGCATGAGAATATTTTGGGTAAGTAGGACAAGCACATTGTGTGTGCTGGGGTGTCTGGAGTAAAGGTGAGTTACCTGGACAGCTCACCTGTGAGGCACTGCACGCTCAGGCAGCTCACAGTCTCTGGGTCCTTGTGTTGTGATCAATAGCTGAAGGGAGATTCTCAGGGAGAGACTTCCAGGAGGGGCTGAGTCCCAAATGTGGCTTGGTGCTCTGCAGGTTCCAGCAGGAGACTGTTAATTAACCAGATCATCAGGTGATCTCACAGCTGAGCACACAGACAGCAGTGCAGGTGCCACAGACCCCTGGGAGGGACTGGCTCTTGCAGCCCTCAGAGCCCTGCACAGTGTGTCAGGTGAGCTCTGCTGGGTCTGAGTTGGGTTGTAATCCCTGCAGAAATGGAGGCAGAAAAGGTGGGGAGGAGTTTACAATGAGATTTAGAGATTTGAATACTTTTCTTTATGGCTAAGTAAAGTGCAGTATGAATCCAGTGTTCTCTTCTGTTTAACTGTTCTTCTCAGGGTGAGAATAAGCTCTTTTGGTGTTTAAACTTCAGCTGTAGCTGCATGATATATCTTTTCCCATGTAAACAGGAAAGTAAATGAATCTTGTGCATCACTCAGACTCAGGTGCTTGGTTCTGAGAACTGGGAAAGTGGCTTTGTTGTGCTGGGCCATGTCTGAGGTTTAAGCAGCCCTTTGATTCCTGATAGATGTGCCCTTCAGTCACTGCTGTGCCACCTCTGCAAGTAAAATCAGCAGCACATTTCCTGAGTGCTGACACTGCCTCACCCAAAATCTGTCTTCAATCACTTTTCCTTCAGCTCCTTATTCTTGCTTCCTGTCAGAGAATATTCCCTGGCTCTCTAGCTCACCCTGCAAGACGCTTGTGTGTTTCCTGAAGCAGTTCCTTTCTTACTCCAAAAATAATTTGCTGGCCTCCTGAAATGTGAATTATTGAACTTCCCTTCCCAAGAGAGCAAGTGACTTAGCTGAAATTACGTTGCATATTTCCCTTGATGCTCTGCCTGTGTTTAGTCTTTCTTGATAGCTGTCAAATTTGTTTGCTATTTTAGAGACTTTTTTTAGATGCAGTATTAAACAATATCACAGATTACAGAAATGTCACATTGTGCACAAGTCTGACTTGAGGAGAGAAAGCAGTGGGTGTTTTTTCTGACAAATGTATGTGATCTTTTCATAAACATGATTTGTTCCTTTGACTTGGGAATAAAAATCCTGTTGTTCCCAGCTAAAGCTGTGGAGGTCACTGTGGATATATGCACAGGTGACAGGAAGGGAGCTTCCCCTGAATTTGGGGTTCACTTTTAAGACAGGACATTTTTAAAGGTGGTTCTTGAGGTTCATGAGTTTTCAACAGAAAATTTTCACTGTTTCTTCCTAGAAGGTCATTTAAGCCTTTTCCTCAGCAGTCTGCACTGGCTGCCTGTGGGCTCTGAAAGTGGAAATGGTTGTTCATGGCTTGATGTTGGAGGTGTTTCTGCTTTCCAGTGTGACCCTCTCAAGTGGGCAGCAGCAGATGTGCTACAGACTTGGGGTCTTTCTATTTGACTGGGAACTTCCTCACCCCCAAGTCCTTCAGAAAGAAGGAAAAATAAAAATATTTCTAAGGTGTGGGGTCCTAACAAGTAGATTTTTGAAGTGACTGACAAATACATAAATAGGTTTTTGTGAACAGATAGGAGTTAGAGTTCCATCATTTGTTGACTTTGTTTTCATCACAGTGTGCCTGCAGTGCAGTTGTGATTAAACAAGCTGTGCATTGCAAGAGGGACCAGCAGCACTGATTCACCTTAATGGAGAATATTCAGGGCTGGAAGGGACCCACAAGGGCCATGGAGCCCAGCTCCTGAGTGGGTGTCCTGTATGGGGTCAGCATCCTGTGCTGTTCTGGGGCAGTCCCTAGGAGCCCTGCCATTCACTGCCTGATTTCTGTCCCTGCCCTGCCATTCACTGCCTGGTTTCTGTCCCTGCTCTCTCTGACCATCCTGTGCTGTTCTGGGGCACTCCTGGAGGAGCTCTGCCATTCACTGGCTTGTTTCTCCCCTGCCCTGCCATTCACTGCCTGGTTTCTGTCCCTGCTCTGCCACTCAGTGCCTGGTTTCTCCCCTGCCCTGCCATTCACTGCCTGGTTTCTCCCCTGCCCTGGCACTCAGTGTCTCGTTTCCCCGCTGCTCTCGGCGCAGGGTTCATCGCGTCCGACATGACGTCGCGGAACTCGAGCACGCAGCTGTGGCTGATCACGCACTACCACGAGCTGGGCTCTCTGTACGACTACCTGCAGCTGAGCACGCTGGACACGGTGAGCTGCCTGCGCATGGTGCTGTCCATCGCCAGCGGGCTGGCGCACCTGCACATCGAGATCTTCGGCACGCAGGGCAAGCCCGCCATCTCGCACCGCGACCTCAAGAGCAAGAACATCCTCGTCAAGAAGAACGGCCAGTGCTGCATCGCCGACCTGGGTGAGCTGCGGGCAGCAGGGAGCAGGCTGGGGGCTGCCGTGGGGGCTGGGGGCGCTGTGGCCCGTGGGGTGGGGTGTCTGTCAGTCCAGAGTGACCTTTGGGATGGTGTGACCCGTGGGGTGGGGTGTCTGTCAGTCCAGAGTGACCCTTGGGATGGTGTGTCCATGAGTCCAGAGTGACCCTTGGGGCCGTGACCCCGCACTGACCCCTCGCTGCCCCTTCCCGTGCCGGTGTCCCCGCAGTGCCCGCCGCGGCCGCCAGGTGGCGCCTGCAGCCCAGGCACGCTTTTGGGACTTTGGGGGTTTCCGATGTCGGATCCCATTGCCGGGTCCCATTGCCGGGTGCCGTTCCTGGATCCCGTTGCCAGATCCCGTTACCAGATCCCGTTATCGGATCCCATTCCCCGATCCCATTCCCCGATCCCCGATCCTGGAGGATGCAGGGTTAGAGCTCACTCCTGAGATGATGTGTCCTGTCCTGTCCCCCCAGCAGTGTGAGCTGGGTGCTGCTGTGGCACTGCTGCAGCTCTGTCCAGCCCTGCTCCTGCAGGGCGTTCTGTGCCCAGCCCTGGGCTCCTGGGACACCTGGTTTGGGATGGAGCACCTGGGCAGCAGGCACTGCCCTGGGGCTTGTTCACACCCTGGGGGATGTCTGACAGGAGCTGATTTCTCTTTGCTCAGAAGACAAGGGAGAAAATAATACTAGAACAGCATTGGGGCCACATTGCCTAGGCAAAAAGTGTATTGGGAGATGGAGCCAGGGTACAGCACCCTGCACTGATCCCAGTGCCCCCTCCCTGCCCTGTGCTGTGCTGGCTTGCCTCTCTCAGCTGTAAACCTTGACCTGTTGGCCTCTAGAATCTGCTTTACTCAGTTTGGATGAAGTTTTCATGATTTTTATCAAAAAGAGTAGGTAATAAGATTTTAAAAAAATAGACAAGTAGTTTGATTAAAAAGTTTTTATCTTTGTTTACTGTTGCAAGCTTTTTTAAAGAAAAAATATAAACCACAGGTACTGTATAATATAATCTAGTCTGAATTTAGTGCATCGAAGTGTATGTGTGTGTGTCAATATTTGACAAATATTGGGTGTGGGAGCAGCATTCTCATGAGTCTGGGTCAGGAGATGGTACATAAGGTGTCCCTAAGAAGGGTGGGGACAAAGATTTTGGCAGTGCTTGTTGTGATAGGCCACGGGAAGGTGGTTTGAAAGGGAAGGAAAGAGGGTTGATTTACATTAAACATGAGAAGTGTTTTACAGGGAGGGTGGGCAGGGCTGGCACAGGTGCCCAGAGCAGCTGTGGCTGCCCCTGGATCCCTGGCAGTGCCCAAGGTTGGACACTGGGGCTGGAGCAGCCTGGGACAGTGGGAACTGTCCCTGCCACTGCAGGGGTGGCACTGGATGAACTTTAAGATCCCTTCCAACTCAGTGTATTCTGTGATCTTTCTAGAGGTGCCATAAGCATATTCTTATCAGCTTGAAGTATCTTGAAGTGCATTTGAATTGTAGAAAAGTGTTTTCCAAATCTGTTACGTTAAAGAACAGACTGTTCTTTGGAAAGAAAAGCAAATTAATGATCTGCTGATAGGTTAGTTTTTGTGGGACTGAGGTAAAAAGCCTTTTAAGGTTCACCTAAAATAAACTCCTGTTAAGTGTAAATAGTGTATGTCATTCTTAGAAGATTTGCTGAGGAAATTAGGGAGAGTTTATGTTGCCCTCTCTGTCGCTTGGCTCTGCCATGCACCCAGAGCTGCTCAATTTGCAGTGCTCCCTGTTTACCCTGGCCAAATGAGTGCTCTGTGCATTTCCAAATTTACAGTCATTTGGTCCCTCACATAATGTTCTCTGCTTAAATGTTTAGTAATTAGCAGAAACCAGGTAGAGTGGTTTTGTCTGACTCATTTTAGATCTGCTTGAGGATGTTTATTTTTCAAGCTGCTGCAAATATGGTGGTTTTTGTTTTCCAGCTTTATTTTTTTAACTTGCTTGTATCCTTCATGCAGTGTTTTTCTTCTCCCTTCCCCACAGTTCGAGTGTATCCACCTACCCAAAAGGTCTATAAATAAACTAGAATGCTGTGTAAAATTGTTTTCTTCTGAGCAGCAGCTGTTTGGCCTCTGTGTATCCGTGCCTGGAGTGCTGGGGACATCCAGTGGCTGCAAAACACTTCATGGCAGTGTTTTGCAAGAGTGCAATAAAATGCTTGATGATTGTCCCCTGGGAGATACTGGGCTGGTTTTGCTGGGTTTGGAGCTGACCCTGTTGGTCTTTGGCCAGTTGTGCCCTCGGCCCCTTCTCTTGCAGAAACCATCTGCCAGGGTGCTGCTGCTGGGCCCTCAGGGCGCTGCTGCAGCCGCAGGGCACTCAGCAGTGGCTGCTCTTGTGTCCTGCAGGGCTGGCAGTGATGCATTCCCAGAGCACCAACCAGCTGGACGTGGGCAACAACCCGCGCGTGGGCACCAAGCGCTACATGGCCCCCGAGGTGCTGGACGAGAGCATCCAGGCAGACTGCTTCGACTCCTACAAGCGAGTGGACATCTGGGCCTTTGGCCTGGTGCTCTGGGAGGTGGCCAGGCGCATGGTCAGCAACGGTGAGTGCTTCCCCTGCCTCGGGGAGCTGGGGAGTGCTGCTGCACAGCAGAGCAGCAGTGCTGAGTGCTGGGGCTGCTGCCCCTGCCTCAGGAGATGCACAGCAAAGCACCAACATGCACAGAACACTGGGCCTCCACTGTGCTTTGGTTGCTGAAATGCTGAGGGAGCTCTGGGTGTGCTGGGCACAGTGGCTGAATCCTGTTACCAGTTCTGTCAAAGCAGAGAAGAGAGTCCCCTGCTCGTTCAAAGTCATGGTGAGAACTAGTTCACACCAAATAGCTAAGTTAACACTTAGATCACACAGTCTCCATCCTTCTTCCTTGTGTCATTAAACCATAGTAAATATTTGGAGGTGTGTGTTTCTCATGACAAACCCTAAAGGACAGGAGGAAATACAGGGGAAGTGCAGAAGGTATCAGAGCTCAGGACTGCATGTGCTCTCCCAAGTTGGAATGCAGCTCTGGGCTGTGCACAGGTCCAGTTGTGGTGCTGGACACAGGGGCTGCTGCAGCACTGCAGGTCACACAGGCTTTTCCTGAGCTGCTCTTGAGCCAGCAGGGGTGGATGGTGCTGCAGCTTCACCAGGTTGGGTGGGGCTCATGGGGCTGCAGACCTACCTGGGTATAGGTGCACCTGGGGGTTTGGTTCTGGCTGAGCTCAGGGGAAACACCTGGGTGCTGCAGATGTGTGTGTGCAGTGCTCACTCAGGACAGTGTGAAGTTGCAGGGGCTGGGGATGCTGATTGCACGGAGCCAGCTGCTCTGTGCTGCTGCCTGCTGCTGTCAGTGATTCCATGCCCTAGCACTGGCTGGGTGGAGTACACAGCTTCCCTCACCTCTGTGCACTGAGCTGTGTCAGGGGGGCACTCTTTGCTGCTCAGGGCGCACTCTGATAACCCTGTTTGCTTGGCAGTCAGACTTTGGCATTTGGAGTGAGGCTGCAGGAGAGGGTGTGGTGGTGTCCTGGGGGGCCAGGGGCACTCCTCAGCTCCCTGTGCTCTCCTGGGCTCGTGGGCTGCCTTCCAGGACTCAGCCTCATCCAGTGCTTCGGCTCACAGACACCTGGGAGTTGTTCTGACATGACTACCGAGTCTGGTAGTTCTTAATTTTTGTTTATTTATTCTTATTTATTTTTTTATTATTTCTGAGATCTTACCCATTGATCCTTCAGGTGCCACAGTGGTTCTTGTATTTTCTTGTTTAGTGTGGGGAGGAAGATGTGATGGGAAGCTCCTTTGGCACAAACAAGTGCTGCAGGGGCAGGCAGTGCTGCAGGAGCAGGCAGGGCTGCAGGGGCAGGCAGTGCTGCAGGAGCAGGCAGGGCTGCAGGGGCAGGCAGTGCTGCAGGAGCAGGCAGGGCTGCAGGGGCAGGCTGTGGGCAGTGCTGCAGGGCAGGCAGTGCTGCAGGGGCAGGCAGTGCTGCAGGGGCAGGGGTGGGCAGTGCTGCAGGGGCAGGCAGTGCTGCAGGGGCAGGCAGTGGGCAGTGCTGCAGGGGCAGGCAGTGCTGCAGGGGCAGGCAGTGGGCAGTGCTGCAGGGGCAGGCAGTGCTGCAGGGGCAGGCAGTGGGCAGTGCTGCAGGGGCAGGCAGTGCTGCAGGGGCAGGCAGTGCTGCAGGGGCAGGCAGTGCTGCAGGGGCAGGCAGTGGGCAGTGCTGCAGGAGCAGGCAGTGCTGCAGGGGCAGGCAGTGCTGCAGGGGCAGGCAGTGCTGCAGGGGCAGGCAGTGCTGCAGGGGCAGGCAGTGCTGCAGGAGCAGGCAGGGCTGCAGGGGCAGGCAGTGGGCAGTGCTGCAGGAGCAGGCAGTGCTGCAGGGGCAGGCTGTGGGCAGTGCTGCAGGGGCAGGCTGTGGGCAGTGCTGCAGGGGCAGGCTGTGGGCAGTGCTGCAGGAGCAGGCAGTGCTGCAGGAGCAGGCAGTGCTGCAGGAGCAGGCAGTGGGCAGTGCTGCAGGGGCAGGCTGTGGGCAGTGGTGCAGGGGCAGGCAGTGCTGCAGGAGCAGGCAGTGCTGCAGGAGCAGGCTGTGGGCAGTGGTGCAGGGGCAGGCAGTGCTGCAGGAGCAGGCAGTGCTGCAGGAGCAGGCAGTGGGCAGTGCTGCAGGAGCAGGCTGGGTGCAGGGGCAGGCTGTGGGCAGTGCTGCAGGGGCAGGCTGTGGGCAGTGCTGCAGGAGCAGGCTGTCCTGGGCAGCGTGTCATGGGTCAGTGGCACTGTGGGACAGAGGTTGAGTGGCTCCTGGCACCACTGAGGCTCCCAGGGGGCTGGGCAGCAGCTCAGAGCACTGCACAGGCACTGCTGGAGTAAAGGGCAGAGCCTTCCCTTTGTCTCCAGTACTGTGTGTGTTCTGCAGCAGCAGTTCTGTGCCTGGGCTTGGCAGAGACCACGTGCAGTCATTAGAGGCTCCCTGCAGTGCCAGAGTTCATTTGTGGGACCCTCGTGGCCTGGCAGTGTGCTCAGAGCTGTGGCACAGCTGGGGTTTGGCTCTGGGCAGCCCTGGCTTCACTGCAGGCATGGCAGCAGGGGCACGCAGGGCTGTGTGCTGAGCTGGGCTCTGCGTGGGGCACGACAAGGGAACTCAGCCAGGTGAGGTTTGCTAAGTGCAGCTGGGAATGGCTCTGGGCAGGAGGGAGGGTGACAGCACATGGCATCTGTCCTGTGCCCATGTCACAGGCAAGCTGCAGGCTGCCTGCTGCTTCTGATGGCAGCTTGCTGGGCTAGCCAGCTCTGCAAACCCTCCTCTTCTCCAAGGCACTTGGAATTTCCTGAACACTGTTTCCTTTTCTGACTAATCATCACAGACAAGGGTTTGCAGATTTCTGCAGAGTATGCACAGGAGTATCTGTGGGACTTTGATCTTCATCTCCAGTAGAGCAGGAAAACTGAAATTCAACTGTTGCAGGAAGATTGAAAATCCCTTTTTCAGCTTCAGGGTATCCAAAGCAGCAGAGATTCTCCTGGATTTTGTGTCTGGCTGTGGGACAGCAGATTCCAGTCTGTTGGTCACAGCTGTCAGCAGGGACCAACATTTGATGTTCCTGCTGGACACAGAGGGCCTCATTAGCTCTTCCTTTTTCCACACTGCTGACCCAGATTTGGCTTTGAACACCAGTTTGTGAATTGGCTTCCTGAGAGAGCTGGGCTCCCTGTAGATGGTTTATGAGCCCAGTGCAGTGAGGAGGCAGAGAGCTGCACTGTCCTGGGGGGCAGGAGGGGCTCCAGCCTAGCAGCACACACACACAGACAGACACACAGACACACAGACAGACCCTGCCTTCAGTGCCAAACCCAGCATGTGGCCAGGCTGGATGGGGCTGGAGCAGCCTGGGACAGGGGAGGTGTCCCTGCCATGGCAGGGGAGGGGTGGATGGGCTGGGCTGGGATGGGATCAATGGGATCAATGGGATGGGCTGTAAGGTCCCTCCCAACCCAAACCAGGCTGGGATTTTATGAAGATGCATTGAGCTCCTCAGTGCCACGGCCTGTCAGGTATTTGGATTTGTGATGGCATGTGGTGCCAGTTACCCTGGGGATTTTACTGTTTTCATAACAAGGAATGAAATGCTTTGAAGCACCAGCTTAAGGGTCTGTGGATGCTGACATGCTTATTGGACTCCCTCAGGAATTACAGAAGCACCAAAGGTGTGTGTTGAACCTGTTAGAAACCCCAGTGCAGACCTTACATTTTTCCATTTGCTGGTAGAAATCCTGGTTTTTGGTAGGCAGGAAAGCTGCATGCAAACAAAACTTGGCCTTTTGGCAAGGGATTTACTTCTCATCCTTTCAGCTCCAGCATCTGCAAAGTGGGTCATACATTTTGGACTTACAATATGAGACAATTAATTAACATTTTAAGTAGAAAAAGCTGTTCCTGAGGCAGTGAGTGCATTAGAGACTGCATGGCACTGTAGGGTTGGCTTCTAAAGGATTTTTGTGCCTCTTAGACAGGTGGGTTATGTGTTCCCTGTGTCCCTGCAGAAATGCTGTAATGTGTGTTTGTGTCTCCCCAGGTATCGTGGAAGATTACAAACCTCCCTTCTATGACTTGGTTCCCAACGACCCCAGCTTTGAAGACATGAGGAAGGTGGTGTGTGTGGATCAGCAGAGGCCCAACATTCCCAACAGATGGTTCTCAGACCCGGTCAGTGTGGTGCTGCTCCCTCCTGCACAGCCCTGGGAGCTGATTGTCATTGCTGGGGGGTCTCTGTCCTGGCCAGCAGTGCCTGAGAGCTTCCCTGCCTGTGCAGGGCTGGGCTGTGCTGGGCAGCTCTGAGCCCACTGACCACTGCCAGGCCAGGGCTGCTCACAGGTGGCCCTTGCAGAGCAGGGCTAGCAGAACCTTACAGCTGCTGCTCCTGGTGCCTGTTCTCCCTCCCAGGGGAGGGGAGGGGGAGAGGAGCTGGGCCAGGGCTTTCAGTGGATGCAGGCACACCCAGCAGAATGCTGGGCTCTCCTGCCCACAGCATAGGGGCTCTTGTTCCTTTGGAAAGACTGATGCTCAAGTTTATTTTTCTTCTTCAGTATCAGTCTGGCCTCTCCAGGCTGCCCAGCTGTTTTGTCCTTGCCCCTGGAGCTGTGGGAGTCAGTCAGAAATCTGCAGGGCTGGGCAGGGCAGAGGGCCCATCTCTGAGGTTTGGGAGTGGAGCTGTGCCCTGTGCTGGGAGCTCAGCCAGTTAAACCTTGCTGGGCATGGTGAAATCACAGGCAGAACTTCTGTGCTTTCTCAGCTGCTTCATGGGTCTGCAGGAGCTGGTTTGATTGAAGAGAAATTCTGTGTAGTGTTTGCTGAATTACCAAACCCCCAACACGCCATTGATAAAAGCTACACTGGCTGGTGACTCCAGTCAGCCCATGGCCAGCTGTGCTCTTGGTGTAATCAGCTTGTCAGTCCTCAGGAGCTTTTCAGAACATGGAAGCTGTGCATGTGATGGACAGTGGGAGGCTCTGAGGATGGGGTGTCCATCAGGCAGTGGAGCTGTGTGTGAGTGCCTGGCCCAGGCAGAGCTGCCCTGGCTGTTCTCTGAGCTGCCCTGCTGTGGTTCTGTTCCCTGTGCTGCCCTGCTGTGGTTCTGTTCCCTGTGCTGCCCTGCTGTGGTTCTGCTCTCTGTGCTGCCCTGCTGTGGTTCTGCTCTCTGTGCTGCCCTGCTGTGGTTCTGTTCTCACCTGCTGTGGTTCTGTTCTCACCTGCTGTGGTTCTGCTCTCACCTGCTGTGGTTCTGTTCTCACCTGCTGTGGTTCTGCTCTCACCTGCTGTGGTTCTGTTCTCACCTGCTGTGGTTCCTCTCTCCCCAGACACTGACCTCCCTTGCCAAGCTGATGAAGGAGTGCTGGTACCAGAACCCCTCGGCCAGGCTGACAGCCCTGCGCATCAAAAAGACTTTGACCAAAATTGACAATTCCTTAGACAAGCTGAAGGCTGACTGCTGACCTCTGCTCGTGGTGCTGGCTGGCAGGATGCCCTTGCTGCCAGAGGCTCTGGCCAGGCACCTCCTGCCCTGTCCCCAGGGGCTGCTGCAGCAGGAGCTGGAGCAGCTGGGGACCCTGGGCCGTGCAGGACTCACCTGGGCGAGCGCTGAGGACCCAGCTGGATGTGCTGTGCCTGAGCTGGTGGCCTGAAGGAAGACAGAGAAATCCTAAGACAAGATCAGGGCATTAAACAATGGCTTTGAACAGCTTCTTTTTCTTTCTTTCTTTTTTCTTTTTTTTTTTCCTTTTTTCCCCCTTTTTTTTTTTTTTTTTTTTTTTTTGTGTTTTATTTTAATTCTCCTAATCACTCCCAGGGTGAACACATGGAAGTGGTAAATTTTAATCAGCAATATTGCCTGTGCTTCTCTTCTTTATTGCACTAGGAATTCTTTGCATTCCTTACTTGCACTGTCACTGTTAATTTTAATGACATGACTTGCCAAAAATATGATTGGCTGTATCCTGCATTGATCTATGCCTGAGTAATAGGAAAAGAATTTGGTAAACTGAAAATGTAACTGTCAGACTTTAGCTGCATTTTACATGTGTACTGATGTTTACAATAATGCTGAACATTAGGAATTTCTTGTTTATCCAAAATTTGCAAATTATTTATTACTAGTGCACTTGCCAGTTTTTTAAACTGTAAAATAAGTGCATAAAGTTAAAGCTTATTTTTATGTGGCCTCTTTCATGATTTCTTACACAGACGTTTTTGTAACACGATATAACCTGAAACATGAATTGTTTTCTGTATTATCATATTACAACTCGATAGTCACATTTTAAGTGCTTCACATTTGTAGGTGTGTGGTCTGTACCATATTTTCATTTGGAAGATGGAACGTATATTATAGCCATTTCCCACAGGACCTTGTGTCTGGCATCTTACTGATCTGGGAAGGGAGAGCAATGGAGGAGTTAACTAGAGTATTAGGTCATGAATGCTGTGGGGAAAATGCATTTTATTTCTTCTAAGCTATATAATAGGCATTTAAACTCTGCCAGAAAAATAACTATTTTGTTTTAATCTACTTTTTCTATTTAGTAGTTATTTGTATAAATTAAATAGAATGTTTTCAAGTCAAACTTCACAGTGTTTTAGTTGTGTTCACTGGTCAGGTGCCCTCGTGGGGACCCTGTGCTGTCCCTGCTCCTGCCCCCTGAGGTGCTGAGGCTCCAGAGGGGCAGCAGGGAGGTGCTGGGCTCTCCTTGGGCATGACTCTGGCCATGTCCCTGTCCCCCAGCCCTTCCGTGTCCCTGTCCCCAGCCCTTCCATGTCTCTGTCCCCAGCCCTTCCGTGTCCCTAGAGCAGCACTGCTGCAGCCTGGGCACAGCTCTGGGTGCTCCCCAGTCCCTTTGGGTCGGGATTTTCCTGCCCCAGTGCTGGGTGCTGCTCTCAGCTGTGCTGGGGCTGCTTGGGATGCTGCAGGATTTGGGGCTGCAGCAAGAGCACTGCAGTTCAGGGAGTTGTGCTGAGCCTCTTTTTCTCCAGGCTGAGCCCCTTTCCAGCTCCCTCAGCCCCTCCTGGTGCTCCAGCCCCATTCCCCTCTCTGGACACACAGGGAATAATGGACTGAAGGATAAAACCACTGTCCATAGGAACACCCCAGTAATACTCTCTATGCTGTGCTTGGTAAAGAAGATTATCCAGAAAAGCTGCTGGCAGGGTAACAGAGTCTGCCAGTGCAGAGTCCTGGGCACTCCTGGGAGTGCTGGGCAAGGTCAGAGTGGCTGCTGCTGCTCCCAGGACTGCCAAAGCATCCAGGGTTTGTTTCAAATTTCACTTGCACCCCCTGCTACTGAAGTACTTCTGATCCAGACATGGGCTGAGCTGTTTGAAGGGTTAGCAGGTGTGTGTGCTGGAATTGGGTCACTGTTTGGCAAACGTGAATCAAGAAAGTGAAGAGGAGAGTCACTGGGAGTTATTTCTCAGCAAGTTCTCATCCCTGGGCTTGGGAGGAGTCGTTCAGCACTGTGCTGTCCTGTCCCATTCCTGAGAGGGCAGTGGGGTCTGTGCTGCCACAGCCAGTGGGAATACCTGGATTCCCTCCTGGGAACGGGGTGTTGTGGCAGCCTGGGAGCAGAGAAGGGAAAGCTCAGTGACAGCCAGGGAAGTATTGTCAGTGTCTGTGTGGTTTAACCTCCTTCCCACGTGTCTGGACAGTCACAGGAGGGCGTTTGGTGCTGCCTTTCCCCGGAGGTGTCAGGGCTGGGGCACTGGGGGAGTTGCAGGTGAGCACCCCAGCCTCCCTCCCACTGACGTTCCAGCACGTTCATTAATCGCTGCTCCTCAGCCCCTGCACAGAAATCCAATCTAAAGAGATTTGGAATGGTTCTGTTGAGTGTGCTGCAGTCAGGGCGTCGCAGCGCTGATTCCCATGGCGATGGCACAGGCAGTTCCCTCTGCAGCTGAATTATTCATGTGTCTGGCGGGTTTGCACTGCGCCAGCCAGGACAGAGCTGCTCCAGCTCCGAGCAGGCCCTGAGCACAAAAACATCTCTAACGAGCAGCACTGCCTGTGGCCTTCAGCTGTGATGCTGAATGGATGCTGCTCAGCTTTTGAGGGGTACAGGAAATGCAGATTTTTGTTTGAATTTCTCTGTTGCCCAGAGAGGCTGTGGCTGCCCCATCCCTGGAAGTATCCAACGCCAGGTTCAGTGGGGCTTGGAGCAGCCTGGGACAGTGGAAGGTGTCCCTGCCCATGGCAGGATTCTTCTTCTTCCCGTGGGTATCATGGAGAGGTTTTTTAAAAGGTTTTTTTGGTGGTTTTTGGTGGCTTTCATGGCATGCAAAAAAGGTCAAGCATACCTTCCTCCCATCCCTGTGTATTGTTCTGTTCAAGCTGAGAGATAAGCCGTGTGTCAACTGTGAGAAACTGTTCCAGAAGGAAACCATACCCAGCAAGGCCAGGGATTTTTTGGTTAAAGACATTAAAACTTGCAGTCAGCTTGTTCTTTGGATCTTTGGAGATGATGACACCCTTAGTGTGCTGCCAGCTGGAGTCAGGAACTTTGCATCGCCCCAATCTCCTCCCCCGTGCGACTCTGCAGCAGTTTTCTCCAATTTTCACCGCCCAAAAATCCTTTTCCCAAGTTTCATAAATATTTCAGATTCACAGCATAGATCTCTCTTCATTCTTGGAACATTCTGGAAAATCTGGATCCTTAAAATACGATTCTACTTTTGTGCCTGTGGTTCTTCTGGTTTGTTTCCTGCACCAGGACTGGCAGAGCCAAGGGCAGCTGGTGCTGGGGGAGCCTGTGGAGCTCAGGCAGAGCTGTCCCCATTGCTGCCCCTGTCTCTGTCTCGTCCCCTGTCCCCTGCTCCTGTCCCTGTCCGTCCCTGCTCCTGTCCCTGCCCCTGTCCTCTGTCCCCTGCCCATCCCTGTCCCTGCCCATCCCTGTCCCCATCCCTCTCCCTGTCCCTGCCCCTGTCCCTATCTCGTCCCCTGTCCCCTGCTCCTGTCCCTGCCCATCCCTGCCCCTGCTCCTGCCCCTGTCCCCTGCTCCTGTCCCCTGCTCCTGTCCCTGCCCCTGTCCCTGCCCATCCCTGTCCCCGTCCCTGTCCCCATTCCTGTCCCTGTCCCTGCCCCTGTCCCCATCCCTGTCCCTATCCCTGTCCCTGTTCCTATCCCTATCCCCGTCCCTGCCCCTGTCCCTGCCCCTATCCCTGTCCCTGTCCCTGTCCCTGTCCCTCCCAGGGTCCAGCACTGGCTGTAGCCCTGGGCCGGGCACAGCCACCATCGCTGCCATGGCCAGCGGTCGCTGGGTTGTTACAGCTGCCCTGAGAACTCGCTCACCCCTGGGCACACTCACCTTTGTGGAGGTTCTGTGGGAGCCTGGAACACCTCTGTGACACAGTGACAGCCCCTCTTCACTGGGAGAAAGGACACTGACACCAGTCCATGAAAAACGATGTTTTGCTGTTTCTAATTGTTTGCTGAAGTGAGAGGACCTGGAATTGTGTCTCCTCTGCAAGCCCTTGTAAAAAACATTTGCATGAGAAACTTGACACAATTCCATGTTCTCAGTGTCTTTTGCTCTGTTTTATGAGGATCTTGAATTCACATCAAGCCTTTAGGAAAAGGGCTCTGGCCCTCTCCCTTATTCTGACTTGGTGCCTTTGGCCATTCCAGCCATCACCAGTGGATGGTTCCGTTTCCCTGTTGCTGTTTCTCACTCCTCTGGGAGATGGTTCCAAACTGAGCCACCAGAAACTTCCCATTGGAAATTTGGTGGGTTGGGCTTAGGTGGAAGGAATGGCCCTGGATCCCAGGCAGTGTCCCAGGCTGGGCTGGACAGGGCTGGAGCAGCCTGGGACAGTGGGAGGTGTCCCTGCCATGGCAGGGGTGGGACAGGGAGAGCTTTAAGGTCCTTCCAACCCAAACCATTCCATGATGAAGTAACTTTTAACTACACTGAGTGCTCACTCTTTGGACACTTCTTGTGCCTGATGCTCAAGTACTCCAAGCAGTTCCATTACTGCCCTCCTCACCACAAAGGCTCGGTGTGATGTGTCCTTCCCAGTGGCATTTTGGGCTAGTGTGTATTCGAGTTCAGAGCCGTAGGAAGCAGCCTCTGGGGAAGGGGTGACTAAAGAATTATAAAATGTTTCTTGGAACAGTTTGGGAATCTTTTACCTCTTATTCTAATTGCCACAGTCAACAATATAATGCTTTTGCTGGAATATAGAATTCTGCTCAGAATTTTTGGATGTTTTATGGCATTTCTGGATGAGCAGAGTGGGACTAAGGGACACTGATGTGGGAGGCAGAGGGCCAAGGGGAGGTGGAGCTGCTGACCATGCTGAGGTGTTTGTGGATTCCCTTTGGTTTTTCTTGCACAAAATTTCAGTAGATCTTGGTTTTGTCCTGATGTGCAGCAAAACAAATTACAAAACAAAATTCTTGGCTTTTGACCAACTCTGTAAGTGCTTCCAGTTGACAAAGTTTCTCTGGTGTTACGTATTTCCAAAGACTCTTCAATGCCGAGGACAGGCTGTTTCTGTCCCCCCGTGAGCCAAGCCCTGCAGGCAGCTAAACTGGGAGCACATTTGTCTCACAACAGCCTCAACGGTGGGATTTTTTCCCTCCCATCCCTTGTGGTGTTGTTCTTTTGGTTTCTGCTGGTGTTGTGTCAAAGGCCTGAGGAAGATGACTCAGAGGGTGAAGGCTCAGTGATGATGGATAGCCAGGACCCAAACCTTTAGGTCCCTGAGTGAATATATATTTTATTTTCTAAAATCTTTGATTCTCCTTCTTTGCAAGTGCAGGAGGTAGTCTTTTCATCATTTCTGCAAAGTGTGAGCCAATATGTTCTATACATTTTCTTTCTTAAACTGAAGAAAAACTAATTACATAATTCCTGTTTTCATGCCATCCTTTACATGGAAAAGCAGAATAACTAAATGCTGTGAATCAAAACAGAGTCTGAGTGGGTTACATTTACATTTTCTAATAGCACTGAGCAAATAAAATGAGTTGTTTGTATGACTTGGGGAGGACTAGAAGCAAACATGGAACTGCCAGGACCAGAGCTGATCTGACAGCAGGGTGAGCAGTGCCTGGGTGCTGCTGAGGATCCAATGTTCTCTCCTGGTGTTCCCAGAGCCAGCTGGGATCTCCAGGAAAGTAATATGTGGCTTAACAGGTACTTGGCAAGTAATGGATGGCTGAGCAGGTGCAGGGACACGGAGAGCCCTGGGCAGGGAGCAGCCACTGGCCCCAGGCTCTCAGAAGGGAAAGAGCAGCAATTCCTCCTCTGCTGTTTGATTGCTCTGACACCCAAACCTTCCTGGGCTTTGTTAGATGCTGGCAGGTATTTCCCAGGCAGTGAGGTGTGCAGTACTCTGCTGTGCTGTTTCAGTGCAGGAGAACATTAACCCACAGGGATTGCTGGGAGAGGGTCATGTAGGACTTCACTGCACTGAGATGTTGCAATTCCCATCACAATTAATTGGGGTGACATGGAAGTCCTGGGGGTCTTCCCGGGATCTGTTTGAATGAAACTTTAAAACAGAACAAAGTACAAGAGCATTTTTTTGGTGCTGTTTAACGGCCACTTGATCCCAGCCTGCTTGGGTTTCATCTTGCTGTGTCTACCACAGTGGAGGGCAATTTGTTTTCTTGCAAAAAGAATTTAGTTGGATGATTTTTGCTTATGAAGGAATCACAGAACCCTTGGATGGTTTGGGTTGATTGGGACCTTAAAGCTCATCCAGTGCCAGGGCAGGGACACTTCCCTCTGTGCCAGGGGCTCCCAGCCCTGTCCAGCCTGGCCTTGGGCACTGCCAGGGGTGGAGCGCCTGTGCCAGGGCTTTTCCTCCTAACACCTAATCTAAATCTCTTTTAGTTTAAGCCCCTCCAAGGCATTGCAGAAGCACTGCGAGCTGTTCACGCGTGGCTGTTGGGTGATTCGGTGCCGCCTGAGGGAGAAATCCCTGGCAGGTTCCGGCAGGCGCCGATGGGGATTTGGCAAAAAGGATGAAAATGGGGCTTTTCTGGGGCTGCCTTTGCGCATCTCTGCGGGCGGGAGCGCCCAGGGCTGCGCGCCTCTCCCCGCTGGCTGCCGGCGAGCCCCGGCCCGGAGCGGGGCAGAACCGAACCGAACCGAACAGAACCGAACCGAGCCCCGGCCCGGAGCGGGGCAGAACAGAACCGAACAGAACCGAACCGAGCCCCGGCCCGGAGCGGGGCAGAACCGAACTGAGCTCCGGCCCGGAGCGGTGGCAGAACCGAACAAAACCGAGCCGAGCCCCGGGCCGGAGCGGGGCAGAACCGAGCAGAACCGAGCCGAGCCCCGGCCCGGAGCGGGGGCAGAACCGAGCAGAACCGAACCGAGCCCCGGGCCGGAGCGGGGCAGAACGGAACCGAACCGAACCGAGCCCCGGCCCGGAGCGGGGCAGAACCGAACGGAACCGAGCCGAGCCCCGGCCCGGAGCGGGGCAGAACAGAACGGAACCGAGCCCCGGCCCGGAGCGGGGGCACAGCCGAACAGAACCGAGCCCCGGCCCGGAGCGGGGCAGAACCGAACAGAACCGAACCGAGCCCCGGCCGGAACGGGGCAGAACCGAGCCCGAACCCCCGCGCCGGAGCGGGGGCAGAGCCGAACCGAGCCCGGGCCGGAGCGGGGGCAGAGCGGGGCGGGGGTCCGGGCGGGGCCGGCGGGGCGGGGCCCGTCCCCGCTAAAGCCGCTAAAGCCGCGGGCGGCGGGGCCGGTGAGCGGCCGAGGGGGAGCAGAGCCCGGACCGGGAGCGGCACCGGACCGGGAGCGGCACCGGACCGGGGCCATGCGGGGCCCGCCCGGGTCCGCGCTGCGGGCGGCGCTGCCGCTGCTGGGCGCAGCTGTGTCCCTCTGCGCAGGTACGGCGGCACCGGGAGCGGCACCGGGAGCGGCTCCGGGAGGGACACCGGGCGCTCCGGGAGCGGTACCGGGAGGGACACCGGGAGCTCCGGGAGAGGCACCAGGAGCGGTACCAGGGGCACCGGGAGAGGCTCCGGGAGCTGCACCGGGAGCGGTACTGAGGGCACCGGGAGCGGTACCTGGAGCGGTACTGAGGGTACCGGGAGCGGTACCGATGCTCGGGTGTGCTGCGCTGAACCCCGCTTGTCCATCCCGGCCCCGTTCGGGGTTCGGGCTCTCGGTGCCTTTAGTCACGGCCGCGCGTCCCCAGAACTGGGTCAGCGGGGATTTACCGGAGCGGGAATCTCTGATCCCTCGGGCTTCCCACGCCATCCCGGCGGATGCAGCCTGGGATGCTCAGCAGCACCGACCCGGTCCCCCGGTCCCGGTCCCGGTGAGAGGAGCTGTCAGTGCCGTGCCTCTTGGCCGGCGCCCGGCCCTCCACACCGGCCCCTCTCCCTCTGCGGGTGCTGGGACACGCTCCCTCCCCTCAATCGTCCCTCTAAAACCTCAACCCGCGCTCCGCAAACCAGCGGTAACCAAGGCGGCGTACCACAGAATATTTGGTTTTTCTATTCGGTTTAGTGGGTTTTAGCTCGCTGTCCGTGTTTGCACGAAGCAGTTTCCTTGTGGGATGCTCACTGGGACCTTGCAGAGACGGGAGGTCGCAGCCCCAAGTGCGGGAAGGACCGTGCCCAGCCGCTCACAGAATCCCTGCTTTTGGGCAGGGAGGAGGAACCAAGCTCAGCTGTGACATCCTGCGCGGTGCTGCACATCTGCTAATGGCTGGTACCTCCACAGGGTGTAAAACCTGCTCCCTAAGAGCTCTTCTCATTCCTCCCGAGTTGTGTTGCCCAGGTCTGGGGAGATGCCCAGCCCCGAGCAGCCCCTTGTTCTCCGGGGTGCCCGAGTTAACCGGGGCATTGCCAGAGCCGTGGTGTCACCCCCTCCTTCCCTCTGGGCGCATCCAGAGCTGAGGGATCGCGCTGGCTTTGGCTGCTCTGTGCGCAGAACTCTCGCACTGCTTTGCTCCCCTTTGCTCCCCTTTGCGGGATCCTCTCCTCGCCCTTTCAGAGCCCGGCTCGGGCTGGGGCTGGGCACGGGCCAGATGTGCACAGACCGGGCAGATGTGTGCCAGTAGAGGGGACAGTCAGTGTCACTGTCTGGATGGAGAATTCCTTCTCAAGCTGCTCAGGTGTGACTTCAGGAGCTTTCAGTGCCGGGACTCGCTTATGCAGCAGTTCCAGACTCGCAGGGGATCAGTGCTGTCAGCCCGGGTTATCTCCAGGGTGTTTTCCATGGAGTTTGTACCCACAGCCCTGTGCTGGAGCTGCCCTCAGCCCCTCACGGCCTGGGACAGCAGGTTCTGCTTTAGCTCTGTGCATGTATTGCACAAATCCCTGCACTCACTGCTCTGCTGTGTCACTCGTGTCCCATAAAGCACAAGGATACCTCGCCTGTTCAAACCTGAAAATGTCCTTTGGCAGCTTATTCCAAGAGAAGTAATTTCCCTGGGTGTTGCAGCCCTTCTCCTGCCCTGTCAATATTAATTTCAATGCCTGGACTCAGCTCCTGCCAGCTGGGTTTTGCCTTGGATGCTGAGCTTTTCCAGAATGGGGATTTAGAGCATCCAATACCCTCCTTCCAAAAAGGTGGTACTTGCAAATGTTTATAAAATCACTCCACAGATTTATTTAAGAAATCAAAACTCTGGAACTCTGTGATGTCTCTCATTCAAAGGCATTTTCATCAATTCTAGAACAAATACTTTTAATCTCATTTTTACGACTTTCTAGTTTTGGTCCTGTTTGGTATCAGCCCTTTTTACAGCATATTTATATTGGGAGCTTTTACTCCAATTATTTTCCTTCAGAGCCCTCTTCCAAGGGGGGAACTTCTCCACATTTTTCATAATAGCCCAAAAAGCAGGTTTGGTTTTTTTAAGACCTCTCATTGCTCAAAATTCTGATTTTGCCTTCTGAATAAACATATTACAAGAGAATAAATTTGGCAGGGACCCAGTGTCACTTCCATGATGGGGCTGGATCCATCCCTGCTGTGCTGGGGTGGCACCACAGCAGAGGCTGGAGCAGGGACAGGGGGTGCACCGGGCACTTGGGGGCCCAGGGCTGCCCCTGTCAGCAGCACTGGCAGCTGCTGGGGGTCCCCTGCACGCTCAGGGGCATTGGCTGGGCTGGTTGGACACACAGAGGAGAGGAGAGTTGAGTTTCCTCCTGCTCCATGTAGGTGGGCTGCCAGTGACAGCTGGGCTGCCCAGAGCTTCTGAGTAAATGTGAAATGATGAGTACCCAGCCCCATTCATCTTCTAAGTGTGATTTGGATTTCCTCATAGAACCTTCACACCTCTCCAGAGCTGCCTTTGACATGACAGCTCAGTTTCTTAATCGGTGCCTGTCCCCCTTGCTGTCTGTCCTGGAACTCTTCCTACTTCTCCTGTGCCTTTTAGAGGTGGGTGACAGCATCTGCTCTGGTGGCAGAGCAGGGCTGCATCTCCTGCTGGTGTGTCCTGCTGTGCTGTCACCGTGGGCTGAGGGGCTGCCCAGCCCTGCCCAGGGAGGCCCAGGCTGTCTCTGTCCCCAGAGGGGATCAGGGTGTGCTGCTCCCTGCTCAGAGCTGAGGCTGCTGCTTCCCAGTGGGATGGTGCTCTGCTCTGCCTTTGGGTGCCCCAGCATGGACAGTGGGGAGCCCCATCCCTGCAGGGCCCTGGCAGCCCTGAGGATGTGGCACCTGGGGGCTCTGGTTCTCAGTGGCCTGGGCAGGGATGGAGGGGCTGTTGGGCTCGGTCTCAGAGGGCTTTTCCAGTCCAAACAGTTCTGTGATTCCCTGATTTGCACTGCTCTGCAGCCAGTCCTACCTCTGGCAGCCCTGTGAGCTGTGTGCTGCTCCCAGAGCTCAGCCCTGCTCCTGGGGATCCTGTGCCACAGCCTGGCTCCTGCAGCTGCTGCCTCTCTGTGCCTCCCAGCCCTGCTCTGCAGGGAAACAGGCTGCTCTGGTGCCAGACCCACACCACCTTCACTGGTGCCTCCTCTGCTTTTTGTATTGGCTCCATCACCAGCAAGGGGCTGGGCAATGGCAAACAGCCAGTCTGTAATGTTTAGGATCTCCTTTGAGCCCCTTTGTCCCACACAGAAACTTCTGTCACCTGGGACCCTTCTGAGCCAGTCAGGTGCAGGTGTGTGTCCTGAAGTGTCCCTTCCCCAGGGATGGAGGTGGCCCAGGGGCAGCTGTGTCCTGGCACTGGGCTCTGTGCCTGGGGCAGGGGACCCAGGCACTGTGCAGAGCCCACAGCCATGGGAGCCCCAGAGCTGCTATTTGGAAAGAAAATGGAAGTGTATCTAGGAGGGCACACCAGACAATGACTGTACAGAATGATGGAATGTTCTGGATATTCAGCACTTCCATCAGGACACTTAGGTCTTTGCTTTCCAGTTTAATTTTGAAATGCTCTAGTGTTAGCTGTGGTGAGTAGTGATGGATTATGACTTAGTGGAAGATTACTTAACCTGTGTAGTAAAAAGTCTGTGCTGAAATGTGGAACCTTGGGTGGTTCATAGGAGAGGGCAGGTCTGGGCTTTGCTCCCCTGGAGTTTTCAGTTCAATTCTGTTAACCCTGTGGTTTCAGTGGGCTTGTGCTCAGTGTTCAATTCCTTCCATTTAACTTTTGATGTTGCACTGTCTACCACGTGTTTAAATTTTCCTTGTCTCTATGAAGTTGGTGTTTAAACTCCTGTTCTCCCATCTCCCACTCCCATGTAGTGTCACCCTCGTCCCTCAGTTATCTCCTGGTTCTGTACTTGCTGCTGACCCTTGCTGGTGAAGGGGTGGAAGCACACAAAAACATCTTGTGCTGCTTTGTTGGGAGTCAGGTGCTGCCTCTGCTGCTCCTGTTCTGCAAGCTCATGGCCTGGCATTGCCTGTCCTGCCTGTTTTCTGCCAGTTGCACTGAAAACCAAAAGGCAGGAAATATCACTTTTTAGGTAAGTCAGGAAGATTATTTTCTGCTCTGAAGACCAAGTCATCCTGCCCTTGACTCATGGTGGGACTCATCCAAGAATCTGGTGTGTAGTCCCAGCTCCTATTGCAACAACAGCAGGAAAAACGTCCTTGAAAACCCCGCAGGCATTAGAAGTGCCAGACCCAGGAAACCTCTGCTCCTGGGCTCTCTCTATCCAAAAGCTGCTTTCCTCGTGTGTGCATCAACCCTGCACCCTCAGATCCTGGTTCCTGCTGCTGTTGGCTGGGTCCTGTGAGTGCCAGCTGCCCTTGGGAGGGGACCTGTGTGACAGTGTGGCTGTGACTGCTGTCCCTGTTGGGGGGAGCCCATGGGGTGTCTGTGCTCTCCTCTCCTCTCCTCTCCTCTCCTCTCCTCTCTCCTCTCCTCTCCCTCTCCTCTCCTCTCCTCTCCTCTCCCTCTCTCTCTCCTCTCCTCTCCTCTCCTCTCTCCTCTCTCCTCTCCTCTCCTCTCCTCTCCTCTCCTCTCCTCTCCTCTCCTCTCCTCTCCTCTCCTCTCCTCTCCTCTCGGTCCTGCTGCTGTGATGGGCTTTGGGGAGGGTCAGGGCACATCTGTGAGTGGCTGCTGGAGGGTTCCATGCTCAGGGAGCTGGGGCTGCTGCTGGCCAGGTTTGGATGCCTGGCATACTCTCTGCAGCGTGTTTCAGTTGTTCACTTTCTCCTAATTTCTCAACCAGAGAATGGAATGTTTTAAGGGAATTGTTGTGCTTGAGTAAATAAAGGAGTCATGTTCACTACCAGATTAAAGAGTGCCTTATTTTGAAAGTTTGGGAGCACATTTTCCTCTGTGGCAGTCACCTTATTCCATTCCTTGGTCCCCAGGGTGGTGGAGTCCTGACTTTTGTCAGTGCATCACCAATGGCTTTGCCAGGACTGTCCTCAGGAATGGGTTTGGAGAGGGAGGAAACATTTCTTGCTGTGTATAGGGCCTGCAGAATTTCAGTCAATAGTTGCAAATTCTGCCTCTCCTGTCATTGTAAAATGGCTCTGTGGGAGGGAGCACAGGTGCTGCTGGCCTGGATGGTGAGAGGCAGATCCTCCATCCCTGCCATCACCCCTCTGCTCTGCAGGCTGGGAACACCCTGCTGCCTCCCCTGGGGCAGCAGCTGAGGCCACACAGAGCAGAAACCATCCAGATGTGTAATGGAAACGTGGATACACTGCCAGTGGTTGTAGATGGACTGTTATGGAACCGAGCTGGAGGATCCTCTCCAACGGAAGGAGCTGCCATGAAGAGCCAGGAGCAGCACTGGGGCTTTCCTGGTGGAGCAGAGCAGGTCCAGCACAAGCTCTGGGGAGGGCAGTGGCCCCGAGGATGTCACTGGGGGTGGGGACACGGGCTCCTTGCAGCAGGAGGGGCTGCACTGGTGTCTGTGAGGGGCTCTGTGGGGCACAGCAGGGATGTGACACCGGGTTTGTCACCTCCCTGCTCAGGGGCATGGCAGTGGGAAAAGCCTGGATCTCCCCAAGGACATGCTCAGGATAGCCCAGGCTCCTGCCCTGATTCCAGCAGGGCTGAGGCAGCTGAAGCAGCACAGCTGCCAGACTCCTGTATTTTTGTGGGTGTATCCAATCCTCCTTCTGCTCTGGTGACAAAGGGTCTGGATGGACACAAACACTCTTGAACACAGGGGCAGGGATTTGCATCTGCTTTGTGATTTCTATCCATCTTTCTACATGAAAAACCAGCCAGCAGCACAGACAGGTGTCTGAGGAACCTGAGTATTTAGCTTTTGTAGAATTATGTTTAAAAGTGGTCTGTGAAAGTCTTCTGTGAGGAAAGTGTCCTGTCTTTCTCAAAACTCCAACTCCGATCCTGTTAGTGAATAGATTCAGCCACAGTTTCCTTTTCCTCCTGTGTGAGGGGTGATTTGGTGGTGCAGAGCCCTTGTATTCTGGCAGTGCTGTGTCAGGGTGCTCAGGGTGGGGGTACAGGGCTCCCCAACCATCCCCAGCTCTCCCCGTGTTTGTGGGGCTCAGAGGGGCCCCCAGGCTGCCTGGGATGTGCAGGGACAGTTTTGATCAGCTCTGCTCCCAAATAATCTGCAAGTACAGAGCATGGATAGATCTGTCAGTTATCCACCGCAGATGATATAAGAGAGACAATTTTCCACTTTATTTTTAGACTGTGAGAGAGGGAGAAAAGCACCAAAATGACGTGTCTAAAGCCCCGAAGACACTTGCAACGGTCTTGGACTCATTTCCTCAAAAATGCTTTTATTTTGCAGTTTTGGTGGTGATGTGTCTGTTTTCCTTCTGCTAGATCTCTAATTTATTTGGGTGTGATGAGTCTTGCTCCTGGCAGCAGTTGTGGGAGCAGGGTGATGCCTCAGAGGAGAGATTTGTGTGCTGTGCTGTGTGTGATGGACAGTGCCTGTCCTGCCAGGACAAACACGGGCCAGGAGGTTTGCTGTGTGCCCGAGCTGGACATAAACAGCACCAGCTGCCACTTGAGAAGGGTGACACAGGATGGAGATGGTTGTAAGGGAACCAGGAGTGTCACAGGAACAGAAATCAGATTCGTGCTGGTGTCTGTCAGGGCTTCTGTGCCCCTCTGGGGACTCTGAGATTGCAGAACCAGGGAATGGTTTAGGCTGGAAAAACCCTCTGAGACCATGGGGGCAGCTCTGGCACGGCCACCACGAACCCACGTTTTACTCTTCAACTCTCTCTTATCCTTAAATAACAGCGAGCCCCTGTCCCCTGCAATTCCAAAGGAAACAGAAAGATCCGTGGCCAAAACGATTGTCCTGAGCAGAGCAGGGCTCAGCCTGGCAGAGCTGGAGCTGACCCAGAAAGGGCTGCCTGGACAAGGGGGCTCAGGAGACAGGGCGGAGGAGTCTGTCCTGCCTGTGTCTGTCCTTCTGTCCGTGTCTGTCCTTCTGCCCATGTCTGTCCTTCTGTCCATGTCTGTCCTTCTGTCCATGTCTGTCCTCCTGCCCTCCTGCCCGTGCCTGTGCTGGCTGCCGTGCCCTGCTGCTGGCACTCTGTCAGCTCTGGCACAGCTGTGGCAGGGACGGGCAGGGGGTGCCGTGGGTTTGGAGCTTTTGGGGAGCTGCTTTTTGGGGTGGCCGCCCTTCTCCAGCACAGAGGGCAGACGCCACCCATGGAACCCCGGGGAGCAATGCCGGGGTTAAGAGCTCTGGTGTGGGAATGTGGGCGCTGTGCTGGGGCAGCAGGGTCCCCCTGCAGCCCGGGAGCCCCGAGCCCTGCGCTGGCCCTGGCTGTGCTGTGCTGGGCTGTGCCGTGCTGTGCCAGGCTGTGCTGTGCTGTGCTGTGCTGTGCCGTGCTGTGCCAGGCTGTGCTGTGCCAGGCTGTGCCATGCCATACTGTGCCATGCCATGCTGTGCTGCGCTGTGCCACGCCGTGCTGTGTGCTGTGCCGGGCTGTGCTGTGCCATGTCATGCTGTGCTGTGCTGTGCTGTGCCGGGCTGTGCTGTGCCAGGCCATGCTGTGCCGTGCCGGGCCATGCTGTGTGCCGTGCTGTGCTGGGCCATGTCAGGCTGTGCCATACTGTGCCGGGCTGTGCCATGCCATGCCGTGCTGTGTGCTGTGCTGTGCTGTGCTGTGCTGTGTGCTGTGCTGTGCCATGCCATGCCATGCCATGCCAGACCATGCTGTGCCATGCCGTGCTGTGTGCTATGCTGTGCCACGCCGTGCTATGCTGTGCCATGCCATGCCGTGCTGTGTGCTGTGCTGTGTTGTGTGCTGTGCTGTGCCATGCTGTGCCATGCCATGCTGTGCTGTGTGCCGGGCCATGCTGTGCCATGCCGTGCTGTGTGCTGTGCTGTGCCACGCCGTGCTATGCTGTGCCATGCCATGCCATGCCATGCCATGCTGTGTGCTGTGCCGTGCTGTGCCACGCCGTGCCATGCCGTGCCAGACCATGCCGTGCCATGCCGTGCCGTGCCAGGCCGTGTCCCCACGCTGTCCCTCCCGCAGGCCTGCAGTGCGTGTGCCAGCTGTGCGAGCACACCAACTTCACGTGCCACACGGAGGGCGCCTGCTGGGCCTCGGTCATGCTGACCAACGGGCGCGAGGAGGTGGTCAAGTCCTGCGTGTCCCTGCCCGAGCTGCACGCCCAGGTCTTCTGCCACAGCTCCAAGAACATCACCAAGACCGAGTGCTGCTACACCGACTTCTGCAACAACATCACCCTGCGCCTGCCGCTCGGTGAGTGCCGGCCCGGCCGGGCAGCAGGGGGCGGGCACGGCTGGGCAGGGACACGGGCAGGGATGGGACACGGGCAGGGCAGGGACCAGGCAGGGCAGGGACACTGGGCAGGGATGGGACACGGGCAGGGATCACGCACGGGCAGGGCAGGGACGCGGGCAGGGCAGGGCAGGGCAGGGCAGGGCAGGGCAGGGCAGGGCTCCTGCCCACGGGGGCTTTAGAGCCCGGCTGCAAGCACAGCGTGCTTTATCCCAGCGTGTTCCACCCAGCACAATGCCATCCCCAGCTCTGCTGGCAGGAGAGGCCGTTTCCTGTGTTTCTCAAGGTGTCCCAATTCGATGTCACCCCAATTCCCTGTCCCAGCACCGGCTCTCTGGGGCACAGGGGGGTGCAGGACCCCAGGGCTGGTGCAGCTGCAGCCCTGTGAGCCCTGGGTGCCAGGGGTGATGCGAGCAGCCTGGGGGGCAGCTGCTCTGCAGTGTCACTCCGGTGTCACTCTGGTGTCACCCTGGTGTCACCCAGCCTTGCTCAGCAGCAGTCAGAGGCGGTGACATTCCTGGTCCCAGTGAGAGGGAGGAAAAGGGCTGGCACTCGGAGCCCTGTGTATTGCCCAGCTGGTGCAGTGTGTGTCTGCCAGGCTCAAAGTTGTGTAATGAAGTTGATTTGGTGCTTTCCAAAAATAAATATTTATGCTATTTTTAGCATAATACTAATTTAGTTTTTTTGTTCTTCTTTCCAAGATTGGTGTTTACTCCAGGCTTTTTTAAAAAAAGGTGAAATATATACTATTTTATCAGATAATACCTTACAACAGTGAAATAGGTTACAGGTAAGAAAGATGCAAATTAATACACAAATTAAAATTCTAATTTGAATTGAAGATGCTATTATGTAGTTCTTAATGGAATTTGAAGGGCTGTTGCTGGGCAGACCATGGGAGCTGCCTTGGGCACTGTCACCTCCTGGTGAACCCTGGTACCCAACCTCACCTGTGCTGTGGGGCAGGAATAAGGATTATTTCATTGGTGCCAAGAATAGTTTATGTGATGCTTGTGTCCCCACAGACAATTGGGGATACAAACATCATCAAGTCACCCTGGGACATTGTTTTTCTTTCAGCTGACCACAGAAGGGCCACACTCATTGTGGTCCAGGCTCTAGAAATATGAGGTGCCATGGTGGTTTTTCCAAGTTGGGAAGAAAACTGCTATTTCTAGAGGAGTGCTGGAGGGCACATCTGCTGTTCCAGCACTTCAGCTGGGACTTGCGAAACCTCTAGTTTCATATTTCAGTACCCAAAAAAAAAAAAAAAAAAAAAATAGACTGCATTCTTACCCCGAGCCCTTTGCTCTAAAGATCTGGGGGAAGCTGAAGCTGTGCCAGCTGGAGCTGTAGCAGTGCCAATGGGGTTTCTGTGCTGGCCTTTCCTGACAGCCCTTCCTCACACAGTTCATGTTGTCAGCAACTGGGGACAGCTCTGGGGTCGGTCCCTTGTGTCAGACACATGTCAGGTGGCACTTGGAACAGACCCCTGGGTAGGGAGGGTCTGTTGTGTGTTATCTGTGTCATCTCTCTCTTTCTATCTATCTATCTATCTATCTATCTATCTATCTATCTATCTATCTATCTATCTATCTATATCTATCTATCTATCTATCTATCTATCTATCATCTATCTATCTATCTATCTATCTATATCTATCTATCTATCTATCTATCTATCTATATTTTCTATATAAATCTCCATATATATATGTATCTGCCTTTGAATATATATATATGGATGTATTTGAATATATATATATACACACACCTTTATATATATGTATGTATGTATATACATATATATATATATATATATACCTTTGTGTATATATATACACACACCTTTATATATATGTATCTATAAGTTATTTATCTACCCACTTACCTGCTGACCTGTCTATCTTCATTAAGCAAATTCTAGTTTAAAAGTGAAGCATGAGGGCATGAAAAGCTTGCCTTTAGGTAGGAGTGACTCTCCTGGAGGAGGAGAAACCCTGAGAAGGTCCAGCGTGGTGCCCATCCCTGCCAGGTGAGGCAGGAGCTTTGTGTCCTTGTGGGACACAACCCCCCCCTCAGCTGCTGTCCACGGAGCTGCTCTGCTCTGCCTCAAGGGCTGGATGGGGCTGGGAGCAACCTGGGCTCAGGCAAAGTGTCCCTGCCCGTGGCACACACTTGGATCCAGCTGAGTTCTGGGGTCCCTCCCAAGCTGAGCTGTGCTGGGGCTCTGTGAGTGGGATGGATCGAGGTTTGTGTGGCACAGGGGTGCCTGGAGAGCAGGGAGGAGCTGCAGGGGAGGCTCTCAGGGCAGAGCAGTGTGTGGTACCTGAATTCCCAGGCACAGGGGTGCCTGGAGAGCAGGGGGGAGCTGCAGGGGAGGCTCTCGGGGCAGAGCAGTGTGTGGTACCTGAATTCCCGTGGCACAGGGGTGCCTGGAGAGCAGGGGGAGCTGCAGGGGAGGCTCTCGGGGCAGAGCAGTGTGTGGTACCTGAATTCCCAGGCACAGGGGTGCCTGGAGAGCAGGGGGGAGCTGCAGGGGAGGCTCTCAGCGCAGAGCAGTGTGTGGTGCTGAATTCCCGTGGCACAGGGGTGCCTGGAGAGCAGGGGGAGCTGCAGGGGAGGCTCTCAGTGCAGAGCAGTGTGTGGTACCTGAATTCCCGTGGCACAGGGGTACCTGGAGAGCAGGGGGAGCTGCAGGGAGGCTCTCAGCGCAGAGCAGTGTGTGGTACCTGAATTCCCAGGCACAGGGGTACCTGGAGAGCAGGGAGGAGCTGCAGGGGAGGCTCTCAGGGCAGAGCAGTGTGTGATGCTGAATTCCCGTGGCACAGGGGTGCCTGGAGAGCAGGGGAGCTGCAGGGAGGCTCTCAGTGCAGAGCAGTGTGTGGTACCTGAATTCCCGTGGCACAGGGGTACCTGGAGAGCAGGGGGAGCTGTAGGGGAGGCTCTCGGGGCAGAGCAGTGTGTGGTACCTGAATTCCCGTGGCACAGGGGTGCCTGGAGAGCAGAGAGGAGCTGCAGGGGAGGCTCTCAGTGCAGAGCAGTGTGTGGTACCTGAATTCCCGTGGCACAGGGGTGCCTGGAGAGCAGAGGGGAGCTGCAGGAGGCCTCAGGGCAGAGCAGTGTGTGGTACCTGAATTCCCAGGCACAGGGGTGCCTGGAGAGCAGAGGGGAGCTGCAGGGGAGGCGCTCGGGGCAGAGCAGTGTGTGGTACCTGAATTCCCGTGGCACAGGGGTACCTGGAGAGCAGGGAGGAGCTGCAGGGGAGGCTCTCGGGGCAGAGCAGTGTGTGGTACCTGAATTCCCAGGCACAGGGGTACCTGGAGAGCAGGGGGGAGCTGCAGGGGAGGCTCTCAGCGCAGAGCAGTGTGTGATGCTGAGAGCAGGGGGAGCTGCAGGGGAGGCTCTCGGGGCAGAGCAGTGTGTGATACCTGAATTCCCGTGGCACAGGAGTGCCTGGAGAGCAGGGGGAGCTGCAGGGGAGGCTCTCAGGGCAGAGCAGTGTGTGATGCTGAATTCCCGTGGCACAGGGGTGCCTGGAGAGCAGGGAGGAGCTGCAGGGGAGGCTCTCAGGGCAGAGCAGTGTGTGATGCTGAATTCCCGTGGCACAGCTGCAGATGGCAATGCCTGCCCCAGGCAGGGCTCTGGCTGACAGCACCTGACTTTTCCTTTGAGGGTTTTTTTTTTTCTTTTTTTCTTACAGTGTCTGAAAAGCTTTAAAAATGGGTTAAACCTGGATCTCTCCTTTTATATCCTCCTTCTTGTGGGCAGGGATTTTGTTGTGGCATGTTGCATTAGCAGGTGAAAGTGTCAAAGTGCAGGAGGAGTTTGCAGTATTTGGTTTTTTTTCTGTGTCACCCTGGTTCCTGCTGGTTTAGCTGGGATACTTTCTGCCCCAGCAGGTGACTTGAGATGAGCTTCTCCTGTCCCAGCAGGGCTGCAGAAAACACCTTGAGTGCTGCTGCCTTGAGGCACCTCCCCATGATAAATCACCCCTCGCACATCCTCACTCCAGTTCTCTCTGCAGAACCCACCCCTGTGGCCCCAGCATGGAACAGGCTGGCTTGAGTAGTTGTTTATCAGACCTAGATATTTCCAGCTGTAGATTTGTGTCTCACAGGATTTTTGAGCCATATTTGAGATTTAGGAGATAGAGTTTGTGATTTCTTCCTCACCCCCCCAATGGTGAATGGAGTCTGTAGCCACACTAGAAGCTGAAGAAACTTAATTTTAGGCTCTAGCCCAAAGTGTATTTTTTAAATGGCTTTTAAGTATTGTGTAGAGCTGACTAGAGCCTATCCATTGATAGGATGCAAATAGATTTTCTTACTACATTGGAAAGAATATGCAATTCTGCCCCCAGAGTAGCCTGGGAACACACACAGTTCAGGGCTTCTGGAAGCCTTGCAGTGGAAGCTTTACAGTGTCAAAGGCAAATGATGTGTGTGAGAATGGCTTTTCCATTGAAGGGAAAAAAATAATTCCTTCTTTTTGCTGCCTGCAATACTGCCTTGTTTACAGCAGCTGGACCACAAGTGCACTGCATTGTGCAACTGCTGAGCACTGCCAGATGTGCTGCTTTTGGCTCACACATGGACACGCCTCAGCTTCTGTTTGTGGTTATTCCTGATGAACAGAACACTCAGTGCTGGTGTACAGTACTGTACAATAGTGCAGTGGTGCTGGGGTTGGATGTGCAGCACCCACAGTCCCTGCTGGAGCTGCTGGCCAGGTTTTATTGGGAATGCAGTGACTGCTGGCCATGCTGCAGGACAGATTTTATTGGGAATGCAGTGACTGCTGGCCATGCTGCCAGGGCAGGTTTTACTGGGAATGCAGTGACTGCTGGAGCTGCTGGCCATGCTGCCAGGACAGGTTTTATTGGGAATGCAGTGACTGCTGGCCGTGCTGCCAGGACAGGTTTTATTGGGAATGCAGTGACTGCTGGCCATGCTGCCAGGACAGGTTTTACTGGGAATGCAGTGACTGCTGGAGCTGCTGCCAGGGCAGGTTTTACTGGGAATGCAGTCCCTGCTGGAGCTGCTGCCAGGACAGGTTTTACTGGGAATGCAGTGACTGCTGGCCATGCTGCCAGGACAGGTTTTATTGGGAATGCAGTGACTGCTGGCCATGCTGCCAGGACAGGTTTTACTGGGAATGCAGTGACTGCTGGAGCTGCTGCCAGGACAGGTTTTATTGGGAATGCAGTGACTGCTGGAGCTGCTGCCAGGACAGGTTTTATTGGGAATGCAGTCCCTGCTGGAGCTGCTGGCCATGCTGCCAGGGCAGGTTTTACTGGGAATGCAGTGACTGCTGGAGCTGCTGCCAGGACAGGTTTTACTGGGAATGCAGTGACTGCTGGAGCTGCTGCCAGGACAGGTTTTATTGGGAATGCAGTGACTGCTGGAGCTGCTGGCCATGCTGCCAGGGCAGGTTTTATTGGGAATGCAGTGACTGCTGGCCATGCTGCCAGGGCAGGTTTTACTGGGAATGCAGTGACTGCTGGAGCTGCTGCCAGGACAGGTTTTACTGGGAATGCAGTGACTGCTGGCCATGCTGCCAGGACAGGTTTTATTGGGAATGCAGTGACTGCTGGAGCTGCTGCCAGGACAGGTTTTATTGGGAATGCAGTCCCTGCTGGCACAGGATCACCCCTTCTCCATCCCAGGCACTGAGCCTGGGCCAGTCTGTGAGCAGCAGATCAGTTCTTGCTGCTCAAAGCCTCCTGAAGAATTTTCTTTTGTCACTGTCTGCGGTGGCCTAAGAACAATAAAGTCCTGTTTTGTTCCTTTCATGTCACGCTGTTTTCCAGCAGCGGGGCAGAGCTGACGTGGTGTGGTCAGAGTCTCCTGTGTGCCTGTTTCACCAGCCCTGCTGGGGATGAATGAGCCTCATTCCTGCCCAGAATGACTCTGGCAAGCTCTGCAGGGAGGCTGCTGCTTGGGATGGCCCAGGGGAAATGCTGAACAGCATCAACAGGGATCGAGCTGTGCTCTGTGCCTGCTGTGAGCCCGTCCCTGCTCCCTGCCCAGAGCCAGTCCTGCCCAGCCCAGAGCCAGTCCCAGTCCTGTCCTGCCCAGAGCCAATCCTGTCCTGCTCTGAGCCAGTCCCAGTCCTGTCCTGTCCAGAGCCATTCCTGCCCTGTCTAGAGCCAGTCCCAGTCCTGTCCTGCCCAGAGCCAGCTCTGCTGCCCAGCCCAGAGCCAGTCCCAGTCCTGCGCTGTCCAGAGCCAGTCCCAGTCCTGCCCAGCCCAGACCCAGTCCCAGCCCTGCTCTGCCCAGAGCCAGTCCTGCTGCCCAGCCCAGAGCCAGTCCTGTCCTGTCTAGAGCCAGGCATCCGCCAGTCTGTCAGGCTGTCTGCCCAAGCCCTGGGCCAGGTCCCGACTCTTCTCGCATCCTGCTCCAGAAGCCAGTCCTGTGAAGGCTGTTCAGAGAGTCCTGGCAGTCCAAGAGCAGTCCTCCCAGGAGAATCCGTCCTGATCCTCCCAAACCTGAGTCCCTGCCTCTGCAGAGCAGTTCCCAGGAACCTGCTCACAATCCTGCCCAGCTCTGGGGTGGCAGCGGCTGGTCAGTGGTAGTCACCAGGAGGGCTGGGGCAGGCCTGCTCTGTGCTCTTTGGCATCCCCGCTCAGGAGACGTGCAGCCCTGAAGAAAGGAAGTGGTTAGGAGTTCATGATTACACACTGCCAGCTGAGATCTATCTGCTCACAATCTCTAGGCAACTCTGGCATGGAGCAGTTTCAGTCTTGGACTTCTGCAGCTTTGGCCGGAGGTGGGTGTGCTCAGTGTTTGTGGACTCTTGTTTGTCTGTCTGCTTTTAGCTACAGCTCTTAATTTTAGGGCTCAAAGGATCTGCATGTGTTTGATTCTAGTATCCCTTGCAGTGAGTCTCAGACAGTTCTGAAAGAGTCTTGGGTATTTCAGGATGCTAGAAATGGCCTAGTCTGTGCACAAACAAAAGCTGTGTGTGGGAGACAGGCTCCTGGTCCTCACCCCAGAGTGCTGAGACCAGTCTGCACAGGTGGCTCTGCCCAGGACACGTTTGTTGGGAAAGCATTGAGTGGAGAAAAGGAGGTTCGGGGGGGACCTTTTCACTCTGCAGCTCCCTGAAAGGTGGCTGTGGCCAGGGGGTTGGTCTCTGTCCAGGCAGCACTGACAAAATGAGAGGACACAGCCTTAAGCTGTGCCAAGGGACATTTAGGCTGGATGTGAGGAAAAAGCTTTTTACTGAAAGAGTGATCAGGTGCTGGGATGGTCTGCCCGGAGGGTGGGGTCACTTCCCTGGCTGTGTTTAAAACAGGCTGCACGTGGCACTGGTGCCATGGTTCGCTGAGGGGCTGCGCTGGGCTCCGGGATCCCGGGGGTCTCTTCCAGCCCAAAATTCTGTGATTGTGTCACCCTCACTGTGTGATTGCTCTGCAGCCCTGTGTGTCCCAATCCCAGTGTCACAGCTGTGCCCTGTGTCCCAGTGTCCTCAGTGTCACACTCTCTGTGTGTCCCGTTTCCCAGTGTCACAGCTGTCCCTGTGTCCCATTGTCCCCAGTGTCACACTTTCTGGGTGTCCCGTTCCCCAGTGTCACAGCTGTCCCCTGTGTGTCCCATTCTCCCCAGTGTCACACTCTCTGTGTGTCCCGTTCCCCAGTGTCACAGCTGTGCCCTGTGTCCCAGTGTCCCCAGTGTCACATCCTGGGTGTCCCATCCCAGTGTCACAGCTGTCCCGTGTCCCATTCTCCAGTGTCACTCTGGGTGTCCCAATCCCAGTGTCACAGCTGTTCCCTGTGTGTCCCAATCCCAGTGTCACAGCTGTCCCTGTGTGTCCCACTGTCCCCAGTGTCCCCTGTGTGTCCCACTGTCCCCAGTGTCACTCTCTGTCTCTCCCACAGCCGCAGAGCCCTCTGCCCGCCCGGCCCGGCGCTGGGCGCTGCTGCTGCTCACGGTGGCGGTGCCGGTGGCCGCGGTGCTGCTGGCGCTGGCCGTGGCGGTGTCCCTGTGTGTCCCTGTCCCCAGTGTCACCTCGTCGTCCCACAGCCGAGAGCCCTCTGCCCGCCTGGCTGGCGCTGGGAGCGCTGCTGCTGCTCACGGTGCGTCCGGTGGCCCGGTCGTGCTGCTGGCCTGGCCGTGCGCGGCGCGCTTGGCGCTCGCCGGGCCAAGGCCCTCCAAGCGTGGAGGAGCCGCTGCGGGCCAGCCTGATGCAGGGAAGACGCTGCGGGACCTCATCCACGAATACCACCGCTGGAACCTCCTCGCTCGTGCGCTGCGCTTGTGCCGGCTGCGCTTGAGCTCGCTCTCGAGCAGGCCCCAATGTGATGCATGATGCTGCTGCTACAGCAAATGAGTAATGTTCCTCCAAATTCTCATTTTGAGCTGAACATTCATCTTTTTAACATTTCTCCCATTCCTGATATCTTGCCTACTCCATTGGTATTGAGAACTTATTAAACCAAAGAAACCTAAAAATGAGGTGGGAATCACAAATTCCAGCTCATTTGACCAGTGGCATCTCTGGGATGTATAGCCCAACTTCCCCTAAGTAGAAATGTTACTGAAAACTGTGTAAACTATGCTTGCTTTTATTTGTAAATGGAAAATGTACAAGTGGTGCCTAATTTAATTTATTTCCATGAGCTGCATACCTCTGAGGATTAAATTGTTGTTCTCCCCTAATGTTTTTTCACAGCTCTAATGAGCAGACTTTGGCTTTATTTATGCTGAAGGTTTTAACTGTTCCCAGCCACCCCTGAGCCAGGAACAGGGCTGGACTTGACCAGAGGCAGAGCCCCATGCACCAGGGTGACTTGTTCTGACTTCAGCCAAGACCAAGATTGCAGTTATTAAATAAATAAATAAATAAAAGAATTAATATTTCCTAGTTTTAAGTCCCTGACAAACACAGGATCAAATCAAACCAGGCAGGGTTTTTGGCTGGCAAAGCACAGTGGAGCTGCTATAATAATTTATTCTTCTTTTCAAAGATTTCAGCCACAGTAGACTAACTAATTAACTGCAGGACAGCTGCAGTCTGTATCGAACCAAATGGAGTAGTTTGGGCCAAATTTTAAATTTTTTACCGGGGTTTCAAAAAGTTTTTTTTTTCTATGTACAGCCACTGGGAAGTAACATAAAAAATCTGATTTGAGGAGATTTTTAGTTGGGAGAGGATTTTCCTTTGGTAGTGTTGGAAAGCAAAGCCGTGGGTGGGCAAGGCCAGTGCTGGGGTCGGAAGGTCCTGGCAGAGCTGTGCCACAGGAACTCTGTGTTTTCCCCCAGGGCTGCCTCTGCTGGTGCAGAGAACCATTGCCAGGACCATTGTCCTGCAGGAGATCGTGGGCAAAGGGCGCTTCGGAGAGGTGTGGCGCGGGAAGTGGTGCGGGGAGGACGTGGCTGTGAAAATCTTCTCGTCCAGAGACGAGCGCTCCTGGTTCCGGGAGGCGGAGATTTACCAGACGGTGATGCTGAGGCACGAGAACATCCTGGGCTTCATTGCTGCCGACAACAAGGGTGAGCTGGGGCAGCCTTGGCCGGGCGGGACGGTGCTCAGGACTAACTCTGGCACTCTCTGTAAGCTGGACTTGAAGCTGCAGTTTATTGTGAGGGCGTGGGTAGGCAGAGTCCGGCTGAGAGCTGCCACAGCTCAGAGCAGGATGGAGAGTGGGCGAGAAGTGAGAGAGAGAAGCAAGGGGGTAAGAGAGAGAAACAAGAGAGGGATGGGAGAGAGAGAGAGGGAAGGTGAGAGAGTAAGAGAGAAAGGGGGTAAGAAGGTAAGAGAGTAAGAGAGAGATTTTCCCGTTTACAATACAATAAATCTTCTTCTGTGTTGAATATTCTAATTCCCACTAACCCATCTAACACAAGATACAAATCCTACAGCATTGTCACGGTGTGACTGGGGTTTGCCAATTTTAATATATTTAATTTCTTTTGGGGATCGAGTTTAGGAGTAAAGACAAAGCAGGCTCAAAGCTTAAACAGGGAACTAGAAATTTATTAACAACACAAAACAATTCAGATTGAGATTTCTAGATTATTCCCTCCTCCCCCTTTCCTCATACCAGCAACATACAGAAAAAAAAAACTTCGGTCAGTTGTTCACTTAAATAATCATTTCAGTTCAATCAAGAGAGAGAAGCTCCTTCTTTTTGTTTAGGCTTAGAGGGTGTCTCACTCTCATAATCTGCACCCACCCGGAAACTACAAATTATGATTTTTTCCTCCCATTTTTACAGTCCTTCCAGAGCTGTATATGGGTTGCTGAAAAACACATGGGGTGTCATTTTAAAGGCAGGCTGCCAAAAACACAAAAGTCTCTTCATCTCTTTCTCTATCAAATGTCTCTGTTCATATTCCAGTCCCAAAACAGAGAGAGCTTCATTTCCCTGAAGCAAAAAGATAAGTCTTCATCACAAGCACCTAGCCTCCCCAAGTATATTTCACAGTTTAAAGGAATTTTAGTAAAGTCATAGTCCCCTTAAGCCCACAAAAAAAAAGGTTTTCAGCTACTTATCAGTGGCATCTCTTCAGTCTCTTCCATCAGGAACTTTATCTTCATTTCACTGACTTCTGTAATTTTTCTTGCTTTATTCCTTTCATTCTGGGGAGCTCAGGAGATCTAGAGTCTTACCCAGGCACTTAAAGTTAAACTTGTATCCAGAAAGTGAAGTAGCCATGCTGAAGCCATGCTGGAAAAAAAACGTGGCCACCAGGAGACCAGGTGGAGATGGCTGGACCTCCCTCTGCTGCGTGCTCAGCTGGGGTCTGTATCCAGACAGTGAAGAAGCTACGTGGCCATCTGGGGGGCCACTTCTCAGAACGCTTGGCCATGCCAGATGGAGCAGGAAAACCGAGCCGAGCCGTGCCGCGCGGGGCCGGGCCAGGCCGAGCCGAGCCGAGCCCCCGCCGGGGCTGTGCGGGGCTGGGGCCGAGCGAGCCGAGCCGAGCCGAGCCGAGCCGGGCCGGGCTCCCCCACGAGTCCGAAGCCGCTCCGGGGCATTCCCGAGTCCAGGCTGTCCTCGCCCCGTGCCGGGGCCGGGGCCGGAGCCGGGGTCACAGCCGAGCCCACTCCGGGGCCTTCCCGGGCCGGGGCCGGGTCACAGCCGAGCCCACTCCGGGGCCTTCCGGGCCGGGAGTCATCCGGGGCTGGGCCCTTCCTCCTCCCGGGGCTCAGCCCGGGCGGGCCCCAGCATGGGGCCCGGAGCCCTGCCCGCTCCTCTCTCCTCCCCCACCGAAAACAAAAAGACCCAAAACTAACTTCTTTCCTGTGATTCGTAAAAGTGAAACAGCGTTCTAATTGGTTCCCTGGGCTGTCAATCACCAACCCAGGTCTCTGATTGGTCCCCGCAGCCTCAGGAGGCTCCTAGAGGAGACCCCTGCTCTCTTTGTCTCAAGCATTTACATACAGCCTGTTAGAATCATTGCATTACCATAATGTATTATACTTTAAACCCTAAAAACTGCTCTCTGGACCCCTTGTGCCAAGCCAGCAGGGTCTGCTCTGCCCTTTGGAGCTGCTCTCCAGCAGAAGGCATTGCTCTATAAGAGGGGATTACATTCAGCTGCCATCCTATTGTCTTCTAGTTATTTAGTAACTCAGCTTTGGTATCTCAAAGATGCTTTCCTTTCAATCTCACTTATGGTTTTGATATTCTCAGAATCTTTTGCTAAGCATTCATATTTGTAAGGTTTTCCTAGTTCATCCTTCCCGGCAGTGAGCAGCGTGCTGGGGGCTCCAGCCTCCCCGGGAGCTTTCCTGTAGCCTGGGCTGGGCTGGCTCTGGCCTCGGGCTGCTGTGGGGTCCAGACAGCTCCAGGAGCCCCCGAGGCAGAGTTCAGCTTCTCAGCTGGCCAGGAATGAGATCCTGGGAGCAGCTGTAGAGATCCCAAAGGAAACTTTATTTCTTCAAGGGGTTCTACCAGCAAAATCCAGATACATAGCACAGCAAGGGGTTTTTATAGGGTTTAGGGGGATTGGGATTCTAACCAGTAAAATTATAAGTTGAGAACTATCCAATTACTTTGCGATTCTAGGTGAGAAAAGACCGATCATCTAAAAGTTAAAGACCAATAGAAATCCTAAATGATAGCAGGGGTTTCAGCAAGGGGGGAACATTTCTCATGGAGAGTTTCATTGTCTCAGGGTGTGAGACCCCAGGGCCCTTTTCAGGGACAGTTGTATCATCCACGCTTTCCCAGCCCACATCCTTCTCTGGCTCGGTGTGGTGGCCGTGGCAGAGCTGGGATGGTGGCTGGGCTCAGTGTCTGAGGGTGCTTCCAGCCCAAAAATGGCACTCCCTGAGTGCTGAGCCTGTCTCAGCACAGCTTGGCTGCCCCACTCCCCCGAGCCAGACCCTGAACTGAGCTGCCCTGGGCTCCTTCCCACTGCCACAGCTGGAACTCTCACTTGCTGCATCCCCCAAAATGGGGAAGTGTTGGAAGGATGTGACAGGAAGGTCTCACAGATGTGTGTGTACAGCAGAAAGATCTTGGAATGTAGAAGCTGAAGAAGGAATAGAAATGATGGCAAGTTTTGATACAGAAGGAAAGAATTGCTGAGCCAGTTTCACTGGATAACTAAGAAGGCAAAGAGCAAGTGAGTTGGAAGGGGTTTTTATGACTCTGAGCAAAAGATAAATCCACCTCAAACAAAAGATGTTTTTACCAAGCAAAAATATTTTCCTGGACAAACAAAAATACCTTGTTGCAAGTATCTCAGAATTTTCCACTGCAAGAAAACTGAAAAACAACTTCTAGCTTAAACTGTAACACACTAACCTTTTGTGATTGGAAAATAATGACATGAATGTGGTAATGTTAGTTATGATAGGCTCTAGGTAATAGTGAAGGTATTGATTGGATGTCATGCTTTAAGATGCTCTGTAATGAAAAGTACATAATGCATTGTAACCAGAACTAGAAAAAGCTTTCAGATGAACCCACAGCTGGGGGCTGGGCTCTTGTCACCCACACCCGTGAATTGCTGCATCATTTAAATGCAAAAACCAGCATTTCAAAGACCCCATCTGCACTTGCACATCCCTCATTTTAGGCTCTTACAAGGAAGGCTTTCCCTGGCTCATATTTTTATTTCTCCTTCTTCCTCTGGCTAGATAATGGGACGTGGACTCAGCTGTGGCTCGTGTCTGAGTACCACGAGCAGGGCTCCCTGTTTGACTACCTGAACAGGGGCACGGTGACCGTGGAGGGCATGGTCAGGCTGGCCCTGTCAGTGGCCAGTGGCCTGGCCCACCTGCACATGGAGATCGTTGGCACCCAAGGCAAGTGCTTCCCTCACACCTTCCTTCAAGTGCTCTAAGGAGCGTCAGTGTTCTCAAAAACATTGCTGGGTGCCCTGGGATGGTGTTTTCCAAACTGTTGGCACCAGGGGAGCAGTGTGAGTGTGAGTGGGGCAGTACAGGCTGGGAAGGGTCTGTTCCCTTCCCACTTCCTTTGGCTGCACTTCATCCATGCCTTTAAAACATGTTTAGAGAAGCAGCTCTGCTGAAGGGGAGTGAGCGCCAATGAAAGAAAAATTAGGAAAAATTTCTTCTTGGGAAGGTTTGTCCAGCCCTGGCACAGGTTTCCCAGGCAGTGGTGGGGTCACCACCCCTTAAAAAGCTGTGTGGATGTGGCACCTGGGGACACAGGCAGTGCTGGCCTTGTCAGTGCTGAGGAATGGTGGGGCTCAGTGGGCTTAGAGGGTTTTTCTGACTCAATCCATTCAGTGATTCTGTAATTTTCTAAATTAATTCGGAGGGTAAACTTCCAGTTTCTCTTTTTGTGTTTTGTTCCTGAAATATTGAAATATTACTGAAATATTACTGAAATATTGAGATATTGAAACAAAAACAGCCTCAAAGTTTTCTTTTGAAGTTGGCAACATTTAGCAGAGCTTTATTTGTTCAAAATAGGCTTCGACATTTCTATAGGGTGTAGTGACAAAAGTGAATAAAACTGTTTTTCCATCCTGGGTGTGCTATTAAACCCCTCGCTGTTGTTACCAACCCGGGGGCGGTGTCTCCTGCCGTGCACAGGGAAGCCGGCGATCGCGCACCGGGACCTGAAATCCAAGAACATCCTGGTGAAGAGGAACGAGAGCTGCGCCATCGCCGACCTGGGGCTGGCGGTGAAGCACGACTCGGTGCTCAACACCATCGACATCCCCCAGAACCCCCGCGTGGGCACCCGCAGGTGGGCGAGGCACAGCGGGGGCAGGGCTGCGGAGAGCCCCTCCCTGCCCCGCCACGGCCCTGTGCCCGGGGATGGCACAGCCCAGGGTGGGGAGGGGTCACAGACCCTGCTGTGGGATGGAGCTCTGTGTTCCACTCAGCCTGGTCACTCCTGGATCCCTGGATGGGCGGGGATGGGACAGCTCTGTGGGGTGGGTGTCTGGGTGGGTGGAGAGGGGTCACAGACCCTGCTGTGGGATGGAGCTCCGTGTTCCACTCACCCTGGTCACCTCTGTGCCCTGGATGGGCGGGTATGGCACAGCCCCCAGGGTGGGGAGGGGTCACAGACCCTGCTGTGGGATGGAGCTCTGTGTTCCACTCAGCCTGGTCACTCCTGGATCCCTGGATGGGCAGGGATGGCACAGCCCCAGGGTGGACAGGGGTCACAGACCCTGCTGTGGGATGGAGCTCTGTGTTCCACTCAGCCTGGTCACCCCCAGATCCCTGGGCTGGGCAGGGATGGCACAGCTGCCAGCCCCACGAGGGGTCACAGGGCCCTGGCAGGTGGCAGCACAGCCTTTTGCAGGGGCTGGCCCAGCAGAGTGACCCTGTGTCCCCAAGGTACATGGCCCCCGAGATCCTGGAGGACGCGATGAACGTGAGCATCTTCGAGTCCTTCAAGCGCGCGGACATGTACGCGCTGGGGCTGGTGTACTGGGAGATCGCCCGCAGGTGCCCTGTCGGAGGTGAGCCTCGGCCTGCTCACCCAGCCCCCATGGCTGCGGCTGCAAGGGGCATCAGAGCCCCCCTCACTGCACCCCTGCCATGGGCACCCACTGCAAACCTTCCCCAGGGATCACTGAGGAGTACCAGCTGCCTTACTACGACCTCGTGCCTTCTGATCCTTCCATAGAAGATATGAGAAGGGTTGTCTGTGAACAGAAGCTCAGACCAAGTATTCCAAACCAGTGGCAAAGCTGTGAGGTAAAAACAGTTTTCTAGTTTATTCTAAATTTATTTTGTAGGGTTTTTTTTCCTAGTTTTATTTTGTTATTTGTATTTTAAAGTTTAATTTAAGACAGAATTTTCCTTTGAGAGATAGGGCGCTCAATGCCCAGCTTCTCCTGAATTTAGAAGCTTCAGATGTCTAGTTCTCCTTCAGATCAATGCAGAGAAATCTCTGCACCAAGTGCTCAGTGCTGTCCAAGGCAGGTCTTAATTGCAGCTGCTGCTGTTGTGTCACGGTGTCAGAGAGCTGCACTCTCTCTCCCTGTATGAAAAGCAGAAAGCAGGGGGTGCTGCCTGTGTCCCTGGCTGTTGTCTGTGCCCCTGCAGACACTGGTTGTACCCTGGGTGCTGCTCTTGTCCCACCACAGACACTGTGGTTGTACCCTGGCTGGTTTTATCCCCCTGCAGGTCTTGTTTGTGCCCCTTTTCTGTCCCCAGGCCCTGCCTGTACCCTTGGATAGTGTTTTATATCCCACTGCAGACTCTCTCTGTCCCCTGGGTGCTGTTTTATCCCCTGTCTGTCCCCCGGGTGCTGTTTTATCCCGTTTTATCCCTCCCCGCAGGCGCTGCGGGTGCTGGGCCGGCTGATGCGCGAGTGCCCCATTCCTGTCCCAGACCCTGTCTGTCCCCTGTCTGTCCCCTGTCTGTCCCCCGGGTGCTGTTTTATCCCTTTTTATCCCGTTTTATGCCGTTTCTGTCCCGTTCCAGGCGCTGCGGGTGCTGGGCCGGCTGATGCGCGAGTGCTGGCGCTCCAGCGGCGCCGCCCGTCTCACGGCGCTGCGCGTTAAGAAAACGCTCTCGCAGCTCTGCGTGCCCGAGGACGGCAAGGCCTGAGAGCCCCGGGCCGGGCCGGGCCGGGCCGGGCGAGCTGTGCCCACCCTTCACTTGCCACAGGCTTTTGTTCTGCTCTACCTCACAGCGGGCGGGCCGAGCCGCGCCCCCGCCCCGCGCCCGCAGCTCGGGCTCGGCACAGCAAGGCCGGCACTTGCTTTGGGTTTTTTGGGAAAATCGGACACCAGTGAATGGCGGGGAGGAGCCTGAAGCATCATGACAGTGTAAAAATACTTTTTGCTGTTGTGCTTTTCATCCTTGTCAGACCCCAAACGTCCTGGAAGTGTCTGGTGCTGGTCGGAGCCTGTTTGTGAGACAAAGCTCGTGTTCTGTCCTCAAACCAAGTAAAAGACCAAATTAACCCAGCTTTTTACCGGTATTTGTTTTTTTGCAGGGATCTGAAAAACAGTTGTCAGTAAATGCATTTTGAACTACTATATTTATAATTAACCAAGCAATTAGAAAAGATGGAAATCCCTCTAAGTGTGTACACTGTGAACAAAACCATTGAGTCAGTGTCCTATTGACATTCATTTTTATAGTCCAGTTTCACATACAATATCATGGTTAAAATTTGAGTTGTTTTACTCTTTTGTTCATCGAACAGATCAATCAAGGGACAACTTTTCCTTTCAACAGTTAGTAGGAAAAAATAACAGGGGCAATAATTTTCTGTTAGCTATGAAGGAATGGAACAGGAGGAATTCTACCTAAACAAGAAAATTATTCATTTTTAGCAATGTCTTTCCAATCATTGGCAAGATTTTTTTTAGTGCCTTGATGTATTAGGGGGAAGCTTTAACAAAAGCCAATGCAGCCTGTTCAGAGGTTTCTTACAGAATTCTGCAGCAGCACCAGGCTGATGATGAATATCAATGTTTCTGAAAAGATTTCCATAATATCACAAGCCAGCAAAGTGAGTTGTTGTGTTAAAATGAACATTCAACAATGTTCTGGCAGTTTGTGAATTTTGGCCCACTCCTTGGCCCACATATTTGAATATAGTGTTGGAAAATTTTTAATAGTCAAAATTATGCATTTTGTAGTCTTATGGTCTTATCTTAAAAACAATCCTTAACTTAAAAAGGAAGAATCAAAGCTTTATTTTTTTTAAGCAGGCGAAGAGTTTCAGTTTCCAGTTTCCCTGCTGGAGTCTCTGAAAATTGTTGAGCAGCCTGGTAATTTGAGTGAGACCCTTGTGGTGCCTGGCTGGGAGGTGGGGAGGATGCTCAGGCTCAGCTCCTCCTCACACAGGTCACAGCTCCAGCCCCAGAAGCTTTAACCTTTTCCCTGGACACACCCCTTGGCATCAGACATTATGGTCTGTTTGCCCTGGCTTTTCACCTAACTCTGTATTTCTGCCCTGGTTTTCTTTTCTCTTTTGTTGTCGAGAGGTGAATGTACATTTTCAACCAGAGTTGAACATAACTGAGCCAAGGGGCTGATGTTGTTGTGTTGAGCTCTGAAGTGTTTGTAAACTCTACACTCCTTTAGAAAAACTCCAAAGAACTCTTGTTTTAGTGGCCTTTCCCCTCCGTGTGGGTTTGTCCTCTTCTAATTTAAGCACAGAGGTTATGCCAAAACACTTCTGTGCAGTTTAGGGAGGCTTAGGTTTCCTCAGAGGTTACAATGTTCCTGGTAATCTTCACTTTCAGCACAAGTTCTTAAAGCTCATGAAAATTTTCGAGGTCAAGGATGCTCAACACCTGTCACCACGTTCATCCTCTCTGAATTGATGCTTCTAACTGGAGGCAGTTACCAATATTTTATTATTTGCTTCTAATAACAATCTAAAGTTTAATGTAGGGATTATGCACTGAAAGGGAAAGTTAATTAATGTTTCCTGTAGCACCTAATTTTTTTTTTGTTTGTGTTACTTGAACTGCTGCCCCCAGACCCTCCTTTAGAAATTCAGGCTGTAATCTCCTCTGCACTTCCCTACTTTTATAATTTGCACTTAAGCTCATTCCCTCATGTGACAATATAAAGAACCCTACAGTGTTTTAGCCATTGCTGTGTCACTTCTTTGCTTGGTACTAAGTTCAGGAATTATGAATAAATTAGTTTAGAAATATTCCCAGTCCCTGCAACGGGTCTGGACTTGGAGCAGGGCAAGTTCTTCTCAGTCCCTGTCAGCCTGGAGCTGCTGTGCCAAGGGCGGGCTTGAGGCTGTCCCCAGCTCCCCTGGCTCATGGGGAGGAGCTGTTTGGGGGACAATGTCACAGTGTCACAGTGTCACAGTGTCACAGGACAGGGACAGGGGTGGCACTGGGCTGCCACAGGTGGGGACACGCTCTGCCCTCCTTTGGGTGCACAGGGGGAGAGGCACAAGCCCATGTTTGTGTTGATGAGGGGGCTCCAACCCCCTGCTGTGGCTCAGTGGGGTCTGTGATGTGTCCTTGGGGTGTCCTTGGGGAGCCCTGGGCCACACCTGGGTGTCCCCAGCAGCACTGCAAGCGTGTCCCCTCCTCTGCCCCCGGCTGTGCTGTGATCCCAGGGATCATCCCCAGGCTGAGGGACCCCAACCCCCCAAAGCTTGGAGGGAAAAACATCCACGTCCTGCTCTATGGGCAGAACAATATTTATGAATGTACAGGGAGTAAGTTGAGGTACAATATATTTCTACAGAATATAAGAAATGTGCAATAAACTGTAAGTTACACTGAATGTATTTTTGGCATAAATGGACCAGCTGTATTTTGAATGTAGCTATGACATTGTGTCTAAGCCTGCTGTGATTCTCAGTCCCTAAGAAAAACCTGTCGTGTTTTGTCAATCTACAAACCACTTCCTGAGTTATCTGTTTTAAAAAGAAGCATTAGTATTTTAAAAGAACACTGTAATATTTCTGAACTAAGTATAGCAGTGCAGTGCTAACTTCAACCCTGGTGTTGTGAAATATCTGATCTGTGTACACTGCAGAGTTATTTTTAAAACTATTGCTCAAGTTATTGCTTGATATTGCAGCTGCCTGGATGTAAATAATGGTTTAGCTGTTGTATTTTGTATGCGGATTTGGGTAAGATGTGGCAATTTTAATAAATTCAGCATTCTCTGCCCTTGTGTTCCCGTGGCCTGAAACTGTTCTTATGTTGGGAGTGAGGGGTGCCTGCAGGGATGTGGGGTGTCTGTCAGGGATGTGGGGTGCCTGTCAGTGATGTGGGGTGCCTGTCAGGGATGTGGGGTGTCTGTCAGGGCTGTGGGGTACGTGCTGGGCTGTGGGGTGCCTGTCGGGGCTGTGGGGTACGTGCAGGGCTGTGGGGTGCCTGTCAGGGCTGTGGGGTGTCTGTCAGGGCTGTGGGGTGCCTGTCAGGGCTGTGGGGTGCCTGTCGGGGCTGTGGGGTGCCTGCAGGGATGTGGGGTGCCTGTCGGGGCTGTGGGGTGCCTGTCAGGGCTGTGGGGTGCCTGTCAGGGCTGTGGGGTGTCTGTCGGGGATGAGGGGTGTCTGTCAGGGCTGTGGGGTGCCTGTCAGGGCTGTGGGGTGCCTGTCAGGGATGTGGGGTGCCTGTCAGGGGGCTGTGGGGTGCCTGTCGGGGCTGTGGGGTGCCTGTCGGGGGCTGTGGGGTGCCTGCAGGGATGTGGGGTGCCTGCAGGGCTGTGGGGTGCCTGTCGGGGCTGTGGGGTGCCTGTCAGGGATGTCGGGGGGGTGCCTGTCAGGGCTGTGGGGTGCCTGTCGGGGATGTGGGGTGCCTGTCAGGGATGTGGGGTGCCTGTCGGGGCTGTGGGGTGCCTGCAGGGATGTGGGGTGCCTGTCAGGGCTGTGGGGTGCCTGTCGGGGCTGTGGGGTGCCTGTCAGGGATGTGGGGTGCCTGTCAGGGCTGTGGGGTGCCTGCAGGGCTGTGGGGTGCCTGTCAGGGTGAGGGGTGCCTGTCGGGGCTGTGGGGTGCCTGTCAGGGCTGTGGGGTGCCTGCAGGGATGAGGGGTGCCTGTCAGGGCTGTGGGGTGTCTGTCGGGGCTGTGGGGTGCCTGTCGGGGCTGTGGGGTGCCTGTCGGGGCTGTGGGGTGCCTGTCAGGGCTGTGGGGTGCCTGCAGGGATGTGGGGTGCCTGTCGGGGCTGTGGGGTGCCTGTCGGGGCTGTGGGGTGTGTGGCACAGCTTTTGCTTTGCTGTGGGGTAACCTGGAGGTCCTGGCAGCACCATGGGATGTGAAGGCGGGTTCTCCATGCTGGAGCCCTGGATGGGGGCAGGCACACGAGTCCCAGGCATGCCATACCAACCACACCTTCCCCCAAGCGCAGCTGTCACACAGTTTGGGGGTTGCTGCTGTCCCCACCGGCGCCCCCAGCAAGCCAAAGCGTTACTGCACAGGCAGAGGGCCGGGGGCTCCAGGGTCCCCCTGGGCTGTGCCATTGAGCCACGGTTGCAGCTGCTGCGAGAGCATCTCCAGCTGAGCAGGGGGGTCCTTCCTGCTGCAGTTTGCCGGGGCAGAGCATCTCCCATCCTGCCTGCTCCGGCCTGGGTTCTGTGTCTCAAACAGTTCCAGCATCAGAGCCGGGGCGGTGCTGGCGCGGTGCGGGGCGCGGTGCGGGGCGCGGTGCGGGGCGCGGGGCTGCACCGGGAGCTGCTCTGTGCCCCTGAGCGCTGCCGCTCCTCCTGCCCCAGCCTGTCCGCAGTGTCCCTGCGCTTCGGGAGCGTCAGGAAGCGCTGCCGCAGGAGCACAGCGCGCTCTGCTTGCATCACATCGCGGGGTGACCGCCACAGGAAAAGGGGAAGCGGCTCTGAGACACCCCGCGCTCTGTGCGCCTGCGGGCGAGCAGATGACACCAGAGAGTTTTCTCAAGAAAAGGGAGAGAGCTTCCCCCTTGCCTGCTGTGCCTTTTAAAATACCTTTTTTTCTTCCCCTGAAGCCGGAGGGGTTCCCCCAAGGAGCTCGGAGGAGGACAGACGCAAACGCGGTGCTGCGGTGCAGTGCAGCGCTTCCCTGCCGCTGTCTGTCCCCGGGAGAGGCACAGGGACCCCGGGCACTGCCCCAGGTCCGCCTCCAGCCCTCCTCCAGGTGTCTCCTGCCAGGCTGCTTCTGTGTCCGAGGAGCCGGGCTGCTGAGGGATGAACTCTCAGGGTGGGGATGGACTGGCACTTCAGCCCCAGGGCAGAGAGGGGATCCCTGTGCTGGCAGGGACTGCTTCCTGTGCACGCCCAGCAGCAGGGAATCTGGAGGCTACTCAAAGGCACGCTGAAATAACAACAGGTCAGGTAATAACGAGAGAAAAACCGACCCAGCCAGAAGTTCTCAGAGTCATGAATCTTCCTCGGGCTCTGGCCATGCAGGAGAGGTGCAGGGATGACATTTGGCCAGGGCTGTCCCTGTCCCAGCTCTGCCACAGCAGCGCCCCGAGCCCTGTCCTGGGCGCTCAGCGCGGATTTTGCGGTGTGTGCCCAGCCCTGCTGTGCCAGGGAACCCCTGGTCCCCACGGGGACCCGAGGCTGTGCCAAGGGCACTGTCCTGCCCTGGCTGTGCCCGCTGCCAGCCCCTGCTGCTGGCGCTCAGCTCCCGTTCCCCTGCCTGCAGCTGGAGGGGCGCACGGGCACAGCAGCCAAAGGCAGGGCTCTTTTCCCGTCCTTGCCAAAAGGCGAGGGAGGGATGCCGGGGATGCCGAGCGAGTCCGAGTGCGAGCAGGCTGAGCCAGGTGAGCGCCGCAGGCAGGCAGGGCTGTGAGGACAGATCCTGGCAGAGCAGCAGCTGTGCTGAGAACTCTGCGCAGGAATGGAAAAATTAAGCAGATTTCGCAAAGTGCCAAGCCTGATTGTTAACCGGCATGTGAGCACGGGGCACAGCGAGCCTGGGGCTGTGCTAGGAGGGGTTTGTGTAACTCGCACCTAAACCGCGCCCCACGCGGGCCCCTTCCGCTCTCCCCTGCTACAGCGGGGAGCACAGCCGGCATGGCACAGCCCTGAGCCCCCGGCATGGCACAGCCCTGAGCCACTGGCCCCGGCATGGCACAGCCCTGAGCCCCCGGTCCCGGCTGGCACAGCCCTGAGCCCCCGGCACAGCCCTGAGCCACTGGCACAGCCCTGAGCCCCGGAATGGCACAGCCCTGAGCCCCCGGTCCCGGCTGGCACAGCCCTGAGCCCCGGCCACTGGCCCCGGGCTGGCCATGGCCCTGCGGCGGCTCCTGCAGCACAGCCCGGGCAGCGAGCGGGCGCTGCCCACGGACGGCAGCGGGATGCAGAGCCTGGACGGCACGGGGGGCACGGACAGCAGGGGGATGCAGAGCTTGACCAGCACGGTGCCCATGGACGGCAGGAGGATGCAGAACCTGGCCAGCACGGTGGGCACGCTGCCCCGCGGCCGCAGGCAGGTACGGGCTGGGCTGGGCTGGGCTGGACTGGGCTGGACTGGGCTGGTGCCGCAGCTCCTGCCGGGCTGATGGAAGGGTGACCGCCCCAGCCGGGCCGGTTCTGGGGGTGGCCGAAGAATTCTGGCGGCGCTGGCAGTGCGGGTGATGCTCGTGCTGTGAAGGGTGAGTGGAGCTCCTCTCCATTCCCAGCCGCGCTGGCAGCCAGGGAGGGTTTGTGCCGTCTGGGTGCTCCTCCAAATGTGCATTTACCTCGGGCGGATGGCCCGGCTGCCCTCTGCCTGCTGGGCTGGCACCAAGCGCCCCCCACTCGCCTTTTCCATGGGTTTGGCAGCGTTTCTGTGCAGCTCTGGGGCTGCTGGGGCTGTTTGTGGCTGGGCTTTCCCCCGGAGCAGCGCGGGCAGCACCGCGGGATTCCCGCAGGACTGTGCTGCTGTGCCCGTCAACCGGCGGCAGAGCAGCTCCAGCTCTGGACTATTTGTCTGACCTGAAGAAGCCTGGGCAGAAACTGCCTGTGAGACGTGAAAATCCCAAAGTACAGCCAGGAAAATCGCCTGCAGCCTCTGTGCGCTTAAGGCTTTGCTTTGTTCGGCGGCAGGAGCTCCTGAACCTTTCCTTGGTGTGTGTGCCCGGGGATAAGGAGGGCCAGAGCCGGTGGTGGGAGCGCGGCTCGGGCTGGCTCCAGCTCCTGGGCTGGGTGGAGCCCTGGCTGTGCCGAGCTGCCCCGGGGTGGCGGTGGCCGCTGGCAGGACAGGGCTGTGACAGTGTGACGTGGCTGTGGCCGCTGGCAGGACAGGGCTGTGACAGTGTGACGTGGCTGTGGCCACTGGCAGGACAGGGCTGTGACAGTGTGACGTGGCTGTGGCTGGTAAAGCTGAGCTCCATCAGGGCCAAGGTCGCGCCGCAGGGACCATCCCCAGGTGCTTCCCTCTCCCAGGTACCAGCCCCTCATCCCCCCACGTGCATCACCCATGGCCTCTCTCCTCCCCCTGCCCCTCCACACGGCCATGAAGTCGCTGTTTCTGTAGGAGGTCACTATTGCTGTGGCACCATTTCACCCTGCTGAGACATCAGCTCTATTGGCTACAAACTGATAATGGAATTCCTCATTCGTGGCTCCCTTTAGTGGGAGGAATCCGTGTTTTACACCGACCTGGCCCCTCCCAGAGACCCCTCCAGGCACAGGTGTCCCTAGCCCAGGCTGGGGCCCTGGAGATGCTGTGCAGACCCTGCAGGGCTCACTGCCTGCACCCCCCTGCTCTGGGGCTGCTCCGCGCCTCTCCTGGCAAGTGTTCCATGTATAAATACCCAGAGAGTTTTTGGGAAAGGGACAAAAGTGAGAGGAGCTCTTGGCACACCAGAGATGTGATTTGAGCTGGCCACCAGCATCTGACGGGGATTTGACCTGCAGATGCTTTTCCTCCTGGTCAGAAAGTTAAAATTCTCTTTTGCCCAAGGCAGAGCTGTGTTGGTGCAAGGTGCTCTGGGATGCCAGCAGCTGGTTTTAGTTCTTCTCTAAACTGCTGGTTTAGAAGAACCACAAACCTACCAAAAAAAAGCCTTTCCTCTCCTGTTTGTGCTCACAGCTCGCCTTGGCCAGGTCCAGCTCCTCAGGTGACTCCTCCAAGCCCCAAAGGTATGATTCCATGTGATTCTATGGTTCTATGGTTCTGTGATTCTGTGATTCTATGGTTCTGTGATTCTATGATTCTATAAATCTGTGATTCTGTGATTCTGTGATTCTGTGATTCTGTGATTCTGTGATTCTGTGATTCTGTGATTCTGTGATTCTATAATTCTATGATTCTATAATTCTAAAATTCTGTGATTTTCTGATTCTGTGATTCTGTGTTTCTGTGATTCTGATTTTATGATTCTGTGATTCTGTGATTCTATGATTCTGTGATTCCATGGTTCTGTGATTCTGTGATTCTATGATTCTGTGATTCTATGATTCTATAATTCAATGATTTTCTGATTCTGTGATTCTGTATTTCTGTGATTCTGATTTTATGATTCTGTGATTCTGTGATTCTATGATTCTATAATTCTGTGAGTCTGTGATTCTATGATTCTGTGATTCTGTGATTTTCTGATTCTGTGATTCTGTGTTTCTGTGATTCTGATTTTATGATTCTGTGATTCTGTGATTCTATAATTCTGTGATTCTGTGATTCTATGATTCTATAATTCTGTGATTTTCTGATTCTGTGATTCTGTGTTTCTGTGATTCTGTGTTTCTGTGATTCTGTGATTCTGATTTTATGATTTTATGATTCTGTGATTCTATATTCTATGGTTCTGTGATTCTGTGGTTCTATGATTTTGTGATTCTTTGGTTCTGTGATTTTACGATTTTGTGATTCTATGATTCCATGATTTTACAATTCTGTGATTCTAGAGACACTGTCCCTGCCTTATTCTGCATGAAAAGTGCATCCTGGGAATTGTGCCAGCCCAAGTGGCATTGGGATGTGGGGCAGAGAGGGGTACCCAGCACCTGGGACATGCGGGTGCACTTGTGACCTTTGGCTTGAGCAAGAGAAGAGGCAGGGCCACCGTGGGAGGGACGGCATGGTGACACCCTGTGGTGTGGTGACACCCCAGGGGCACAGGGAGGGATGGCAGGGTGACACCCTGTGGTGTGGTGACACCCCAGGGGCACAGCAGGGATGGCAGGGTGACACCCCATGGCATGGTGACACCCCAGGGGCACAGGGAGGGGGATGGCAGGGTGACACCCTGTGGCATGGTGACACCCCAGGGGCACAGGGAGGGGGATGGCCTGCACAGCACAGTTTGGGGTGACAATGCCCTCCAAGGGCAGCACCCCAGGTCCCCATGGAACCCCGTGTGCTCCTCGTGCAGGCACCTCGTTGCTATATTGAAGGAAGATAAGGAGACATTCGGGTTTGAGATCCAGGTAAGACTGAAATGACATTGGTTCATCAAAAACAAAACATGGTGCAGGGTCTGAAGTGTCATTCCCAAACTCAGGCAAAGGCAGGCCAGAGCAGAGGAAGGTGTCTGTCAGAGCCTGTGGAATTTGGAGAGCTTCCAGCACTCATACAAGACAGGGATGTTTCTCTGAGGCATTTTTCACAGTGGAGGTCACAGATGAGAATTTCTGGCCTTCTCACAAGTCAGAATGTTGAATGCAGGAGAAATCCCATCCAAATCCAGATAAGAGGCAATGACAGTGCCTTCTTACCTCCATAAGTGAATGTTTTTGGGAGAATTGTATATGAAAATACTTTCAAATGAGAGTGATCCAAAACTCTCTTAAAAATTACCTTACACTGCCTTTTTGTTAGTACCTTTAATATGCACAGAGAGATATGTACTTGGGAAGATGATGTACAATGGTTCCATAAATACCTGCTAAGCATGACTTTTGGGGCAGGAGCTAAATGATACAGGAAGAGATTCTGTTTGGTGTAGAAGGCAGTGAATCATCAAGTAGGAGACCCAGGATGTTAGCAGAAGTCTGCCAGTGGGAGATTTCATGTTTGTGGGTTTTTGTGAGAAAGGCAACTCCTAATCAGCAGGCCTGCTAAAATCCTGGCTGGAGTTAAAAAATGGTGCCAGGAATAAAGGGATGTGGTTTGGGAGCAGAGGGATCTGCCTGCCAGCAGCAGGGCACTTTCAGAGTGCTTTCCTCTCTCTGCACACAAAGGGGAAAAGTATTTTCTGTGAAATTAGTGTATTAGGAAGAGCTAATACACTAAAACCCACAGTTTGGGTCTGTGACTAATGAGCGGGTCAGCGCTCAGCTCGTGAACAGAGGAGAGCTTTCAGAAGGGAGGATAATTGAGTCAATTATTGGGCTTTTGTGTAAATTGTCAGGGCAGATTTTCATTATGTGTGGCATTCTGATTAAAAATAATTGTTCTTGGCACGTTTTCTTCCTGAACACTCATTCAGCGTGAGCACTTCGTAGAAAGTCCAGGCTGCAGAAAGGCAGCATCTGTCAGCTCCTGAGCATGGTTAGAAGCTGCAGTTTCATCACCAGCAGATAAATTTAGGCAAAGCAGAACAAGATGATGTGAAACTGTAGGTTTGCATCTGCAGGGAGCTCGTGCTTCGCTCGTCACTCTCGGTTTGAGCAGGAATTTTTCAGGCTGGAATCACTGGGGGGATTTGGCCAGACGAGCTCTGAGCTTCCCCAGCCTCCCTCCCTTTGCTCCACACTGGCTGAGGAATTTGGGGGCGCAGTGTGAGCTCTCTGTGGGTCAGAAGTGGCAGATGCAGTTTCCAGGAAGCAGATGTGGTGTTTGCATGTCACCAGAAAAGGTTTCCTGCTGTCACAGGATCCGGACAGGCTGCGGCACCGGGTTTTGCATTTTTCTAAATTCTTGTCAGCACCCATAACCACACGAGGGGTTTAGAGTAATTAGAGTCACTTAACGTTTAGTTAAATGTGTAGGTCAAGAATAAAAAGCACTCTGGGGGGTGTGGGGATGTGTGTGGATGATGACTTTCAGAGGCCAGAAGAGCAAAAGTTTAAATCTTGTGTCTGTTCAGGCCCTGTGCAAACTGAGCTGTCTGGCAGCAGCAGCTGACTCCACACAGCATTCCCAATGAACAGGGTCCATCCCTTGAAAAGCCCCAGTGCCACCCTGTTCCCCTGGGAACATCTTTCCACAAAGCCATTCCCACCCATGCTGACATATTCTTGGTTGAAGTTACACAGTTTTTAATACTGAATAACCAACCTCCTTTAAATCTAGGTTTGTTTATTTGTTTTTTTTCCCCCAAACCCAATGTACAGGCACCTGTCAGGTGTCCACTGTTTTTTTTCTGTACAGAAGCATTTTTAATTGTTGGGTTATAGCATTTTGATCTCACTTGTGTGTAGTGCACCCTGTTCTGAATTTTAGCTGGCTTTGCTGGCTCCAGGATTGGTAACTGTGTCCCTTTGGTGCTGACAGACTCTCAGGTTTCCACACCAGCCTGATCTCTCCCTGGAGGTGTGCACGTGTGTCTGCAGAATCCAGGAGGAGAGCCCTGCCCATCTCTCTGGCCTGCAGCCTGGTAACTGCCCGTGGGTTTCCCAGCCTGGTGCCCCTCTCTGGGGAGAGGGGAAGGTGTGGGGGCTCTGGGCTCACTCTGTGTCTGGGACAGGGGACATCCTCACCAGCATCAACGGCGTCAGCGTCGAGGGCTTCGGCCACAAGCAAATCGTGGACTTGATAAAGTCTTCAGGGAACTATTTGAGGTGGGTGTCTCTCCTCCAGACGGGGTTTGGCCTAAAATCCTCTCCCACTGAATCGTGCTGGGCTGCCTGGGAGGCAGAAATGCCACGGGCTGGGCTGGGGCAGCCTCAGGGCCAGCGTCACCCCTTCCCACAGGTTAGAGACTGTCAATGGGGCCCTGTTCCTGAGGAAAATGGAGCTGGAGACCAAACTGCAGGCTCTCAAGGTAGTATGGTTAATTATCTGCTCCACTGCAAGAGGAGATGCTGCTTGGGTTCACTGCTGCTGGGGGTGTCCATGGGACAGGGGGTGGCACCTGTGGGGTCCCTGCTGCCAGCACCCCCAGCCCTGGCCCTCTGATGTCATTCTTTGGAAACCAGGAATAGAGATGAAAAGTGGTCACAATCCCAGGAGTGCCCGGGGGAGCTCAGGCTGGTCAGTTTGGGTGTGGGAATGTCCAGCTGCTCTGAGTTCCTCGGACTGGCAGGTGCCTCCTGTGGCACAGCCTCACCTGGCTGCACTTTAAATCAGCTCTGCAGGGGTTTGTTTTACCCCAGGAGCTGCCCTGCAGCACAGGGAAAGGAGCCTGGCTGTGTGCTGGGCGGCCTGGGGTGTGTCAGGATCCCAACTCTGGGATGTGTCAGGATCCCAAATCTGGGATGTGTCAGGATCCCAACTCTGGGGATGTGACAGGATCCCAAAACTGGGGATGTGTCAGGATCCCAACTCTGGGGATGTGACAGGATCCCAAATCTGGGATGTGTCAGGATCCCAAATCTGGGATGTGTCAGGATCCCAAATCTGGGGATGTGTCAGGATCCCAGCACTGGGGATGTGTCAGGATCCCAGCACTGGCAGGTGGGGCTGTGCCAGTCCCACACCACGCTCTGGAGCCTGAGGAGGAGGAGGGGGTGCCTGCTCCTGCTCCTGCTCCTGCTCCTGCTCCTGCTCCTGCTCCTGCTCCTGCCCCTGCTCCTGCTCCTGCTGCTGCTCCTGGTGGGTGCCCAGAGCCGGGCAGGGCTGCAGAGGGGCGCTGGCACTGCCCCAGCCGGGTGGGGGTTCGTGCTCTCCAGGTTCCAGGCTGCTCCTTCCCCAAATCTGTCGTGGCCGGAGCATCCTCAGGCACTCGTGTTTCCTGCAAGAAATGTCCCAAACTCTGGGAAAACTGAGTGAAAGCGGGACACACGGGTGTTCCCGCGGGTGACCTGCGCTTTCAGACTGTTCTCTGTGCGCGAGCTCTGTGTGCCCGGGGTGACAGAGCTGTCCCTGTCGCTGTCCCCACAGCAGGAGCTGCACCAGCGGTGGGGCGAGCTGCGGGCGCTGCTGGCCCGGGAGCGGCTGCTGCTGCATGGTACGTGGGGACAGCCCTGCGACCCCCGCTCTCCCCCTCCTCCCTCCCCATGGGGCCGGGCTGGGAGCGCTTTTGTCCGGGGTGATGAGCCGGGCTGCTGCCGGAGCAGGGCGCACCGAGGGCTCTGCATCACCCTGGGCAGGGCTGCTGGGGGTGGTAAAAGGTGTTCCCTTCTTGTTTTGCTCCTAGCGAAAGGGGAAGAGGCTGGGCTGGGGTTTTAGGGAGCAGGGTGGAGCAGCTCAGGAGCAGCTGCCGGGTGGGAAGGGCTGCTGCCGGTGCCAGGGCTGGGCTGGGCTGGGCTGGGCTGCGCTGGGCTGGGCTGCGCCGGGCTGGGCTGGGCTGGGCTGGGCTGGGCTGGGCTGGGCCGGGCTGGGCTGCGCTGGGCTGGGCTGGGCTGGGCTGCTGGGCTGCGCTGGGCTGCGCTGGGCTGGGCTGGGCTGGGCTGGGCTGGGGCTGGGCTGCTGGGCTGCTGGGCTGGGCTGGGCTGGGCTGGGCTGCGCTGGGCTGGGCCGGGCTGGGCATGGCTGCGCTGGGCTGGGCCGGGCTGGGCCGGGCTGTGGTGCTGGGCTGGGCTGCGCTGGGCTGGGCATGGGGCTGGGCTGGGCATGGGGCTGGGCCGGGCTGGGCCGGGCTGGGCTGGGCATGGGGCTGCGCTGGGCTGGGCCGGGCTGGGGCTGGGCATGGGCTGGGCCGGGCTGCGCTGGGCTGGGCCGGGCTGGGCCGGGCTGGGCCGGGCTGGGCTGGGGCGCTGGGCTGGGCCGGGCTGGGCATGGGGCTGCGCCGGGCTGGGCCGGGCAGGGGAGGTGCCGCTGCTCTCTGCCCCTGCTCCAGGGGAGGTGAATGACAACGCCCTGCTGGAGCCGGCAGAGCCCAGCTGCGGGGGCTGCAGCCCCCCAGGACCCTCGGTGCCCTCCAAGCCCCGCTTCTCCAGCGAGAGCAGCTCCCGCAGCCGCCTCAGCTCCATGACCCTGGGCAGCGAGGACAGCTCCTGGCCGGACGAGTGGGCTGCGGACAGCCTGAGCCGCCAGTCCAGCCTGGAGGATGACTGCGTGTTCCCCAGGGACGGGGCCGGGGCCGCCCGCGGCTCCCTGCGCAGGAACCGCAGCATCAGCCTGGCCAGCAGCGGCTCCCTGTCCCCGCTCTGGGCCGGCGGCGGCTCCGGCAGCTTCTCCAGCAGCTTCGGGACCCTCCCGCGCAAGAGCCGCCGCGGCAGCGTTCGGAAACAGCTGCTGAGGCTCCTGCCGGGCTCCCACCGCGCCCTGCAGGAGGAGGAGAGCCGGGTCTGATGTGGCGGGGCTCGGCCTGCGCCCCCGGGCACACCGCGGGCACATCCCCGGGCAGCAGCTCTGATGGGATCTGGCCTCTGGGCTGCTAATTACTGCCAGTGCTAATCAGAGCGCGCTGCGGACCTCTTCATTAACGTGAAAAACGAGCGACTCCAAAACGTGAAGAACATTTGCAGAACTTTCTCAGCGAACTTTACTGTTAATAACAGTTGTTAATTGAATGCGAAATTGATAGCTATTTATTTCCTGCTGCCAGAGTCAGTGTCCAGAGTAAAAGTGTCTTCCAAAGCACTCAAAGCAGATGGGGGCACCAGGGTGCTTCAGGGGGCTGGGGGCACTCAGGGGGCTGGGGGCACTCAGGGCTGGGGCACTCAGGGGGCTGGGGCTGGGGCACTCAGGGGCTGGAGGGCACTCAGGGGGCTGGGGGGGGCTGGGGGCACTCAGGGGCTGGGGGCACTCAGGGGGCTGGGGGCACTCAGGGGGCTGGGGGCACTCAGGGGGGAGGACAGTCAGGGGGCTGGGGGCTGGGAGGCACTCAGGGGGCTGGGGGGCACTCAGGGGGCTGGGGGCACTCAGGGGGCAGGGGGCTGGGGGCACTCAGGGGCTGGGGGCACTCAGGGGGCTGGGGACAGTCAGGGGGCTGGGGGCACTCAGGGGGCTGGGGGCACTCAGGGGGCTGGGGACAGTCAGGGGGCTGGGGGCACTCAGGAGAGGAGCTGTCGTGGTTTGTACATGGGGTGATGCCCTGCCCGTGCTGCTGCACCCAGTGCCTGCAGTTCAGCCTGGGAGCCCCTGTGCTCTGGGTGCAGCCCCAGCAGTGTCTCAAAATAGAGTTTTAGTTTTTATTGCCTGTAGCACCAGCTGAAAGGAGGAAAAAAAAATAAAATCAGAGATTGGTTCTATCTGGCCAAAATGTTGAGTTAAAGGCAGATGGAGTAGGAGTGCCCAAAAGCAGCTGGGGCAGAAAAACCAGAACATGTGGTGAGAGTTGTTGTAGTGCCCCAAGGGAATGGCCACCTCCAGCACGGAGAAAGGGACCCGAAATTATTGCAGGTGTGATTCCTTTAGGCATGAAAGGTTGATTTGGCAGAGTTTGGGACAGAGGCACTTGCTGTGAGTGTGGGAAGGCTGGAGGAGCCCCGGAGTGAGGGAGCGATGCTCTCCCAGCAGGGTGAGAGCGCGCTCTGCGTGCTGCAGGGTGACAGCGTGACACGTTCCCAGCCACCGTCACAAACAGGATGTGGTGACAGCACCCAGCTCTGCTGTGCCCCAGCCTGGGGGAGGAAGGAGCTCAGAAAGAAAAGCAACCACAACAGCTTTTAAAATGTCATTTCTCCTTGCAGAGAGCGCTCTGGGTGGATCCTGCTGTGGCTCCCGGGAGGGGGGCAGGAGGAGGGCGGGGGTACCGTGACACCAGGGCTGGGGCTGGGCTCTGTGTGCCTGCAGCTCCAGCAGCAGGGGTGTTCTACTGACCACACAGGCTTCGAGGGGCTGCAGAGCTCCCAACAGCCAATGGAACCTTCGCTTATCCCCCAGGGCTGGAGGACGCTGAAAAATGAAATTTGCAATTTGGAATTTTTCAGGAGTTTAATAACACAAGTTTACTGCAGAAGAAAGTGCAGCTGGTCCTTGATAATGCAATTGGAGTTTAAACTGAACATTTCAATTTGATGAATACTACAGAGCCTGACCTTCAAAGGGGACTTAAGTGCTCAGCTGCGTGCTGCTCAGTGCCCAGACCCTCCCACCAGGTCCTGCCATGCTGCCCCAGGGATGCTGATCCTGCCCCTCTCAGGGATGGATGTTGATCCTGCCCCTCTCAGGGATGCTGATCCTGCCCCTCTCAGGGATGCTGATCCTGCCCCTCTCAGGGATGCTGATCCTGCCCCTCCAGGGATGGATGCTGATCCTGCCCCTCTCAGGGATGGATGCTGATCCTGCCCCTCCCAGGGATGCTGATCCTGCCCCTCCCAGGGATGCTGATCCTGCCCCTCTCAGGGATGGATGCTGATCCTGCCCCTCCCAGGGATGGATGCTGATCCTGCCCCTCTCAGGGATGCTGATCCTGCCCCTCTCAGGGATGCTGATCCTGCCCCTCTCAGGGATGCTGATCCTGCCCCTCTCAGGGATGCTGATCCTGCCCCTCTCAGGGATGGATGCTGATCCTGCCCCTCTCAGGGATGCTGATCCTGCCCCTCTCAGGGATGTGCTGATCCTGCCCCTCTCAGGGATGCTGGTCCTGCCCCTCCCAGGGATGCTGATCCTGCCCCTCTCAGGGATGCTGATCCTGCCCCCCTCAGGGATGCTGATCCTGCCCCTCTCAGGGATGCTGATCCTGTCCCTCTCAGGGATGCTGATCCTGCCCCTCCCAGGGATGGATGCTGATCCTGCCCCTCTCAGGGATGGATGCTGATCCTGCCCCTCTCAGGGATGGATGCTGATCCTGCCCCTCTCAGGGATGGATGCTGATCCTGTCCCTCTCAGGGATGGATGCTGATCCTGCCCCTCTCAGGGATGGATGCTGATCCTGCCCCTCTCAGGGATGTTGATCCTGCCCCTCTCAGGGATGGATGCTGATCCTGTCCCTCTCAGGGATGCTGATCCTGTCCCTCCCAGGGATGCTGATCCTGCCCCTCTCAGGGATGCTGATCCTGCCCCTCTCAGGGATGGATGCTGGTCCTGCCCCTCCCAGGGATGCTGATCCTGCCCCTCTCAGGGATGTTGATCCTGCCCCTCTCAGGGATGGATGCTGATCCTGCCCCTCTCAGGGATGCTGATCCTGCCCCTCTCAGGGATGGATGCTGATCCTGCCCCTCTCAGGGATGGATGCTGATCCTGCCCCTCTCAGGGATGCCGTGCTGCTCTCCCCCCCTGCTCTGCCGGGCCGGTTCCTGCAGCCACACCCAGCACTTCCTCGGCCCCGCGGCTGCTCCCCGGTGGCAGCAGCAGGTCACACCCAGCTCTCACGGCTCGGAGCTGAAGGTCACACCCGTGCTTATCCAGGGCGGCTGAGTGTGGCCTGCCGGTGCCTCGAGGCAAAGGGGACTCACACTTTATCCACAGACAGGGCCAGGAGCGAGTCCAGCCCCTGGCACGGGCCAGCTGCTGTCAGTGGTGTCACATCCAGCTGTGCCTGTGCCACACCAGACTGGACAGAATAAAGCTTTTCATTTTTAAAAGCTTGAAGAGGCAGAAATCCACCCCCTGGGGTCACAAGGAAAGTTTCCCTGCCCTTGAGAGGCAGTTTTGCCCAGCTGTTTGCAAACAGCTGCCTTTACCTTCTGCAACCCTGCGGGGTGCTGGGGCAGAACCAAATGGTTCTGTGATTCTGTGAGAACAGAAAGGAACCTTCTCCTCTCCAGTCACTCACCGGACCCTGCTGGGATCTCAGCCTCTCCTGAGGGCACCAACTGCTGCACGTTGCCAGCTCACATTCAAACCTTATTGATCACTTTTCTTGGACAAAGCTTTCCAGCAAAGGATGGATTTTATCAATCACACCAGACTCATTTTAAAACAATAATGAAAACTTGTTGATTTAGACACACAAACTCAAGAGATGGATAGAGGCAGTGGAAAGTCTTTGGGTCCATTTCTAATCAGGGGCTGAACTCAACAAGAGGATTTCCAAACCCTAAAGCCCAAAGATACCAGAAATGTTTGTACAAACACAGAATGTCATTCACAGCAGGAGATTACCCTGTTACGTAAGCCTGGCTTTGGGCACCAGGGTTGAGACAAGTTCAGTTGTGGTCAGAAATGCCCCAGTGCTGCTCAGGTGGTTTTTCAGCTTCCCTCTGCAAAACCCTCCAGTGTGGATTCTGCCAGCCTTAGGTCTGAGAGAGTCATGGAATGTCTGGGGTTGGGAGGGACCTTAAAGCTCTCCCTGTCCCACCCCTGCCAGGGCAGGGACACCTCCCACTGTCCCAGGCTGCTCCAGCCCTGTCCAGCCCAGCGTGGGACACTGCCCGGGATCCAGGGGCAGCCATGGCCCCTCTGAGCAGTGCTGGCTGTCCAGGGCACGTGGACAGCACGGACAGAGTGACACCACTCTGTAGGGCCTGTGCCTGTCCCACCACAGGGCTGCTCCTCAGAGGGCAAAATGCACCCACTGTGCCCTGGGGCATGGAGAGTTCATCCATGAGAGGTTCATCCATGAGAGGTTCATCCATGTGAGGTTCATCCATGAGAGGTTCATCCATGAGAGGTTCATCCATGAGAGGTTCATCCATGTGAGGTTCATCCCTGTGAGGTTCATCCCTGTGAGGTTTATCTATGTGAGGTTCATCCATGGCCAGGTTCATCTGTGATGAGGTCCATCCACGGTGAGGTTTATCCATGGCCAGGTTTATCCAGGCCAGGTTTATCCATGGCCAGGCTCACCCCCAGCCAGGCTCACCCAAAGCCAGGTTTATCCATGGCCAGTTTCATCCATGACACAGCCAGGTTTATCCATGGCCAGGTTCACCCAAAGCCAGGTTCACGTAAAGCCAGGTTCATCCATGTCCAGGTTCACCCAAAGCCAGGTTTATCCATGGCCAGGTTTATCCAGGCCAGGCTCACCCCCAGCCAGGCTCACCCAAAGCCAGGTTTATCCAGGCCAGGCTCACCCCCAGCCAGGCTCACCCAAAGCCAGGCTCACCCCCAGCCAGGCTCACCCAAAGCCAGGTTTATCCAGGCCAGGCTCACCCCCAGCCAGGCTCACCCAAAGCCAGGTTTATCCAGGCCAGGCTCACCCCCAGCCAGGCTCACCCAAAGCCAGGTTTATCCAGGCCAGGCTCACCCCCAGCCAGGCTCAGCCCCGGCCCAGCGGCTCCCGCAGCTCCCGGCGGTCCCGCTGGGGAATGTTAAGCGGGTCAGGTGGCAGCGCTGGGGAAGGTGCTCACCCTGCGGGGATTAGGGGTCGGAACAACGGCCGGGCCTGTGACCGCCGGGGACACAAAGAGCCATTGTGCCCGAGCACAAACTGCTGCTTATCCCGGGCAATGACATGCCCGCGGCCCCGCTCTCCGGGCCAGCACAAAAGCTTCCTTGCCTCAGATTGTTTGTTTATGTAAATTCTAATGGTGCATTTAATTATGCAACGGGCAGAGCCGGGCCAGGGGAGGTGCTGGCTGGGCTGGCAGCCCTGGGCACAGCGGGCTGGGCACCGGGACGCGCCAGGGCCACTCGCGCAGGGGACAGGGGACAGCCCCGGGGCGCGGGGCTGAGCAGCAGCTGCCCACCCCGGGGCAGGAGGGCCGGGAGCCCCAGCTCCAGCCCCAGCAGGGGCACGGCACGGCCTCGGCATGGCAGAGCCAGCGCCCGCAGTGCCAGCCTGCAACGGGAGCCTCGCCCCGCTCCAGCTCCAGCTCACCGGGGGCACCCCAGAAATCCCCAAATCTCTGGGGACAGCCCCGTACGCAAACGCGGACACGAGCCCCGACACCTCACCCGCAAAGGAAAGCCTGGAGGAAACTAGAAACTCGTTGGCAGAGGACGTCACTCCTGAGAATTTTGCTGGATGCCAAGGTATCGTAGGGGGCTGCCTGTCTGTGTGTTGGGAGAGAAAAGTTCGGGTTTATCTGGGATGTGCTGTGTGTTAGCCAAAATTCCCAATCTGAGGTCGCTGTAACAGTGACTTGGAGAATTTCAGAATGTGGGACCCATTTGAGGGGTGCAACCAAAAGCTCGCAACTAAAGAAATGAGCAATTCTAAATCTGCTCTGAAAATCCGCTGAGCTGCAGCCATTAAAACCTGATTACCATCACTAATTGCTCCATCAGCCCGTGTCTTGTGCTTTGTGTTTCCCAAAGAAAAGCGAGAGGAGAACGTTGGGACACTACAGCAGGGAGCAGCGGAGACCCAGGACACAGGGACCAATGGCCAGGGACCAGGGGAAGGTAATGCAAAATGCCATCTGATGGGGGTTTCCCTGGTGCGGAGCGAAGAGACAACAGATGCAGGTGGTGATTACTTTTTTTAATTGGGCCAGACCCTTCTGTCCCAGAGAGCAGTGACTCATTTCTCACCTGTGAGCTGCTGCAACATAAAACCACAGCTGGTGTCTTCCTTCCAGAGGGTTTACAGCTCATTGACCACGGGGTATTCAAACATTGTGGGGTCTTCAGCCAGGAGCCCCAAAAGCCTCATGAGGTTGGAGATACTCTATCTGCTGCTCCATGCTCAGAGGAGAGCCCCGTGAGGCTGCTGGTGGGCACAAACCCCAAATTGTTTTCCTGCCTGATTCACCAGGTGTTGAATCCCCCAATGCCCAAGTATCCACATAAAATTGCTCTCCTGAACTCCCACTTCTGGGTCTTGCCCTGCTCGTTTCTGGGTGAAAATGGTGGAAATGAGCAGGAGCCAAGGCTGGAGCCTCAGCCACCTCCTGTGGTGAGTGGGGCTGCAGGGGGGTCATAGTTACAAATGTACTAAGTATGTACAGAAATGAAGATACTCAATTGACTGCGCAAACTGCAGCCACTCCTCCAGAAGGAGGGATATTTTATGGTGTGCTACTAGAGCAGATCAGCCACGTCTCTCCGAGGGGGCTCTGGGCTTTACTCCTTTCCTCATCTCCCACCCTGGCTCCTCCCGTCTCGTTGGCTTTGGCAGTGGTGGGACAAGGGTGGCAGAACCAGGAGCTGCTGCTGCTGCTCTGCCCCGAGCTCTGAAGTGGGCTCTGAACCAGCCATGGGCTGTGCCCTGCAAGCAAAGCCTGCTTCCATTAACAAAAATATCCCAACATTTGTCATGGGCAAATTAATATTTCATAGCAACTGCCGAGGCTGTGAGGAGGTGAATAGCGGCCGAGGCTTTCCCACTTAGAGCTGGCATCCATATTCCAGCTGTGCTGCTTTAGGAGCACACAATAAAACCTATTAAAGGATCTCTCATGGGCCCCCCGCACCAGCCCTGCAACCACAGCACTTTATCTGGAAACTGCAGGCAGCTTTTTAGTACCCAACCAATTTAGTCTAATTAATACTCTGGACCCCACAGGCAAAACCTTGAATAGACCATTTGTTGCGACACTGAGGCATCATTAACTACAGAGACGTGCCAGACAGGGCAAATGGGAGATGGCCACGGCAGCCAGGGTGGCCACTGCTGGGCGAGGGACACATCCCACGGGCACAGCTGGGCACTGGGCACTGCAGGCAGAACGGCCCTTTTCCCTTTTCCCTTTCCCTTTTCCCTTCCCTTCCCTTCCCTTTTCCCTTTTCCCTTTTCCCTTTTCCCTTTTCCTTCTTTTCCCTTTTCCCTTTCCCTTCCCTTTTCCCTTTTCCCTTTTCCCTTTTCCTTCCCTTTCCTTTTCCCTTTTCCCTTTTCCCATTTCCCTTTTCCCTTTTCCCTTTTCCCTTTTCCCGTTTCCCTTTTCCCTTTTCCTTTTCCCTTTTCCTTTTCCCTTTTCCCTTTCTGTTTTCCTTTTCCCTTTTCCCTTTCCCTTTTCCCTTTTCCCTTTTCCCCTTTCCTTTTCCCTTTTCCCTTTTCCCTTTCCCTTTTCCCCTTTCCCTTTCCCTTCCCTTCCCTTTCCCTTTTCCCTTTCCCTTCCTCACAGAGGAGGCCTTAAAAAGTACAAGGGATGATTTTAGGAACCCACGGAGTGTCCCCAGATTGTCCCCAGGCTGCCCCGGTGCTGGGGTCTGGCCTGGCTGTGCGAGGCTCCCTGAGTCATGCTGGGGATGGCGGGTTTGGGGACAGGAGCCGGTGCTGTCCCTCACCCCCGGTGTGTCCCCGGTGTATAATTTGGGGACAGGAGCCGGTGCTGCCCCTCACCCCGCTGTGTCCCCGCTGTCGCAGGGCCGGGTGGCACCGCGGGGACGCGCACGGAGACCCCGCCGGGCAGCGCCGAGCCCCGAGGGAATGCGGAGGAGGCGGAGGAGGCAGAGGAGGAGGAGGAGGAGCAGGACACGGAGGAGGATGAGGTTCAGGTGATCGAAATGAAGAAGGGGAGCAGCGAGGGGCCCCGCGGGCAGCAGCCGGACAGCGGCAAGGAGCCCTCGGGCCCGGGCAGCCCCGGCTGCAACTCCCCGCTGGAGAAAGGCGGGGAGCAGCCCGGCCTGGGCAAGAAGAACGACATCTCCCGGCACAGCTACTCCAGGTACAACACAATCTCCTACCGCAGGATCCGCAAAGGAAACACCAAACAGCGCATCGACGAGTTCGAGTCCATGATGCACCTATGAACTGGCGGGGCGCACGCCGAGCCCTTGCGCGGGGCTTGCTTTCGTTGTGTTCCCCCAAAACGTGTTCTCTTCACACCACACAAGGTCACTGCTTTTCTTCTTTTTGTATATGATTTGTAATACACGGTGAAAATTTAACATCTCGGCTTTGGCAGGGGCAGAGGCACCCGTAGCGCAGGAAAATAAATAATCAGTTTGCTGAATGCACACCCGCTGGATTTTGAGGTTATCCTCGTGTTTTCTCTCTCCCCTTGTAAGCGTGCTGACCCCGCAGGAAGGCTGGAGCTGTGGCAGGGTGCAAGGGGCTGGCAGTGTGGCAGTGGTGACACTGCCGGGGCAGGGGCAGCGAACAGGGAGGGCTGCTGGTCAGCTCTGCTGTCTGTCTGTCTGTCTGTCCTGGCACTACCAGGGACACCTATTGTCCCAATGCCACCGGGTCAGACTCTCCTGGGTGTCTTCTCGATTTTCATCCTAATTTTAGATGTAGAATTTTAAAGATTATTTTGTCAAAACCAGGTGAGTTTTAATCCACTACATTTGGGTATTAGTCACCTGGATATTACTCTTCTATGCTTTGAAAGACTTTTGTGTAAGCACCATGCAGGGGTGGAAGTCTTTTAAAACTGTTTTACAGCCAGATTTGTCTGGAGTTGAGACTTGGCTTTGCACTTGTCCCAGAAAGCAGAGAACAGCTGGCAAGGGAGAGGAGGTAAGAATGGAGTTACACAGGGCCTCCCGCAGCCATAAGTGCCTTTCCAAGGATTAGTTTTACATCTCCAGCAGCACTGAATATCGCTTTGACTTTCCTTGTTCTACATAAAGGCAATTATTTATTGGCAACGTGAAAATAATCCAGGGCAATTCTGCATTGTGCCGGCAGACACAGCCCGCATTGTGCCATTCACGCTTGTTTGTTTGCTCCTGGGCCGGGCAAGTTCTGAGCTCCGCTTGTACCGAGTTATACAGCGGGTCTGTTCCTGCCCAGCTGCTCGCGGTGACTCGTCCCTCCTGGGGGCTGCGGGGTCCCAGGCGAGGCTGGAGCAGCTGGGGACAGCGGGAGGTGTCCCTGCCGTGGCAGAGGGGTGGAACGAGATGAGCTCTAAGGTCCCTTCCAGCCCAAACCCCTCTGGTTCCATCAGCCTCTGTGAGCTTTGGGTGGGAAAGGCTCCCCAAGGCTTTCAGAACCTCGGGTTCGCTTTTTGCCCTCCCGGCAAAGCAGCGCCGGCTCAGCTGAGAACCGCAGCGCCCTCTCCTGCTCTGCTGGGTAAAAAAAAGTGGAAAAAACCCCATCAAAGTGCTGGGATCCTCGGCAGGGCTGAGCCCTTCCCACCAGTGACCCTCTGGTGGGTGTAGTGACAGCAAGGGGGTCACAGGCGAGGGACGGGGTGCTGGAGGAGCCGGGCAGGGAGGGGAAGGGGACACCGAGAGCTGGGACCGCGCTCTTGCAGGCAGATGCTGAGCTGGGCACGGCAAGCACAGCCCGAAAATCCTTCTCCTCCGCTCCTGCCGTGCCGGCTGCGGGCTGGCGGCAGGCGAGGAAAAGGCAGAGCCTTGTGGAGAGTGCTGGTGATGCCTGGAACGAGCTGAAAGCCAAGGCATGGCCTGTGACAGCTGTCACACATCTGCAGCAGCTGTGGCGGCAGCACCAGTGGAGGCAGCACGGGCAGAGATCAGGGCAGGAATCAGGGGAACTGGTGCTGTGAAGGCTCTTCCTGGGGTGATGCTTTAGGTCCAAGCTGGTCAGATTTAACACACAGTGCTCAGAGGAAACAGCTTCATCTATTAGCATTTATTCCTGTTTGGGTTTTTTTTGTTTGTTTGTTCGTTTGGTTTTTTTTTTTGTTGTTTGTTTGTTTGTTTTGTTGTTGTTGTTGTTTTTTTGTTTTTTTTCTTAATAATTTCACACCGGGGACATCAGGGACTCCTGTCCCCATCCCAGGCATGGTTTTTATGGGTTTTTCCCCCCGTGGAGCCTTGCTGCCCCGCCCTGCAGGGGGTGCCCAGCCCGAGTGTCCGTGGGCAGGAGCTGCTGGAGAAATGCTCCCGTTTCTGGAAGACTGGGCTGCCTGTGCCCTGGGAATGCTCCAGCAGCGAGCAGCAGCAGGGCCAGCTCGCTGCCAGCAGCCCCAGGCACCCTGCAGTCCTGAGCAGGGATCCAGCAGGGCAGTGAGCATTCCCAGAGTGACAGGGCTGGCGATGGGATGTGACTGTGACATATGAGTGCCTGCTGCCCGCCCGCTGACAAGGCAGTGCATGTCAGCAAGCAGAACCTGCTGAGATCCCTGCTCCTGATCCGAGCTGACTGCCCCAACGACGCCTGTGCCATTTTTCTGATGGTGACTGCGGGCTAGCTGCGCTGAAGGAGGGACAGAAAATCAGGAAGACAGTTGGAATAGGAGTCAACTGGGAAAACCTCTTGGGCCAGTCAATATTTTGGCAGACTGAGCCTGTCAGATGCTGTCAGCACTGATCCAGCACGTCACAGGCAGTGCTAACAGTTCTGCAGGCCCACGGGAGAGCAGGGGAGTGAGGAGGGACCGGGCCTGGCTGTGCCAGCAGCAGCGAGGGCCACGCTCAGCCCGGGCACCCAAGGGGTGCTGGAGCAGCCCCTGAGCCCAGCACAGGGCAGGGGGGCAGGAGGAGAGCACTGCCTCCCACTGCAGCCCCTCAGGGTACAGGCAGCAGCACCCCACAGCAGGGATTCCCAACGGGAACGGGGCTGGGAGCCCTGCCTGGTGCTACCTGCACAACCTGGGCACACGGAATCCAGCCTCCCATCAAACCCCTGACTTACTGACTCCAGCACAAACCCATCCAGCCGTGGCTGGGGTGGATTTTGGAGGTGAAGAACTCCACAGTGCAGCACTTGGCAGTGAGTCCAGAGGGAGCTGGGTGTGCAGGGCCGGGCTGAGGGGAGCAGCAGTGCTCCTGGGGAGCCCCAGAAGGGCAGAGGGGCTCAGGGACACGGCTGAGCTCCTGGCAGCCCCCTGGCTGCCCTGGGATGAGGAGCTGCCAGGCTGGCCCCTGGCAAGAAGCAGGATAAACCTCTGGGTCCCTGCTCCAGGCCTCTCCCGCAGCCCCTGGGGGGAGCTGACCCACCCACTCCAGTATAAAATGTGGCTTTACTGGTGTGCAGCTGATTCTCACAGATCCCCGACCCTCACCTGTCACACAGCAGCTCCCACAGGGAGGGATCTTGCAGCCAGATGCAGAGTGGACATGGCGTTGGATTTTTTTTTGATGCATTGGTCAACAAACTTCCAGCTTCCTTGAGGAATTTGCAGCCCAATTTGCTGCTAACAGACTTACTTGGAAGTATTGCTGTAGCTTATGCTGCTGTCAGGGGGAACTGAGGGATGTTTACTTACAGTAGGATGGGGACTTCAAAAAATATTTCCATTTAATAATACAGAAAGGGAGTTTTTCCCAAAGTGTCCTGTGGCGAGGGAAGATGATCAGATCTGTTGAGGCAGTGTCACAGCACAGTGTGCTCTGGGTGCTCTCACCTCGCTGTGCTGGTATCAAATCACACATTGCAGTTCTCCTTGGGGAGCCGTGTCAGCCACAGCACTGTCCTGCCTGAGCCCAGGGCGGCCCCAGGGCTGCGCTGGCACAGCTGGGCTCCCTCAGTCCGCATGGTAGGAGCCGAATTTCCACTTCTGGTGGGGGCTGTGGGGGTCACAGGCTGCCAGGCGCAGGGCTCGGTACCGGGGGTGCACGGCCAGGCAGGCGGGCTGCGGGAGGCGCTGCTGCTCCGACACCAGGTGCTGGCCCTGCAGGACACACAGAGCTCGGGGCTGGGCTTTGGGGGGCCGGGATTAGGGGGGCCCTGGCTGTAGGGCCCCTGCAACAGGAGCAGGAGCAGGGACAGGAGCAGCAGGAGCAGCACAGGGCAGGAGCAGCAGGGGCAGGAACAGGAGCAGAAGGGACAGGGGCAGGAGCAGAAGAAGCAGGAGCAGGAACAGGGGCAGCAGCAGCAGGAAGAGGAGTAGCAGGAGCAGCAGCAGCAACAGGGGCAGCAGCAGGAACAGGGGCAGCAGCAGGAACAGGGGCAGCAGCAGCAGCGCTGCTTTCCCTCTGACAAAGCCCAGCTCCTCAGTGCGTGCCCATTTTTGCTTGTCCCTCACACCTGAGATATCTCTGCTGGCTTTCAGGGACTTGGGTGCGGGATCCAAGCCGGCAGCTGCTGCTGAGCCAGGCTCAGCCCACACCGGCTGTGCCTCCTGGATTGACCCTCAGCGGGAGCAGAGAGGAGAGAGCTCTCTGTCTGTGTGTGGGGCAATTGCCAAGAGGAGGGAGTCACGGGGATGGCATTTGCACAGCAGGAGACTGAACTCTGGGTTTTAGGCTGTTGGCTGATGAACTCAGCCCGGTTACTGCACTGAGCAGGGCGCTGGGCAGCTCAGCCCCGGAGCAGCTCACTGGGCAGTGAAGAACAAAGAGTCCGAGTGCCCTCCATCCTTCTGCCTTCCCATCTGCTCAGATTAACCCCCTAACCCCTGTGACCCCCTAGCCCCTGTGGCCAGCCAGGTGATGCTGCCACAGGCAAGGGACATTCCTGTGCCTCTCCCTGCCCTGCAGTGACTCTCAGGAGTCGCTCACTAGCACCGAGGTGAAACACTCCCGTGTGACTGTGGAGAAGCTGCATCTTTGTGCAGACAGGAGCTGCACTTCACATCACTGGGGAGCACAATGCCTGATGTCAGGAGAGGGTGAAGCACTGCAACTCCTTCAGGCAGCAGCCACTGAGCTCTCCTCAGACTCCTGCTGCTGCCACACAGCACCATCAAACCCATCTCACCCTCAGCTGAGAAATCAGGCTGGACAGGAGACAAGACCTGCCCGTGCCCCATACAGCTCCCTGGGCATTTCTGCGTATTTTTCACAAAGTGAAATGATAATTCTACAATTTTCAGTAAGGGGATAAAAATTTTCCTGTATTTTTCCTTAAACACCCAAGATGAGCCTGTGGCATTCTAGCACTTAACACCTCAGTCTGAAAAACCAAAGGGCAACAGGAAATGCTCTGTATATTGAATGTGCAATTCAACTACATTTTTTCTTTCTTAAGTGAAGGGTGTTTTTTCCTCAACAATAGGCTATACCATTTCAGAGCATTTTGGGCAACTACTTCCACCAGGCTGACAGAGCACAGCCATGACTCTGTGCAGAGCAGGCAATTAGTGTAAGTGTCCTTTCTTTTCCTTCCCATAAACGCTGTCTTTAAAAACCCTTGTGAGCCGAGAGCCAGTCGATGGTGACTCATCTCCCTCTAAGCGTTATTGATGGTTTCTGTGTAAAACCAGGCTGTTCTGCTGCTGCAGCGGCTGGCACGTCCCCCAGTGTCCCCTGATGGATGCTCAGCACCAGGATGGACACAACCCCTGACAGAGGGGAATGTGGGGGACAGGCACTCACAGGGGACAGGGCAAAGCAGAGGGTGGGGTGCCTGGCACGTCCCCCAGTGTCCCCTGATGGATGCTCGGCACTGGGATGGACACAACCCCTGACAGAGGGGAATGTGGGAGCCGGGCACTCAGAGGGGACAGGTGGCCCCGCAAAGCAGAGGGGGGGTGCCCCCGTGCCCCGTCAGTGCCCCCCAGCCCTGTGCCCCCCGGCAGGGCACAGCAGCAGCACTCACCAGCCCCGGCCGGCCAGCGGCCAGCGCCCCGTGCAGCCAGCCCAGGCTGCGGCTCCTGCCCTGGCAGCGGCGCAGCCCCACGGCCCCCAGGACTCCGGCCGGGGCCAGGCACAGCTCCCCGTGCTGCACCAGCCTCAGCCACGTGTAGTTGAACCTCTGGTGCTGTGGGGAGAGAGCAGGAAGGGACACGGCCCCGTCAGGCTCCGTGGCAGGAGCTGCTCTGGGCTTCACCACCCCCCCAGGGAATTTTCCTCCCCAAAATCGCAGCCAGCCCTGCCCGGGCACCGGGAAGCCACTCGCTGTGTGCTGTCACTCCGGGTGCCCCCTGGCCCTCCCGCAGCCCAGGCACAGGGAGGGGTCAGGGGAGGGGACAGGGCAGGGGACAGGGCAGGGGACAGGGCAGGGGACAGGGCAGGGGACAGGAGAGGGGTCAGGGGAGGGGACAGGGGAGGGGACAGGAGACGGGACAGGGCAGGGGACAGGAGACGGGACAGAGGAAGGGACAGGAGGCGGGACAGGTCACCACGGGGAGGTGATAGGAGGGGGCACAGGTCACCACGGGGAGGGGACAGGAGGGGGCACAGGTCACCATGGGCAGGGGACAGGTCACCACGGGGAGGGGACAGGAGGGGGCACAGGTCACCATGGGCAGGGGACAGGTCACCACGGGGAGGGGACAGGTCACCACGGGGAGGGGACAGGAGAGGGGACAGGTGACCACGGGGAGGGGACAGGTGACCCCGGGCAGGCACGGGAGCTGGCAGCCCCACAGGCAGTGTGACACAGCCGGGGGTGTGCAGGCTGTCCTTACCGTGCTGTTAGCATCACACTCCTCAAAAGCCAGGGCGGTGCCTTGCACAGCGATGCACCCTGCCAGGGCCTCGTTAACGAGCTGGGAAACAGCAACGAAATGCGGATTTAGCCATAAACTGCCCGGAAGGGGAGAGGATGTTACAGGGCACTGAACCTGCTGCGTTCCCAGCTCTGACCAGTACTGTTCACTGACTAACGGAGACAGAAAAGTGTTCCAGGCCAGGCTGGGCGTGCTCTAGTGAAACGTCCAGCGAAAACATCCAGCGAAACATCCCCAGCCCACGGCGGGGGATGGAATAAGCTGAGCTTTAAGGCCCCTTTCCACCGAAGCCATTCGGGAATTCTGCGGTGGAGAAGAGGGGAGCCGGTTTCTCTCACCAGGTGCCAAGCAAGGGGCTTGTGGGTGCAGCACTGGATCGATTTTAGTGTGTTTTGTGCCCGCTGCCCCGGCGAGGCGCAGGGTCCGTGCCCGGAGCGGGGCCGGTCCCTGCAGAGCGCCGGGAACGCGAGCGGCTGCTGCGCCCTGCTGGCGGCGGGGAGCGCCACAGAGCCGGCCTTACTGAGCCTGACCTACAGAGCCTGGCCTACAGAGCCTGGCCTACAGAGCCTGATCCTACAGAGCCTGATCCTACAGAGCCGGCCGGAGCCTTACTACAGAGCCTGGCCTACAGAGCCTGAGCCTACAGAGCCTGATCCTACAGAGCCTGATCCTACAGAGCCTGGCCTACAGAGCCTGATCCTACAGAGCCGGCCTTACTGAGCCTGGCCTACAGAGCCTGGCCTACAGAGCCGGCCTTACTGAGCCTGACCTACAGAGCCTGGCCTACAGAGCCTGATCCTACAGAGCCGGCCTTACTGAGCCTGACCTACAGAGCCGGCCTTACTGAGCCTGACCTACAGAGCCTGGCCTACAGAGCCTGATCCTACAGAGCCGGCCTTACTGAGCCTGACCTACAGAGCCGGCCTGACCTACAGACTGAGCCTGACCTGCACCTACAGAGCCTGGCCTACAGAGCCTGGCCTACAGAGCCGGGCCTTACTGAGCCTGACCTACAGAGAGCCTGATCCTACAGAGAGAGCCGGACTTACTGCCTGAGCCTACAGAGCCTGGCCTACAGAGCCTGATCCTACAGAGCCTGATCCTACAGAGCCGGACTTACTGAGCCTGGCCTACAGAGCCTGGCCTACAGAGCCTGATCCTACAGAGCCTGACCTACAGAGCCTGGCCTACAGAGCCTGATCCTATAGAGCCTGACCTGCAGAGCCGGACTTACTGAGCCTGACCTACAGAGCCTGGCCTACAGAGCCTGATCCTACAGAGCCTGACCTACAGAGCCGGGTCCTACTGAGCCTGATCCTACAGAGCCCCGCAGCGCCGGGAACGCGAGCGGCTGCTGCGCCCTGCTGGTGGCGGGGAGCGCCACAGAGCCGGACTTACTGAGCCTGACCTACAGAGCCGGCCTTACTGAGCCTGACTTATAGAGCCGGGTCCTACAGACTCTGCACCCACAGAGCCTGATCCTACAGAGCCTGACCTACTGAGCCCAGCCCTACAGAACACGATCCTACAGAGCCGGACCCTACAGAACCTGGCCCTACAGAGTCCTGCCCTACAGAGCCTGATCCTACAGAGCCTGCACCTACACAGCCCGGCCCTGTAGAGCCCAGCCCCACAGAGCCTGGCCCCACAGAGTCCAGCTCCACAGAGACCAGCCCCACAGAGCCTGCATCTACAAAGCCCAGCCCTACAGAGCCCAGCCCACAAAGCCCAGCCCCACAGAGCCCAGCCCTACAAAGCCCAGCCCTACAAAGCCCAGCCCCACAGAGCCCAGCCCCACAGAGCCCAGCCCTACAAAGCCCAGCCCCACAGAGCCCAGCCCTACAAAGCCCAGCCCCACAGAGCCCAGCCCCACAGAGCCCAGCCCCACAGAGCCCAGCCCTACAAAGCCCAGCCCTACAAAGCCCAGCCCCACAGAGCCCCCCAGCAGTGAGCCCCTGGGCACGCACCAGCCCGCTGGCTCTGGCCAGGGGCGCGTCCAGGTCGGGGTAGACGTTGTGCAGGTACCAGCGGAAGGTTCTGCAGCGCAGCCTCTGGCGCAGCCGCACCTGCGGGCCCAGGTCGCCCACGGCCACGCCCGGCCGCAGCAGGTGCAGGGCGTGCCCGTAGAACAGCTCCTTGTACTCGTCCAGCCACACCTCTGCCACGCGCGCCAGGTTCCTCTCCACCGTCCTCACCCGGTCTTTGGGGAAGGAATAGGGATTGTCATTCCTGAAAATGTGCCCCACCCTGGAGCACGGCACGATCTCGATCTCTCCTCCGCACATCCAGACCTGAAACAGAGCCATGAGCGGAGCTGGCCTTGGGCAGGCCGGGAGCAGCAGAGTGCCCAGGGACAGGGGGTGTCCAGCACAGAGCTGTCCCTGGGCCTATCCCTCACCCAGGCTGGCAGGCAGGGCTGTGACACCAGGGCTGCAGGTGGGGACAGACCTACCTTGAATGAAATCTCCATATTTTCCCCTCCCCAGACATCCAGTCCCGGGTCGTACATTCCCAACTCAGAAAAATACTTCTTCTCGATGGAGAAGAGGCCACCTGCCATGACGGGGCACCTGGGGACAGAGAGGCACACGGTGTGCCAGGGGCTGTGACAGACAGGGCTCTGGGATGGCTTTACCTGGCCTGAGAGCTGTCACGGGGCAGGGAAGGGGGAAAGCACTGGGATGTTCTCCTGTGACACACCAGCAGTGCCGTGAGTGGGGAGAAAGGCTTGTGTGCCTGATGGGGGCATTGCCTGAGCCTCAGCTGGCCTGGAAAGCACAGCAACAAGGCTTGGCCACAAAAGAACAGCATCTGGCCTCAAAGGTGCCTCTGCTGCTAAATTATTACCCAAGGAACAGGCTGCTTTGCCAAGCTCTCACGTTTTTGTTTTTGGGGTTTTTTTTACCTTATTATATCAGTCTCCTTGATTTTATTTTTCTCGATGACCTCTTGGGGAATCTGCCTCCATCCAAAATTCATTGGCCAGGTAAAAATCCCGCGCTGGAAGTTGTCCACGGTCATGTAACTAAACAGAGAAAAGATCAGGCTGACTAATTCTGAGACTCAGTCCTGATTGAAATGTCACCCCTAATGAGTGAAGATGAAAATCTGTAGGTAATTAAACCAGGATTTTAACAAATTTCATCAGGAATCCTCTTCATGTAGTGAAACTGTGAAAAAGCCAAAAGGTGTGTGATAAACATGGGAAACATCCAAGTTAATGTGAATTTCTGGTGTACAGCAATATTCTGTGTGCCCTGTGGAGAGCTGCTGGGGGCTGGTGAGGGCTCTGGAGTCATGGATCCACTGCCTGTCATGGATCCACTGCTTGTAATGGATCCACTGCCTGTCATGGATCCACTGCCTGCCATGGATCCACCAGTGGATGTCCTGTGCCCCTCTCCCCTCCTGTCCCCATCTCCCCTCCTGTCCCTGTCTCCCCTCCTGTCCCGTCTCCCCTCCTGTCCCTGTCACCTCATGTCCTTGTCGCTGATGACCTCGATGACAGGACAGGCCACCTTGGTGCGGTGCAGGCGGATCCTGTCCAGCAGGGGCTCCAGCCACCCCACGTTGCACTCCACGTGCGAGTCCAGGAAGGTCAGGACAGCACCTGTGCACAGGTGGGGGAGGATCAGCCTTGGGCACTCCCACCCAGCCCCTGCTGAGCAGCTCCCCAGGTACCCTGTGGGCTCAGGGTGCTGCTGCCTGTGCCACAACCCTCCTTGGCTGCCCTGACCTGCCCACCACAGCCAAGAGAGTTTTTTCCCTGCTTGTCAGAAATGGCCATTTTGGCGCTGACACAGCCCAGCTGGGGCAGGTGTGGAGCTGGGGCTGGCGATGCCAGCAAAAACACACCCTGCGTGCATTGGGAGGGACAAACACAGCGCTGGAGAGGGATGCCCAGCACCCCTGGGGTGCCCCCAGGGCTGAACACAGCTCCTGTCCTACCTTTGGCGATCTCAGCCCCCGCCAGCCTGGCCCGGATCAGCCCGTGCCGCTCCTGGAGGCGCAGGATCTTCACCTTGGGGAACTGTGACATGTACGTGTCCAGCTGCTCCTTCAGGTACTCTGCAGAGGGGACACAGGGATCTGGCTGGCCCACTGCCACCCTCCCACAGGCTGGAAAGCCACAAGCAGATTTCCCTGGAAGCACCTCCAGGGGCTGCTGTGGTTTGTGCCCTCAATCACTGTGTTGGGTTATGTGGCCAGAAATGTGAATTCTGTCCCATCTGTTAAACCAGCTGGGGCAGTGCCCCTGATCTCCATGGCAGATATCTCCTGCTCATGGGCAGCTTTAACCCAGCTGGGGCAATCATCTTTATCTCTCCCACAGCCCATCCTCCCTCCAGGAGAGATCTCCTGTTCATGGCCAGTGAGTCCCAGGGCATGGCTGATAAAATTCCATCATCCCATGGGAGATGCTCCAGCCAGGGCAGGAGCCAAGCCTTTCCTACCCAGAGAAAAACTGACATTTGGAACAGCAGAGCAGCCTTTGCCACTGGATCCCAGAGGAAAACCAGACCCTTCCACATCATCCCTGCACCTTCAGAGGGAACTGCCCCTTCTCCAGGAGCACTGCTCCAGCTGAGCCACATCTGCCACTACAGGAGGATGCAGCCACCATGGAATGGGACTGTGCCAACACCCTGACTGACTGACGGGTGTCAGCTTGGATTCTGACTCTGGCAGAATTTTGTTTTTTTCTGTTTTATTTTTTTTTTGTTGTTTTTTTTGTAATACTGTATTTTTATTTTGATTTCCCCTGTCCTCTGATCCCCCTCAGCCCCAGTGCAGGCCAGGGATGCACTTCAATACAGCAGAAGGAGAAAATGTGATTTCTCTCCTACTTAGAATTGAATTACAGAGAACAAATCACATTTTGCCCTCAAGTTATATTAGTTTCATAAGGGCAGCAGCAGGTTCACCCACCCTTAGTGCTGAAGTCATCCACCAGAATGATCTCCTCGATCAGGTGCGGGGGAGAGCGGCCGAGGACGCTGTGCACCGAGCGCAGCAGCGTGGACCACACCTCGTCCACAAAGCACATGATGATGCTGGTGCTCGGGAGCTCGTCGTGCACCTGCTGCTCAGAGCACCTGCAACAGCAACACGGGCTCCCAGGTGGTGGCAGTCACTCCTGGGAGCCTGAGGCTTGCTGTTTCTGGGAAAACGTGTGGGGAAGAGGGAAATGCCCTGTTGATCTCGGTGGAACCTCCAAATGTTGATCTCGGTGGGACCTCCAAATGTTACTGTATATGGTTTATGGAAGGACACAGTAACATGGCACTCCCTTGCATGGTGTAAGAAAGAGCAAGAAAGAGCAATTTATTGAATGAAGCCATTGCCTTAAAAAGGCACTTCGTGAAAAACAAAATACAGACAGCTCATTGGTCAGAGAAGGAGACACCTCTTGTCCCAGGCTTCTCACGGATCCAGCAGGTGTTTATCTTTTGTTATGATTCTTTCTCTCATGTTTACAGTAGAGAAAGAGGCTCTAGCTTGGGAAAAGTCCTGGCTGGGCCTGAGAAAGCCAGACTGGAAAAATCCTTTAAGATTCTCCCTGGGCCTGTAACAGCCACAATGCCCAATGTGAAATATGGAGGGAAAGCCCTGCAGGGTTGGGAGGGGAGCAGAGGGGTGAGGGGGGAACCCCACACACAGCCCCAGGGCCCCTCATGGGCAGCCCCACGGGACAGGATGTGCTCACTTGGTTCTGACAAGAACCTCTTCTGAAGGAAATTTAGAGCTATTTCAGGGCTTCACAGGTAGTGAATGCTCTGGCTAAGCAAAATTCACCCCAGAATTACTCTGTCACAGTCCTTGAGATGTGTCTTTCTGTCTCAGGGAGGTCAGTGGGCAGAAAACACCAAAAAGTCCATTTTAGATCCAATCCTGCCTCACCTTGCTGGACAGCTGGTGAGCAGAACTGGGTCATGCCCCCTTTGTCCTCCAGCACAGAATCCTGGAATAGTTTGGGTGGGAAGGGAACTTAAAGCCCATCTCCTTCCAACTGGGACACCTTCCTCTAAAGCAGATGGCTCAGAACCAGCCTGGCCTCAAACTTCCAGGGATCCAGGGGCAGCCACAGCTGCTCTGGGCACCCTGTGCCAGGCTCCCCACTCTCACAGGGAACAATTCCCTCCCATATCCCACCCATCCCTGCCCCAGGCAGTGGGAAACCACTGCTCCTTGTCCTGGCACTCCAGGCCCTCATCCAAAGCCCCTCTTCATCTTTCTTGGAGCCCCCTCATGTGCTGGAAGGGGCTCTGAGGGCTCCCTGGAGCCTTCTATTCCCTTTCTCAGCCCCAGGACTCCTGCTCCAGGCTCTGCACAATCCTCCTGCCCATTGCCCTCCTCCTCGGGGCCCCTCCCTCCCTCCAGCTGCAGGGACAGAGCGCCCCTGAGCACCAGCACCGTCAGCAAAGCTCCAAAAGCAGCGAGCAGGGTGCAAAGAGAGGCTTGGATTGGCCACGTTTCAGTGGTCTAGTGCAGTACTCCAGCAAGAATCACAGCAGGAACTGGAGTCTATACTGGGAGAGACTGGAATACACAAAAATAAATTTGTTGGCTGGCAAGCGCTGCCAACAGCCCCTGCCCTGCACAGGCTCGTGCCAGAAGCAGGGTGCCCAGGGCAGCTCTGTGCCCGTGGCAGCAGCTCCCATCCCCAGGGACGTGCCCTGTTTGGCCAAGGTGTTCCCTGTGCTGGCAGAGCAGCTCCTCCCGGGCAGGTGAGCCACTCCCCGGAGCTGCTTCCTGCTCTGCAGCCCCGGGGCTGTGTGCCCACACCAAACCTCAGCTGGCTTCGTGCCACCAAGGCTCTGCTCCCCTGCACAGGTGGCTTCTGCAGGTGGCAGCAGGAATCTGAGTGAGGGCAGGATCTCCCCTCAGCAAGCACTGTGGGAATGTCTGCACTGTCCTGTGGGGTGGGGACAGCCATGGCACAATTCCCAGCCCAGGATACCTGTCTGTGAGAGTGGAACAGGGACACAGGAGGGTCCCTGCATGGGGCAGGTCTCTCACCTGCCCAGGTGCCCAGAGAAGTTTGTAGGAAGGGCTGAGTGCAAGAGATGCACCTGGCACTCACCTGAGCTGGCACCTTGCCTGCCCTCCCTGCAGCTGTCACAACCACAGAGTGGCTTAGGTTGAAAAAGAGCTTTTAGATCAAGCATCAATCCAGCACTGCTGAGCCCCCCGGCACAGCAGCTCAGGATGGGGCTCCCCAGCCTCCTGTTCTGTTGTTGACTCTGTTTCACGGTGACAACTGGAACTGTGTGACAATTTCCCAAACTCCACATCCCTCCCTGCATGTGCCCACAGAGCAGAGTCCCCAGACTGCCTCTCCAGCCTGTGCCTGCTGGATGGTGCCAGCCCCCAGCTCATCTCCTGCAGCTCCCTGGCTTCACCCAGTTCTGTGTTTAACAAAGCCTGCTCTGACCTGGACAGGCAAAACCCACCTGAGAGCTAGCAGGGCTGAGGTGGGGGACAAAATCCACCTGACAGCTAGCAGGGCTGAGGTGGGGGGACAACACCCACCTGAGAGCTAGCAGGGCTGAGGTGGGGGACAAAATCCACCTGAGAGCTAGCAGGGCTGAGGTGGGGGCTCGGTGTGCCCCTCCCCAGAGCCCAGAGCCCATTCCCAGGGGCAGCAGGGGTTTGTGCAAGGGGAGCAGCTCTTACCCGGCCGGCCTGGTGTCTGGGATGGCTCGATCCACAGGGATCAGGTCGCTGAGGTAGACATTAAAGTTTCCTTCTTTCCATCTGCTTTTTGCTTCTTCTTGTTTATCAGCAGGATCTTGGCCAGTGCCAGCAGCTCCAGGAGCTGTTCCTGCCTCCTCCTGCCCATCCTGGCCAGTGCCAGCTGCTCCAGGAGCTGCTCCAGGCTGTTCCTGCCTTCCCCTGCCCATCCTGGCCCGAGTGCCAAACTGCCTTCCCTGCCCATCTGGCCAGTGCCAGCTGCTCCAGGAGCTGTTCCTGCCTTCCCCTGCCCATCTTCGGCCTGCCAGCAGCTTGCTCCTGCCTTCCCTGCCCATCCTGGCCAGTGTTAGCTGTTCCTGCCTCCTCCTGCCCATGGCCAGTGCCAAGGACAGGACTCTGTGCCAGCCGCTCCAGGAGCTGCTCCTGCCTTCCCTGCTGGCCTGCCAGGGGCTGCTGTTCCTGCCTTCCCTGCCCATCCTGGCCAGTGCCAGCAGCTCAGGAGCTGCTCCTGCCTGCCCCTGCCCATCCTGGCCAGTGCCAGCAGCTCCAGGAGCTGCTCCTGCCTTCCCCTGCCCATCCTGGCCAGTGCCAGCTGCTCCAGGAGCTGTTCCTGCCTTCCCCTGCCCATCCTGGCCAGTGCCAGCAGCTCCAGGAGCTGCTCCAGGAGCTGTTCCTGCCTTCCCCTGCCCATCCTGGCCAGTGCCAGCTGCTCCAGGAGCTGTTCCTGCTGTTCCTGTCTCCCTGCCCATCCTGGCCAGTGCCAGCAGCTCCAGGAGCTGTTCCTGCCTTCCCCTGCCCATCCTGGCCAGTGCCAGCAGCTCCAGGAGCTGCTCCTGCCTTCCCCTGCCCATCCTGGCCAGTGCCAGCCGCTCCAGGAGCTGTTCCTGCCTTCCCCTGCCCATCCTGGCCAGTGCCAGCTGCTCCAGGAGCTGTTCCTGCCTCCTTCTGCCCATCCTGGCCAGTGCCAGGAGCTGCTCCTGGTGTCGCACTCAGTGTCCGGCTCTGGCCACCCGTTTTGGTGGCCCCAGCAGTGGCAGCGTGGGCACTGTCGCTGTCCTTGTCACCGAGTTCTTTGTGCCTTCCACGTCCCCTTGTGGCGTTCCCGGCAGCGTGGGCTCCAGGGCGGGGAGCTGCGGGGCTGGCGAGGTTCATCCTCTCTTCGCTGATGAGGACGAAGCGAGTTTTGGAGGAAGTTTCTTTCCGCCCCGTGTTCGTTTCCTCTGCTGCAGGCGGGGCTGCCGGGCCGGGCCGTGCCGTGCCGGGAGAACGCTGCTCGCTCCCGGGGGCCGCGAGTCCGGGGAGTTCCGTGCCCGGGGGCTGCCGGGGGGGCGGCGATGGCCCCGGGACCCCGAGTCCGAGCCCGGCGGGGACTGCTCCCGGTAATGGTCCCGGAGCCCCGAGCCCGGCGGGGACTGCCCCCGGCGATGGCCCCGGGGCCCTGGGTCCAGCTCGGGCAGCTCCTGGCGATGGCACCAGCCCCGAGCGCGGCGGGGGTCGCTCCCGGTAATGGCCCCGGACCCCCAGTCCGGCAGGGGCCGCTCCCGGCGATGGCCCCGGGGCCCGAGCCGGCTCCGGCTGCTCCCGGCTCCCCGCCGCCTTCGCCCGGAGCCTCGGGGCCGCGCCGGTGCCGCCCCTGCCCCATCCCCATCCCCATCCCCGGCCCCGGCCCCGCTCGCCGCCCCGCCGCCTCCGCAGCAGCCGCCCGCCCGGCTCGCCGAGCGAGAGGCGCAGCGCGGCCATGTCGAGCAGCAGCCAGGCCACCGAGGCGGCGAACACCAGCGCCAGGGCCCGGCCGCTGCCGCGGAACAGCCGCCGCAGCCCGCTCATCGCCGGGGCGCGGAGCCCCAGGCCAGCGCGGCAGGGGAGGCGGGGACGGGCCGGGAGGGGAATGGGGATGGGATGGGATGGGGATGGGGATGGGCCGGGGATGGACCGGGAAGAGGCTGCCCCCGCCCCACTCCGAGCCGGGACCCGCCCGCGCTGGAACCCGACCGGGGAAACCCGCCCGGCCCCGGCGGGACATCCCGGGAGCAGCGGGGCTGTGCCTGGGGGACACCCCGGGGATGGGCGGTGTAGATGGGGGGAGACATCCCGGGGATCGGTGATGGGGCTGGGGGGACATCCCAGGGATCGGTGATGGGGCTGGGGGACATCCCGGGGATCGGTGATGGGGCTGGGGCCGTGTCCCAGGGTTCCCACGGGGGCAGGGGCCGTGTCCCAGGGTCCCCTCGGGGGCAGGGCCGTGTCTCAGGGTCCCCTCGGGGGCAGGGGCCGTGTCCCAGGGTCCCCACGGGGGCAGGGCCGTGTCACCGCTCCACGTGGCAGCTGGCTGGGCGGGCGGTGGCTGAGCCGCTGCCGGGGCCGTGGGTGTGTTCCACACCCCGCTCGATTACAGGGCACGGGAGCCGCGCTGGCGGAGCCCGGCAGCTCCGGGGGGCTGAGCCGAGCGCCGAGAAAGGAGCCAGGAGGAACCACCCTCCCTCCTACCGCTGTTCCTGCTCCCGCTCCGGCCCCCGACCGCGGGCTGGGACGTGGCAGCTTTGCTGGCAGTGCTGGCTGTGCCACCTGTGCCGTGTGTGCTGGCTGTCCTGGCTGTGCCACCTGTGCTGACTGTCCTGGTTGCTCCTGCCTGTCCTGGTTGATGCTGGCTGTGCTGGCAGTTGAGGGCTGGGGCTGCCTGCCAGCACCAGGTGCTCCAGCCTGGCAGTGCTCAGGTGGGATCAGGTGGGCTCCGGTGGGATCAGGTGTGCTCAGTTGGGCTCAGATGGGCTATGCAGGGCATCCTCAGAACACCCCGGGCAGCCCCACCGAGCCTGGTGTGTGTGGCTGGATTGAGACCCAGGCACAAAAAAAAAGGAAAAGTGAAAGGAAAAAAAGCCTGAGCTGATGTTCTGCAGCTTTATTAAACTTAGCTTAAACTCTCTTAAAGTTCTCTGGTATTAATAAATTCAATAGCAATGCACTGTATCCCTAATCCCAAAGCAGGAGATTTTGTTAAATAAAAGGCTCCAACCCAGTGCAGTGATATGAATACTGAAAATAAAGAAGTGGAAAAAATTACATTGATATTCATACTTCAAAAAATTAGTAATGTCAAAACCCAGCCTATGGTTACATTGTGCAGTGGAAAACAAAGGTAATGACCATTCTGTTGTTTTTCCAAGGCTTTTCTTTGCCAAGCAAACTCCTTCAGACGTGGCAGACACTTCTGATTTCAGAGGATTTGCATATGTGAATGGTGCTTGAGGACTCTCAGTAAGAGGGAGGGAAGGATAAAATTGCAAAAACTCTCTAAAGGAAAAAAAAAAAGAGCAGCAGCTTGAGAGTAAGCAAGAGATGAACTTAAATGGAACAATTCTGTTTGTTTAGAAATAAAAGTTTGACGCACACCGTCTGTGCTTCATTCAGCATGCTGGCACAACTTTTCCATTTTCATTTGTTTTTCCTGGCTGATGCTGGCCCGCCCTCGGGCATGGCTGAGCCCCCCTGGGGCTGCCAGCACAGCCTGGGGCTGTGTTTGGGGTTCAGCCCCCAGGCTCAGGCCCTGCACAGGGACACGGGGACTCTGGCAGGTTCCCTGGGGCTGCTGGAGCTGCGCTGCTCTGGCAGGGGCCAGGCCAGCAGCCTGTCCCCGGAGCCCTGGGCACAGGGGCCAGGCCAGCAGCCTGTCCCCGGAGCCCTGGGCACAGGGGCCAGGCCAGCAGCCTGTCCCTGGAGCCCTGGGCACAGGGGCCAGCCCTGCTGGGGCAGGGACAGCCCCCAGACGTGGCGCTGAGCCCCAGCCTGACGCGCTGTGACAAAGGCTGGTGCGGCCAGGCGCTCCCTCCGCACGCTCTGCGCCTTGGCTCCCCTCCCTGGCAAGTACAAATGTTCCAGAAAGCTGAACAGATTCTGTGACACAAGACAGCTGCTTTTGTAGGGAGGAATTAATTTAATCAAGTGCGCCATCATTAAAATAATCTGACGTGTCAGATGGAAAAGCACAGAAGCAAGCTTGCTCGAAGATGAAAACTCAACACTTTTTCAGCCAGAAGTGTCCCAGAAGATAAGGACATGTTAATATCACTCCTGGTCTCTATATAATATTTTAGCAATGTAAATAATGTATTGTGAAAAGAGGATTTGTGAGGGAATGATCTCTTGCTAAAGCCTGGCTAGTTTGGTAAGTTGGTAAATTGTATTTCTTCTAGGGAGCACAAGAACCTCAGAATGGTTTGGGTTGTAAGGGATCTTAAAGCTCATCCAGTTCCACACCCAGTCCTGGGCAGGGACACCTTCCACTGTCCACTGGAGGAAACACTGCAGCTGGAGCAGCCTGTCCTGCTGGGGGATGTGGTGGCGCTGGGAGTCTCCACCCAGTCAGATGGGAATGAAAATGGAAACTTTGGAAGAAGAGTTTTGCAGGAAAACCCCAAAGCTGTAGAGGCAGAAAGCTGGGAAATATTGGGCAATGGTGTGCTGGATGCTTAAAAATCTGAAGGTGAAGAGACTGAAGTTTGCATTTGTATTTTGGAAAGTTTCTGGGATTTTAAGCCGACCTTGTTATCCCAGGCTGGTGACAGCCCCAGTGTTCAGTGGCTGTTTGCTCTGTGTGTGGCTGTCCTGGTGTGAAGGACAGGTGGCTGCCAATAAAGGCAGGAGCTTCTCTTTGAAATGGAGAATGTAAACCCCCTCCCTCCAAATTATTGTAATTCTGAAATTAAGGGACTATCAGGCAAAGAGATGGGAATTAGGAATAACAGTTCTTTAGGAAAATTAAAATAGAAGTGCAGTATTACAAAGAACAATCCCAAACCCTGCCAGAGTCAGAATCCAAGCTGGCACCCGTCAGTCAGTCAGGGTGTTGGCACAGTCCCATTCCATGGTGGCTGCATCCTCCTGCAGGGGCAGATGTGGCTCAGCTGGAGCAGTGCTCCTGGAGAAGGGGCAGTTTCCTCTGAAGGTGCAGGGATGATGTGGCAGGGTCTGGTTTTCCTCTGGGATCCAGTGGCAAAGGCTGCTCTGCTGTTCCAAATGTCAGTTTTTCTCTGGGTAGGAAAGGCTTGGCTCCTCCCCTGGCTGGAGCATCTCCCATGGGATGATGGAATTTTATCAGCCATGCCCTGGGACTCACTGGCCATGAACAGGAGATCTCTCCTGGAGGGAGGATGGGCTGTGGGAGAGATAAAGATGATTGCCCCAGCTGGGTTAAAGCTGCCCATGAGCAGGAGATATCTGCCATGGAGATCAGGGGCACTGCCCCAGCTGGTTCAGCAGATGGGACAGAATTCACATTTCTGTTCACACCAACCCAACACAGTGAGTGAGGGCACAAAGCACAGCAGCCCCAGAGCAGGGTGGGGAAGGAGCCCAGGCTGGGCTCGCTGCTGGGCCTGGCTTTGCTGGGCGCTGGCTCTGTGCAGCTCCGGCACTGCCGTGGCACAGAGCAGCCGCTGCCACACGGCAACAGGAGCCCTCATTTCCATAGAGGTCATGTTTTGCTAATATGTGTCTTGTAGAAGCAGACAGCATGTAAAAGAGGATGGTTAAAACCTGACCCAGAGATGTTTTTAAATTTCAAATTATGCATAACGTATGCATTAAATTAATTAGGGAATTCATTAAGAAGGGAAGAGTAAAGAAACTAGTGAGCAGTGTGCAGCATTAGTAATGTAAGCCATTTTCTATAATTGTAATATAGAATTTGTCTCATAACATTATCCTTTGATAAATTATTGCAGCATAATATGATATATGTAGCTTATTAACAGTTTCATTAATTACTATTAGAGCAAAGACACTGATGTCTGGCACACATTGAACAAGTGTTGAAGCAGATGGTTGAAATTAGTGAAATGCAATTGGTTGCTGAACCCTTTTAGCTAATTACATTATTACATCAAAACAGTTAAACCAAATTTGTCAGGCTGTCTGCTGAGCACTGGGATGTTTGGGGCTGGGATCTCAGGGTTTGGGGATGATCTCTGGGTTTGGGGGGATGATCTCAGGGTTTGGGGATGATCTCTGGGTTTGGGGATGATCTCAGGGTTTGGGGATGATCTCTGAGTTTGGGGAGGATCTGGCCAGGACAGCCAGAGGCACCTCTGGTAGGATCCCAAACCCCCTGTCATGCTGGGGTGGCCTTGGATGAGCAGAAGGAGAGAGGAAATGTGGAGCCCTAAATACAAAGCATGAAAAATCTGTGAGAATTTCTGCCTGAGCATCAGCAGGAGTGTAGGAGCAGCGGGGGAGTGTGTGGACTGAGTCACTGAACAGAATTCCGTGTGTTTGGGACTTATTTTAATTATCCACACCCACAGTTTTTAGGAGATCTCACACCTTTGTGCTCCCCCAGCTCTACCCTTGGGCACCAGCACAGGCACTGGTGTCCATGGAGACAGAATAAAAGGAATAAAAGAGATGGGGACAAACCTTTAGCAGGGCCTGTCTGGATGGGATGAGGAGAGTGGCTTTACAGTGAAGGAGGGGAGGTTTTGCTGAGGGAGAAATGCTTGGCTGGGAGGGAGGTGAGCCCAGCACGGGTCCCTGGCAGTGCCCAAGGCACTGATTCATTTGGGGGGGTCTCTGCAGAGGGTGAGGAGGGGGCTGCACTGCCCTCAGCACTGCCCACTCCCAGCGAGGCTCCCAGTGCCAGGGCTTGGCAGCAGCCTGGGGAACCCTGGCTGAGGGCAGCTGAAAAGCCTCTCCAGAAATATTCCAGCGCTAGTTGTGATGCTTGTGCGACCGAGCAGACACTTCTTTTTAATTTCTATTCTGCGGGAATTAAATTAATTTTAGAAATGGCACTATAACTATTTTCCTGCCTCAGGGACCATTTGTTTTAAAATCATAAAAGACTTTTATATGACACTGCACTGACATTTGATGTGAATAAATTAAGGGAATTAGTACAAAACTGCTTTCTTTCTCTGGAGCTTCCCAGCGCATCTCTGCCTGCACACACAGTGTGTGTGTCACTGGGGGTGGGGGCTGCTGCTGGTGCTGCTGTGCCCACCAAGGGCTGCAGGTCCAGCTCAGACAGCTCCAGGCTGCTGGAAGAGGATGGCCCTCAAACCCCTCAGAGCAGTGGGAATCGTGGGTGCACAGCATGGCTTGGGTTGGGAGGGACCTTAAATCCCACCCAGTGCCACCCTGCCATGGCAGGGACACCTCCCACTGTCCCAGCCCCAGTGTCCAGCCTGGCCTGGGGCACTGCCAGGGATCCAGGGGCAGCCACAGCTGGGCCAGGGCTGCCACCCTGCCAGGGACAAATTCCTCCTAATATCTGATCTGAATCTGGCAGCTGAGAAGTGCCCAGGTGAGAAGCGTTAGGACCTGACCTGCTTTGCTCTTTCAGAGGAGCACTGGGTGCCCGTTGTGTTTCACCCTCCATGTGCAGTTCTGCACAGCAGGGATGTCACTCCTCGAGCTCCAGCTGTCCCCAGGTGTCTGGCAGAGTGTCCCACTGGATTTGCTCCAGCCCCACTTTTCCTGCTGGTACTGGGGGGAGTGAAAGCACCTGAGCTCTGTCAGGAGATCGCTTATTTTTTTGTGCTCTAACCCCACCATGTGATATTTAAGAAAATTGCATTATTCCATGATTATTTTCCTCCATGAGCACAAATGGTCAGAAGGGTGCAGGATGCAGGGGTACAGGGATACAGGATACAGGGGTACAGGGGTACAGGATACAGGGATACAGGGATACAGGGATACAGGGGTACAGGGTACAGGGTACAGGATACAGGGTACAGGGGTACAGGGGTACAAGAACACAAGATTCAGGTTACAGGGCTGCAGGGTTTGGATGGAGGGGTGCAGGTGCAGGTGCAGGTACAGGGTGCAGGTTGTCAACAGCTCTGCCAGGACACATCCAGAACCTTCAGTCCAGAGCAGCTGGGGAGGGACCTGAAGGGTCTTAGGGCCACCATCCCCTGTGCCCTACCTGGCCCTCTGGCCCAGGGGTCATGGCTGGGGCTGTGGTGGCCATGGCTGTGGTGGCCATGGTGACTCTGGTGGCTGTGCTGACTCTGGTGGCTGTGGTGGCCATGGTTGAGGTGGCTGTGATGGAAGTGGCCATGGTGGCTGTGGTGGAGGTGGCTGTGGTGGCCGTGGTGACTCTGGTGGCCGTGGTGGCCGTGTCCCTGCCCTGCCACAGCCCCAGCAGTGATGGTGGCAGGTGCTGCAGCCCAGGCAGGAGGGGCCCAGCTGAGCTCGCCGCCTCCCCTCTGTCATCTCGCACTTGTACAGCAAAGTGCTGTTAATAATCATTGCAGTGCTTTGGTGTCAGTCACTGCTCTTTCTTTGTAAATGTTACTCATTTCATAAATAAATCAAAACCTGCACACCCTGGGTTTTCAGAAACTTGAATGCTTTTGTTAAAATTGTATGAAGCAAATTCACAAACACATGATTTATATTATCTCAGTACAGCACAGGAGATGATAGAATATACTATTTAAATTAACTCCTCTCCCAACAAATGAAATCAATTCTGTTCTTGGGTTACTTTTCATCTGCCTTTTGTCTTGTTGCTGAATCTTTTCTGTTTCTTTCACTCATTCATCTATTGTGCCCTTTCCTTGATCTGATAGCATTAAACATATAATTAAGTCATAAAGGAGGGAACTGATGAGTATAGCAGATGGTAATTGCTTCCTACATTTGAATGAAATGATATGCATTGCTACAATTTACAGCTCTCGCCTCATATTTTATTCAGGAACCTTTTATCTCTTTTCCTGCAGAATTATTCTGCAATAAATTTAGACATCTTATCAATAGCTTGGGTGATAGTCACAGAAACAGGGGAAACTGAACTTTGTGCATCTTAATGTTTAAAATAATTTTCTACAATAATTGAATTATCTCCCAGCAAATATCGTGGCGAGAACCTGCTGGACTGGGCTGTTTTCCTTTTAAAAGCCCATCCTGTGATTAAAGAGAAAAACCCACAGGTGTAATCACACTCACTGCAGGAGGAGGTGCAGGAGCCCCCAAAGCTGCATCCCTTGGGGCTGAGTTTGGTTTTCCCCAGGTGCCAGGGGAGGTGGAACCTGCCAGGGATCAGCCCAGCAGGGTTGTGCTGGGTGTGCTCAGGGCACTCCCTGTCCTTCCCTGCTTGCAATTGAAAAAAAATATTAAAAAAATTAAACTTATTTCCTCTGCAAACTACACCAGCAGGGCCTGAGGGTGAAGGAGCATCTGTGGCCTTGGGTGAACAGGGTTTCTTCTGCCAGATTCTTTAGAGGAAGAGAATTTATAACCACACAGAGAATGGCATAGGCACTTGGCCATAAAAAAATCAGGTAAAGGAGAAAATGGGTATTGTGGGGAAGAGCACCCACATTTTGATACTGTTTGTGAAAGAGACCAACAGGTCATGGGAGAAGCTCTGGGACAGAAGGAAATCAGCTGAATTTAGTGATGTGGAGAAGCTGGGAGAAAAAAGAGGTATATTAAAAGCTAACTTTTTTATTTTAGGTCTAACTTCAAGAGCAGGAGTCCTTATTCTATTTCTCAGTTTTTATTTAATCCCTTAGTTTTTATTATCTTATTTTTCATTATATTTCTTGGCTTTTTATTTTATTTCTTAGGTTTTTTCCTAGTCTGCTCTATTTTATCCTTTCCCTTTCCTTTCCCTTTCCTTTCCTTTCCTTTCCTTTCCTTTCCTTTCCTTTCCTTTCCTTTCCTTTCCTTTCCTTTCCTTTCCTTTCCTTTCCTTTCCTTTCCTTTCCTTTCCTTTCCTTTCCTTTCCTTTCCTTTCCTTTCCTTTCCTTTCCTTTCCTTTCCTTTCCTTTCCTTTCCTTTCCTTTCCTTTCCTTTCCTTTCCTTTCCTTTCCTTTCCTTTCCTTTCCTTTCCTTTCCTTTCCTTTCCTTTCCTTTCCCTTCCCGGGGGACACGGGCAGCGCTCCCAGCGAGGCTGGGATGGAAATGGATGTGGCCACACGCGGCCGTGCTCCTCTCTCCACAGGAGATTGCTGTGATAGTGCAGGATGCAGCAATATTGGCAGAAGCTGCTTTTTCCGTCATTTCCCCGCCGTGCCCGTGATTAGGTTAGAGGTGTGATGGATGCCCGGGGGTGCTCTGGGCAGAGGTCAGCAGTGCCATTACCCTGCCCAGGCTGCAGACACAGCCCCGGGAGCAGCAGGGAGCTCTGGGCTGAACGTGGCCCCAAATGAGCAGCTGGCAGCTCCCAGAGGGGACAGGGCTCTGTGGGATGGGGCAGGGGCAGGGCTGGGGCTGCGAGGGGAAAGGAGCCATCCACCCACCCAAGGGAAGGGGCTTGGGGAACTGGGAGCAAAACCGGAGTGAATTGGGGCTGGAACATGGCCCAGATTTGTGCAGGGAGTGAACCATCAGGCCAGTCCATCCAGGGAAGGGCTGGGTCTGTGCTGGGCCAAGCCAAGATTCCTTCAGAGGGGTGTGTGAGGTCAGGAGATGCAACCTTGGTATGGATGGGTGAGGGCTGTGCTCTCTTTGCAGGAAAATGGCTCTGCCTCTGCCTCTGGCTCATGCTCTGGCTCTGCCTCTGGTTCTGTCTCTGGCTCTGGCTCTGGCTCTGGCTCAGGCTCTGGCTCTGTCTCTGTCTCTGTCTCTGTCTCTGTCTCTGTCTCTGTCTCTGGTTCTGGCTCTGGCTCTGGCTCTGGCTCAGGCTCTGGCCCAGGCCCAGGCCCAGGCCCTGGCCCAGGCTCTGGCTCTGGCTCTGTCTCAGGCTCTGGTTCAGTCTCAGGCTCTGGTTCAGTCTCAGGCTCTGTCTCAGGCTCAGGCTCTGTCTCAGGCTCTGTCTCTGTCTCAGGCTCAGGCTCTGGCTCAGGCTCTGTCTCTGGCTCAGGCTCTGGTTCAGTCTCAGGCTCTGGTTCAGTCTCAGGCTCTGGTTCAGTCTCAGGCTCTGTCTCAGTCTCAGGCTCTGTCTCAGGCTCTGTCTCTGGCTCAGGCTCTGTCTCAGGCTCTGTCTCTGGCTCAGGCTCTGTCTCTGGCTCAGGCTCTGGCTCTGTCTCTGTCTCTGTCTCTGGCTCAGGCTCTGTTGGGCTCTGTTGGGCTGTGGGTCCCTGCTGCCCAGGAGCTGGCTGGGAGCTCAGGCTGCACATCCCTTCTCCCCTGTGCAGAGCAGCAGCCCAGGCAGGGCAGCTTTGCCCCAGGGCAGAGGAGCAGCACCAGCACTTGGCCCTTCCCTCTTCACGGGAGCAGAGCTGCCTTTCACCACTTTTTCTCAGGATCTGTGTTTTTAGTGCTCCAGCAGGTGCTAAAAACCACCCAAAATGTTTCACAGTGGTTTATTCCTTTGGTACGTGATTTTGGCTGTATTTAGACGAAATTAGACATTTGAAACAATGCATACTTGGAGCTTCTATTGCCTCCAGTGAAGCTGTAAAACCTGGGGGTCCTGAGCACACATGGCAGCAAATCCATGAGCTGGCATCATGCAGAGCATCCAGCTCCTCACCACCTTCCTTCTGAGGGGCGAGGCAAGAAGGACTTGACAGTAATAATTTCCTGAGTGATTTTTAAAGGCCTGTGACTCCCTCCCTTATTAGTTCTAATAAAAGAGTCACTGCTCCCTAAGCTCTCTCGGAAAATTATTACCCATCAGCAAGACAAAAGACAAACATCTGAGCTATTGACAGCAGCAGAGTGAGCCCCTGGTGGTGGCCATTGAGAGACAAGCTGCTTTCCCCCCTGCCTGCCTCAAGTCAGGCTCTTTTTGGGGATGGGCGCCCTGCCGAGCCCTGAGAGCTCGTGTCACACCTCAGAATAGAGCGATGGTTGGGCTGGAAGAGACCCTAGAGCACACCCAGTGTCACCCCGTGCCATGGGCAGGGTCCCTTCCAGCAGAGCAGCTGCTCCAGGCTCTGTCCAGCCTGGCCTGGGCTCTTCCCGTGCCCTGGCACTTTGTCACCGTGGGAATGAACACACAGAGCACAGTGTCCCCGTGCAGCCACCCCTGGGGCCAGGAGCTGCTGCAGGCTCTGGGTCAGCTGGGCTGGTCCTGGGAGTTCTGCAGAGTGGGGCCTGTGGGACAGGGACAGGGATGGGCAGGGACAGGGACAGGGGCAGGGACAGTGACAAGGGTGGGCTGGGCAAGGATGGCACATCCTGCTGGGGACAGCGCTGGGCAGGGATGGCACGTCCTGTCGGGCTGTGCTGGAAGGTGACAGCCCCGTGCTGGGAATGAGAAGAGCAGCAGGGTGTGGCTCTGTGGTGGCAGTGGGGCTGGCAGGAGCTGCAGGGTGTGGTGGCAGTGGTGACAGTGGTGGCAGGGGTGGCAGGGGTGGCAGGGGTGGCAGCGGGGCTGGCAGGAGCTGCAGGGTGGCCGTGGTGGCAGTGGTGACAGTGGTGGCAGTGGTGGCAGTGGTGGCAGTGGTGGCAGTGGGGCTGGCAGGAGCTGCAGGGTGTGGTGGCAGTGGTGGCAGTGGTGGCAGCGGTGACAGTGGTGGCAGTGGTGGCAGTGGTGGCAGTGGTGGCAGCGGGGCTGGCACTGCTGCAGTCCCCACGCTGCTGCTCAGCTCTTACCACAGTGCTGGAGTTTAACACAACACAACTGAGTGCCAGCATCTTATGGAATTTGGATTTCCTGCCTGTCAGCTTGGAAAAAATGTGGTTATAAGGCTGAGATGGCGGTGTTTGGAGGGGAAGGAGGGTGACAGGAGTGACTCTGGTTTGGGGAGCAGAGGCTGAACGGGCAGCTGTGTGTGGTCAGGCTGCTATTGATGCTCGAGAGTTTCCAATTGCTGGTAATGGACTGGGGAAAAGGGATAATGTGTTTGATCGATCAGCATGGACAAATTTCATTTAGGGGATCAATAACAGTTTATACTTGACAGAGCAGAGGGACCACATTTATTTTTCCCTTTGATTGAATAAATGTTTTCAATGAAGGTGCAGCTGTGAAGCAATCCTGCAGGTGAAGTGTGTTTAACAGGAGCTCCTGGTGCTGTGCACAGCCAGGGGCTGCAGACAGAGCTGAGGGGCACAGGCTGCCTTCCCTGGCTGCCAGCACTGTGAAACACCAAAAGAGACAGCACTTGGGCATATTTTTAAGTGTGGGGACAAAAGAGAAGGTTGGTTTTTTTTTTTTTTTGGGGGAAGTTTGTTTGTTTGTTGCTTTTTTTTTTTTTTTTTTTTTTGTTTTCTGAGCTTTTTTTTCCTTTTTTGTATCCAGCATAATTCCTTTGGACCTCTGAGAAGATATGTGGGAGGGCAAACACGCTGAGGAGACAGCCACAGCTCCTGTCCCAAGCAGCCTCTGGTCTGCAGGCTCTCCTGGGGACAGCAGGGACCAGAGGTGTGGCCAGGGGCTGCTGGGGTGGCAGGGGGCACTGCAGGGTCCCAGCATGGCCCTGGAGCCCAGGGGCTCTGGCTGCTGCCCTTGGCACACCCAGCCCAGCCCCTGGGGGCTCACAGGTACCCTCAGGCTGCTCCTGTCACCAGGGTCACTCTGGGCACTGTGGTGACATCCCACACCAACCAACCCTCCCATCACCAGCTGGGCACCATCTCCAAACCATCTGGCTGTTCTGTCCCATCTGCAGTGCTCCAAGAGCTCCAAAATCTGCAAAATTTCCCCCTTGGAGCTGACCCCCTCCCAGCAGGGAGGCAGAGCTGGTCCATGAGCACTGCCAGCCCCTCTGCCAGACCTTGTGGGGACATCCAGCCCTGCCAGGGCACCGTCCCTCCTGCCTGGGACAGCAGCCCAGGGCTGGGGCACATCCAGGAGCATCACACAGTGGAGAACTGCTGCAAAACTATTGGAGAACTGCTGAGAACAACATGGCCACCATGACCAGAGGGAAACTCACAGAATTGTGTCTTCTGGGCCACCATGGCCACTCGGGCTCCCAGCAGCAGCTGCTCCTCCAGGGCTGTCCTGTGGGTCTGGGTGAGCTCCCTCTGGAGCACATTGTGGGGCTGTGTTTTATGAGCTCTCTCTGAGAGGCTTGGGCTCAGATTTGGCTGGTGCAGGGTGTAATTCAGCTCCAGCTGACACCACTGATAAGAACTTTCCCTTGCAATATGGAGCAAATGCCAGACAACCCAGGCAGCTCCGAGCCCCAGCTGCACTGGCTCATCCCCTCCTTGCTCACCAAACCCAGAGCAGCTCCAGACTGGGACCCAGGGCCCCCTGAGGGCTCTGGGCAGGCAGCTGGGATTGCTGGAAGTGCACATTGTCTGTGTGCATTCACTGGGGAAATGCCAGGCCTGGGCACTACGGGGCTGTGGGGCAGATTGGGGTTAAATCTCCAATTCTCCAATTCTCCAGTTCTCCAATTCTTCAATTCTCCAGTTCTCTAATTCTCCAATTCTTCAATTCTCCAATTCTTCAATTCTCCAATCCTCCAATTCTCCAGTTCTCCAATTCTTCAATTCTTCAATTCTTCAGTTCTCCAATTCTTCAGTTCTCCAATTCTTCAATTTTCCAATTCTTCAATTCTCCAACTCTCCAATTCTTCAATTCTCCAATTCTTCAATTCTTCAATTCTCCAATTCTTCAATTCTCCAATTCTCCAGTTCTCCAGTTCTCCAATTCTTCAATTCTCCAACTCTCTAATTCTCTAATTCTCCAATTCTTCAATTCTCCAATTCTCCAACTCTCCAATTCTTCAATTTTCCAATTCTCCAATTCTCTAATTCTCCAATTCTTTAATTCTCCAATTCTCCACTTCTCCAATTTTCCAATTCTTCAATTCTCCAACTCTCCAATTCTTCAATTCTCTAATTCTCCAATTCCCCAGTTCTCCAGTTCTCCAATTCTTCAATTCTTCAATTCTTCAATTCTTCAATTCTTCAATTCTTCAATTCTTCAATTCTTCAACTCTCCAATTCTTCAATTCTCCAATTGTTCAATTCTCCAATTGTTCAATTCTCCAATTGTTCAATTCTCCAGTGCTCCAACTCTCCAAGTCTTCAGTTCTTCCATTCTTCAATTCTCCCAGCCCTGGGGTGGCTGTGGATGGGGCTCCCAGGTCAGGGTGAGCACAGCCCAGCTGGAGGCACTGCTTGACCTTCTGACGAGGCTGCAGCGCCGTCAGAGAGCACAAACAACCGCCTCTAATCTGCTCTTGTTTCAAAATGCAAATATATTGTAGCATATGTGACTTAAGGATATTCAGATGGGAAAGCAGAACGCATTTCCTCCCGTTCCTTTTTTCCCCCGGTGACTTTCCAAATGAAATGCTTAATGGGGGAAAAGGGAAGAGAGGGAATAAATTATAATGATGATGGAGATCACTTGCCTCGTTCTCTTCACGATTGTCTCGTACCTTTTTGTCAATGGCATGCTCTGAGCAAAGAGTCTTTTGCAGCTGAATGAAGTTTGTGATATTAATAAAGAAAACACTCAGTAAATGCTTGTCAGCTTTGTTTCATCCTGTGCCTGGTGTCTAGAATGGAGATAATGCATCTGTGACCTTATTTTATACATGATGTACTGCAGTGCACACGGAATAAGGAAACTTTCAGGAGTCTTTTCATTTGCCTTCAATAAATTGTAAAACCAGACCTTTTAAAATCCTGCCTATTGCACTTTGTGGTGACCCACCTTCAGTGCAGAAGCCATTGGTTGACTTTATTTTTATCCTTGCAGGAAAAGTAGTTGTTTATAAAACTCAACAAGCATAAAACAATATGCTTTGGGATTATAAATAGCATTTGAAAAGGTTTGGAGATTACACACTCTGGCCTGAAAGACTACAGGGCAAAATTCTTCATCTTCATCCAGTTAAACGAGGAGTTCTGATGAAGGAAGAACAGTCAGAGCTTGAGGATGTGGCCAATAATAACTCAATAAATCAGCAAGGATGCGATCTGATAGCGTTCAGCTTCCTTTCAGCTCATCATCAGCGAGCCCTTAATTGTTAGAAGTTGTGTAATTACAGCACAGCCGAGCGGGGCTCGTGCTCTGTGCCACCCTAATTTCCTGTATTTGTGTGTCAGGGCTTTCATCAGGAGCTGGGATCAAGCTGCTGCTCGTCAAACCAGGGAGGCTGAGGCACCCCAGAGGTGTCTGGGGAGGGTCTCGAGCAGGGAAACAGGAACCACAGCAATTTCTGTGGGCATTTGTGTGGCTGTTCAGAAAACTGCTCCTGGAGCTGCAGCACGGAATGCACCCGGTGAAAGGATGGGGTGAATCAGAGCAGCAGAGCTGCTGGTGGCTGGGTTAGCTCATCCCAGGGTGATTCTGTGAAAGCAGCAGGGAGGCCACAGACAGAGCAGCGCTGCCTGTACCTGTCAGGGGGAGGCTGTTCACACCCCCCGCTCTGCCTGTGCTTGCCACCTTTCCACCCAGCTGGACAAAGGGCACCCCTGTGCGCCCCACGGCCACAGAAACGGGATTTGGGCTGGACTGGGGAGGGCCAGGTTTGCCAGGTGAGCAGCAGGGCTGGACAGAGCAAAGCCAAGGTGAGTGGCAGGTCAGGGGGGTTTAGCTCTGGCTGGCCACTGAGCCCCCCTGGCCACCGAGTAAAAGTGAGAAGAGTTTAGGTTGATGAACATCCACTCCCTTTGCAGGTGAGTATGAACTCACCTCCTGGGGAGGGGAGCAGCTCCTGCACCCCACACCGGGGCTGTCCCCAAAGCCACCTCCTGCCACCTCCACCTGTGACCTGCAGAGCCCTGGGATCCTGGCTCAGCAGTGCTGGAGGTTTGGTGTGCAGTCAAACCAGTCTGAAATCCTCCACGGGGTGGGAAGGAGGTTGAATCACTTGCTTTATCACACAAGAAAAACCCTGTGTTTGCTGGTTTCTGAATTAGCAGAAATTAAAGAACAGGGCTGTCTGCACACCGCTTGGCAATTGTTTACAGCCAATAATGAAGCAAGGCAGGAGCGTTGCCAGAGGCTGCAGACGCTGTATCACATTATTAATTAAAATACAAGTCAGCTCTTTCCAGGGCGTGTAGCCCGTGGGTATCCAGCATGCTCCACTTGATTGAATCAGGTACTGGCAGCACAGGCATTTTTTATTTTGTGCTGGAAGGGATAACAAAAATGTAAAGCTGTTTTCTGCTACTTCATTTGAAAAAATATTATTTTGCGCCGAGAGCGCAGCAGCTGCAGCAGCTGGGCAGGAGTAAGATGTTCCTGGGCAGGAATAAGATATTTCTGGACAGGAATAAGATGTTCCTGGGCAGGAATAAGATGTGTGGCTGTGTTTGCACCTCTGGAGTTGGAGCACAGCCAGCAGCAGTCCCACAGCTGGGCAGGCAGCAGGTCCTGCCTTGGGGAGGGGAGCTCATCCCAGCAGGATTTTGGTTTGTCTTCTTATAATGAGATTTTCCTCCTTCTCGCGTGGAAGAGTCAGTGAATGACCAAAATCCCAGAAGCATGGGATGGTTTGGGTTGGAAGGGACCTTCAGGATCACCTGCTCCAGGACCCTGCCATGGGCAGGGACACCTTCCATTGCCCCAGCTGGGTCCGAGTCTATGGCCAAACCAATTCATGTCTGCCCCATTCCCAAAGGTCACATCCCTTTTCTTCCTCTGTTTTCTAAGGGAAGAAACCCCAACCAACCAGACAACCAACAAAACAAACAAACAAACAAACAAACAAACAAACAAAAAATTAAAAAATTATTTTTTGGTCTGTTTTGAAGATAATAAAGGAAACAAATATTTTCCCTGCTTGAAACAAGCCAAGACAAATGAGAATCCCTGAATCAGCAGCAGGGTCATGCTGCAGTTCGAGGAGTGGCACGGAGAGGGCAGAGCCCTTCCCTTCCCTTCCTGCCCGGGGCAGGTTTGGCTCCCAGCCCAGCACAGGGCAGGGGTTGGGTGCCCACCCTGCCACCGCCAGCTCGGAGCCACAGCAGCTCCACAGCACAGCCACCGAGCTTTTCCCCATGGAAAACTTCAGGGGTTTTATTTCCCCACGAAGAGGAGGAAATGGAGTTGTTGTGTTTGAAGTCCCTGTGCAGCTGGTGTCCCCACACAGGTGCAGGGATGCTCCTGGGGGATGGCCAAGCTCTGGAGGCAGCAGCCTCCCCAAAAGCCCTTCCCAAAACCTCTGGGCCTGAGCTGTTTTCCTGCAATAAAGGTGCAGAGTCCCCCTGTGAGGGACACCTCAGCCATGCTGCTGTCACAGCTCAGGGACCCCTTCACAGCCTGTCAGGCTAAGCCAGGACATCTCCAAGGGCTCTGAGCACACACTGGGATTTCCTGCCACAATTCCCTTTGTTTCACTAGTCTAAAACACTATCATGTTTTAATGTTGGCTATTTTATTGCTCAGTTATTAATATTTATAATTAGGTATACAAAAAAGACACATCGAATGGGTGAAGCCTCAACTTGGCATCTCTGGAGTAACATTAAGTGCTGGAATTTCCCGACTTCCAAATTCTTGATCCTGCAGCACGAACATTGCACCAACACAGAGGGGCTTGCATTTAATTTTATAAAGGCCAGGAGGGAAATAAGCTATTTGTGTGCTGCCCAGACCTGAAATCCATGCTCAAGTGCACACTGGGTCAGCCCCTAACCAGCTGCAAGCACACAAGCCAAGTTATTGGATTTCTTGGGATCATATGGGATGATGAATAGAGAGCAGGAAATGCACCTGCCTGGCTGCAGGGGGATTTGCATGGAAATGAAGATCCCCACACCTGCCCCAGTGAAAAACTGATGAACAGAATGGAGTGCAGGAGTGCAAAGGCCCTGCTGTGAGCCTGTGCCTCCATGGGAGCCCAGCAGGACAGGCTGCTGGCCAGCCCTCAGCAGCCACAGGTCCCTCTCCTGGCACAGAAACCCACGGAAAATTCAGCTCTGGCTGGTCTGGGGTCGGGATGGGCTGGTGAGTGCAGGAGGGCTGGGCTGCACCCCAAAGAATGCACCCCAAAGGCTGCACCCCCCAAGGCTGCACCCCAAAGGCTGCACCCCAAAGGCTGCAGCTGGGGAAGAGCTGAGGGGCAGGATGGGCAGGACAGGACAGTGCCAGGACAGGGCAGGACAGTGGCAGGACAGGGCAGGACAGTGGCAGGACAGTGGCAGGACAGTGGCAGGGCAGTGCCAGGACAGGGCAGGACAGTGCCAGGGCAGTGCCAGGACAGTGCCAGGACAGTGCCAGGGCAGCATCATGTCCTGGGAGTGCTGCTCCAGCTCGGCTCTGATTCCTGGGAACCCTGCACTGCCTTGGTGCTGTGGCTGGGCCCCAGAACTGACCCCCAGAACTGACCCCAGAACTGACCCCAGAACTGACCCCAGAACTGACCCCCAGAACTGACCCCAGAGCTGACCCCTCAGAACTGACCCCAGAACTGACCCCAGAACTGACCCCCAGAACTGACCCTCAGAACTGACCCCCAGAACTGACCCCCAGAACTGACCCCAGAACTGACCCCAGAACTGACCCCAGAACCCCAGAACTGACCCCAGAACTGACCCCAGAACTGACCCCCAGAACTGACCCTCAGAACTGACCCCCCAACCCTGGCAGAGCAGAGACCAGCCTGGGGAGGCCTTAATTGTGGGGGCTAATTAAGCAGCAGGTGCTAATGAGAAGCTGGCTAATGAGAAGCTCCCCTGGGTGTGGGGCTCCCCTGGTCACTGGGGCCCCCCAGCCCTCTGTGCTGGAAGGGATCAGCCCCTCCAAACTCTGCAGCTTCCACGGGGAGGATGAGAATTTGGGGATTTCTGTCAGGCAGCTTGTAGAGGAAAGAGAGCACACATTGTAAAGGGACCTTCTGAAACAGTTCTGGCTGGCAAATACCAGTGATAACTATTTTAATTCATCTCCTCTGACATGAATAGGAACTTTCTCTTACAACTGAATATAAATAGAAGTTGGACATAGCATTACTATATGAATAAATGAATTAATCAATCAATGACAAAAGCACACTATGTAATCAAAAGATTTTTCATGTTAAGATTAATTTAGTGTAATACACACCTAAATATTACATAAGCCCCCCTGACATTGAGTTATAGGGCTGGTGCTTGGAAGGGAGCGGGCTGTGCAGTGTGGGAAGGGGGCACAGAGCTGGGGAAGGGGTCCCACCTTGGCACCCTCACATGGAAAATTCCTGCCCAAAATCCCACCCAGCCCTGCCTCTGGCAGTGGGAGCCATTCCCTGTGTCCTGTCCCTCCATCCCCTATCCCCAGCCCCTCTCCAGCTCTCCTGGAATGTGCTGGAAGCTCTCCTGGACCCTTCCCTTCCCCAGGGCAGCGTTCCCAGCTCTCCCAGCCCGGAGCATCCTGGAGCATCTCCGTGCCCCTCTCTGGGCTGGCTCCAGGGCAGGTCTGGGCTTTGCTGCTGCCAGCCCGTGGGGAGCAGAACATTCCTGCAGCGCTGGGGAGTGCTGGCAGTGGGCTCTGCTCCCTGCTCTGCCTGCACACGCTAATTAATCTAATGAGGCAGCTCCTCTCGATATGCTCTGTGTTCTGCACGCTTTTCCCCAGCAAACGATCGCACTTCCTAAAAATATAATCTCCATTCTTCACATGCCTGCGAGTGGAGGTTGGAGAAATTCAGCCCTGCAAGGAAATGTGATTTCCTAGCAGGAGGCATGGGGGAACATATGGAGCTGCTCCCCGGGGAGGGGACAAGCATGGGGCCAGGAGAGCCCCTCACCCCTTGGGCTGAGCTCAGCAGAGCCTGCCCGTGGCTGAGCGGGACTGGCAGAGCCCCTCACCCCTTGGGCTGAGCTCAGCAGAGCCTGCCCGTGGCTGAGCGGGACTGGCAGAGCCCCTCACCCCTTGGGCTGAGCTCAGCAGAGCCTGCCCGTGGCTGAGCGGGACTGGCAGAGCCCCTCACCCCTTGGGCCGAGCTCAGCAGAGCCTGCCCGTGGCTGAGCGGGACTGGCAGAGCCCCTCACCCTTTGGGCTGAGCTCAGCAGAGCCTGCCCGTGGCTGAGCAGGGACTGGACTGGCAGAGCCTGCCCGTGGCCCTCAGCCCCTCACCCTTTGGGCCGAGCTCAGCAGAGCCTGCCTGTGGCTGAGCGGGACTGGCAGAGCCCCTCACCCCTTGGGCCGAGCTCAGCAGAGCCTGCCTGTGGCTGAGCGGGACTGGCAGAGCCCCTCACTCTTTGGGCTGAGCTCAGCAGAGCCTGCCCGTGGCCGAGTGGTGCCCAGGGGCAGGGAAGGGCTCCTGCTGCTCTGTGTGCCCAGGGCCAGCAGGCACAGCCAGCACCTCTGGCAGCAGCTGGAGCCTGGCCCAGGCTGGCCAGGCACGGACCCAGGGCTGTGCTGCACGGCCTGGGCTCTGCAGGGACCTGTGATCAACTGGGACCTGTGATCCACTGGGATGTCTGATCCACAGGGATCTGTGGTCTGCAGGGGTCTGTGATCCACAGGAACCTGTGATCAACTGGGACCTGTGATCCATGGGATTCTCTGACCTGCTGGATCTGTGATCCACAGAGATCTCTGACCCACTGGGATCTGTGACCCTCAGGGATCTGTGACCCATGGGAATCTCTGACCCACGGGGATCTCTGACCCTCACAGATCTCTGACCCTCACATCCCAGGCCACCCAGGCAGCCCCACTGTGCTGGAGGGCCTGGGGAGCAGTGCCAGGTGCTTTGGGTTTATCTGCTCAGTGCTGGCAGGATGACACCGTCGGGGGAAGAACCTTTTGATTTTGCATTTGTGCTGTCTATTGATTTCCTTTAGAGCACTGACATGGGCTATTGCTAATGCCTGTCTAGTTAATACTTAATGGCAACTCTGCTCTCACAGCTCAGAGTGCTGGTAAATAAACACAGCAAAACATTCCTCTCTACATCTAAAGCTTTCTTTTCTTTATTTCTAACCCAAATTTGCACAGATCTCAGCTGACAAAAATGGAAGGATGAGAACAGACCTGCTATCCCAAGGGGCTCCTGCCAGGGAGGCTGAGCTTGGGCTTGCTCTGCTGCTGTTGCCACAGACAGGACCATTGCATTGGGCAAAATATTTTTTTTTTGGCAACAAATTTCTCTACAGAATTATGTGCATCAACAGTGAAATGGAAGATAAGATTTGCACGTGCTGAAAAGCTCCTGCAGTGAGAACATCCCGCGGGAGGAGGAAGCTCACTGCAGCACTGACACAGACTTTGGGCAGGGGTGATGCTGGCACAGCCAATGCCCCCACCCTGCTGCCTTGCCTGGCCCTGGTCAGCACGGGAGAGGGGCTGAGGAAGGTGATGGGGGCCAAGGCAGGGCTGCAGCCCACAGAGCACTTGTGTGGGCTGAGCTGGGATCGGCCCCCAGGCAGGGAGACTGACGGCTCTGCATGAAACACAAACTTCCCTTTTCCTGGCCGGTGGGTTTGCCAACCCCCTTTGGATTAACACGAAGTTCTCTGTTCTGTTTGCGACCTGCTGCTGCTGCTAAAGTTTTGGAACTCTTTTATGGCATTGGGAATTTTGGATGGAGACAGGTGGAGACGGGATGCGGGAAAGGAGCTGGAATGGAAATGTTTGCCGGTGGGAGAGCAGGAATGCAGAGTAATGCCGTGGAAGGATGGAATTCGAGCAGCCAGGAGGGGGAGGAAGTGTTCTTTACTAGGGGATGGAGACGGAGGAGGACAGAGCCAGCGCAGGGGGAGCAGCGGGGTCTGCTGGGGCCGAGGATGAGCTGCTCCTGCTCAGGGACGGGAACCAGGCTCGGTGGGACACCGATCCATCACCAAATCCCCAGGCCCAAATGCCGCTGCTCGGATGAAGATGAGCCTCCCTGGTCCCACCCTGCCCTCCGGGGTCCCGCAGGACTGTCACTGCCCAGCCCCTGCTCTCCGGGGACATGCCAGGGGACAGGTCCCAGAGCAGCAGCCCCGACCTCGCAGCAAAGTCCTGGGGCTCGAGGGACCCTGAGACACCTGGGCAGGTTTAGAACCAGAGAATGTGCTGAGTTGGAAGGGACCCACGAGATCGTAAATCCAACTGCTGGTCCTGAACAGGACACCGATGGTCCCAGCCTGTGCCTGGAGCGTTGTCCCAACCCTCCCGGAGCTCTGGCAGCCCTGGGGCACTGACCATTCCCTGGGAGCCTGGCACTGCCTCGCCACCCTCGGGGGGAAGAGCCTTGCCCTGAAATCCAGCCCGAGCTCTCCTGACTCAGCTCGAGTCCTGTCACGGGCTCGGGGGTGAGGGGATGGGAACCTGCCCCTCCACTGCCCCTCGGGAGGAATTCCAGAGGGATTTGGGCTCCACTCCCCACACCCTTCACTATCCCAGGCTGTTCCCAGCACAGGTTGGTGCATCCCCACACATCCCTCGGGTGCAGGTGATGGACACAGGGGTTGCTCCTCTGCCTGCATTGCAAAGGGAAGGCAAAGCCTCTGTCCCTGTCCCTCCCGTGCTGGGCTGCGGGTGCCGAACGGGGACAGGAAATGCAGGGCTCCACTTTGCACCTGCAGGAGGAACCAGCCTTGTTCCTTTGCAAATCTACCCCATAATGAGAAACATATGTCAGAGAACATGATTTTCCACAAACCAGGCATTTGCTGCACAGTTTATGGTTAAGTCTGTATGTAGTCACAGCTGTCATGGGAATTATGGGTTCCTTGATTTTCATAATTAAAAAGAGAGAGAAGGAAAGAGGAGGAAAGGAAGCAGGAGCCCAGAGCAGGGTGCTGTGGGCACTGCTTGTCTTGCACAGCGGGAGGGACAGATCCTCCCCTGGAAATTCACCCAGATATTCCCTGTACTGGCAGGTTGTGCAGGAAACATGGTTCAGTGCTTAATTAAATAAAAGATATTCCAAATAAAAAAAAATAGATTCTGGGTTGGGGCTCTTGGGAAATCATTACTGACTCGTGACCTCTCTTAACCTGGATAAGGTTCAGGCAGGAGATGTCAAGGCGTGAAGCGCGGCAAATACCCGTGAGCATGTACAATTACAGGTTTATTAAAGGGAAACAAGGGCCACACGATAAATGGAAAAAAATCTCGTATGGACACAGCGGGTGGGCGTTTCCAGAGCGAGCCAAAGCGGTTTGGGAAGGGGCTGTGCCCCCGAGTTCAGCCGAGCCGGGATGAAGGTGCGGGAGCAGCGCTACCTCTATCTATCTATCTATATCTATCTATCTATCTATCTATCTATCTATCTATCTATCTATCTATCTATCTATCTATCTATCTATCTATCTATCTATCTATCTATCTATCTATCTATCTATCTATCTATCTATCTATCTATCTATCTATCTATCTATCTATCTATCTATCTATCTATCTATCTATCTATCTATCTATCTATCTATCTATCTATCTATCTATCTATCTATCTATCTATCTATCTATCTATCTATCTATCTATATCTATATCTATCTCTATCTATCTATATCTATCTATCTATCTATCATCTATCTATCTATCTATCTATCTATATCTATCTATCTATCTATCATATCTATCTATCTATCTATATCTATCTATCTATCTATCTATCTATCTATCTACAAAGTGGGTCTGTGTCCCCACGCCCGGCCCGAAGCGGAGCCCTCTGATCCATACATGCAGATTTGTGCAATTGGATCAGGAACCCCAGAGCCAAACCCTAAATCCTGTCTCTTTGCGGGGATTAGCCTGCTCTGCTAGTTCACTGAGGTAGCAATTGCAGCCATTCCTCAAATCTTCCCGGCTGCATCCTGGGGGAAATCAGGCGGCGTCTCTGCAGCTCGTGTGTGCTGCCAGCGGGCTCCAGGTGCTGCTGCTGGTTCTGCTGCTGCTGCTGCTGCTGGTTCTGCTGCTGCTGCTGCTGCTGCTTGTTCTGCTGCTGCTGCTGGTGGTTCTGCTGCTGGTGCTGGTGCTGGTGCTGGTGCTGGTGCTGCTCGGGCACACACACCAGCACAAACACGGCAAAGCTGCTCACAGCCCAATTACAGACACTTTCCCCCCTTTGAGTAAAGTCCACCTGCCCTCCCCTCCTCTGGTCACAGGCCCTAGAGTTTTATGAGATCTCCAGTGACACTTCCCGAGGCTGCTGGGAGAGGAGGGAGAGAGGAAGAAAAACAAAGAATTAGACAAAAAGAGGGCAAATGGGAAAATGTGAGTGGATTTATGCAGAGCATCCCTGGGAGGAGCTCCCCTCGGCTCCAGTAGTGAGAATCAGTGATGCAGGATCAGGTTTTGGGTTGCTAAAGGAGTTTTTCCTTGGGTCCTTGCAGCACTGCAGGCTGTGGGGATGATTATGGGTTTTGTGGGTGCATTGCTGTTGTTACTTCTGCCACTGGCATGCTCTGCCCAGGCCAGATCAGGCTCGGGTCTGGGGTATCACCGGGAATTTCTGGTTTTTGTTCTTTGTGCTGTGCCTGTTTTTCCTGTGGCAAACCCTCCTGGCACACACCCTGCAGGCTGGTGCTGCTCTGCCCAGGCTCCAGGAGCTGAGCGTGGGCCTGGGGTGTCCTACAGCAGAAAAAGGGACAGCGAAAAGGGGCTCACCCACTGCTCTGCCACGGGGATGAGCTCAGTGTCTCAGGGGAGCAGGTCTGGGCAGGACCAGGGTCCAGTCTGAGATGGGTCTGTGCACCAGTGCCCCCAGTAACTCACCAGAAGGGAATGGGAATGGGGATGGGGATGGGGATGGGGATGGGGATGGGAATGGGAATGGGAATGGGGATGGGAATGGGAATGGGAATGGGGGATGAGAATGGGAATGGGGATGGTGATGGGAATGGGGAATGGGGAATTGGAGTGGGAATGGGAATGGGAATGTTGCTACTTCTCTCTGACTCCATTTACCACTGAGGACTTATGTTTTTTGTCTGGATGAGTGAAAAGGGGAGGAGCAGGAATCGGGCAGGGCAGCGAGAGGAGAGCTGAGGATCTGTGCACAGCCTGGCTGGGATCTCTGCTCTGCCCTGGGATCTCTGCACAGCCTGGCTGAGGGCTCTGCTCTGAGCTGGGATCTCTGCTCTGCCCTGGGATCTCTGCACAGCCTGGCTGAGGGCTCTGCTCTGAGCTGGGATCTCTGCACAGCCTGGCTGAGGGCTCTGCTCTGAGCTGGGATCTCTGCTCTGCCCTGGGACCTCTGCACAGCCTGGCTGAGGGCTCTGCTCTGAGCTGGGATCCCTGCACAGCCTGGCTGGGATCTCTGCTCTAAGAGGAGAGCTCTGGATCTCTGCACAGCCTGGCTGAAGGCTCTGCTCTGAGCTGGGATCTGCTCTGAGCTGGGATCTCTGCACAGCCTGGCTGAAGGCTCTGCTCTGAGCTGGGATCTCTGCTCTGAGCTCTGGATCTCTGGCACAGCCTGGCTGAGGGCTCTGCGCTGAGCTGGGATCTGCTCTGAGCTGGGATCTGCTCAGCCTGGCTGGGATCTGCTCTGAGCTGTGGATCTCTGGCACAGCCTGGCTCAGGGCTCTGCTCCATTCCTGCCCACAGCATCCCGGCCCTGTTGGTTGAAAACTCCGATCCTGGGACTGCAGCAGCAGCTGCTGGGAGTTGAGCAGTCCTGGGCACTCACTTTTGCTGATAACTTCTGATCAGAGGCCAGATATTGGCTGTGCAAACACAGACAAAACTCTTTTGCACCAGAAACCCTTTTAAAAGTTGCACACACACCCCCAGTCCCAAACCCAACCTGCGGAGGAGGCGCTCACTGTGCCACACACATTAATTCAGCTGGCACATTACAATGTTAAACTAAATGACATTATTACAAAGCTGTGCTAAGAAGTGTTGACAGGTCCATATGGTAATTTTACAATGTATAATGAACACACAGACTCCTTTCTTGCAGAAATTTATAGTTCAAATCTATACCCAGGATATCCAGTTTTATTTCCAGAAACTTAAATTGACTTATTACGATGTAGTGAATGTATAAATTAGTTCCAGTAGTTAAACTGAAGCATTTCCCTACAGACTCAATTAGATTCATTAATCTACTGTGTAGACCTGTAAACGGTCCATTGTTCTTTTCCCCCCCAAAATGTCAAAAACTATTTCTCTAACTATAAAATATTTCCTGCAAAAACTGTTTTAAATGGTAAGAATTATTTAAGATTAGGAACCCAGATCCACAAATTATTTCAGCGCCCTTGTTCTTCTTCAAAAGAAAAATAGGGTTCAGCCCTTGCTGGGTAATTTAGTGGGACAGAGGCTGAATTCACTCCCACATGAAGCCAAAGAGCTGCTGGCACCAGCTCCCACTCTGCAGGGAATGCATCAGCTGGGGTGGTGTGTGCCCCTGTGTGCCCCTGGGGCCCAAATGTCTGTGTGGGAGCAGCTGCTGCTGAGGGCGGGGGCAGCTGCATCCACGGGGTGCCAAATCCTCAGAGAGCCACGCAGGGAACGTGCTGGGGACACCAGAACGTGCTGGGGACACCAGAACGTGCTGGGGACACCAGAACGTGCTGGGGACACCAGAACGTGCTGGGGACACCAGAAAGTGCCAGGGGACAGCAGAACGTGCCAGGGGACACCAGAACGTGCTGGGGACACCAGAACGTGCTGGGGACAGCAGAACGTGCTGGGGACACCAGAACGTGCCAGGGGACACCAGAATGTGCTGGGGACAGCAGAACGTGCTGGGGACACCAGAACGTGCTGGGGACACCAGAATGTGCTGGGGACAGCAGAATGTGCTGGGGACACCAGAACGTGCCAGGGGACACCAGAATGTGCTGGGGACACCAGAACGTGCCAGGGGACACCAGAATGTGCTGGGGACACCAGAACGTGCCAGGGGGACACCAGAATGTGCTGGGGACACCAGAAGGTGCCAGGGGACACCAGAACGTGCTGGGGACAGCAGAAGGTGCCAGGGGACACCAGAACGTGCTGGGGACACCAGAACATGCCAGGGGACAGCAGAATGTGCTGGGGACACCAGAACATGCCGGGGGACCCCAGAAGGTGCCGGGGGACCCCAGAAGGTGCCAGGGGACACCAGAATGTGCTGGGGACCCCAGAAGGTGCCAGGGGACCCCAGAAGGTGCCGGGGGACCCCAGGAGGTGCCCATTGCGCAGGAGCCGGCCGTGCTGGCTCTGCAGGAGCCCCTGTGGGTGCAGCAGTGTCTCTGCAGCTCCAGGAGCTCATCTCACAGCCGCATTTCCTCGGCACAAACCTGATTTATTCCCTCGCAGCTCCTGCTCCCTGCTCTCCTCCTTTGGGCTCTGCTGAGCAGCAGCCCTGGCTGCAGCCTGCTCTGTGCAAGGGGTAGGAGCTGGCTGGGGAGATGGAGACCTCAGACGGTTTTCCAGATGCTGTTTATTTATTATTTATTGTTATTTATTTATTGTTTATTTATTGTTATTGTTTATTATTTATAGACGAGGTTACAGCAGTTGTGGGTCATGGGTGGGCCCATAGCTGCTGGCTATAGGTCCTGAAGCTCTGCTCTATTCATGTCACAAAACATTAAATTTCTTTTTTTGATGTGCACCTTATTACACAACAACTAATTAATACCTTTATTATTACTTATAGCCTATTTTAACTATATACTTTTAACTATATTTATTAATTATATTTATTATTAAATTAAATTAAATTATTTTATTTAGTTATCTTTATTATTAATTATTATTAATAATATTTAATATATTTATTTAATTATATTTATTATTATATTTATTTAACTATATTTATGTTATTATTCTTTAATTACTAAAAGTTAGTATGTTACACTTTAAGTTAGAAGTTGTTTTTCAGTTTCTTTGCAGTGGAAAATTCTGAGATTTTTTTTCTACTTGCAACATGGTATTTTTGTTTGTGAAAATTTTTCTGCTTGGTTAAAACATTTTTTTTTTGAGGTGGACTTATCTTTTGCTCAGAGTCATAAAAAGCCCCTTCCAACTCACTTGCTCTTTGACCTCTTATCCAGTAAAACTGGCTCAGCCATTCTTTTCTTCTATACCAAAATTTGCCATCATTTCTATTCCTTCTTCAGATTCTACATTCAAAAATTTTTCTGTTATACACACACATCTGTGAGACCTTCCTGTCACATCCTGATCCTTCCAACAGGAGGGATGTGAAGGGACCGAAGGGAGAGAAGGACTCAAACCATTCCCAGGCCAGGGGCCAGGGCAGGTCCCTGGAGCTGGCACTGCTGAGGGCTGGAGCTGCAGCACCCAGCCTGTCCTGTCTGAGCAGCAAATAATAGCAACACATTCTTGGGGGGAAGGAAAAAAGCACTTTATTAAAACCTGACCTGTATTTATAGAAGTGTTGGTGAATCTCAAACGGGACCGCAGCTCATTGGGCAGTAGCAGAAAACATCCCATGTCACACACGTCACCCACTGTCCCACCCCAGCACCAGCTGCTGATCTCATGTTCACTCGTTCCTTTCTATTTGCGAGAAAGCCACCACCCTGGGAAAAGTCCTGCCTGGAGCTGGGAAAGTGTCACAGCCTGAGCAAAAGGCTCAGAACCTGAGAAAGGGCCTGGCTGAAATCTGCCTGGCCTCCAGCAGTGTCCACACCAACCCAGCGTGAGTGGTCAGCGTGGTCAGTGGTCAGTGGTCAGTGTGGTCAGTGGTCAGTGTGAATGGTCAGTGTGAATGGTCAGTGTGGTGAATGGTCAGTGTGAATGGTCAGAATGGTCAGTGTGGTGAATGGCCTCTTGCTCTGCAGCTCAAACTTTCTTCCTGGAAAGAGCTGGAGCTGCTGCCTTGAGTCACCCCAGTATTCCTGTGGCTGGTGGCCAAAGTGGACACTGATAGAGAGCAGCCTGGACAGTGGTGGGGAACAGGCTGGACACTGATGGGGAACAGGCTGGACACTGCTGGGGAACAGCCTGGACACTGATGGAGAACAGGCTGGACACTGATGGGGAACAGGCTGGACAGTGCTGGGGAACAGCCTGGCTGTTCAGGGAATCCTCCTCACGGGAACAATGGAAAGATTGTGGCAGAAGAATTTCAAGCAAATAATCCAGAAAATCTTTCAGATGAATGGGAGCAGTGCAGAGGGGGTTTGGTGGTTGGTTTGTGCCGGGGAGCAGCCAGAGGGGCAGGAGCCCTGCAGGAACCACAGACAGTGCAGGAACCACAGACACAGTGCAGGAACCTCAGGGACAGTGCAGGAACCACAGACACAGTGCAGGAACCACAGGGACAGTGCAGGAACCACAGACACAGTGCAGGAACCACAGGGACAGTGCAGGAACCACAGACACAGTGCAGGAACCACAGACAGTGCAGGAACCACAGGGACAGTGCAGGAACCACAGACACAGTGCAGGAACCACAGACACAGTGCAGGAACCACAGGGACAGTGCAGGAACCACAGACACAGTGCAGGAACCACAGGGACAGTGCAGGAACCACAGGGACAGTGCAGGAACCACAGGGACAGTGCAGGAACCACGGACAGTGCAGGAACCACAGACAGTGCAGGAACCACAGACAGTGCAGGAACCACAGACACAGTGCAGGAACCAGGGGCACAGTGCAGGAACCACAGACACAGTGCAGGAACCACAGACACAGTGCAGGAACCACAGGGACAGTGCAGGAACCACGGACACAGTGCAGGAACCACAGGGACAGTGCAGGAACCTCAGGGACAGTGCAGGAACCAGAGACAGTGCAGGAACCACAGACACAGTGCAGGAACCACAGACACAGTGCAGGAACCTCAGACAGTGCAGGAACCACAGACAGTGCAGGAACCACAGACACAGTGCAGGAACCACAGACACAGTGCAGGAACCTCAGACAGTGCAGGAACCACAGACACAGTGCAGGAACCAGGGGCACAGTGCAGGAACCACAGGGACCACAGGCACAGCCAGGCAGGGTGAGGTGCAGCCAGGGCAGAAGGTGCAGGCAGGGCAGAAGGTGCAGGCAGGGCAGAAGGTGCAGGCAGGGCTGAAGGTGCAGGCAGGGCTGCTCTCCCCCTTGCTTTGGGAGAGCACGGTGACAGGCTCCAGACTAAGGAACCAGAGCATCCCAGGCTGCTTCTGGTTCGAAGGGACCTTAAATCTCATGTCCATGGCCTGGGACACTGTCCATTAGACCGAGCCTGGCCTTGGGCACTGCCGGGGCTGGACACGCACAGCTCACCCCTCTTCCACTCCAAAAGAGTCCCCCTGAGCAGCGCCTGCTCCAGGCCCGGCTGGGCACGAGTCTGGAGCCTCTCCAGCCAAACCCCGAGCTTTGGCCGCTCTCCTGCTGGGTAAAAGTCGGTTGGGCTGGCCAGGCGCTGGCGCCGGTGACAGGACATTATCGCTGTCCCCTTTGTGTCAGCGCACAGACGGAACGCTGCCGGTATCTCCCCGAAATGCGCTCGGCACGGCGGCGATCACAGCGCGATAGGGCGCTGGGTACAGCTGTAAACCTTGGAGGAATAAGGGCTGCCGGAGAGAATAGCTTTTCCTAGCTTAACCACATTACAGCAGCGGGTGTAAATCACTTGTCACTCGATGGCAAACGCACCGGTGTTATAATCGGAGGAGAAAAGGAATAAAGTGCAGATAATCTTTTTCGCCATTTTGCTGGCAGCGGCGGCGGCGGAGACTGACAGCCCTTCTCTTGAGTGGCAGGTGTCCTTTGAAGCGCCTGTGAATCACTATCTGTGCACACTGTTGAAATGCATATTTCCATCCTTATCGTGAAGGAATGGATGGGCAAGATAGGTGCTGTTAACATTGCAAATAGCTCCGGAATTATTCATTGTCAGCTCCGGGCAAAGAATAGGGGGAAAGTTTTATTATTCACCGTGCACAATAGCCGGATGCTTAATGATTCCCACTACCTTGGCAGGATTGTCTGCCGACTTCAGGCGCTTGCGGTGGGTGACACAGGTCTGGCCAAGTGTTAGAGCAAGATCATACAGCCCGGGCCCATTTTAATTTCTAATACATTAATCTTTCCCTCGCAGATGCACAATGAATATTCCGCAGCCCCTTGTTTGTCAGGAGCTGTCTGCCTTTCATCTATTCAGGTGGGTCCATTGACTCTGAAAGCGCGCTCGGAGGGGCTGATCAGTCAATGACAAGCGCGGCACAAAGCGGGGGCGCCCCGCTCGCCCCCGGCCGGCTGACACGGCTCCCGGGGGCCGGCCCGGGCTCCCCGGGGATGCTGGGGATGCTCCGCTCCTTATCGCGGCCCCGGGATGTATCGCGGCTCCGCAGCCGCCGACCCCGGCCCGCGCCGAATTAAAATGGATTAAGCTGGCTTAGAGCTGTTCTACACGCGGGCTGCACGCACCGCGCCATTCAGGTTTAATTTCAGCCTTTGTCTCGGCCTGCTAATTGCGATTGTTTTAAGTTCATTATCCCGCCGCGCACATTGTCGCTGGCGGGATCCGCGCCGTGTGAGCGGTGTCCTCACTCCTGCAGGTAGCGACCCCCGCATTGTTCCGTGAGCCCCAACAGCACCCTCTGATCTCTCTCGGCTCGCCGGCTTCCCCCCTCCTTCATTTAGGAGCAGCCCCACACGGGCAGGGGGACGGGACGGGGATGGGGACGGGGCGGGAGGGGGTCCCGGGACCCCCGGAGCAGCTGTGGGTCACATCCCCATCCCCACCGCATCCCCGTGTCCGTCCCGGCCCAAAGCTCAGCCCGGGCCTGCCGGGGAAGGGTTGGGTGGATAGAGGGACAATCTCTTCATGAAAATGTTTGTCCAGCCCTGGCACAGCTGCCCCGGCCTGAAGGGCTTTGGAAGCTGTGTGGATGTGGCACTTGGGGACACGGGTCGGTGGTGGCCTGGGCAGTGCTGGGGATGGTTGGATTCGATGGTTCGAGAGGGATTTCCCAAGCCCAGCCATTCCGCGTCCCAGTGAGCCCCGGCCAAGGCACCACCGCCCCGGGGCCCTCCTGCCCTGGGGGAGAACGGGAGAGGCAGATCCACAGAGAGATCCACAGGGAGCAGAGAAACCAACAACCCACGGACAGGGGATGCTCCCCCCGCCCTCCCAGGGACCCCCGCATTGTCAGAACAGCGCTCACCAAAACGTGACCCCATTAGCTCTGGTTTTAGGATATAACCCCTGGCTGCTGGAGGTGCTGGGCACCCACAGGGGCCATGGCTGCAGGAGGGGAGCTGCGAGCTGTGCCAGCCAAAAATGAGCCCACTGCTGCTGGGCTGCCACACTCCCTCCTCTCCCTCATTAGAGGGGAGCTGTTAATCCTCCAGCATCCTCCCAAAACTCATTTGTGCGTGTTCAGGCCAGAGATAACCCGTGGGGTGACCAAGGTTCCATCTGGTGGGATGTGGCCGTGGTGTGCAGGTTCCCAGAGCAGCCCCAGGCTGGGGTGGGAGCATCCCCTGCTCCCCCGGAGCCCCGGAGCCCGGACCTGTGCCGCGGTGTCGGGGCTCACAGCCCCGGGGGATGCCCCAGCAGGGCTCTTCCCGTCCTGTGCCGTGGTGTCGGGGCTCACAGACCCCAGGGGATGTCCCAGCAGGGCTGTTCCCGTCCTGTGCCGCGGTGTCGGGGCTCACAGACCCCAGGGGATGTCCCAGCAGGGCTGTTCCCCTCCTGTGCCGCAGTTTCGGGGCTCACAGCCCCGGGGGATGCTCCAGCAGGGCTGTTCCCCTCCTGTGCCGCAGTTTCGGTGCTCACAGCCCCGGGGGATGCTCCAGGCCCAGCGGGGCCGGTCCCTGCGGCTGCTCCGAGCTGGCCCCGGGGCTGGGGCCGAGGGAAGGGCCCGGGGCTCTGCTCCTTCCCGGCTGCTCCTGCGTTTACAGGGTTTAAAAGTGGTTTTCTCCTTCCCATTGGCACAGCCCGGTGCGGGACCGTGCTGCGACCCTGCCCCTCCTCCCCGGCACCCCCAGGGACAGGGGATCCCCATTCCCCGACCCCAAACCCTGCAGAGCCCTGTTCCTGCCCCCCCTCTGACCCCAAACCCTGCAGAGCCCTGTTCCTGCCCCCCCTCTGACCCCAAATCCTGCAGGGCCCTGCTTCTGCCTCCCCTCTGACCCCAAACCCTGCAGAGCCCTGTTCCTGCTCCCCCTCTGACCCCAAATCCTGCAGAGCCCTGTTCCTGCCCCCCCTTTGACCCCAAATCCTGCAGAGCCCTGCTCCTGCCTACCCCCGACCCCAAATCCTGCAGAGTTATACTCTGACCTCCCCTCTGACCCCAAACCCTGCAGGGTCACACTCCTGCCCCCTGTGACCCCAAACCCTGCAGAGCCCTGTTCCTGCCCCCCCTCTGACCCCAAACCCTGCAGGGTCCTGTTCCTGCCTCCCCTCTGACCCCAAACCCTGCAGGGTCACACTCCTGCCCCCCTCTGACCCCAAACCCTGCAGGGTCCTGTTCCTGCCCCCCTCTGACCCCAAACCCTGCAGGGTCACACTCCTGCCCCCCCTCTGACCCCAAACCCTGCCCCCTCCCTGCTGGGCTGTGCAGGGCAGGCTCAGGCACTCGGGGCTGAGGCAGCCCCAGTGCTGAGCAGAACTGGCCTGTGCTCTCAATAAAAGCTCATTAAGGAAAGATTATGAACATATAACAATACATTTTAAGTGCGCTGCAATGATCCATAAAATTGGTGTGGCTAATTAGCAGATCAAATCTCCATGAGAACTGGATCACTTTAATATCCTTGGGTAGTTTAATTCTGTAGGTATTTTACTATCCACACATGTTTAGTAAAATTAAATAACAGTATAAATGTTCAGTGGGATTAAAACAACAGTAAAATGAAACCAAACAAAATGAATTTATTTTGTTAATAGAATAACAGAGAATCCCAGTGTTGATATAACATTACACAAAATCTAGAGCAAACACAGTCTGAATCCCAGTCTCATTTCACATGTAATTAACCTTTCTCAATCAAGCTAAGCAGAGCTGCTACCTCCTCCACGGCGTCTGTGCACCCACGCCTGTGCCTGTGCTGGGCTGAGAGGCAGCAGCAGTGCAGGGCAGCTTTTCCCAGTGCTGCTGAGCACTGGGCCCAGTGCAGCACTGGGATGGTGCTGGCACCCCCCACTCTCCCTGGAGACACCCTGGAAAGCCCCTGGGGGAGCAGCCAGGAAAAGCTGGGAAGGGTCAGGACAGCTGGGAGCTGCTGGGAGTTCAAGTCCCCCCATGGATGCACTTTGCTTTGGGCAATGCAGCTTTTCCTCTTTTTTATGGTTCTTCTGCAGGTTGAATCTGCACCTTCGTGCAACTCAGAGAATTGCAGAATCATTAAAAATAATAGGTTGGAAAAGATCTTCGAGTCCAAACTTTAATTCCTTGTAAAAAAATTCTGTCTGGAGTGAAGCATCAAAAAAAGCAAGGGCTGTTATAGATTTCATTTTACTTTGATTAAATTAAAAGACCCTGAACAAATACCAAAATCAATCAAGAAATGGAAATCACCTTAGCTTTCCTCCCATACAAGAGTGCTAAATAAAAATTGTCACAGATTCACAACTTATTTAGGAAATAAGTGGAATATCCCTAAAAATCCAACTGAATCCAACCATTGACTCAGAACAGCCAAGTTTTATTTCATTTTGTTTTTGAGGATCTCTGCCTCTCAATTTAGCAATTAAATTAGTAATTATGACAAAAAAGAGAATGGATGGAGAGAAGAGGAGAGAGAGGAGAGGAGAGGAGAGGAGAGAAGAGAAGAGAAGAGAAGAGAAGAGAAGAGAAGAGAAGAGAAGAGAAGAGAAGAGAAGAGAAGAGAAGAGAAGAGAAGAGAAGAGAAGAGAAGAGAAGAGAAGAGAAGAGAAGAGAAGAGAAGAGAAGAGAAAAGAGAAGGGTCAGTGAAGATCTCAGGGCCCCTGCCAGGACCTGAAGGGATCCAGGAGAGCTGGAGAGGGGCTGGGGACAAGGGATGGAGGGACAGGACACAGGGAATGGCTCCCACTGCCAGAGGAATGGGATGGATATTGGGGTATTGGGAATTGGGAATTCCTGGTTGGGATGGAATTCCCAGAGTATTCCCTGGAATTGTCCAAGGCTGGATGGGGCTTGGAGCACCCAGGGACAGTGGCAGGTGTCCCTGCCATGGCAGTGGTGGGATGGAATGAGCTTTAATGTCCCTTCCAAGCCAAACCACTCCATTGTTCTGTGATAAATTCGAGCAATAATTACATTTTTATTCAATAGCTATGGGAAAACACTGAGTTGGATAATGAGATAAAAATGAATGCCTCAGTCCTAAAAAGGATATTAATCAACATATTAACTGTTTAGACAAACTGATTTGATGCTGTTACAGCTTAATTTGTCTGAAAAATAATTGTTTTTAAAGTATTGCATGATGTATTTTAAAATGCATGTTGGAGTGGCCGCATGTGAGCGTTGCAGTCCCACGGAGCCGCGGCTGTGCTTCATTCCGCTCAGAGTTCCACCCTTCCAGTGCCATTTTCCCTCTCCCAGGGCACACAGTCCCCACTGCTGGAACTGCAGCACTCGGGAGCCAGCCTGGGACAAGGCAGAAACCTCCTGCTTTCAATGGGAGCCTGTGCAGAGCTCCCGTGCGCAGCGCTGCCCTTGCCAGGGCCGCATCAGCATTTCCATCGCTGCCCGGGGCAGCAGCGCCGCTCGGCTCGGCTCGGCTCGGCACGGCCCCGGCGGCTCCTGGCACGGCCCCGGCGGCTCCTGGCACGGCCCCGGCGGCTCCTGGCACGGCCCCGGCGGCTCCTGGCACGGCCCGCGGCGCTGGGCGGCTGCCCGGGGACGGATGGGGACACGCGGAATGTCAGATGCCAGACGGGCTGGATGCCGCACAAAGAGCCGCGCTGGCTGCGCCCCGGGCTCGGGGACAGTGATCCAGCGGGGACACGGCCCGGGCACTGCCCTGCTGGCACTGCTGCTGTCCCTAAAGCCGAGTTTGTACCCCTGCCTGCTCTGCCGCCACTCGGCTCCTGCTGAACGGGCTGCAAAGCACAGCCCTGGCCGTTTCCCGCTGGGGTTGTGCTCTCCCGCCCCCGGGGTGTTTGTGTCCGTCTGAGCCGGCACTCTGCACCCCGGGCTCTGACCCCGCGGGGATGCCACAGGCCACCGTCAGGCCACCTCCAGGTGACAAGAAGGTGATCGGTCAAAGGTTGGGCTGGGTGATCTTGGAGGTTTTTTCCCACGTACATGGTTCTGTGGTTCTATTCTGTGATTATCCTCACACTTAATTCCTGTGCTTTTCCTTCTTTGCTTCTCCCTTTCCTGCTGTCTTTTCTCCTTTTCCTTCCTTTTTGTTTTCCTCTTTTTCCCCCTTTCACTATCCTCATCCTCATCCTCATCATCCTCATCCTCATCCTCATCCTCATCCTCATCCTTATCCTTATCCTTATCCTTATCCTTATCCTTATCCTTATCCTTATCCTTATCCTTATCCTTATCCTTATCCTTATCCTTTTATTACCTTCTCATTCCCTTTCCTTTTCCCTTTTCCCTTTCCCTTTTCCCTCTCCCTTTCCCTTTTCCTTTTCTTTTCCTTTCCCTTTCTTTTCCTTTTCCTTTTCTTTTCCTTTTCCTTTTCCTTTTCCTTTTCCTTTTCCTTTTCCTTTCCTTTTCCTTTTCCTTTTCCTTTTCCTTTTCCTTTTCCTTTTCCTTTTCCTTTTCCTTTTCCTTTTCCCTTTTCCTTTCCCCCTTCCCCTTTCCTTTTCCCCTTTCCCTTTCTCCTTTTCCTTTCCATTTCCGTTTCCCTTTTCCCTCTCCTTTTCCCAGAGCACCAACAGAGGGCACAAGGTTACACACAGAGGGGACATGCAGAGATGTCACACAGAGGTGGCACACAGAGGGGACACACAGAGGTGGCACTCAGGGGTGGCACACAGGGGTGGCACACAGACATGTCACACAGAGGGGACACACAGAGGTGGCACACAGAGGGGACACACAGAGGGACACACAGAGGTGACACACAGAGATGCCACACGGAGATGTCACACAGGGGGGATCTGGGGACCTGCTCCCCGTGCCAGCTGAGGCCCGTCCATCCCCGAGTGCCCGCTCGGATCCGCCGGGGTTTGCGAGCTCAAACCCGAGCTGCTCCCTCCTCCTCCCGTCCTGTCCTGTCCTCGCCCTCGCTGACAAACGAGTGACAGACGAGTGACAGACGAGTGACAGACGAGTGACAGAGGCGGGCGGTGACAGGAACACGGAACTCGGCGCTGCTCTCGGCGCCCATGGAGTGTCTGTCCCGCACCCGGGTGGGACTGAGAGCACAGACCCTGCGGGGGGATGAGCCGTGTCTGTCCCGCACACGGGCTGGGACTGAGAGCACAGACCCTGCGGGGGGATGAGCCGTGTCTGTCCCGCACACGGGCTGGGACTGAGAGCACAGACCCTTTAGAGAGGGGATGAGCCGTGTCTGTCCCGCACCCGGGCTGGGACTGAGAGCACAGACCCTTTAGAGGGGGGATGAGCCGTGTCTGTCCCGCACCCGGGCTGGGACTGAGAGCACGAACCCTGCGGGGGGATGAGCCGTGTCTGTCCCGCACCCGGGCTGGGACTGAGAGCACAGAACGTGTCTGTGCACACGGGGGGGTGAGCGTGTCTGTCCTGGCACCCGGGCTGGGACTGAGAGCACAGACCCCGCGGGGGGATGAGGGCCAGGCTCGGAGTGCTCGGCTCCTTCCCAGGCCTTTAGATCAGCTGCGGGAAAACAAGAGGGAAGGAGCCCCCTGGTTTGATACAGGCAACAGGCAAAGTACCCAGTAATGAAAATCAAACTCCTTTCAGGGCACAGCGAGGGCAGCAGACAATGGGAGTTAATGCAGGCTGCCCCCCTCAGCCTGCACCTCTGGAGCTGTTGGCATTGCAGGGCTAATTCTACTTCCAGCCACCACTAAATTGGGCACTGGGCTCTCACTTGTGTTCGACAGCAAAAAGTAAATGGTGGGAAATTGGGTCCAACAATATGTTCTGATTATTCCTGCACTGCAGTGCTCCCTCAGCGTGACAAACCGTGTTTATCCCACCGGGGAGAACGGGGAGGGATCCCGTGGGACCCATCAGCACGGGCAGTGCCATTAAGTTAAATAGCCACGTTAGGATTTAACAAGGTCAACAACGTTTTTATTTCCCTTTTTCATGATTATTAAGATTTTCTTTCGTAAAGACTTAACTAAATATAGTTTTGGTGCTGGAGAAATGAAAGCTATTTTGAGAATGACTCCTGTACAGGGGAAGCTACTCCATCCCCAGTCCTCTTCCTTGCTTTCCCTAATATCCAACCTAAATGTTCCCTGGCACAGCTTGAGGCTGTTTCCTCTTTCCTGTTGCTGGCTAGGTGGGAGCAACCACCTCTCACCTCCATCCTCCTGTCCGGGAACTGTAGTCAACATCTTCTTGTGTATTTGGATTTCAATGGTTTTATCAATTTCTATAGTTAAATATTAATAAAATACGATATTAATAATCCTTACAGAGCTGGTGACTCCAGCACTACCTGCAGCCAGAGAATACTTGTGCAAAACGCTCTGACTTCTCTGCTAAGGGATCTCTTCCCATAAAATTTAATGTTTTCCCTAAAACCTGGAGTTCTTTGGAATTTTCTTGTTTTTTCTTGCTCACGCAAACCTCGGGGCCCATAGAGCCCAGTTAGACCCCAGTAAATGCCAGGAGGCATCAGCCATTCTCCCGAAACCTTCCCCAAACTCAGATTTCAAAGGGGCCAAGGCAGGGTCAGGGGTGTGCGTGTTCCTGGGGGGTCGCAGGGAGTCCCGCGCTGCTGTGGGGAGTCCCTGCTCTGTCTGTCCCTCTGTCCCTCTGTCCCTCTGTTCTGTGTCTGTCCCTCTATCCCGTGTCTGTCCTGTGTCTGTCCCTCTGTCCCTGTCCCGTGTCTGTCCCTGTCCCGTGTCTGTCCCTCTGTCCCGTGTCTGTCCTTCTGTCCCTCCGTCCCGTGTCTGTCCCTCTGTCCTTCTGTTCTGTGTCTGTCCCTCTGTCCCTGTCCCGTGTCTGTCCTGTGTCTGTCCCTCTGTCCCTGTCCCGTGTCTGTCCCTGTCCCGTGTCTGTCCCGTGTCTGTCCCTCTGTCCCGTGTCTGTCCCTCTGTCCCGTGTCTGTCCCGTGTCTGTCCCTCAGGTGTCGCTGTTGTCGTGCTGAAGCGCTCAGAGCCCAGAGCGCGCCCGGGGCTCCGGGAGCCGGGGGTGTCACGGGGATTGGGGGTGTCACGGGGGTTTGGGGGATCGGGGGTTTGGGGTGTCACGGGGGTTTGGGGGTGTCATGGGGATTGGGGGTGTCACGGGGATTTGGGGGTGTCACGGGGATTTGGGGTGTCACGGGGGTTTGGGGGTGTCACGGGGATTGGGGGTGTTCGGGGGTTTGGGGGTGTTCGGGGGTACCGGGGGGTGTTCGGGGGTACCGGGGGGTGTCAGGGCTGCCGAGGGTGCGGGGGCAGGGGGACCCTGCAGCGCCCCGGCCCGGGCAGGGACTGCAGCTGTGAGGAGCAGCAAAGCGGGTTTGTCCTGGGACAGAGCCCAGGGTTTGTCCTGGGATAGAACCCGGGGTTTGTCCTGGGATAGATCCTGGGGTTTGTCCTGGGATAGAACCCGGGGTTTGTCCTGGGATGGGATCCGGGGTTTGTCCTGGGATAGAACCCGGGGTTTGTCCTGGGACAGAACCCAGGGTTTGTCCTGGGATAGAACCCGGGGTTTGTCCTGGGATAGAACCCGGGGTTTGTCCTGGGATGGGATCCAGGGTTTGTCATGGGATACAACCCAGGGTTTTTGTCCTGGGATAGGATCCGGCAATTTTGTCCTGGGATAGGATCTGGGGTTTTTGTCATGGGATAGGATCCCAGTATTTCTGTCATTGCCCAGGATCCCGGGATGGTTTGGGGGGGCCGTGAATCCCACCCTGCCACGGCAGGGACACCCCACTGCCACAGGGTGTCCCAGCCCCAGTGTCCAGCCTGGCCTTGGGCACTGCCAGGGATCCAGGTGCATCACAGCTGCTCTGGGCACCTGTGCCAGCCCTGCCCACCCTGCCAGGGAACAATTCCTGCCCAAGATGCCATCTAATTGTGGGAAAGCCATTCCCTGTGTCCTGCCTCTCCATCCCTTGTCCTTGTCCCCAGTCCCTCTCCAGCTCTCCTGGAGCCCCTTTAGCCCTGGCAGGGGCTCTGAGCTCTCCCTGCATCCTTTCCTTCTCCAGGGGAACATTCCTGGCTCTCTCCCATTTAACATGGACTCAGGTTTCCCTAAGCCCAGCTTTCCCCCCCTGGATTCCTTGAGCCTGGCTGTTCATCCCTGGATTCAAATCTACAACATCCACCTCGTATCCTCCACTGTGCCAACATCTGTCAGCCCCAAAAAAGTCTGTTTCTGAAAGAATAATAATTTTATCACAGGTTTCGGAGCCCGGGATTTTATTTCCTTTCTCAAACACTCGTTACAGCTATGGATTGTGCTTTATTGGAAGTGGCCTTTAATGAACAGTGCTCTTGTTTGCGTACAAGGAGCAGCTTCCAGTGCCATTCCCTGACAGTAATTGTGGGCTGAATGGAGCCAGCACAATGCTGGAGCACCGTTAATGGCTATCCTGTGGATTGAGTGCTCCACTTTTGTCATTATCAGGCTACTTTTTAAAATGCAGAAATTAGTTAGGCCAGCAAAGAGTTAATTACGTTCCTTGTGACAGGAAGCCCTCAAAGCACATTAATTGTGGAGAATTCTTTGTCTTTCATGCAAAGCAGGAATTGGAGAGACCTCAGCAGATGATATCATAGAGGCAGTCACTCTGAGCGTGGTTTAGAAGAGAAAATCCACAGTGATGAGTGCAGGAGGAAACCCCCTGGTACACAACCACAGCGGCAGGATTTTGGGAGGCTCGTCCTGGTCTCTGTGTCACTGGAGGGAACAGCAGGCGCCCAGGCAGAGGCTGCTGCCTCTGCTCATTCCCAGCCTCCCTCTGCCCTGCATTTCTCCCTTTGCAGCGCTCAGGCAGGGGGAAGCAATCCCCAACCTTCCCAAAGGGGCAGGGGCAGCAGGAACTGCATCTCCTCTGTGCTGTGCCAGGCTCAGGGCACCAAGGAACCCCTCACCCCAGCTGGGGCAGGGACCACCCAGAAAATCCCCCCAGGAGCCGTGGGGTGGGTCCCACAGCAGCACCAACACGGCAGCGTGTCCTGGCACTGCCACCAGAGCTGCCAGGGGCAGGAGGGAGCAGGGACAGTGCCAGGAACTGCAGCATGTCAAAAATAAATTCAATAACTCCTCTGGGGTGATCACACGCCGTGCTGAGCTGGGGGTTTGTGCTCCAGCTCACAGAGGTCCTGCCCAGGCTGGTGCAGCACAGGGTCCTGCAGCCCTGCTGGGACATCAGGGCACAGGATGGGACATCAGGGCACAGGATGGGACATCAGGGCACAGGATGGGGACATCTCACTGCACTTTGGGGGTGCTGCTCACTGGGTGCTCAGCCTGGGGCTCAGGGAGGGTCCCAGTGCCAGCTGGGCTGGGCTGTGGGGTGAAAGCACCATCACCTTCACCCCAAAATGCTCTCCCAGCCCTTTATAGATGGGGTTGGACCCCAGTGGGTGGGGTTGGACATGGACAGCAGCGGCCTCAGGGCCCTCCAGAGCTGCTGGCCCCATTCCAAGGGCCCTTGCTGCACAACCTGCAGTGCTGATGGCACCAGGGTCTCCCCACACCAGAGATGTTGTCATTAGTGAAGCACCCAGACACCCAATCCTGCCAGCTTGAGAGTTAAATGCAATAAAATATGTAAAAATGCTCCAACTAGTTCTGCAAAATAATTCAGCCCTAAAACCCTAGAATAATTCCTAAACACTAAAGCCCTTGAAGAAAAATAGAGGAATGGGCAGCACAAGCCTGTTGGGTGGCTCCATTAGAAAAGGGAAGGATTGATGCAGAGAGGAGCTGTGGTGGCTGGGCAGCACCACGCTGGCTCCTTCCTTCCTTCCAGCAGCCAGAGTGTCCCAGTGGCAGCAGGAATCGGGGGATTCCCCCTTCTCTCATTGCTTTTGTGGCTTTGGCCCTGCACAGCAGCCCTGAGAGAGCCCAGAGCCTGCAGGGTCTGGGCTGGGTGTGCAGAGCAGCCCATCCCTCCCTCCCTCACAGGGTTACAGGGATGGCTCAGGGGCTGGGCCATGCTGTCATCCAGGCTAGATTCTTCAGTTATGGTTAACAGAGCTCTGTATTTATTTATTTCTATATTTATTTGCATTAAAGCAGCAATTCCCACTCTAGGCTTTTGCAGTTGTTGCAAAGTTTCTCCTGGCTTATTGGCTGATTTAACTTAACAAGGCAGAATCAGTTGGATCAGGCTCTTGCCAAACAGCCCAGGCTTTTCCCATTGCAGATGATGAATAAACCCCCTCCCACTGAAAGCAGGAAACTGAAAAGTGATCACACTTCTAAATGCAAACTCCAGGGAGGGACAGACTGTGCACTGCTGTACTTGGGGTTTATGGGGAAAAAAAAACAGGCTTCAATGAACATTTTTATATATAAATATTTTCCATTTGGATTTAATTAATTGATTTTAATAGGAAGTATTAGCAGTGTAAGCCAATATTGTCGTTACTGCTAATTCATTCTAAACGTTCACAGGCTGGGTGGAACCCAAAATTCAGCTCAGCTTCGCAGAACCTTGTGCAGCATCGCTGATAAAACAAAAGATTTCCAAGGTGACAAGAAGAAGGAGCAGTCAGGAGCAGCTGTGCAGGACCCCCAGCGAGCCCCGGTGGGAATGCGGGGTGTTCAGGGATCTGCATAACCCAGGAGAGACCCGCAGAGCTCATGGAAACGCTCCGGCTGCAGCTCACCGCCCTGGCCCCGCTCGAGAGCTGAACGGGGATAAATGGTTTGAAGATGTTATCGGAGCTCCTCTCCAACACCTCTTGTCGCTGGAGGAGCCTCCAGTGTCCCTTTTATCTCCATCACAGGCTGCTCTGTCTGCTGAGTGAAAGGAGGGAGGGCTCAGCACAAATTACACTGCTAATTCTTCTCCAGAACTAATTAACTTAAAAGATACTGTACTGATTGCAGAAAAGGTGTTAACAGAAGCTTAAGAAGTTGAAAAACAAAATTAATCTGCATTTGAGAAAGGCTCTCCCTTTAATCTGCAGCCTGTGATGTACCGAACACCCTGAATGGAGCAGAAGGAAGCAAATCAATGGGTCTGGTGATGCTGCAGCTCTGCCCAGCTCTGCTGAGGAGCAGCGAGGCTTTCTCATGTTCTCCGCGGATCTCTCTTCCCACCTAACAGCTCGGGATTATGAAAAAAAAAAAAAAAAAAAGTGCCAGTCTTTGAATATTATTTTCACATAAATTCCTTACAAATCGTAAAATGGAACTTTTAAACGCGCCTCCTTTAGCTCGGGAGCGCTCTGTCTCAGCGCACTGGGCAGTATTTCTGTCTCGCTCTCCATCCATCCTGCTTTGCCCTCTGCCTGCAGCAGCTCCGTGTCCTCCCGGTGTCACCGTGTCACCGATGCACGGCGGGGACAGCCCCGAGCCGCCCGGGCTGGGCAGGGACCCGTCCCCTGCCCCGAGTCCCCTCCTGCAGCCACACCGGCCCCACGCTCACCCTGGGACGCTTCGCCGACTTTTTGGGAAATTTTTGGGGGAATTTTTGGGAATTTCTCGGTGATTTTTGGGGGGATTTTTTGGGGTTTTTGGGGGGATTTTTTGCAAATTTTTGCCGATTTTTTGGGAAAATTTTTGGGGAATTTTTGGGAATTTCTTAGTGATTTTGGGGGGGATTTTTGGGTATTTTTTGGGGGGGGGGGGATTTTCTGAGTTTTTTTTTTTTTGTTTGTTTGTTTTGGTTTGTTTGTTTTGTTTTAATTCTTGCCGATTTTTTGGGATTTTTTTGGGGGAATTTTTTTTAATTTCTTGGTGATTTTGGGGGGATATTTTTGGGGCAGGATTTTTTGGGGTTTTTTTTTGATGATTTTTTGGGGATTTTTGGGGTTTTTTTGTAAGTTTTGGGTATTTTGGGGGACTTCTTTGGGGATTTTTCAGAATTTTTGTGGGATTTTTTTGGGAATTTTTATGGGAATTTTTTGGGGATTTTTGTTGAGAATTTTTTTTTTGGAATTTTGCCATACAGAAGTGGAAGTTTTAGGGTTTTTTTGGGCGGAATTTTTGGGGGAGCTTATTACTGGAGGGTGAGTATCCAGAGGCTAAAATCAATTTCTAGCAGGTTAGCACTTCTGGGCAGCTGGTTTGCTGTGAAATCTGGGCGGTGACAGTGACAGATGTGCCATCCTTGCCTGTCCCTGCTGTCCCTTGGCCTCCCTTGTCCCTCCCCAGTCACTGGGATGTCTGGGTCACACCGAGTGACACCGTGTGACAGCCTGTGACCCTCACAGCTCTCGGTGGGATAAAGCAGTGTATTGTCACAGCTTTTACAGAAATACAAGTGCTGTGGATTGATTCAGGAATTCTGCCACTCCAGGTTATACTGGGCAAAAGCTCTCGGACAAACCCAGGTGAGCTCTGAGGTGACAAAGGCACAACCAGGGGCTCGTTTAACCAGCATGGACCATGTTCTTCCCAGGAGCTGTTTATTAACCAGCCCAACGTCAGTTATTGGTTTTGGCTGCCATTAAGTAACCCCTGCCAAAAAACGAACCTGGGAACTGCCTGACGTCCCACAGCAATGCATCAAAATGCTGCCGGCATCTGATCCCTCACCACGCTGTGCAACAAATCAATTAGGCTACCAATTCTCTTCATTAGAATTCATTTAAATCTCAATTAAAAAGTTAATTAAAAGTAAGAGTGAGAAGGAAATCATGTCTAACATTCTTATTAAACTCAAATCACCGAATTAGTTTTAAATCCAAATCAGCAATCAGGAGGGGGATGTGAAGGGAGCAGGGGAGGAGGCTGAGCTTTGGTGCTCCCAAAGAGGCATTTCCTGGAGCCTGAAGCTGCTCAGAGCCCTGTGCCTGCCATCCCATCCCATCCCATCCCATCCCATCCCATCCCATCCCATCCCATCCCATCCCATCCCATCCCATCCCATCCCATCCCATCCCATCCCATCCCATCCCATCCCATCCCATCCCATCCCATCCCATCCCATCCCATCCCATCCCATCCCATCCCATCCCATCCCATCCCATCCCATCCCATCCCATCCCATCCCATCCCATCCCATCCCATCCCATCATCCCATCCCATCATACACTGCATCTGCTTCCTGGGATGAGTTTGTCTCTGTCAGAGCAGCTCCAGCAGCTCCTGCTCCCCCTGGCTGCTCTCAGCTCACCCAGACTGGGAGCGTTGCTGTTTTTCCTTTCACTGCCTGTGGCAGTCCAGGCTGTTCCCCTGGCTCCCCTGGGTGCCTCGAGACCTGAGCAGGGGGCTCAGAGGCCCTGGCACAGTGCCCAGGACCCCTGTGGGATGGGTTTTAGCCCCTGGGTAAAATTACCAACATTGCAGGAAGAATTACAAGTCACAAAAAATAAATTAGATTGTTAGAAGGTAGAAAAGTGGATTTTTAGAATTGTTTATGATAAGAAGTTTAGGGCTAAGATGGAGGATTTTGGGTGTGGTGTGTCTTTTCTTTCTTCTTCCTCATCTTTGGGTCAGGATGGCACCACTGGATTGGTTTGGGAGAAAGGTGGACAGTGTAATAAAGGGGTCATGGATTGGAAAGTAATTGTAAACATTAGGTGTGTAATTTATAGTATAAAAGAGAAGTCCTGCCCCAAGGCAGGCAGTGTGCCTTGGACTGAACTGCCAGACAGATCTCTGGGAGTCAGAGAAAGAATTCCTGAGATAGGAAAGAATAAACAGCCTTGGGAACCTCAGCAAAGGCTCCTGCCTCCTTGGTGCTGGGGCTGGAAACAAGAACCCCAAAGCACCAAATGTCCTGCAGTGGGTGAGCTCAGGCTCAGGAGACCCACAGACAGCAACAGCTGCTGTGGCTCCTTTTTGGAGGAAGGGATCCTCTCTGGATGGGGTGTCCTGGGTGGGGCTGTGCTGCTGATGCTGCTGGGCTGGGGGTGTGTGAGGAGGGGGTTTGGGTCTGTGTCACCCCACTGGCCCAGTGCCCCTGAGATTTTGTTTAATTAGGACACAGACCTTTCCTTCCCTGGCAGTGCCGTGCTCATCTCTCCTGTTTTCCCCAGACCAGAGCCCCTCAGCTGTGAGCATGTCCCTGGGAGTGCAGCAGCCCCAGCTGATTTCCCTGCAGTTCCTGGCACCGGGGGCTGTGGAGGTGGGCAGGGTCCCCCCAGCCTCAGCCTCATTAATCATTTGGCTTTCCCTGGCTGCTCGCAGCATCTTCTGGAGGAACCCTTCTCTTTATTCATTCAGACAACCCTTTGGATTAAACAGAGCCAGCTAAATGTCAAACCAAATCTGAGTCTTGATGCAGATAATCATTTCAATAATATTTCTCCATTTGTGCCCAAACACCAGGGGAATAAAGCTTTTCTGCTGTCAGGTAGTGTAAGACTGCAGTTGGTGTAAATGCTTGACATTGAGCCAGATGGCTTAGCCGTGCTGCAAACATATGTTCAACAAGCAGGCTTGCACACATTGGAATTTTATTATTTTGCACTGGTGAGACATGCATATTTATTTACTTGACCCCCTTTGGTGCCACTTTGGTATTAAAACAATCAGTTTTGGTGTCTCAGAGCCTCGGGGCACTGGGGTTCAGTGTCCCACGCCGGGCTCAGGGCTCTGGCCAGAGCAGCACCAGGGAGAAAAGAGCTCCTGGAGGCGTTCCCTGCCCAGAAAAGTGTTTACTCTGCAATTATCCCAGTCATTGCCCCACTTTTTTAAGGCCGGGGTCTCTCGACAGGTGATATATTATGCTCTGTCAAGTGCATCCCAAACATCTCGCTGAGATCACCAAATTAGGAAAAAAATAATCAGTGCAAAGGGGAAAAAATGAACAAGATAAAAAATCAGAATCTTTGGGTGGACGCAGCAGCAGTGACACCGTCACACTGAGCCAAGCAGAGGCATGGCTTTTTTTTTTTTTTTTTTTTTTTTTTTTTTTTTAATTTTAATTTTTTTCCAGGCTGATATTAAATAGCTGGACATAAATCTAAGTAATTTCCCAAAACAGCACTGGAACGGCCTGGCACCCAATCCACAACTCATTAAAAGCTGTAGGGAGCTTTCTCCACCTCAGGTGTGCTCTGGGCTGGGCTTGCAGTGAGGTTTGGAATTTTGGATCCCAGCGCTGGTGCTGAGCAGGGTGAGCTCTGCCAGCCCGACTGTTCTGGCACAGCCACAGCCCCTGGGGTGGGGAAGTGCCCAAATTCCTGCCCACCCTCCCAGCCAGGAATTCCTTCCCAATCCTCCCTCTGGCAGGGGAAGCTGCTCCCCCTCTGTGTCACTGCTGATGCATCTGGCTCCTCCACCCACACTATCTCCAGCTCCAGAGAGAGGCAGAAAATAATTCAGACCTCTCTCCCATCCTTGCTGCTGAGTGTCTAGTGAAAATCAGCGAGAAGCACTCCTTGTGGTGCAGCTGGGGCAGTCGGGGCAGGGCAGAGGTGAGCACAGGTACAACCCCTGCTCTTTTGTCAGAACCTCGCTCCAGCTCTCCACAGCCTCTCTCTTTGTTGTCTGGGGCTGGGCTTGTGCTATTTTCAGCTTCAGGGGGCAAGACCCATCCATTATGTTTGTCCATAAAGTGCCACACACATCTGGGATGCTCTTTAAATACTCATAATAACAACAATAATAATAACCACGCTGCTGCTGCTCCTGACAAAGCTCTGCCTGCTCCCGGGCTGTAAATCGCTCAGCAGCTCTGCTTCCCCACTTGTGGCAATGGAGGGGCACATTCCTGGGGGCAGGGTGTCCCCCCAGCCTGGGGACAGTGCCCTGCTGCTGTCACTTGCTGCTGTCACCTGCAGCTCCCGGGGATGGGTGACAGCTCCCATTGCAGGGTGGTGCCCCCAGCCCTTTGCCACTGCCCAGCCAGTTGGGTATGAATCAGTTTGATTTATACCTGTTGGTAAACCACTCTTCCTTAGCCATGTCCAGCTGGGATTTGGCTGGGAGCAGAGGGGTGGGCAAGCTGGGAGGATGCTCTGGCACCTTCAGGAATCTCCAGGGCTCCTGCAAACATCGTGTGCCTTTAGGGGTGACAAGAGAAAAATCCCCCAGAATCTGGGGGTTCGGGGCTCCCTGTGGCCAGAGCTGTCTGGGCACAAAGCCACGTGTCCCTGGTGGGCAGCTGGCACTGTCCTGGTGCCACCCCAGCCCAAGCCCCGTGCCTGAGCTGCTGGGGGAACGGGCCCGAGGTTCCTGTGTCTGCCCTGGGAGCAGCCATGGGAAAAGCAGAAGCAAATGGCTGGCAGGAGAGATCACTCCTGAATTCTGCTATTGATTTTGTGGGTTTGAATTAGTTTCTCTCTCTGAACAAACCCACCCACCCTGATTTGCACAGTGTCAGCCCAGGAAGGGAATATTTGGAATAAAAGGCCTGAGCTGCAGCTCCAGGGATCCTGCTGGGCACAGGGATCTGTGCTGCTGCTCCTCTGAGCACCTTCAAGGGAAAGGTTTCTGCAGCCATTCAAACCCCACTGCTATTCCACCAAGAAGTGGTGCTTCACGAAATCCTACCCACATTTCATCTGGATGTCCCTGAATTGCCATCATCAGTGAAAAGCTGGCTGCTGCTTGGTATTTATGGTGTTGCAGAGTATCTGAGCACAGCTCTGTGCAGGTGAGATCTCCACTGCAATTCCAGGTGCAGGTGTTGGAGTCTCCTCAGAATTTTGGGGTGTGGGATGGGGCTGTGGTTTATTGCCGTGGCTGTGGCACTGCCTGGCGGTGGAGAGCAGGGAAAAGGGGTGTGGGGGCACAGGGGGCCTGGGGGTGCAGCCAGTGGCCCCCTCTCCTCCTCACCCACCTTTACTGGCAGCAACAAGGGCCCTTGGGGAGTTACTTTTGGGGAAAGAGGGAGCAGGACCCCTCCTCAGCGAAAATCCTGCTAGAAAATACAGAGTAAATCACACCTGCCAGTGCTTCTCCTTCAAACAAAAATGAGCTGGAGCTGGAGTTGACTTAGGATATAGATCTCTATCCTCTCAGTCACTCCTGTGCTAGTTTTTCATAAACTTGGCTGCTTCTCGTTTGCCCTCTAATAATTCTCCGAAGGCTCATTTCCCCTGTATAACTCTGTGCAAACACAAAGTTGAGGAAAGGGTATTTAGACTCATCCTCCAGGAATGCTGTTGTTGAGGAAATGCTTGTTTACCTACGTCAGTAATTTCCAAGAAGATAATGTGCATTTGAAGATCAAATGTGAAAACTCGGGCGTTTGGATGAGGTTGAAGCTCCTGTGGAATTGCAGTCTGGCTGCTCCCAGCTGGCTCCTCACCCCAGATCACAAACCAGGGGACAGCAGGGGATTGCCAGCTCCAACAGAGGGAGGGGCAGCCCTGAACTCTCCCATTTGTGAAGCCTTTGTGGCATTATTATTCATGAGTGAGAAGAGACCTGATAATTCTGTTCCTAGGTGTTCCCTGGTAGGTGAAGATAAATGTGATCAGCAGCAGCAGCCATTACATGCTCCCTACAATCCAAGTTACCTTGCTACAGTTTGGTTTTTTTTCTATATGTTTTCTTCTTTTTCATGTGTGCAAGGAGGAAAATATTCGCAAAAGCTCATAGGATTTTTAAAGAAGCATTTGCAATGAGTACAAAAGGACAGCTCAGTGATGATGTGCTTGGTGACAGCACACTCTGCCACCCTCCTGCCATTCCACCAAATCAGAGAATCCCAGAACGGCTGGGGGACAGAAGGGGCCTGTGCAGGTGTGTAGATATGCAGGTGTGCAGGTATTCAGATGTACAGGTGTGCAGGTCTGCAGGTGTGCAAGTGTACAGGTGTGCAGGTCTGCAGGTGTGCAAGTGTACAGGTGTTCAGATGTGCAGGTGTGCAGGTGTGCAGGTGTTCAGGTGTACAGATATGCAGATGTGCAGGTGTGCAGGTATGCAGGTGTGCAGATGTGCAGGTGTACAGGTGTGCAGGTGTGCAGATAGGCAGGTGTGCAGATGTGCAGGTGTACAGGTGTGCAGGTGTGCAGATAGGCAGGTGTGCAGATGTGCAGGTGTACAGGTGTTCAGGTGTACAGGTGTACAAGTGTGCAGATGTGCAGGTGTGCAGGTGTGCAGGTGTGCAAATGTGCAGGTGAACAGGTGTGCAGGTGTACAGGTTTGCAGGTGTACAGGTGTGCAGCTGTTCAGGTGTGCAGGTGTGCAGGTGTGAAGGTGTACAGATGCACAGGTGTTCAGGTGTACAGGTGTGCAGGTGAACAGATGTGCAGGTGTGCAAGTGTTCAGATGTGCAGGTGTGCAGGTGCACAGATGTGCAGGTGTGCAAGTGTGCAGGTGTGCAGGTGTGCAAATGTGCAGGTGAACAGGTGTGCAGGCATTCAGGTTTGCAGGTGTACAGGTGTGCAGGTGTTCAGGTGTGCAGATATGCAGGTGTGAAGGTGTACAGATGTACAGATGCACAGGTGTTCAGGTGTTCAGGTGTTCAGGTGTGCAGGTGTGCAGGTGTGCAGTTATGCAGATGTGCAGGTGTTCAGGTGTGCAGGTGTACAGATGTGCAGGTGTGCAGGTGTGCAGATGTGCAGATGTGCAGGTGTGCAGATGTTCAGGTGTTCAGGTGTGCAGGTGTACAGATGTGCAGGTGTGCAGGTGTGCAGATGTGCAGATGTGCAGGTGTGCAGATGTTCAGGTGTTCAGGTGTGCAGGTGTTCAGGTGTTCAGGTGTGCAGGTGTGCAGGTGTGCAGATATGCAGGTGTTCAGGTGTTCAGGTGTGCAGGTGTGCAGGTGTGCAGGTGTTCAGGTATGCAGATGTGCAGATGTGCAGGTGTGCAGTTATGCAGATGTGCAGGTGTACAGATGTGCAGGTGTGCAGATGTGCAGGTGCACGGCTGTTCAGGTGTGGTACCTGCAGGAGGACGAGGAGAGTGCCTGGCCCAGCCCTTCCTGTGCCCAGGGCCCCCCCGGCTCTCTCATGTCCCTGTCCCTGTCCCTGTCCCTGTCCCTGTCCCTGTCCCTGACCTGCCAGGGAATTAATCCAGGAGCCAGGCTCAGGGTTTTTGGGGTGCCCAGGAATTAATCCAGGAGCCAGGCTCAGGGATCTCGGGGTGCCCAGGAATTAATCCAGGAGCCAGGCTCAGGGTTTTTGGGGTGCCCAGGAATTAATCCAGGAGCCAGGCTCAGGGTTTTTGGGGTGCCCAGGAATTAATCCAGGAGCCAGGCTCAGGGTTTTTGGGGTGCCCAGGAATTAATCCAGGCTCAGGGCTCAGGGTTTTTGGGGTGCCCAGGTGCATCCCCAGGTGCTGTGCCCCAGCAAGGGCAGCAGCAGGGCTGGGCTGGGCAGAGCAGCAGCGGCACTGGGGAGGAAAGTTTGTAAAGAAAGTACTGAACACAGACTTGCCGGGGTATCAGAAGGAAAATTTATGCATCGCCTTTGAGTTCAACTTCTCCATTAAAGCTTTTTCCCTATAATCTAGGGAGTTCTTATCTTGGTGACTTATGATGTTATGGAGGGGCTCATGCATGGAAAATGTCAATAGAAATAGTAACTCTAGAAGGGAAGGGCCTCCTAATTAGTCCCCATTTAGATTTTATGATGGCTTTGAGATCTGCTCATCCTGACAGTGCGCACTCTGGTTACATATTGTTCTAGCCTGAGGGAACCATAGGAAAATCCAGATTTATTGTACCTATCATACCAGCATATTTCATTTGCCATTATGAGCAGCCATCTCGCAATGATGCAGGAGTATTTATTACAGATTAAATTGTAGGACCTGGATGGTTTAGTGAGGTTCTTGAGGTATCATTTATGTCATTAACTGGCTCATTATCAGATCTGCAAATCTCAATTCCCTTTTTTTGTGCCTTCTGTTTCCGAGCAGGGGCCTGGGCTGGGCTCTGGCAGGTCCCAGGGTGTGTGTGAGGCCAGGGATGCACCCGTGGCACCAGGAGCCACCAGCTCCCAAGGTGTCACCCTCGTGTCCCCACACCCATCCCTCTCCATTAAACCACAGCTCAGAGAGGGCAAGCTGGCAAAGGAGGTGGTAGGAGACAAGGTAATTTAACTCTAATTATTTAACAAGTCTGTTCCAGGCATAAGCTTATTACCAGCGGTGAAAGGATACGCTGGATTTTTTTTTTTCTCTCTCTCTCTCTCTCTTTTAAGCTTTATCTCTACTTGGAGAATTATTTGAAGAGGTTTAATCCAGCCTTGATTGTTGTTGTTAATGGGCAAGGAGAATGGGTTATTCCATGTGCTCAGCTCTCCAGAAAAGCCATGAGCAAAGGAGCTCTCAGCCACTGCTGGCTCTTCGATTTAGTGATATTATTTGAATTTATTGTTCGATTCCACTCGCGTGTCCTGCCTTGTTGGTATTTGCCCTATTTACTCTCCTATATTGCTTTTTCATAAAACCAGGGGATGGCATTTAAGTTGTTGTGTTCTTTGGTATTAAAAGGCACTTGGAACAAGCCTGGGAGCACATCCAGGATTGTGGGGTTCAGGGCACGCTCCGCTGCAGAGCCTGCCCCACTCCTGGCTGCTGGCATTCATTAATTCCTGGGCTGGCCAATATTTGTGGGGCAGAGAGAGCTTGGCAAGGCAGAAATAATGCAGGAAATGCCAGCTCTGCATTACATGGGAAATGTGGGGATAAAACAGGAAATGTGGGGATAAAACGGGCAACGTGGGATAAAAATGGGAATTGTGGGATAAAAATGGGAAATGTGGGGATAAAAATGGGAAATATGGGGATAAAAACAGAAAATGTGGGGATAAAAATGGGAATTGTGGGATAAAAATGGGAAATGTGGGATAAAAATGGGAATTGTGGGGATAAAAACGGGAAATGTGGGGATAAAACAGGAAATGTGGGATAAAAACGGGAAATGTGGGATAAAAACGGGAATTGTGGGATAAAAATGGGAAATGTGGGGATAAAAACGGGAATTGTGGGATAAAAACGGGAATTGTGGGGATAAAAACGGTAATTGTGGGATAAAAACGGGAATTGTGGGGATAAAAATGGGAAATGTGGGATAAAAATGGGAAATGTGGGATAAAAATGGGAAATGTGGGATAAAAACAGAAAATGTGGGGATAAAAATGGGAATTGTGGGATAAAAAAAGGGAAATGTGGGATAAAAATGGGAATTGTGGGATAAAAACGGGAAATGTGGGATAAAAATGGGAATTGTGGGATAAAAATGGGAAATGTGGGATAAAAACAGGAAATGTGGGGATAAAAATCTGAAATGTGGGATAAAAATGGGAAATGTGGGATAAAAATGGGAATTGTGGGGATAAAAATGGGAAATGTGGGGATAAAAATGGGAATTGTGGGATAAAAATGGGAATTGTGGGATAAAAATGGGAAATGTGGGATAAAAACAGAAAATGTGGGGATAAAAATGGGAATTGTGGGATAAAAAAAGGGAAATGTGGGATAAAAATGGGAATTGTGGGATAAAAATGGGAAATGTGGGATAAAAATGGGAATTGTAGGATAAAAACGGGAAATGTGGGATAAAAATGGGAATTGTGGGATAAAAATGGGAAATGTGGGATAAAAACAGGAAATGTGGGGATAAAAATCTGAAATGTGGGATAAAAATGGGAAATGTGGGATAAAAATGGGAATTGTGGGGATAAAAATGGGAATTGTGGGATAAAAACGAGAAATGTGGGGATAAAAATGGGAATTGTGGGATAAAAACGGGAAATGTGGGATAAAAAAGGGAAATGTGGGATAAAAATGGGAATTGTGGGATAAAAACGGGCAGTGTGGGGATGGAGATAAAAATGGGCAATGTGGGGATAAATTCAGGCAATGTGGGGATAAATTCAGGCACTGTGGGATAAATTCAGGCAGTGTGGGATAAATTCAGGCAATGTGGGATAAATTCAGGCAATGTGGGATAAATTCAGGCAATGTGGGGATAAATTCAGGCAGTGTGGGATAAATTCAGGCAATGTGGGATAAATTCAGGCAATGTGGGGATAAATTCAGGCAATGTGGGGATAAATTCAGGCCCTGTGGGGATAAATTCAGGCAATGTGGGATAAATTCAGGCCATGTGGGATAAATTCAGGCAGTGTGGGGATAAATTCAGGCAGTGTGGGATAAATTCAGGCAATGTGGGGATAAATTCCGGCAGTGTGGGATAAATTCAGGCACTGTGGGATAAATTCAGGCACTGTGGGATAAATTCAGGCCCTGTGGGGATAAATTCAGGCACTGTGGGATAAATTCAGGCAATGTGGGATAAATTCAGGCACTGTGGGGATAAATTCAGGCCCTGTGGGATAAATTCAGGCAGTGTGGGATAAATTCAGGCCCTGTGGGATAAATTCAGGCCCTGTGGGATAAATTCAGGCACTGTGGTGATAAATTCAGGCCCTGTGGGATAAATTCAGGCAGTGTGGGATAAATTCAGGCAATGTGGGATAAATTCAGGCAATGTGGGGATAAATTCAGGCCCTGTGGGATAAATTCAGGCAGTGTGGGATAAATTCAGGCGCTGTGGGATAAATTCAGGCAGTGTGGGATAAATTCAGGCCCTGTGGGATAAATTCAGGCAATGTGGGATAAATTCAGGCAGTGTGGGATAAATTCAGGCCCTGTGGGGATAAATTCAGGCACTGTGGGATAAATTCAGGCCCTGTGGGGATAAATTCAGGCAGTGTGGGATGAAAATGGGCAATGCCCTCTCCGGGGTGTTCTCTGAACTCCAGGGGTACCCCCAGGGCACTGCCCCAGTGATCACCCCCAATTCACACACATCCCTCCCCTCTTTATTTAAATTTACAGTGCATTTTGCTTTATCAATCAAAAAATTAAGGGACATTTATAAACGAAAAGAATTGTTGGGTATTTATCTCAAATCAGTCTTCCAAGCCCTGCCTTCAGTGTGCACCCCAGCTGAGGAAATCCTGCAGGAGAATGGCAGGAGAAATGTGTGTCCCCTCTTCGGGGATGTTTTCTGTTCCAGCAGCCACAGTGCCCCAGGAAATTCAGGTATTTTGTGTATTTTTGTATTTTCTGTGCCTGAAGCCTGCAGCTGCGTCAGAGAGGAGAGTGTGGCTGAGCAGGGCTGGTTTGGACATCGTTCAGCTATTCCTGTGCTGGGAGTTTTAACATGAAAACGGAGTGTAACTAATAAAAATAAAGAAACCAATGCCTTCACCTGAGTTTATGGCAAATTACAGGGAATTTAGGACTGGAGGAGCCAGGCTGGATACCACAGGTACCCCTGGATAAACACAAATGCGCTCCTTGAATGAGAGCTGCTCCTTAAGGGTGGCCTCGGGCTTGGGCTTGGCCGTGTAATCTGAATATTGAGGCGGCTCGTTAATCTCCATTCCTGGTTTAGGCTGGGCTGGGCTGGGCTGTGCCTGCAGCCCTGCCTGGGTTGCCGTAGGAACAAGGAATTCAAGTAAATATGCTCAGGAAGGAGAAATGTCTACTAATTAAATGTGAGTAGCATTGAGAGAGGGCCAGGGCTGGGAAAAGGTAGAATGTGATGGCCTTCCTGTAATTCATCAGAAAATACCTTTATATCTATCTATAGATCTATTTCTATCTATATCTATCTATTTCTATCTATTTCTATCTATTCTTATCTATTTCTATCTATTTCTATCTATTTCTATCTATTTCTATCTATATCTACATCTATATCTACATCTATATCTATATCTATATCTATATCTATATCTATATCTATATCTATCTACATCTACATCTACATCTACATCTACATCTACATCTACATCTACATCTATATCTATATCTATATCTATATCTATATCTATATCTATATCTATCTACATCTACATCTACATCTACATCTACATCTATATCTATATCTATATCTATATCTATATCTATATCTATATCTATATCTATATCTATATCTATATCTATATCTATATCTATATCTATATCTATATCTATATCTATATCTATATCTATCTACATCTACATCTACATCTATATCTATATCTATATCTATATCTATATCTATATCTATATCTATATCTATATCTATATCTATATCCATATTTGTATCTATTTTAATATATGGATATTGTTATAGGAGTAATATATAAAACACATATATACATATGTATATGTATCTGTGTACCTAGAAAATATATATATGGATAATAATATAAAAAATACTTATGCATATATCTCTCTATGTAATAAATGTATATGGATAACAATATAGAAAAACATATATAGAGATATAAAATATATATGTGAGAGGTTTACAAGACTTATAAATGATGCATATACCTCTCTGTGAGGAGAACTACATACATTGAGGATGACAGCAACATTTCTATATAGAAGTGACACTTTATCCCTTTTCTTTCCGTTTGAGGCTGTAAATCCTGTAATCTTCTCGGAGCCCTTTTATGGGCTGCCCATGGCAGATGGAGGCATTCACTGGCTCTGTGGGTGCTGGGTGCCCCAGTTCACCCTCTCCAACACCCACCTGGGCTGACATTTTTCATGGAAAGGGACCCTGTGCCCCACTCAGTGCCTCAGTTTACCCTGGGGGCAAATGGAATAATCAAACTTCTCATCTCCTGCTTCCTCTTTGTTTGCTCCTTAGCTGATTTATTAATTATTTTTTTTTAATCCCAGGCTAAGAACTCCTTAATGCTGCACCCAGCAATGAAGCCCAGCTGGACTCTCCAGGGCCGTTTGGAAGCACAGCTGGCTGGGCAGGGATGCTGGCAGCACCCAACACCTGCATTTGGTCCTTCCAAACCAAATGAATGGCAAGATAATGGCACATCCATAAACAATATGGACACCACAGGTGGGGAAACTGAGGCAGGAAAGGAAATGCAGGTTTCATGTAAGAGCTGTGTAAATTAAGGAGATGCAGGTTTCATGTAAGAACTGTGTAAATTAAGGAGATGCAGGTTTCATGTAAGAGCTGTGTAAATTGAGGAGATGCAGGTTTCATGTAAGAACTGTGTAGGTTGAGGAGATGCAGGTTTCATGTAAGAACTGTGTAAATTAAGGAGATGCAGGTTTCATGTTAAGAACTGTGTAAGTTGAGGAGATGCAGGTTTCATGTAAGAGCTGTGTAAATTAAGGAGATGCAGGTTTCGTGTAAGAACTGTGCAGATGTTGCACCTGGGGACAGGTTTGGGGTGAGCATGGTGATGCTGGGTTAGAGCCTGGACTGGATGAACTCCCAGGGCTTTTCCAACCCCAAAGATTCAGTGATTATCTGGTAAAACCCTTAATATTGGAAAGTCGGCTTCATCAGGTTCCCCTTCTTGGAATGCCAGGGACATGCCTGGCTCTGCTGAGCTCATGAGTCACAGGAAGGGGGAAATGGGGGTTGATTTCTGTGTGTCACCCCCAGGCAGCGCCCCTCTGCATGCCCCCTGCCCTGGGCTGCCCGGAGCTCACAAACCGAGGGTGGATGGCAGAGCTGCGGCAGCCCCGGAGCATCCCTGCCGGGCAGGGCTGTCCCTGCAGGGCGGCTCCTCCAGAATTCCTGCCTGATGTTCCTCAGCTTCTCCAGAATTCCTGCCTGATGTTCCTCAGCTTCTCCACAATTCCTGCCTGATGTTCCTCAGCTTCTCCAGAATTCCTGCCTGATGTTCCACGGCTTCTCCAGAATTCCTGCCTGATGTTCCTCAGCTTCTCCACAATTCCTGCCTGATGTTCCACAGCTCCTCCAGAATTCCTGCCTGATGTTCCACAGCTCCTCCAGAATTCCTGCCTGATGTTCCTCGGCTTCTCCAGAATTCCTGCCTGATGTTCCGCAGCTTCTCCAGAATTCCTGCTTGATGTTCCTCAGCTTCTCCACAATTCCTGCCTGATGTTCCTCAGCTTCTCCAGAATTCCTGCCTGATGTTCCTCGGCTTCTCCAGAATTCCTGCCTGATGTTCCACGGCTTCTCCAGAATTCCTGCCTGATGTTCCTCGGCCTCTCCAGAATTCCTGCCTGATGTTCCACGCTCCCGGCGGAGCAGGGCGAGGTGTCTGCATCTGCATAAGCACGTGGACTCTGCTCTCGTCTCATTCTCATTTTTAATTACAGTTCAAGGACTAAATTCATCTCAGTCAGGCTTGTGCTCAGCTGGGATAAATCCAGCGAGGATCCCAGATTTACAGCAGGGTGTGCCTGCCTGGCTCCCTGGGGGCTTTCACACTCAGTCCTGGCTGGCTTTTTCTGCACTTGCCTTGGCTGTTACCCTTGGCCGTGTCCCTGGGGGAACAGGGGTCTGGGCAGGGCTCAAAGTGCTCCCAAAGTCACCCCTGTAGTGCTGTCACCCCTTTGGGGCTGTCACCTTCTGTCCCCCCCTGCCTTCTGCTGCCCCACACGGCCCAACCCCAGAGCCCTGTCCTTGCCCTGTGCCTGGGGATGCTGTGCTGGGCCAGACCAGGGCTGGTGATGTCAGGGACCCCCAGCCCCCCTCACCCTGCCCGCTCCCCTCTCTTTGCCACTGCCAGGGAAGGATCCATGGTATGAGGAGGGGCAAAGTTGGGATGCTCCAGCAAGAGCTGGTGGCCCCAAGGCCTGAGGAAGTGGCCACCATCCCCCTCAATGCTGGGGGTCAGTGCCCAGGGGCTCAGCCCCGTTCCCCCCTTGGGGTCAGGGCTGATAAGAGGGACAGTGCTCAGCCCATGGAAGGGGTCACAGGAGCAGCCCACCAGCCCTGTCCTGAGCCACCAGCCCTGTCCTGAGCCACCAGCCCTGTCCTGACCCATCAGCCCTGTCCTGAGCCACCAGCCCTGTCCTGAGCCACCAAGTCTGTCCTGACCCACCAGCCCTGTCCTGACCCATCAGCTCTGTCCTGACCCATCAGCTCTGTCCTTGCCCATCAGCTCTGTCCTGGCCCATCAGCCCTGTCCTGGCCCATCAGCTCTGTCCTGAGCCACCAGCTCTGTCCTGAGCCACCAGCTCTGTCCTGAGCCATCATCAGCTCTGTCCTGACCCATCACTAGCTCTGTCCTGAGCCACCAGCCCTGTCCTGACCCACCAGCCCTGTCCTGACCCACCAGCCCTGTCCTTGCCCATCAGCTCTGTCCTGAGCCATCACCAGCCCTGTCCTGACCCATCACTAGCTCTGTCCTGAGCCACCAGCCCTGTCCTGACCCACCAGCTCTGTCCTGACCCATCAGCCCTGTCCTTGCCCATCAGCTCTGTCCTGACCCAGCTGCAGCTCCTTGCCCCTCTCCTGTCACCAGTGCCCGTGGGGACAGCCCTGGTGGGCAGCAGGACAGCACAGCCCCCGTGCCACCATCCCTGCTTGGGGACACAGCTCGGGGCCCTGGCAGCATCCAGCACGTCCCCACTCCGTGGAAAAGCGCCTGGAAGAGAGCCAGGCTGATCTCAGTGCCCCCGAGCATTTACAATTTATATGTCCTTGTCAGCCGGGGAGTTTGATAACTCTAATGCCATGTTTGTCCTTCACCCGGAGAAAATCCCCTTTAAAGATCACCAGCCCGGCTCTATTGACAGGAACCGCCAGGTCACGCCTTTAACTTGTGCGGGATTGCTCCGAAATGCAGATCTTTATCTTGGCTGAAAAAAGGGAGGAGAGAAAAGCCCCAAATCGCTGTGATTCCCAGATGGGATGGGGCCAGAGCAGGCTCCGGATGGGGCTGGGTGAATTTGGGGTGCAGCAGCCCCGTGGTGCTGGTGGCTCCTCCAGCAGGACCAGGGCGTGTTGGGCAGCATTTCCTCCCTTTCTGGCAAAGCTTTCTGACGTGTAAACATTTCCACGCCCTGTCTGGACGCTCCTGCTCATCCCTGGTACTTTCATTCCCCAGGAATCCTGCGCGCCCAGCTCCCACCTTGGAGGAGCAACAGATCCCGGGGCAGACCCTGCGGGGCAGCAGCAGCACAGCTGGCTTTGGTGGCATCACCACTTCTATCCCCACCATCCAGGGGACATCCAGGAGCCTTCCCTGCCTGCCTGCAGCCCTGCCTGCAGCCCGGGGCTGGGGGACGCTGGGGACATTGTGATGGGCAGGAACTGTGGTGGGCAGGGGCTGGGGGACACTGGGGACATTGTGGTGGGCAGGGATTGTGGTGGGCAGGGGCTGTGATGGGCAGGGCCTGGGGGACACTGGGGACGTTGTGGTGGGCAGGGGCTGTGATGGGCAGGGGCTCCTCTCTTTGAGCCCCAGAACCAGTCCCAGCCCCAGGAACCGGAGCTGTTGTGCCCAGTCACCCTCCCAGTGCAGGTTTGTTCTCTCTGGGTGTGTCCAGGCCTTGCTGCAGCTTTCCAGGTGATGCTGCTCCCAAAACATCCCACGGGACACCTCGAGGGACCCTCCATGGGACACAGACACCTTCGGAATTCCAGCCCCCTTTTTATTGGGGCTTATTTTCACTCTGTCCTTGAACCACTCTGCTCTGTGCCTCCCCTTGGGAAGTGCCACAGCCCAGGGGAGCTGTACAGGTGAGCCAGGTGAGCCCCAGGTGTGCAGCTGCAGCTCCCCAGCCCCAGCACTGAGCCAGGAGAGGAGGGATGAACCCTTGGGAATTTATAAACTCCACTGTGCACTTCACACCGTGCACTGATTGGATTTTAGATCTGCATTCAGCCTTAACAATTAGGGAAGACAAAGCAGCCCCAGGGGCCTGAGCCCGAGCTGTCCTGCTGGGAAGAGGGGAGAGGTGCTGGGTTTGGCACCCGGGGAGCACAGGCTGTGCCCAGGGCACACAGGGGACTCCTGTTAATTTAAGGGGAATTATGTGAATTGTACAGCACGGGTTGACTATACTCCTGAGCATTGCAGTTATTATGTTTACCATCAATATTCATGAAGGCTTCTTAAAAAAAAAAAAAAAAGCAAAAAAAAAGCAGAAAATTTTGCTCTGCACCAGAGAACTGCCACATCTTTTGGGAATGCCTGCAGAAGCAGTGTGTTTTTCTCAATTTAATTTTCCTCTGTTTTTCTCAGAGTGCTGTCTGGAGTTCTGAGAACAGTTGTTGAAAAAAACAAATTGTGCTGGTGCACTTCATTTTACAAGGGTCTAGAGGGACCAGCCAAGGGGGAATGGCTTCCCGTGAGAGAGGGCAGGGTTGGGTGGAATACTGGGAGGAAATCCTTGGCTAGGAGGGTGGGCAGGGCTGGCACAGGTGCCCAGAGCAGCTGTGATGCCCCTGGATCCCTGGCAGTGCCCCAGGCCAGGCTGGACACTGGGGCTGGAGCACCTGGGACAGTGGAAGGTGTCCTTGTCCTGACAGGGATGGGGTGGGCTCTAAGGTCTCTTCCAACCCGAACCATTCTGGGATTCCAGGAGTCTACAACCATCATTGCTGTGCTTGGCCTCTTCTGAAAATGGATTTAGTTTGATTTTCTAATTTACTTTGGGGTTTTCCAGCTCAGACATCACCTTTGTCAAAGGAAACATGTAACTTTAGCTCAGAGAATCTTAGGAAATCTGAGTTCTCCTTGTGCACTTGTCTGGGTGGATAGTCCAGTACAAGTTGTGTCCAGTGCCAAAGGACAAAATCTTGTGGGATTTTCCAGTTATTGCTGAAAAACGATTTTGTCTTTTCTAGCCATCACAGCATCAGGTATTGCCCCCTTTGCAGGCAGTGCTTTGGCTCCTGCCCACAGCTGCAGGTGCTGCTGGTGATGGGAGAGGAGAGGGGTGGGTGCAGGTGGGGAGGAGAGGGTCACACATCCCTGGTGTGGGGCCTGTGACAGGGCAGGGCCCCTGTGCCCTCTGGTGAAAGGCAGCAGAGGGAAAAGGCAGCAGCTAAAGGCAGTAGAGGGAAAAGGCAGCAGCTAAAGGCAGCAGAGGGAAAAGGCAGCAGCTAAAGGCAGCAGCTAAAGGCAGCAGCTAAAGGCAGCAGCTAAAGGCAGCAGTTAAAGGCAGCAGAGGGAAAAGGCAGCAGCTAAAGGCAGCAACTAAAGGCAGCAGTTAAAGGCAGCAGCTAAAAGCATCAACTAAAGGCAGCAGCTAAAGGCAGCAGCTAAAGGCAGCAGTTAAAGGCAGTAGAGGGAAAAGGCAGCAGCTAAAGGCAGCAGCTAAAGGCAGCAGAGGGAAAAGGCAGCAGCTAAAGGCAGCAGCTAAAGGCAGCAGAGGGAAAAGGCAGCAGCTAAAGGCAGCAACTAAAGGCAGCAGTTAAAGGCAGCAGCTAAAAGCATCAACTAAAGGCAGCAGCTAAAGGCAGCAGCTAAAGGCAGCAACTAAAGGCAGCAGCTCAAGGCAAAGGCAGCAGTTAAAGGCAAAGGCAGCAGTTAAAGGCAAAGGCAGCAGCTAAAGGCAGCAGCTAAAGGCAAAGGCAGCAGTTAAAGGCAGCAGCTAAAGGCAGCAGCTAAAGGCAGCAGCTAAAGGCAGCAGCTCAAGGCAAAGGCAGCAGCTCAAGGCAGCAGCTCAAGGCAAAGGCAGCAGTTAAAGGCAAAGGCAGCAGCTCAAGGCAGCAGTGCCCCTCTCCTCCTGCCGCCGCCGCTGCCGCAGCCCCGCGCGCGCTGCCAGCAGGGCACTGCTCTGCCAGTTGTAAATTTTAATTGGCCATCTGGGGAAAGCACAAACCACTGACTAGAGATTAATCAGTAAATTAACCCAGGCATAATACACATATCCCAGCGGGGCCCGGGCTGCCGGCGGCTGGGGCGGAGCGGGCGGGATGCGCAGCGCGGTGCGGGGATGCTGTTCCTGCTCACACGGAACATCCTCCCCGCGTCCCCAAACTCCCCGCAGCCTGACCTTGGCGCTGGCCCTGATTTGTAGGGCAGCTGCCGGGAGGTTTCCCGTAAGTGCTCGACACAGATGGCGCAGGGAGCGCTGATGGATCGGGCGGTGACACCTTCCCCCGGTGCGCTGCCGGCGGGAGGGGCAGCTCGGGCCCCGGGCTGTGCAGCCGCTGCTCAGCAAACCGAGCTGGGGAGAAGCCAGCACCAGCAGGGACAAGTTCCCCATCTGGTTTTATCTTGTTCTTCATCCCGCAGAACGATCCCAGGCATGGCGGGAGTGTCACATCTGGCTGGCACATCCCTGCCCAGCATCCACATCTGGCTGGGGACAGGCTGGGGACAGGCTGGGGACAGGCTGGGGACAGGAGAATCTCAGCCTCTGCCTTGTGCTCTGCAGGTGCCAAGCCCCCTTTCCCCTCAATGGTCCATCCCTCGTTGTGGATAAAACGGGACTTCTGGACAGCAAATCAAGATGATTTTGCAGAAGCCAATTAATTGTTTACAATTCACCCTAATTATACATTCTAGAACTACTGTTCACGTGGCCACATATCTTGTAACTGGGGATTCTAGGGTATTGAACCACCCTGTCCAAACCCCCCAAAGTCAGTAACTGGTGGTCTTCTGGATCTTCGCTCCCCCTCCCCATTATCTTGGGTCTTCTAATCTTGATATTCTGTGTTTTCAATTTCTTCTCTCCCAGTTTAGCATCGTTTATGTTCCAGAGGCCTTGGGGGGGTTTCAACAAGTTATCAAAAAACTCCTAAAATTTTCTCACGCTGTGCACCTGTTATAAACACTGGTCTAAACTAAGAAATACACAAAAACAGCAAGCGTGTGAGAGAAGTGTGTGAACAAACAGTAAAATATACAGAAAAATACCTAGGCAGCAAAACATAGCAACTAAATATAGGTTTTGGCTGGTGCACACAAGGCCTGGATTTGTACAGACATGTCCACCATGGCCTAAACCATGGACTGACTCTGTCCTAAAGAACAAACCTGGCTCTTCAGAATTTAAATAGTTCTCCTAATAAGTGGTTCCTTGGCTGGAAATCTATGAATGCACCACTGTATCGTGTCTATGATTTTGCATTTTCCCCACTGTCTCCTCTGCCTGACATGATAATGAGCTCTGTGTTAAGCCAGAAAAAAGCAATTTTCTCCTGAGGTTAATTTCTTTGGATTGCCCACCTGAAGTGGGGAGTTGCATATAAATTCTAATTTGTACTGAAGTGCAGAAGATTGAGTTAGTTTTTTTGGCGTAGATGATACAGTGCAAATCTTTATTGACACACAGGGTGTTTTGTTCTGCCTTCCTGGCAATTGCCTTGGGAGGAAAATGATGATGAAACCAGTTGTGGCTCTGTGGGTGTCTTTGAACAGGCTCCAGCTTTACAACAAGTACCTGCACTGCCAGAGGGGATGGATGGGAGACTGGGCAGGGATTGTTCCTGGCAGGGTGACAGGCCCTGGCACAGCTGGGGCTGCCCCTGGATCCCTGGCAGTGCCCCAGGCCAGGCTGGACTCTGGGGCTGGGACACCCTGGGACAGTGGGAAGTGTCCCTGCAGTGGCAGGGGGGGAACAAGGTGGGATTTGAGGTCTCTTCCAACACAAACTGTGATTCTAGAACACCCCTAGCACATCCCAGTGAAACTAGGAGATAAAAATTAATTTATTAAGCTACCAGAGGGATAGAGGACTTGAAAACAAAAGGAATCAAGTAGTGGGAAAAGAGAATACTCAACAGGAGAAGGCACAATGTGTTGATCATGGGAAGCAATGTTTCCCAAGAGCTGGGACATAGAAAGGCAGGCTGTTCTCAGACAGAAAAAGCAGAGGCAAAACCCTGCCCTGGCCAGGGGCTGGAAACCCTGGCTGGAGGGTGCCACACTGAGCCCTGACTGAGCTGTCAGCTCCTGGGGCAGGGAGGGCAGCTCAAGGACTGCCACAGCCTGTGTCCCCCAGGGGGGTTACAGGGAGGGGTCCTGTCACAGAACCACAGAGACACAGAACCACAGAATTATGAAATCACAGAACCACAGAACTATAGAATTATAGAATCACAGAATCACAGAGCCACAGAATCACAGAGCCAGAACCACAGAAATATAAAATCACAGAACCACGGAATCACAGAATGATAGAATTAGAGAATCAGAGAACCGCAGAGACAAGACACAGAATCACAGAACCACAGAATCACAGAAATACAGAATTATAAAATCACAGAGCCACAGAATCACAGAACCACAGAAACACAGAATTATAAAATCACAGAATCACTCAGAACCACAGAATTATAGAATTATAGAATTATAGAATTAATTATAGAATTATAGAATTATAGAATTATAGAATCACAGAGCCACAGAGCCCCAGAACCACAGAGCCACAGAAATATAGAATTATAGAATCTGAGAACCACAAAACCCCAGAGCCACAGAACTCCAGAATTAGAGAATCACAGAACCACAGAATAACAGAACCACAGAATCAGAGAACTGTAGAACCACGGAATCCCAGAATCCCAGAATCATAAAATCCCAGAATCCCAGAATCATAGAACCACAGAATCACAGGATCACTGGGGTTGGAAAAGCCCTCCAAGACCATTGAGTCCCAGCTGTGCCCAATCCCCACCTTGTCCCCAGAGCTCTGAGTGCCACCCCCAGGAGCTCCTTGGGCACCTCCAGGGATGGGGATCCAAACCTCCCTGGGCAGCCCCTGCCAAGGCCTGAGCACCCTCTCCATGGGGAAATTCCTGCAGAAATCCCATGTCCCCCTGGCACTGCAAGGGACAGCCATGGTGAGGTCTGGCCGGAGCAGCTCTGCCTCCTGCAGTTCTGGTCTCCTCCTCCCCAGGTTTGCTGGAGGATTTTACCTGTTTGTGGCACAATCAGCCCAGTTATTTCCTTACCAAGTCCATTTTCTCCCAACTGAGCCTAAAGTCTGGAGCTTTTCCATGCCTTGCTTCCAGAGCAGCAGGCCAGACTGCCCCCCCAGCATCACTCAGCGTTTCATAGGGAGAGGCAAACTGGTGTTGTGATTAATATGTAAAACTCCTAATTAATGGTGGGTCTCAGAGCAGCATGCATAAGTAATTCCTTTGTATTTGATAACAGGGTGTATTGGAGGGGCTCTACACCTCATTATTACCCACCAATTTCCTTAAAGGGTGGGCAGCCCCTTCCTGACAGTCCCTGCTACAGCACTCAAGGACATGGAAAAACCTATTAATGGAGAAATGGTTTGGGTTGTGATAGTTCCTTACCAGGAAAGAGAATGAGGAGTGACCAGGAAAGGGGAGTGACCAAGAGGCAATGGCTCCAAAATCCACCTTGGTGTGGCTGGGCAAGAGCCCCTCCTTCCTCAGCTGGGGCTTGGATAACACCCATGTGCACAGACAGAGAGGTGTGCTGGAAATCACCCATGGTTGGGTAATTGTAATTTTTATAGACTGATCAGAGATGGAGACCTGCAATGGCCACATTCAGCACCCAACTCAAACAATGGAATTGAAAAAAAGAAGGAAATAAATAAGGTGGGTGGCTGCAGGAATTGTGGTCTGGGACCCTGCTGGACTCCTGAGTGAGGGGCTTGGTGTGTAAAGCTGCTCAGGAGAGGTTTTCAGGAGGGATTTTGGGGAGCAAATGTTGGTGTGCTGGGGAGGCCAGGCTGGCATGTGCCTGCTGCAAGTGACTGTGAAGAACATATGGTTTCATTTGATGCAAGAGACTTTGTGGATTATAATTGAGTAGATAATTGGGAAAGGGTGAGGATTATGAGAGGCTGGGACTCAGTAATTATTCAAAGCTGCTTTAAAGGACTGACAAAATACTCCTTGACAAAGGCCTGGGAGGAGCCAGAACTTGATCTCCAGCATCTCCTGCCTCTCCAGAAGTCAGGTTTGAGCATGAATGAGAAACCAGGGCTGTGGTGGTGGGCACTGCTGGGCCCTGGTGATGGGACCTGAGCCCAGCCCAACGTCCTCAAACGTGAGCAGGGACCTGGTGGAATGGCCTGGCATGGAAACTTCCATGGGGATGTCCAAAATCATGGATAAAGCTGTTGAGAGGAGGTTTAGGTGAGACAGTGGGGAGGAATTCCTGGCTGGGAGGGTGGTGGGTGTGCAGGGAAGCTGTGTCTGCCCCTGGATCCCTGCAGGTGTCCAAGTGGGTTGGATGGGGCTTGGAGCAGCCTGGGGGTTGTCCTGGCAGGGGATGGGATGGGATGGGATGGGATGGGATGGGATGGGATGGGATGGGATGGGATGGGATGGGATGGGATGGGATGGGATGGGATGGGATGGGATGGGATGGGATGGGATGGGAAGGGATGGGATGAGCTTCAAGGTCCTTTCCAGCCCAACCCATTCCATAATTTGGGGGTTCTGTGACTCACTGTGACCCCCAAGGTGCTGCTCACACACCTCAGGAGGGGCTGTGGCCATGGATGTGCCCACACCGGCTTCTGTGACTCTGAAGAGTGAACATTGATTTCAATTATTTAAAATTCTGGCCTGTCAAAATATATGTGAATAAACAAATCTGAGCAGGCAAACAACACTCTCATATCCCAAATATTTCTTCTCTTCAGCGTGCCTCTCCAGAAAAGCCCGGACGTGTATCTCAAATAATTAGATTTTGTTCAGTAATCAAACTCAATCAGACGGATTCTCTGTGAACTCCTTTTATACCCACAATGAGGAATGTGTGTCGCTCCCTGCGCATTTGCATATTTTTCCATAAACCTAAAACCAATCAATTTTGAAGAGTTATGATAATATAAAGAATCTGAGGCAATTACATGTCTTTTAAACAGGGATTCAAAATGCATTCTGCTGGCAGGGCTCATGGAGTAGAGCAGACAAAACTTGTTTAACCCTTTGAGTGGCACCTGGGGGAGGGTGCTGTGGTGGGGCTGTTTGTCCCTCCTGGCCATCATTCCCTGTCCCACCCTGGGCTGCTGCTGTCACTTTCTGTCCCTCCTGTGGCTCCAGCTCTCTGGCCCAGTGTGGACCAGCCCCAGGGGCCCATAGGCAAATTAGCAGCACCAGATTTTGCTCCAAATATCACAGCCGCCGCCATATGGGCTGCAGCGCAGACTGCTCGGGGATTTCATCTTCATAAACAGGGAGGAATTATGCAAAGTGCTATAGGTAGGGCTTGGAAATGTTTTTTTAAAACAGCCATTTGGTGGAAATGACTTTTTAATGATTTTTCTCTGTGGTTCTGCCTGGCTACAGAAGCTTTTCCCATGTTTACTGAGTGGCTGAGACTTTGCCTTTGTGCTGGTAAGGCTCCGGAGCGGGCAGAGCATCTCTGGGGGTTCAGGTGGGCACCCCGAGCTGCACATCCCATCTCACAGGCTTCACTGTGGAGGGGAGCTGTCCTCAGAGCCCTGACCTTGCACACAAAGGGGGTTTTTGGGTGTGTTTGTGGCCGTGCTGCCCCTCCAGGGAGCAGGCACACAGGCAGAGCCCGTGCCCGAGGGCTGGGGCAGCTCCTGAGGTGAAGCCCAGGGGTAGGAGAGTGTTGGATGGACAGGGTCAGGATGGTTGTGACAGACAGAGACATCTCTAGTAGCCAGGTCTTGGAACTTGTGGTTTATTGCACAGGGAGTGGGTGAAAAGGGCCCTGCTGGAGCTGCCACAGCTCAGAGCAGGGCAGAGAGTGGGGGTAGGGAGAGTTCTGAGAGATAACAGAGTGGGGAGAGAGGGAAGGAAGAGAAGGAAGTAAGAGAGCCAAGTAAGAGAGAGATTTTCCCGTTTACAACACAATAAATCTTCTTCTGTCTTGAATATTTTAATTCCCACTAACCCATCTAACACAAGATACAAATCCTACAGCATTTACATACAGCCTGTTAGAATCATTGCATTACTATAATGGGTTATACTTTAAACCCTAAAAACTGCTCTCTGGACCCCTTCTGCCAAACTAGCAGGGTCTTCTGTGACCTTTGGACCATTTATTCTATCAAGAGGGGATTACTTTTGGCCATCTTATTGTCTTCTAGTTATTTAGTAACTCAGCTTTGGTATCTCAAAGATGGCTTTCATTTCAATCTCGCTGATGGTTTCCATACTCTCAAAATCTTTTGCTAGGCACTCATATTTATCAGGTTTTCCTGATTCATCCTTGCCAACACCCAGGTTTTTCAGGAAGCTGTGCCACCTCGGTGGCAGCAATGAAAGCCCAGGTGTCAGTGCCACGTGTGAGTCACACGCCGCGGCCGAAGGGACAACGTGCTCCGAGGGGCAGCTTCACTCAGGGAGGAGCAGCTGGGGAAGGAGATACCTGCAGGCTGACAGGGAGGAGCAGCTGGGGAAGGAGATACCTGCAGGCTGACAGGGAGGAGAGGGTTTGCTCAGAGGATATTGGAGCCCCAGCTCCGCAGCGGGTCACGCCTGTGGAGATGTTCCTGCTGGAATATCGGCGGGGTCGCGCTGCGGGCTCGGCGCGGCTGGGAGCAGCACATCTGGGAGCAGCACAGCTGGGAGCAGCACAGCTGGGAGCAGCACACCTGGGCACCCCCTTCGCTGCACCCCAAACCTGCCCCTGCTCCCCTCCCCCTGCTTGGTCTCCAGTCTCCAGCCTCCCCACAGCTGGGGCACCCACAGTCTGTCCCAGACCTTTCTGGGCATCCTTGGGGACCCCTTGGCTTCTCCAAACCTTTGTGGACCCCAGTTCCTCCCCAAATCTTTGTGGACTCGTCTTCTCCAGACCCTTGTGGTCCCCAGTTCCTCTCCAGAGCTCTGTGGACCCCAGTCCCTTTCCAAGTCTTTGTGGACCCCTTGTCTTCTCCAAATCTTTGTGGACCCCAGTTCCTCTCCAAACCTCTCTGAACTGCTGTTCCCACACTTTGTGGACCCCTTGTCTTCTCCAAACCCCTATGGGCCCCAGTCTCTCTCCAAACCCCTGTGGGCCCCAGTTCCTTTCCAAATCTTTGTGAACCCCAGTTCCTCTCCAAGTCTTTCTGGACCCCTTGTCTTCTCCAGACCCCTGTGGACCCAGTTCCTCTCCAAACCTTTGCAGAACCCTGGTTCTCTCCAGACTCTTACAGACCTCTGGTCCCCTCCAAACCTATGTGGACCTTCTTGAGGACCCCTAGTCCTCTCCAGCCCCTCGTGCACCTCTAGTCCCCTGCAGCCCTGCTCCTCACTGGGTCATCTGCAAGTTCAGGGTCTGGAGAAGGTCGGAAATCCCAGGGCTGGGCAGGAGGAGGTGGCAGCAGCCACTGAAGGGGTTCCAGCCCTCACTGGAGATGGAGGTGGCGCTGGCAGAAGCAGCAGAGAGCAGAGCCCAGCCTGTCTGGGCTGCAGGAGGAGCAGGGGACAGGAATGAGCTGTGGTTCATCAGCACCAACTCCTCAGGTAGGAGCTGAGCTGCTGGCAGGTGGGAAGGGCAGGGGCGAGGGCAGAGGGAGGATCTGCAAACAGCAGCTGCTCTTGCTGGGGAGAGCCAGGGGCAGCAGCAACACCCCCTGCAGACCCTCAGTTCATGTAAATTCATATTTATTGGCCTTGTCGTTCTTCTGAGAGGGGCAGAAATTCATTCTGTGTCCCTGTCATTTGTTTCCCACCAGAATATCTCTCACCAGCGTTTCCAGTGTCCTCTCCCTGTGCAAATGAGTAATGGGGGAAAGTAACTTTGGAAATGACATTGCAATGTAATCATCCATATTGTGTATTGTGGTTAAAATTGATTAAAATAATATTGAAACTCCCCCAAGGGATTATGCAATTATAAGTCAAGTCCCAAATGGAAAAGGTTTTTGAGAACTTGGCAGATGTCTTAATGAAAATGAAGCATTATAGTAATATATTAGTGCTATTTGTATATTATTGACAGCAGGATCACTAAACTGTATAAATTACTGTCCACAAGAATGGCTGAATTGTTTTCCTTTCAGGAAATTTTTAATCAAATATAATTTCAGAAAAATAATTGTTTAATTTTGGCCTTACCTTTGATCTGCATGTTGATGGATCAATTATTAAACCGAGTTTTAGCCACTCATTCGCTTTGGAAGTTGACACTTTAAATATTTGATTTTGGACCCATTTTGTTTTATTAGGGAATAAATTGTGGCGAATGCCAGGGACGATTACGGGCGATAAAAGGTGGTCAGAGGCTCCCAAGTTTTGTTTGCAGGGCCCTTCCAAGGCAGCAGAAGTGGGGTGGGAGGAGGGGAGGCTCCCCTGGGGGAATTTGGGAGCCCTTGGAGCCGCCTTGGGGCGCGCTGGGTGTTTCCTGCACAAACAGCCACGGGGAGCTGGCATTGGCAGATTTGCTCCCACACTGGAATTTCTGTTCCAGTGGTTAAGAAACAAACTGCCTGCCTGCAAGTACATAATGTTTTAGTCCCTAATTTTAAAAATATGCTGTATTTTAATATCTTCTTTTAAAAGAGATACCACTTTTTATGAAGCACTACATGAGTTGCTGATGGATAAATCACCCAAGCATGGTTAAAGAGACCCTAATCTCCAGATGGTACCAGATCCATTTAATTGTATCCTCTGACCTCATCTCACCTGAGCCTGCATTAAAATCATAATACAGTTCAAGTGTAAAAATGATATAGTGTTTATTCGTCCTGTTTATAGGGGGGCAAACACACAGTTAAATTCAGATGTCGAAAATTAGTGTAGTCATTTGAAAAGGTTGAGTTAGATCAAACTGAGGCTCAGCATTTTATTTGCCCCTTTTTTATTCCAATGGCTCTGTTGCTGCAGTTTGGTGTCTCTGGATGAGGGGGGATGCTGAGGGAGGCTGAGGTGGGTTTTGGGTGCAATGGAGGCAGACCCAGCCATGGGGGAAGGGGGTGACACGCTTGGTCTCGGATTTAATTTTCACCATGTGTGATGAGGACAGGCCACGTGCAGCACAAACGCAAATATTTCAATATTCGGGTGCCCAAATCATCTCTTCCCTCCTTAGTGCCATCCCTGCTACCCCAGCAGGTGGAAATGCTCCTTCTCACCTGGCAGGGTGACCTGCACACCCCACACCCCTCAGTCTCTTCCTCCTGGGTGGTGTTTGGTATGAGCCTGCTTTTACAGGGGCGTGGAACCACAGAGCATGGAATGGGCTGGGCTGGAAGGACCTCCAAGCTCATCTCCTTCCACACCCTGCCACGGGCAGGGACCCCTTCTGGTGGCAAGGATGAATCAGGAAAACCTGATAAATATGAGTGCCTAGCAAAAGATTTTGAGAATATGGAAACCACAAGTGAGATTGAAATGAAAGCCATCTTTGAGATACCAAACCTGAGTTAGTAAATAACTAGAAGACAATAGGATGGCCAAAAGTAATCCCCTCTGATAGAGCAATGCCTTCTGCTGGAGAGCAGCTCCAAAGGGCAGAGCAGACCCTGCTGGCTTGGCACAAGGGGTCCAGAGAGCAGTTTTTAGGGTTTAAAGTATAACACATTATGTAATGCAATGATTCTAACAGGCTGTATGTAAATGTTGTAGGATTTGTATCTTGTGTTACATTGATTAGTGGGAATTAGAATATTCAACATAGAAGAAGATTTATTGTATTTTAAACGGGAAGATCTCTCTCTTACTCTCTTACCTTCTTACCCCCTTTCTCTCTTACTCTCTCACCTTCCCTCTCTCTCTCCCATCCCTCTCTTATTTCTCTCTCATCCCTCTCTTACTTCTCTCTCTTCCCCCCACTCTCTTTCCATCCTGCTCTGAGCAGTGGCTGGCAGCTCTCAGCAGGACCCTGTACACCCACACCCTTTACAATAAAATAAAAACTTCCAGACCAGAATACAGAGAGCTCCTGAGTTTGTCCTGATGACTCCCACATCCTTCCCCAAGCCCAGGCTGCTCCAAGCCCCATCCAGCCTGGCCTGGGACGTTTCCAGTCCCAGTTCTGTCCTGCTCTGGCCATCAGAGCCTTGGGGCTCCCACCAGAGCTGCTGCTCCTCAGGGGGATCACACCCATCTTGGGGGCTGGAAACCCTCAGCCCCTGGCTGCTGTCCCCAAAATCGCTATTTCTGTGGCTGGAGGTCAGACTTTGTGGGAGTGGGAGTGGTGAATAATCCTGCTCTCCCCACAGGTAAATGCAGGCATGAAATTCCATCTGAGATCCCTGTTGTCCTGTGTGGTGACATGGGAGGGGGTGGCACCCTCTGTTCATCACAGAACAGCAAAATGCTTCTCCATGGTGGGGGAAAGCCCGGGGGGGAGGGAGGGAGGGGAGAACACAGACAAATAACCGAAATTATTCTGAGTGCATTGGCAGAGCCAGGTTAGCAGTTTTACTGCAGATATACTGGATTATGGAGAGAATTGAATAATTTATCCAGCAATTTTCACATAAGCAATATTATTAAAAATGAAGACATGAAAAAAGAGGTTAGTTATAGTGGAGAATATATATAGGCCATGAATAAATGTATTAGGCAGTAAGAGTAGTGAATGTTTTAGTAGGTTTAGACTAGATTAAAAAAACTTGTATTTGATTTCAACTAAGTCCTAAAATATCTGCTGAGAAAAAAAAGGCAGTGCCAGCGAGTGTCACAAGGAGCTGGTGGCAGTGCCAGCAGGACATGGCAGTGGCAGTGCCATCAGGATGGTGGCAGTGACATCAGGACGTCGGTTTTATCATCCAAATATTAGAATGGTTCCTTAAAAGAAGGAAGAATATACTTATATGTACTTTTATATATTTATATTACTTTTGTATACGTACAAAAGAAGTATATAAAAATTTATTATGTGTATATATCTATATCTATATCTATATCTATATTGTTATATATCTATATCTATATTTATATCTATATCTACATCTATATCTATATCTATATCTATATCTATATCTATATCTATATCTATATCTATATCTGTATTTTTATATATCTATATCTATATTTTTATATATCTATATCTGTATCTGTATCTATATCTAGATCTAATCCATATTTATTTCTATACTTATATCTATATCTATATCTATATCGAATCCATATTTATATCTATATCTATATCTATATCTGTCTCTATATAATCTATATCTATACCTATATCTATATATATCTCTATATCTGTGTTATATATATATAATGCATATATGCATATACACAAAACATATGTATGTATATATATATGCATATCGATATGTACACACACATATAGATAGAAATATATTTATAGTTATTTATGTAAATATAAAATATAAAATAATAAATATAAATATAAATATAAATATAAAATAATAAATATAAATATAAATATAAATATAAATATAAATATAAATATAAATATAAATATAAATATAAATATAAATATAAATATATATAGATATATAGATGATATAGATATAGATATAAATATATTTTTATACTTTGTGTGTATGGTCTAGTGGAAAGTATCCCTTTCCAGGACCTCAGTCACCACCAGGACAGGACCTCAGGCACCACCACCCTGCCAGAGCCTGGTGATCCCGTGGAGCTGCAGGGATGGAGCTGCAGGACCCAAACTCTGCCCCAGGACCAGCTCCTGGTCTAATGGAGCTCTTGTTGGGTGCTGCTTCTTCACATCTGGTCGCCAAAGAGTCACTCTGTCACCCTGCAGCCTGCTAATGAGATCCCCCATTTAATTAATACCATAAGAATTTTAATTCTGACTGAATCAATTTAACGTGATGTGATTTTGTCAGCTCTATTCCCCAAGTAAAAAGTGAGCCTGATGCTTATTACATACATCATTTCACGGGCTCTGCATTCCCTGCTGACTTAAACAAATTCTAATTAAGACTAATTAAAGCATCATTTATGAAAGCGCTTGTGATAGCTATGCAAACATTCTGGGTGGGTATGCTTTGCATAATAATTATGCTAGTTAATATTAAGGCTAGGTCCTTGGCAATTAGGTCTTTGAAACTGAGAGTTATTCTGAATTTAGCCCTTTCCACTGTTAGCAATTAATAACAAAAAATAATGTGCTAAATTTATGTAGTGACTGCACGAACCGGATGCATTTAGGAGTTGTAGGTTTGTTTGCATTTTGAAGTCTGGGCACGGTTTTTAAGGCAGGTGAGGCTGTTGGAGCAGAGAAGGGGGTTTGCATGGGAGCTGCTGGGCCGTGGCAGGAGGAGCTGGGGCTGCTGTCCCAACTCCTGCTGGGAATGTCCCATCCCCATGGAGCTCCTCTGCTCCCCAGGCTGCTTCCAGAGCAGCAACTGCCGGGTTTAAAACGTTTTGGAACAAACCAAGAGTTAGTTCCATTTGGTTCAGCTTGTGTTTCTCAGGTTGGAGAGATTCCCCAGTCCCTGCAGCAGCTGCTGGGATTTGGGAGTGCAGAGCTGAAGGAGGAGGTGCCATCAGTTCCCTGACCAAAGGAACATTTCCTTGCCTGGTGCTTGGTCTGTAAAATCAAACATCAAAACCCCATAAAATCAAACTTCATCCCAGCCCTGTAAGAGGATCTGGCTGTGCTCCCCATGGGTACCCCAGGGCAAGGGCCATGGGGTTGTGCACGATTTTCCAAATATTCTGCTTTTCCTCTGGGAGCAGAGAGTGGCCTGGGGTGTGTGGAACAGCCCTGCTCCCCAAATGCTCCCAGGGGACAGAGATCCTGCTCTGGCGTGGGTCACAGCTCCAATACACCTTCAGGAGGAGCTGCAGGACCCAAGGTGACATTAAAAACAGGATAAAAAACGTTTCCATGAGCTTCCCAAACATTCTGAGTGTTTGAGACCAGAAAAACTCTGGATTTGATCAGTGAGGTCTCGTTTCCCACAGAGATGTGGTGGGGGGCAGCCCTGGCTTCTGTGCCACTTCTGTGGCCCTTGCACACACGAGAACTTGTGCACCACTTCAAGCACATCATCTTTATGACTGACAGCAAAGTTCTGCCTGGCCTATAGCTTTATCCAAATTAAGGTGACATTTGGCACATCCTTCTGATTCCTAATGAGAAGGGTTTGTGCTCCTTGAGGTCAGCTGTCACTCAGGCACGGCACAGGATCACAGAGTCAGGGAATTACAGCAGGGTTTGGGTTGGGAGAGACCTTAAAGCTCATCTCATTCCATCCCTGCCAGGGGCAGGGACACCTCCCCCCAGAGCAGGCTGCTCCAAGCCTGCCCAACCTGACACCTGCCCAGGAAACCTGCTGGGGTGGGCTCTGGCTACCAATATTGCTCTTCAACCCTATTTCTTAAAGAGTTTTTTGTAGTTTGGAGAGCAAAGTGCACAAAAGCCCCTCAGCTCAGCTGGGAGACCCCCCTGCTCAGGTAAGCAGGAGGCAGGAGAGCTGCCAGCACGGTGGGAATTTGGAGACACTGATGGCTGAACACCATGAGAGGGGGAAGCTGCTGAGCCCTGGCTGCTGCTGTGCTCACACTGGGAGAGGGAAACTGTCCTGGGCTGAGCTCTGCAAGGAGGAGTGCCAGGGACAGAGGGAGTGCCAGGGACAGAGGGAGTGCCAGGGACAGAGAGAGTGCCAGGGGTGCAGGGACAGAGGGAGTGCCAGGGGTGCCAGGGGTGCCAGGGGGTGCCAGGAGTGCCAGGAGTGCCAGGGGTGCCAGGGGCGCCCTCCCAGCCCTGGATCCCCCTGCCCTGCTCTGGGGGAGCTGTGCCTCAGCATCTCCCCTTGGCCAAGCCATGTTCTGCTCCAACACAGCACAGCCAGCCCCTTGGGACACAGGAGGGACCCAAACAGAGACCACGGCATGCTCTGGGCTGGAAAACCCCTCCCAGCCCATTGGGCTCCCCAGCACTGCCCCTCAAGTGCCACATCCACAGAGCTCCCACACCCCTGCAGGGACAGGGACCCCAGTGTTTGCCAGGCAGCCTGGCCAGGCTGCAAACACACACTGGATAAACACAGGGATATATCCATTTATGCTAATTCTGCCTGGGTAATTTTTCACAGCTTTTTGCTGTATTAGCTTTCGAGGTTGTGCTGTGTGACTCCCCGGTATTATTGGACTGACAGGCAGCTGGCACAATAATAAACCTGCTATTCCCAGCCCTGCCCAGGGCTTGGGAGGGATGGGAGCAAGGCAGGAATCTTCCCACTCCCCATTCACCGTGTTCTGCTCCTCGCTGAACATGCAGATGGCATGGTGCTCCCAGATTTCATTTGAGTTAATCTAATCCCTCCACTGCTCCCACTAGAAAGGAGGGCATTAGCAGCCATATGTCAACCAGATTTGTCAGATTATTCATTACAATTAATTGCTGTTCTCACTTAAGGCCTTTAAGGCTGTGAATTGCTCTGAATTCTATTGCAAACACAAAATTATGAGTAAAAGACTTTAGCCCTGTCATTCAAATTTCACGCTGACCTTTATCAGCTTTTGGCTTTTCCATGGGTGCTGGGCTGAAAGCTTTCTAATTGGGGCTCCATCCCTCCCTTACTCCAGGTAAGCTGGAGCCAAGACAAGGCAGAGCTGGCTGGGCAGTGCTGAACTGCAGCTCATGATGCATTAGGAGGGGAGTGGAACGAGCTGGGTGTCATAATGGCCCAATATTCTAATTAAGCCTCTAAATACTGCAGCTTTTAAAGACATTTTCTGTCCTGGGCAGACTTTTTGGAGCTGTGTTTCTCTTTGCTTTGTTTCATCAGCTAAACTCTTGCCCAGGTTGTTTTATGGAGCATCATGAGGTGAGATCTTGGGGAGAAACTGCTGGTGTGAGGCCCTGGTGCAGCTCCAGGCTGCTCCCACAGAGGGGTCACACACACGGCTGGGAATGGCCTCTGACCTGCCCATTCCTCGGGGCTGCCTCAAGAAAGGCAATGAAACAGGAAAAGACAACCTCAGTGTGCAAAAAGTCCAGAATTTAAGTCCATAACTAATTTCCCAAGAGCTGTGCCCTGATTTACTCTCCCAGCACCAGACTCAGGGTGGGACCCTGCATGCCCTGCCCTCTTTGGGCACCAGTGCCCCCCTCAGAGCCACGTGCTGGTGGCCAGAAGGGTTTGGAGCTGGTGGAACCCTTGGTGACCAGGAGGGTTTGGAGCTGGTGGAACCCTTGGTGGCCAGAAGGGTTTGGAGCTGGTGGAACCCTTGGTGGCCAGAAGGGTTTGGAGCTGGTGGAACCCTTGGTGACCAGAAGGGTTTGGAGCTGGTGGAACCCTGCCTGTGGCTCTGCATCCTGCACAGTGCCACTCTGAGCTGCACAGCCATATGCATGTGTACAGAACTGGATATATAAACACCCATTTGTGTATATACAGACATGTAGGTAAATGCCTGTGCGTGTGTATAAACATAATTTTAAATAGATATATATCAAATATGTATTAATGAACAATTAGCAAGGAGATAATCTCACTATCTGCAAGCACTTTGTATTCCAGTCTGTTCTCCGTGCGAAGTGTTTGGATTCACAGTCTGTAATCTCACATCTCCTGCCAAAACATCAACCTGAATAATGTCTATTTGCTTTGAAACCTTGCTGGAGAGAGGAATTTACAATTGACGGGGCTCAGCACGCGGCGGGGCCGGGCCCTGCACGGCCCGGGGCAGGAAACAGCAGGGACAGAGGGGAGGGGCTGGGAGGGTGGGGAGGGGCTGGGATGCAGGGATACAGGGATACAGGGATGCAGGGATGCAGGGATGCAGGGATACAGGGATACAGGGATGCAGGGATACAGGGATACAGGGATGCAGGGATACAGGGATACAGGGATAGAGGGATACAGGGATGCAGGGATGCAGGGATAGGGATACAGGGATACAGGGATACAGGGATACAGGGATACAGGGATACAGGGATGCAGGGATACAGGGATACAGGGATGCAGGGATACAGGGATGCAGGGATGCAGGGATACAGGGATACAGGGATACAGGGATACAGGGATACAGGGATACAGGGATACAGGGATGCAGGGATACAGGGATACAGGGATACAGGGATACAGGGATACAGGGATACAGGGATAGAGGGATACAGGGATAGGGATCGGGATGGGATCAGGGAACAGGATCAGGGACACAGGATCAGGGATCAGGATAGGGAAGGACAGGGATACAGGGATAGAGGACAGGATCAGGGATGAGGGATACAGGAACAGGATCAGGGAACAGGATACAGGACAGGATCAGGATGCAGGATCAGGGATAGGATACAGGATGGATGACAACAGGATCAGGGATACAGGGATGAGGGATCAGGGATACAGGATGCAGGATGCAGGGATACAGGACACAGGATCAGGAACGGATCAGGGATCGGATACAGGATAGACAGGGATCGGGGATCAGGGATGACAGGAGGATGGGATCAGGACAGGAACAGGATCAGGATCAGGGATGCAGGGATGATAGCAGGGATCAGGATGCAGGGACAGGGATCAGGATCAGGATCAGGATGAGGGATACAGGGATCAGGATAGGGATGCAGGGATCAGGATACAGGGATAAGGGATCAGGGATGAGGGAAGGGATACAGGAAGGATGAGGATCAGGGATGCAGGGATACAGGGTCGATCAGGATGCAGGGATCACAGGATACAGGATCAGGACAGGATCGGGATGCAGGATCAGGGATCGGGATGCAGGGATGCAGGGATAGGATACAGGGATGAGGGAAGGGATGCAGGGATAGGATCAGGATCAGGACAGGATCAGGGACAGGATCAGGGATGCAGGGATGGACAGGGATACAGGATGCAGGATGGTCAGGGATACAGGGATCAGGATACAGGGATCAGGGATCAGGGATACAGGGATACAGGGATACAGGATACAGGGATGCAGGATACAGGGATACAGGGATCAGGATGCAGGGATACAGGGAGGTAGAGGATACAGGGATGCAGGGGGAGGTCAGGGATACAGGGATACAGGGATCGGGATGAGGGATACAGGATGCAGGGATGCAGGACAGGATGCAGGGATACGAGGGATACAGGATGCAGGAGCAATCAGGGACAGGGATGCAGGGATGAGGGATGCAGGGATACAGGATACAGGGATCAGGGATGCAGGGATGCAGGGATACAGGATGAAAGTGCAGGATACAGGATGAGGATGTCAGGGATCAGGGATCAGGGATACAGGATCAGGGATGCAGGGATGCGAGGGATACAGGGATGCAGGGATACAGGGATCAGGATGAGTCAGGGATGCAGTGGATGCAGGGATGCAGGGATACGGATGCACGGAGGATGCAGGGATCAGGGATGCAGGACAGTGGTACAGATGGATACAGGGATCAGGGATCAGATGGGATGCAGAGGATACAGGGATGCAGGGATGCAGGATCAGGGATACAGGGATACAGGGATGCAGGATGCAGGGATACAGGGATACAGGGATCAGGGATGCAGGGATCAGGGATCAGGATCAGGGATCAGGGATGCAGAGGCAGGATACAGGGATCAGGGATCAGGGATGCAGGGATGCAGGGATAGCAGGGATACAGGATCAGGGATGCAGGGATCAGGATACAGGATACAGGATGCAGGATGAGGAGGACAGGATGACAGGGATGCAGGGATGCAGGGATCAGGATCAGGATACAGGATGCAGGGATGCAGGGATCAGGATGCAGGATCAGGTGCAGGAGCAGGATCAGGATCAGGTCGGATGCAGGAGCAGGGATCAGGATACAGGATCAGGGATGCAGGGTCAGGATCAGGGATAGGAAGAGGATCAGGATGCAGGACGGGATCAGGATCAGGATCAGGGATAGGGATAGGATGCAGGGATCAGGATCAGGCAGGGGATACAGGATCAGGATCGGATGAGGAGCAGGGATCAGGATCAGGATGCAGGATGCAGGAGCGGATACAGGGATCAGGAGCAGAGGCAGGATCAGGATCAGGATACAGGGATCAGGATGCAGGATCAGATGCAGGATCAGGAACAGGATGCAGGGAGCAGGATCAGAGGATGCAGGATGCAGGGTGCGGAACACAGAAGAAATGATATAAAATTTCATATAGCCACCCTGGTGTATAAACAGGCTAAATCCCCACACATTCCCAGCCCTCAGCAGTGGAAAGGTTAAAGGCTGTCAGCTGGATTTCACAGATTCCAGCAAGGAATGGAGGAGTCACGCCAACTCCTCATTGTACACCAGTGATCAAACATCTCCTCATTACACTTCAATATTGTTGCCTCTAAAGGTCACCATTGCTGAACATAATCACACAAAATCAAAACTGCAAACTTTATATATCATGGAGGTAGTAAATAGCTCGGAGGTTTATTTTCTGGTGCCTGAACAACATTCTGAGGCCATTTATAAATTCCTGGGTGCTGTGGCATGAACCGAGTGCATTTGCAGGGGCTAACAAAAGCTTCAATTAAATCAATTTCCTGTGAAAAATATTCAAAATTATTTATTAGGTCAGTACCAACTGGTCTAATCAAGCAATTGTTCCTCAGCAACTTTAATTTGCATAATTAAAAAAGAAGAATTTTGATTATTTGGAGAAAGAGCAGATTTTTAAGAACACGATTTCTACGTCAGATTCCTTGAAACGCTTCACCCTTGAGGCAGAGAGGATCCTGGGATTTACTGAGGTGTTTCTGAGATGTGCTATAAATCCTGGATCACTCCATTATTTTCCTATTCACTGGTTTTCCTGAGCATCCATTTAGCTCAGCAGAGCCTCAGCCCCAGCTCGGCCCCAGCTCCCTGGAAAACCATCCCTGCTCTTCTCACCTCAGTGGAAACACAGAAATTCAGACCTGGGAGGGATGGACACTTCTCCAAACTCAGGCCAAGCAAGGAAAACTGCTCCTGAAAAGAGCCTGGCTGTGCACTGAGCAGTGGATTCGTGGATGAAAAGGAAAATTTCCACCAGCCAAAATGATTTACCAACTCCTTGCCAAATTCACCTGAGGGCAAATATGAGAAAGGAGCAAACAAAGCAGAAGGATTTCAGCTCTTCCATGGATGGAATGTTCAGCTAACTCCAAACAGAGATGTTTGTGCATGAAAAATCAAAAATAAAGAAGTAAAAAATGCAAGCCCTGCCTGCTGGTGTGTCCCTCCCCAGCCCTTCCCTGCTGGATGCTGCAGGAGTGTGGAGGGGTAAGAGCCAAACCTGACCCTGCTCAGCTTCTGAGCTCAAAGGAGATTAAAAGCTCCATTAATAAGATTATTGCCACTCATTTTGATATCTAAACCTGGTCCAGCAGGTTTAGCTGTCAGATATCCGAATTCTTGTGACAGAAGTGCCACAGGGGTGCAGCAGCCCCTGATGGAATCCCAGCTTTTGCCTCTGCAGCACCTGCTCTGCCCTGTCCCTGCTGTCCCCTTGTCCCCTCCAGGGAGCTCTGGCCACCCAGACCCAGCTGAGCAGCCCTGGGCTCCGAGTGGCCAAAGCACAGAGCCAGAGCAAAAACCAAACAAACCTAAGCAAAAAGTTCAACTGAGAAAAAAACCTACTTACTTCATCCTATAAACCCCCAACCAACCACCAAAACAACAAGAGGAAAACAGTGCACAGCTACAAAGAGGCACAAAGCTAATTTTAATATGAAACAAGAACAGGTGAAGTTAAAAATTAACATGTATTGGGTGTATTGTGTGATCCTAGTTTGTAAAGAATAAAAACACCCAAGGTGTGCATGTTTTTAGAGGAGCTACCCCCGTGCTCCTCAGTGCTGAGTAAACACATAACCCACACTTATAACTTATTTTCTAAGTTATAAAGAGATTTTTAGCCCTTCAGTTCCTTGGTGAGGGATCATTCAGAGCTGGCAGCTGCCCTAAAAATCCTCTTTCTCTTGTCAGGAAAATGAGCCCACAAACACCAGAGGTTCGTGTCCAAAAAGGAGGCAGAGGAGTCCTTTTGCTTTATTCCAATAAAGGGAGAGGCCATGGGGCATCCCCTGGGCTCTCTCAGATTTTTGGAGGGTGCAGCCTCCTTTTTATCCCAATTTCCCTCTCTCTGTCCCCATTGCTGAGGTACCTGAGAGGCACAGACTGCCCAAATCCTGATCCCTGAGATTCCCCTCTCATGTACAACCCTCCCTCTGCATTTTCAATTCTTACAGAATTCATGGTTTTCCCCCATTGCTTCTTTCATCTCTCAATATCCAATTTCATAGTCCTGGAGCCTTTTGCTGAAAACAACAGTATGCTTGCAACCTTCACTACAACTCACACTGCTACTGTGGAATTGAAACCTTTCAAAAGCATCAAAGCTCACCCTAAAACTTACTAACTTGCTCCTACTGAAATGTCTACTCTGTGTGTGAGTGGCTTCATGTACTTCAGTCCATCCAAAGGCTTTAATTCAATGCCTGCACTCTGATTTGGCTCTGCAGAATTTGGGGAGCCCCGGCTCACTGACTGCAGCAGGGGAAGCTTTAAGCAGTGCTGATGGAGCTCAGCCACACTCTCTGCCCTGCCAGGACCCTTCACATGGCAATCCTCCCAGAGCTCCAATACAGAGCCCAGCTTTCCCCCCTTCCCTGCCAAAATTCCCTGCAGGGAGGGCACAGCCTCCCCAGGGGCTGCAGGGGCTGCCAGCCCCCCCGGCCCTGCCAGCACTGGGGTCTGTCCCCCTGTGTGTCCCCAGCTGTGGGGGATGCCCACACACACACAAACCCTCCCCACCTGCCACGCAGCATTTCTCTGATATTCCCACTGTGAAAAACACGGCTCACTGTCTTGAGAGAATTAAAAGGTTTAATAGAGACAATGGAGACAAACATAAATCAAAGGGTTAAAAGGGCCGGGTGCTTGGCATGCTGCCAGGAGCACACCCTGCTTTGGGAACACCCCTTTAAATACATTTTACAATTTATTTATTTGTTACATATTCACAGCCCTTCATGCAGTCAATGGTTTCTGGGAACTGTTCAGCATGGCCACTCTTTGGGTTTGCCTTTTTAGAGCGCGTGTGTTTTTTTGGCTTGTAGTTTTATTTCTCCCTTTATCCCTTTTAATTTGGGTGGTGGTCCAGGCCTTTTGTCAGTTGAGTGTTGATAATTGCTGTGTCAGCTGCAGGGTCCCCATCACCTGTTCATGGGCTGTTATCCTGACTGGGCAGGTAGGTTAAGCACACTATCTCTAAAAAACTCATGTCTAACTTTTAACTATTAACAAAGACTATATCCACATAGAAATGCTATTTTAACATTATACATACAGCATTTATCCCAATACTTGCAAAGAGCCAACAACATGTCATACATTTATAACACCCCTGAGAGCAGCAGGGTGACCTGAACAGAGAATGTTCCTAACGCACTCTGAGAGATGAGGACACAGCTGTCCCGTGTTTCCAGGAAAGCTGTGCCCCAGCTGTTTGCTGTGCTCACACTGGGGGTGTGCTGAGCCCTGCCCTGCCCTGCCCTGCCCTGCCCTGCCCTGCCCTGCCCTGCCCTGCCGCTCTTCACCATCACAAAGGACTGGCGCTCCCGTGAATAAATCTGAAACTAGACCACACACGATTATGAGGCTCCGTACCAATTGTCCCTCATTAATGATTCAGAGCAGCCATTAGCATTTTGAGGCAAACAAGGTGTACTTAGTTAGCAGGACACGACCCAGCTGTCATTAAATTATATCTATGATTAATGATCGTCAGAGGCAGAGCCGCGAGCTGGGCGGGGTGAGGGGGCAGGGAGGGGGCAGGGGCTGCTGCAGGGTCCCAGGTACAATCATGGAATGCTCTGGGTTGGGAAAGCCCTCTGAGACCATCCTGGGTGCCAAGGCCACCACTGCCCCATGTCCCCGAGTGCCACATCCAGGGATGGGCACCCACCCTGCCCAGGCACTGCCAGGGCTGGACAACCCTTTCCATAAAGGAATTTTTCCCAACATCCAACCTGAACATCTTGAGGCTGTTTCCTCTTGCCCTCTATGCCCAGAACAGAGAGAATTCGTTTTATTTATAGAAAACTGGATTCCTCCTCATCAGCTGCAGATTTTGACCAAAAGTGGTTGAGGAAGCTCAGGGTGAGAGGCTGGAGCTGAGGGATGGGTGACAGTGGCAGGGCAGGCACGGCCAGCAGCTCAGGAGAAATGGAACATTTCCAGAGGAAACGTGATTTTTGCAGGCAGATTTTAATTTAATTAGGGATTGTTTGGGTTTTGTTCTTTTGGATGTGGTTTGTTTATGGCTGTTGGTGAAGTCCCAGTGCCATGGCAACGTGCACAAGCGCAGGGGAGCGCTGGCAGAGCTTTGTCACCGCCTGTCACTCACTGCCAGGGCAGGGCAAGGAGGTGCCAGGACATGGAGAACCCTCAGAATAAACCCAGTGACAAGTTACTGCACTCAGCACAACTTCTCACAATTCTCATATGAAAACGTTGACAGGACAGAAGGGAATTAAATGAGGCTCTGGGAAGGAGGTTGAGTTTCCATCTGAATTTGTTTTATCATCAAGCTCTGGCAAAATCAGATTATTCTGTTTTTTCTTGCTGGGCAGAGCTTGCAGACACTCAGCAATGCAATCAAGACTGTGTTTGACAAGAGTGCTCCAAAGCGTCTCCCCAGTGATTTGCTGTGGGAAAACAACCCTCAAATGCTGGGCTTCCTTTTTTTTAATCTTTGGTTTGTGGGAGAGAGGAGGTTCTGTGGGATGTGCAGATGCAGGGTTTGCATGAGCTGAGCACAGAAAGCAGAGAGGCCTTGCTGGGGGCTGGCTGTGGGTGCCAGGGGCTGCAGGCAGGGCTGGGGGACAGGGCAGCACCCCTGGCTGGGCAGCACCTCAGGTGTCCCCATGGCCTGGGGACAGTGTCCCCTGTCAGCCCCGGCCAGCCCTGCCTCTGCCTGGCCACTGCATCCCCACTGCTGTGCTCCAGCCAGGACCTGCCTTCCTCCAGGTCCTGGCTGCTCCATCCTGATTTCCATTCTCCAGCCAGGACCTGCCCTTCTCCTGCTCCTGGCTGCTCCATCCTGATTTCCATTCTCCAGCCAGGACCTGCCCTTCTCCAGGTCCTGGCTGCTCCATCCTGATTTCAGTGCTCCAGCCAGGACCTGCCTTCCTCCAGGTCCTGGCTGCTCCATCCCCATTTCCATTCTCCAGCCAGACCTGCCCTTCTCCAGGTCCTGGCTGCTCCATCCTCCCTTCCACTCTCCAGCCAGGAATTTCCTTTCTCCTGGTCCTGGCCGCTCCATCCCCATTTCCATTCTCCAGCCAGGACCTGCCCTTCCCCTGGGGCTGCCCTGCCATGGCAGCTGCTCCAGCCCTGCTGCTCCAGCCTGGGCTGCAATCTTTACCCAAGGGTAGCTCTGGGTTAGAGCAGAGCCCAGTTAGAGCCCAGTGCAGCACCAGCAGTGGTTCTCTGCATGCACAAACTCCATTTCTGTATTTTTCCCACCCCACTGGTGTCCCTGTTTCCCAGCACAGGGGGCACAGCTCTGCCCCCATCAACACTGCATCCCTGAGGATTGCTTTGCTAATGAAGTCCAGGGGCCACTTGCTTTTTCTAAAAACAGGGATACCCCCATGGTTCTGCTAAAAACAAGAAATGCTGATTATTTGGTGATTATTTGGTGAGGCAAGAGAGGAGAGGCACAGGAGGCAGGGCCCAGGCTCAGCTCAGCTCCTCTGAGCCCGGGGTGGTGCAGAGCCAGCCCAGCACTGGGAAAGGACAGGGCAGTGCTGGGAGGGTGGGAGCCCCCCCAGGCCATGTTGGGGTTTAAACTGGAGCCCTCCACTGAACCCCCCTGGAGATGGGAGGGGTCACAAAGATTGCACCCTGTTCTATTGATTAACAGCCCATCGAATGCCCCAGCAGGAATTGGGGTGTTTGTTTTGGAAGGTGTCTTTGACAAAAGATGTCCCAGTTCGGGGGCAGGGAGAGGCCAGGGCTGAGTGGGGACACAAAGGGCACTGGGGGGAGCTGCACAGGCCAGGGGGGTGTTCCCACCTGGGACAGAGAGCTGGGGGGGCTGGGATAATGGGATGGGATAATGGGATGGGATAATGGGATGGGATAATGGGATGGGATGGGATGGGATGGGATGGGATGGGATGGGATGGGATGGGATGGGATGGGATGGGATGGGATGGGATGGGATGGGATGGGATGTGATAGATGTACTGGGATATACTGGGATGGGCTGGGATGTGCTGGGGTGTGCTGGGAGGTACTGGGATGTGATAGATGTACTGGGATATACTGGGATGTGCTGGGATGGGCTGGGGTGTGCTGGGAGGTACTGGGATGTGATAGATGTACTGGGATGTACTGGGATGTACTGGGATGTGCTGGGATGTGCTGACAGTGTGCTGTATTTAACTATTTCATTCTCCTGCACACATCTTAGAACTTTTCCTTTTTTCTGCCCCCTGCAACACTTACTGCCTTGCTCAAAATATCCAATTCTAGAAGTGTTGGTGTTTTTTTTTCTTTTTTTTAAAGGTGCACGCTTGAACTCTTCCCTTCTGCCAGGGCAGTGTCTGCTGGGACACGGCAGCTGCACCAGGCCAGGCTCCAGCCCAGGGAGGAAACTCCTGGTGCTGCTCCCTCTGCCAGGGCAGGTTCCCAGGACAGCTCAGGTTTTTACAGAGTTTTGCTCTGTCCCAGCCAGCACAGAGGGGCCAAGCCCAATGGCATCAAGGTCATGATCACAAACAAGTGTTTGTGCATCTCTGCAGGAACACAAACCCGCAGCCACGCAGATGTTCTGCAGCCTGGGGAGGCGCCTCTCACACTCCAAATGATGGTTTGTATTTCCATTTCTTCAGTAACTTATTAATTTGTGAGCTTAGCAGGAGCGTGCCTGTGCCAGGCATCTCAATTGCATCGCATAAATATTTAACACCACTGGAAAACAATCATTCTCTAACCCAAAAAATAGTGTTACAGAAATTAAACAATTGCTAAGTGACCACGGTGCTTTTTCATGAATCCCATCCACTTTATAAACCCAAGATAGTCCAAGGAGCCAATTACAGTGCACTAAACTGTGCCATCAGCTGCCTGGGAAAGGCCATTATATTTTCAGCTTCTGTGTAGTTCAATGAGAATGAGAGTTAAATGTGTGTTTTGAATGCAATGGGTTATTACTATGAAGTTAATCATACCATTACTTTTTATTGTGGGGCTGGAGAAGTTGGAGGAGACCCTGAGGGGGCTCAGGGGTCTGCCCCAGGCTCACAGAACCTCCAAAGCCTCCCCAAACTGGGGCACTTGTAGAATTTGACTTTTGCAAACGTTAAATGTTCTTGTTGCCGAGAACTAATTAAGAAATGGGGGCCACAATTGCCGAGCTAATTCTGTTCGGGTTGACTGCGTGCTCAAATCTGGCTCTGGATGCTCCTCTGATGTGTGCTGTGACCAGTTGGATTAAGGTAATTACCTAGCTCAACACTTTTCTGAAACATTTTACACTAATGCAATCCGAAGCTTTTATGTGCTGCTCCATCTTCAGAGCCCTGGGAGTGTGAAGCTGTGCTGGAGGTGGAAGAGCCAAAGCCCAGCTTAGCAAAGGTGGCTTAGCTGGGCTCAGGCTGCTGATCTGGGCAGCAGGGAAAGGGTTTGGGAAGGAGGGGACAGCCAAGGAGGAGCAGGGACAGGAGGAGAGGGAACGGCCCCAGGGCAGGGCAGGGTGGAATCAGCAGGAATTTCCCCATGGAAAGGGAGCTCAGGGATTGGAAGTGCCCAGGGAGGTTTGGATCCCATCCCTGGAGTGTCCCAGGAATTCCTGGGGGTGGCACTCAGGGAACAAGGTGGGCATTGGGCACAGCTGGCACTCCATGGGCTGGGAGGGATTTCCAAATAAAATCATTTCACAGACCTCGGGAAAAGCCTCAGCATTGGCAGGAGAGAGGAAACCTGCCTCGGGTCTGGGAAACACGGGACTCATCATTGTTTAGGGGGAAAAGTGCGAAATGGGGAATGTCTTGTGAAAATGGAAGGGCAAACGATCAGGAGCCAAACCCAGATGCAAACTGAGGCAGTGGAGCACGAGAGATGGGAAGGGAAGGGAAGGGAAGGGAAGGGAAGGGAAGGGAAGGGAAGGGAAGGGAAGGGAAGGGAAGGGAAGGGAAGGGAAGGGAAGGGAAGGGAAGGGAAGGGAAGGGAAGGGAAGGGAAGGGAAGGGAAGGGAAGGGAAGGGAAGGGAAGGGAAGGGAAGGGAAGGGAAGGGAAGGGAAGGGAAGAGCTTTGGTCAGCTGCAGAGAGCTGGAAGGACAGGCACAGCCCCTCCCACGGGGCACAGCCAGCACACTCCACCAGCTGAGCCTGGGCTGCACCCTCAGCCCTGCCCAGCTCTAACAAGGGCCATTTCTGATGGTTCTGCCCGGGGTGGGGCTGCTCCCCCTCGGGAAATTGCACTGTGCTGGTTCCTCGTTCCCACAAATCGGGCAATCACTTTGAGCCTGAGCCCCCGAGCTGGGCTGGAGGCGGCCAGGGGGAGCAGAAGGGGAATTTCAGCCCCCTGGAATATCCCACACCTGTCTGGCCACGGCTGGTGGGGCACAGGAGTGCCAAAATCCATCGGGGCTCCCACCACTGCCCCATCCAGGGCAGCCAGAGCCAGAGACCCAGCGAGGACTGAGTGAGGATTGCAGGACTCAGGATGGAGCTGATTTTTCCTGCACTCTGCCCCCACAGAGCACAGCTCCCACTCCCATGGATGTGTCCCACCCTCACTCTTGGGTCTCTCAAACCTAATTCTGAAAGGATTTACTAAACAATGCAGACTGGCACAAATCCCATGACAAACCCAGCCTTGCACAGCCCTCAGCCAGCCCAGAATGAGAGGATGACCCAAAATGAGAGCAGGCAGCTGCTCTGGGCCCTGTCCTTGTTCCTCATGCTGTGACCAAGGGGAGGGACCTCAGTGCCAGGCTGGGCAGGGCTGGGAGCCCCTGGGACACTGGGAGGTGGCACTGGATGGGCTTTGAGGTTCCTTCCAACCCAAACCAGTCTGGGGTTACAAATTCATCAAGCTGTATTCAATTTCCTTTTATTCCCTCTGACACTCTGTGATCACAGAGAGGGTACAACTACAACTTAGCCCTTTGGTGGAATTTACTCCAGTGATTAAAATAACTGCATGGAATTAGCGCAATTCTAACGTTGTTTTTTATCTTGAGTGGCAGAAAATCATTGCTCCTGGGATAATTCTTAACCTAACAGGGTGACCCCCATGAAATACATCCAAAAGTTTTATGATTTTCCCCCTTCATGCTAATTTAATGTAGCCCAATTGTTTAATCTCAAACCGAGCACATTCCAAATAAAGTAATGCAGCTCACAACAAGACACTGCAGGAAATAATTGGGTTGCAAGTTGTGGAGGCTTTAATACGGTTGAAATTATAGAACTATCTTTGCATTCCCTGTATGGTCCTATTAAATGCAGTCGGCATTGATGTCGGGAGCTGTCAGGAAGCAAAATGAAAAATAGTTTTAATAGCTGCTCTTTGACCTGTTTTATATTTTATGTCAATTATAACAGCACACAACCATGCATAATTATGAAGCATAGATGCATTAAAATGTACACATAATTTGTGTTCTTATGGCAACGGTTGCATTAGGATCTGCAAAACAAACGGGTGAGTTCCCATTGTGAAACCAGGGATGTGGAGCTCTGTCTGTCTGCTCACCCTCAGGGCTGGAAGCCAAACATTCCGAGGGACAAAAGGGACAAACTGCCCTGGCAGGGCAGGGGCTGCTGCCACAGGCCCAGAACCCACCCAGAGCAGGGAATTGCAGGAAACAAGAATTCCTGAGTTCATTCTGAACATCCCAGAGCTGCCCATCCGGTGCAATCCCCATCACAGACTGCAGCCCCAGTCTGGAATCATGAACTGTTTCCTTGCTCAGCTCTTCTCCTCTGTGAAATATTTTTAAACCTCCTGAGCTGTGACACAGAGCAGGGGAGCCACTTTAAAAAGTTGCCTAAGCAAAGTAAATGTTTTAGGAATTCCTTTGGGCTGCTGGGGTGAAGTTTTTGGTGCAGGGTTGGTGCCAATGTTGTGTCCATCCCCTGCCAAGAGCTCTCCACCTTTGGGCTTAATGGAGGAGTAGTAAGTAGTTTGATTCTTCAGTTGTTTTATTTTTTAAATTGCTTTGTTTTATTTGAGTATAAATCAGAGAAAATCTAAGGAAAATCACTAAATCAGTTCCTTTTCTCCTATGAAAACAAAGAAGAAAACCCAACCAAACCCCAAGCCCTGAGCTGCCCTTCTGCCAAAATCTCACTCAGGTCTGGGAGCTGATGGGGTGAGCTCCTCGTGGAACGAGGTGGAATGAGAGGGGTTTTAAGGTTCCTCCCAACCCAAACTATTCTGGGACTCTGAAATACTTTTAAGGCTGATTCTTGGATTTTTGGGCAAGCAGGTTTTGTTTGAGCAGGTTTTGTTTGAGCAGGTTTTGTTTGAGCAGGTTCTGGGTGAGCAGTTTTTGGGTGAACAGTTTTTGGATGAGCAGTTTTGGATGAGCAGTTTTGTATGAGCAGTTTTTTGGTGAGCAGGTTTTGGGTGAGCAGGTTTTTGGTGAGCAGGTTTTGGGTGAGCAGGTTTTGGGTGAGCAGTTTTTGGATGAGCAGTTTTTGGGTGAGCAGTTTTGGATGAGCAGTTTTTGGGTGAGCAGTTTTTGGATGAGCAGTTTTTGGATGAGCAGTTTTTGGATGAGCAGTTTTGTATGAGCAGTTTTTTGGTGAGCAGGTTTTGGGTGAGCAGGTTTTGGGTGAGCAGTTTTGGATGAGCAGTTTTTGGGTGAGCAGTTTTTGGGTGAGCAGGTTTTGGGTGAGCAGTTTTGGATGAGCAGTTTTGGATGAGCTGCCCAGCTCTGTGCTTGCTCAGCAGCAAAAACGAACTTTGGCAGTGAAATTCCCCACCAAGGGAGATTCTCTGCTCTGTTCTCATTCTCAGGGATATTCTCGTTTTTAGGCTGTTCTCATTTTTAGGCTGTTCTCATTTTTTGGGCAGTTCTCATTCTCTGCTCTGTTCTCATTCTCTGCTCTGTTCTCATTTTTTGGGCAGTTCTCATTCTCTGCTCTGTTCTCATTCTCTGCTCTGTTCTCATTTTTTTGGCTGTTCTTATTCTCTGCTCTGTTCTCATTTTTTGGGCTGTTCCCATTCTCTGTTCTCATTTTTTGGGCTGTTCTCATTTTCTGCTCTGTTCTCATTTTTTGGGCTGTTCTCATTCTCTGTTCTCATGTTTTGGGCAGTTCTCATTCTCTGCTCTGTTCTCATTCTCTGCTCTGTTCTCTTTTTGGGCTGCTCTCACTCTCTGGGCTGCTCTCTGCTCATCTCCCTCGCAGCCTTCACCCCAAACCTGGCCGGGAGGAGGAGGAGGAGGAGGAGGAGGAGGCGGCTGGGGCTGCAGGCAGGGTTTGTGCCGGTGGGTTTGTTTGGGGAAGGCACGAAGGGTTTCCCTGGGTGTCTCTCAACTCTCGCCCGGGTTTTTCCATCCCTGCTCCGCTCCCAGCCCTGTTCAATTGTCACCCAGCCTTGTAAACAGGAGCTGCCGCTTCCCTGCGAGCGCTGCGAGCACACCGACATCATCACAGCAGTGTTTATGGAAAAACGCTCGAGCGCTGAAGCAGAAAGGGCTTAGCACTGATCAGACCTCTCTCCCACCTTTATTCTTCACTATCCACATTGAAATGCAAATACCGGCGCCGGGTTTCCACCAGCGTGCCACTCACAAATTGAAAAGCAGTTTTTATCTATGCAAATGTAAGCATGGTAATTGAAGTTAATCAATCAATGCTAGCTTTCACTAAAACCTTGAACATGATTGAATAAAGTAATTATCATTCAGCAGAAAATGATGAA